>CM057337.1:379585594-380785594 GCA_030015575.1 Agapanthus africanus | reverse complement strand
TGGTTCAAGAGATGTGCAGCTGTTTCCAGTGCATAGCCCCAGAAAGATCGCGGTAACTCAGCCTTACTCATCATGGACCGTACCATATCCAATAGGGTTCGGTTCCGTCTCTCCGATACACCGTTGTGTTGCGGAGTGTATGGAGGAGTAAGCTGAGAGAGAATACCATTCTCTTTTAAGTAATTCAGGAATTCGGCACTTAAGTATTCTCCTCCTCGATCCGATCTTAGGATCTTGATACTTTTGCCGGTTTGTTTCTCCACTTCACTCTTATATTCCTGGAACTTTTCAAAGGCCTCGGACTTATGTTTCATTAAGAAGACATAACCGTACCTTGAAAAATCATCCGTAAAAATAATGAAGTAAGAGTAACCGCTTCGCGCATGTGTAGACATTGGACCGCACACGTCGCTGTGTACGAGTCCCAAGAGCTCGCTCGCTCTTTCTCCGTGTCCAGTGAACAGAGCCTTTGTCATCTTTCCCATGAGACAAGATTCACAAGTGGCATAAGACTGATACTCGAACGGATCCAAGTATCCTTCTTTATGTAACTTAGTCAACCGTGTCTCATTGATGTGACCCAGTCTACAATGCCATAAGAAAGCCTGATTAATATCTGGAGACTTTCTTTTGTGTGTATTCTGGATATTGAAAACCTGTGGTTGGTTTAAAACGTAAATACCGTTGTTTAATGTACCTGACCCAATCAAAACTTGATTAAGGTGAATGTTCACTACATTGCTTACAAATGCAAATTCATAACCTTCTTTAGATAATAAAGATACAGAAATGATATTACAGGTTGCATTTGGTACATAATAACAACTACGCAAAACCAAAAAGTGTCCATCAGATAATCCCAGGTGATATTCCCCCACGGCCTCTGCATCCATGCTAGCACCGTTCGCAACTCTGAGGGTCATGTCACCTGCCTTCAAAACTCTACGCTTTCTCAATGCCTGCAAAGAATTACAGATATGAGATCCTGATCCGGTATCCAATACCCAGGAAGTAGAGTTTATTGATAGACAATTTTCAATAACATACACACCTGAAGCTGAAGCTGCAACTCGCTTCAAATCCTGTGTTCTGGCTTTCCAAGCCTTGCAATCTTGTTTCCAGTGACCACTTTTATGACAATAGAAGCATTCTTCCTTCCCCACCAGCTTCCCCGCTACCTTTGTTGCTTTACCCTTTCCCTTCGTATCCACTTTACCGACACCGCCTCTTGGTTTGGCGGGGGCTTTCTTCTTCTTGCCCTTGGCTTTCGCCCTGGACCTAGAAGAGGAAGATCCTCCTACAAACAAAGTGGATGTCTCCCTACCCTTCTGTAGGGTGCCCTCAGCAGTCCTCAACATGTTCAGAAGTTCGGCAAGTTCAACCTCCTTTCCTTGCATGTTGAAGTTAAGAATGAACTGGGCGTAAGTGGAAGGAAGGGACTGGAGAATCAAATCGGTATAGAGTTCATTCTCCAACGTGGTCCCAAGGTCCGTGAGCTCCTCTATGTAGCCGATCATCTTAAGCACGTGGTCCGCTACCGATGATCCGACGGCCAACCTTGCCGAAAAGAGCTTCTTCGACACTTCGTATCTAGCGATACGAGACTGCTCTCCATACAGTTCTTTTGTATGGAGAAATATGGACTCTAGGTCCATATTCTCGTGTCTCCTCTGATGGTCGTTGTCCATCGAGGCTAGTACGAGGCATCTGGCCCTCGCGCAATCTATCTCCCATGTCTTACGGATTTCAACATCCGCGACGCTGGAGGTGGGACCTAGGACAGGGGGAGCTTTGGTGGTAAGTATATACCCCAGCTTGTCATAAGTGATAGCCATCTTGACATTCCTGAGCCAATCTTTGTAGTTTGGCCCTGTCAATATGTTTTTATCTAATAGTAACTTAAGTCCGGTCATCTTGAATGGTCGCTGCAATTAGGAGAGAGAAAAGAAACACTTTAGCATGATGCTCTTGCAAGTTTAGAGTGGTTTTTAGTTTGTCTAAACTGGATGGTTCCCACTGTCTCTCGAATCCCTTCTCAAATCGTAAAGAAAAGGATTAGCCGGGATCATTCTCACCGTACAATACTTGCTTAACCGTTCAGCCAGGCCAGTGTCGGTACTTCGAGGGAGGTTTTCCAACGCTTTCGCGAAGTTCCTTAATTAAGTAACCTCTTTTCCCTGTGGGCGTAGCCTCGCTAACACCTTTCTAGGCACCTACTAGGTTTATAGCATTGATCGTTAAGTGAGAGTTTTCCCGAGGAGTAGCATATACTCACAGTAGGATCGGGATCCAAATATCATCGCGTGATAAAACCGAAGGAATCCTACCAGAATCATCACACTCCAAATGGTATGCAAATCTAGCAAGTTTCAGTACTTATGAAACTCCCGATGTGGATTTTTGCCCCATGCTCTTATGACCTTGACTAAGGCCAACAAATCATAAGTCACATGTCAAGTTCTACCCGTCGTTATCCAGGTTAATTTGAACCCACCCGTATCCACCCTTGACTATGGCCAACAAGGCAATACGACTGTCTCAAACCAACGCATTCTATCTATGCAACATATGAATACCCACCAGCTACCAAACACTGTGCCTTGACTAAGGCCAACAAACACAGCTTGAATACCGTTGAATTTTCATATGAAACGACGGAGGGCTACGGATGGTTTTGGCGAAACCGTGAACGTAGTGAACTTGATATAATCGATGGAACGAGATAGCTTTTAAAAGGAGTGGTTCAAGCTCCGCGTTTAAAAGTTTAGTTTTTGAAAAGAACCGAGTGGTTTTCAAAGTGTTCCAATCGACTTTTACTTGGTTTATTTCTTGCATTAGTTCTTTTAATGCGTCCCATCATTTAATCCTACCATTGCAGAAAACAACCAAAATATGACGTACGCTTATGCCATTCGCATTCGCCACGGGGCCCCGTCATCACCCGTTAGGTTACTTAACTAACGACAGAGCGGGGGCTGGGCTAGCGCGGCTGTAAAACATAAGCAACGCCTAAATAGTTATTATATATAAATATATAGCAATGATAGACATTACAGATCACAGATGAATACATTGGATATACTAGGAATCCGCAATGCGTTCGAGCCTGCAACGCAAAGCGGATTACACGGTCGCGGTGAATAGCCAATACCCCACCCAAGACCCCTACGGGTGCGGCAAACTACCCGCCAAGCACCCGAAGCGAAGCAACCTCCCTCACCACCGTGAGTAGGCCACTCGGCGCTTCGAGATACCCGGTAGTTTGTGCACCCCCTCCATGGGTCTATCCTAGGAGCAAAAACAGTAAAAAGAATTATACAATGACGGCTACAACCCCGACCCGGTTGTGCGGCCATACAAAGAATATTATTACATCAATTTACATGTTACAAATGAATGAAAGAAAAACAACGCTCATCTCACATCCACCCCGGTCATTCACCCGCGACAATCCAATCCATTCATATCCACAAACCAATAACAATCACAGATCATGTATAACCCCGACTAATCGTCTTATAGCGATTAGCCGACGTTCAATACATGCAAGCATTACAGATATAACCGATGTAGTTAAAGTGTAGTGAAGTTCCGAAAAATACGGATTTATAGGCCCCCAAAAGTAAATTTTAGTTCTGGAAAATCTGGGCACATATAATATATCCTAAAAATTCCAAAACCAACAACAACACACACTGCACGAAAAACGATGCGCCGATAACGACAAACCGCGGCGCTTCCGCCGCACATGCCTACCTCGTGCGGCGGAAGGGCGGCGGCTTGATGGAATTAGGGTATCGTTTTTCTTGGGTGTATTCAGAAAACCCTGAGACGATTTTACAAGTATAAATATTTTCATTTTGAGCAGAAAAATTTTTAACAGAAACTAGGGTTTTGCAAGTTTGGTTTTTCGATTTTCCGGTTTCGAAACTTCGTTACACTTAACTACTTAGCTAGTTTAGGTTTAGTTAGGCTCTGATACCACTGTAAGTCCGTGTTGCCGATCCCGGTGCTTACGGGAGGCGGAAAACATAATAAAAAACGGATTTTTAATGACTTAGGCAACATGGACTTTGCTTGTGAGGATCTTTGCTAAACGAAAACTTGCTAACCCTAACTACAAAGTAGCTAAGTGATGAAAGGTTATACCTTTGGTCTTTAGTCCTTCTCTCCTTGCTCCTAGGAATGGTAGAAAGAGTTTACCTTGCTTGTCTTCTCCCGTCAAAGAAAGATCCACTTGAAAGCCACCATCTTTAGCTTCAACTCCAAGCTAGGAGTAACTAGAGTGCAAGAAATGCTAAGACTTGAACCCTAGAAGAGAGTAGAGAGGATCAAGTGAAGGTTTTTCTCAAGCTTCTTGTTTCTCAACACATGAGAGGGAGAGAGCTTGAGGGAGAGGATGAGCAAGAGAGAGAAAATGATATGAGAGAATGAGAAAATAATAGAGCTCTTCTCACTAATATGTGTGAATTAATTTAATTGAATAATTAGCTAGATAATTATCATGGTAAATCATGACATGACCATTATCATTTCAAATTGCAAAGATCAAAAAGCATCTTCCAAAAGAAATTATGATGGTCAAAGTGTCAACCTTGGTCAACAAGTCAAAGAAGTCAAAAGGTCAATAACCACAACCATGGATAATTATCAAACTAATTACTAATTAACAATAACACACACATAAATATTAGGGTTAATAAAATGACAATAGCCATTAACCCTAATCAAGGTCCTCTCCCTCAATCTCAAGCAACTGTGCATACGCACCCGCATTCGTGATCCGAGGAACACGAACACAATGAGAAAAACCAATCTCAAAACATATACTAGGATCCGGCTTAAACCAAAGCCCTCTAGTATAAACTGTCCGGACAGCAAACGTGCACAAGTGCGCGAATGTGAACGAACCCTGTCGCAAAACCATGCGACCTCTACTCATTTTGCCTAAAGGCGAATAGCTCTCTGTGTGGGACTCTAAAGACTCGACACTACGCTGGCAGTGGGTTTAACCACAGACCGCAAGCGGCACTAGCTGTACGTAACGGTCCCCAGGTAGATGTCGATAAGAAGACTGATGAGGTGAACCCCATCTGCACTCCTACTGAGCCTGTATGTGACAATCTCCGTACAGTCCGGTCTGTTCGTCTGATACATCGCATGGCGGGCCTAGGGGGCGGTGAACGTCAGTCCCCTAATAGCGGTACAAGTCGTGTCGGAGTGTAGCCCAGAACACCCTGAGATAACACTGGAAACCTACCAGTATATCTCGCTTGCCCTGGCCAGGGACTACTCGTGTAATGGCTCTCCTAGACACAGCGCGATGTCAACCCCCAATACCGGGAGAGACGAATCCTATCTAACCGTCACTGCCTCCAAGTGCTTCGGGACTGCACCCAAAAACTACCTGTTTGCACAGCTCCTTTGAGCCGTGGTAGGGTAGTAATCAAAGTGCAGTGGGAACACACTCGAGGCGAAGTGACAGTGTCAAGTCAGCGGACTAAGCTGTACTCATGTCACCTGGGAACTGATAACTGACGATAGGTATATTACCAACCAACAGTTCCCGACGAGTCCTGTCCAGTGTACTCGTAACCTAACGAGCACCCGCATACTATCCCAAGTACGACGTACTAACGGCTGTGGGACAGACCGTCTCCCACACTGGGATGAGAAGCGCATACGCTAGTCTACTCCAGAGTATCGATGCCCTGTCTCGATAGTCCAACGACCAGGGACCTGTATAAGGATGTGCTTATAGATTACCCAGCTCCCACGAGTGCGAGCGCCATCACAACGCTGGTAATCAAGCAAAGATCCTAAGGGCTCTACTAATATGTATACCAGCAATATGCTAAAAGAAACACATGCACATATTAAAGCAGAGACAAACCAAGTAGCATACTACCATTTCGAGCAAGATTGTATATACAACTGTGAATATCCCAAGCTTCCATTAAGTAATATACAAACTAGTATGATACAGTAATGGCCTCTAGGGCATATACACTAACAGCTTGGACATATATAGAGATGACTTTCTTGCTCGATATGATAGTATGCTATCTGGTTACTCTTTATCTTAACATGTACACTAGTCTCTTTAAACTGTCTTGTAGTTACATGTTGGTAAAGCCTTTAGGATGTGTACTTGACTACCTGGACTGTGATGCGGATCATACTAATGGGGACATGGTAGTCCATAAGTACATCCTTCAAGATCCCTAGTCGTGGGTGTATCGAGACGGGGTATCGATATACCAGTGTAGACTAGCGTATACGCTTCTCGACCCATGAGATGGGCGATGGATGATCCCATATCCATTTGTGTTTGACATCAGAGATGGTGTACGGGTGCTCAGTGGAGACTGAGTACACTGGACGGACTCGCCGAGAACTCCCAGATGGTATTATACCTCACGTCAGATGGCAGTTCTCAGGTGACACTTGTGCAGGTTAGTCTGTAGACCCGAGATCGTCATAGAGTCTTGTGTGATTCCTACTGTGCTTTGATCTCCACCTTACCACGTCCATGAGGGCGTGCAAAACGGTGGTCTTTGGGTACAGTCCCGAGTCACATGGAGGCAGTGAGCGATAGGAGGGGTTTCGTCTCTCCCGGTATTGGGGGTTGATGTTGCGCTGTGCTCGATTGGCCGTAACAGGGAAGTCCCTGGCCAGGGCTGATCAGAGATTTGCTGGTAAGTGTTACCAGTAGTTTCTCGACCCGTTATGAGCCTCACATCAGCACGACTTATCGGTTATTGGGGTCTGACGTTTACCACCCCTAGACTTGATATGCGACATATCAGACGGACAGACCGGACTGCACGGTAAGTGTTACTGGTTGGATTCACAGGAGTGTGAGCGGGCTAGCTCGTCGATCTTCTGATCGCTCAATACCTGGATGGCCGTTACATTTAGCAGACCGCTTGCGGCTTGTACGTGCTTGATATGATCATCATCTGCTACCGGCGTATTGACGAGTCTTTAGAGTCCTACACAGAGGTTTCCTGGCTCAAGCGAAACGAAATAGGAGCGCATATAAGATATGTGCAGGACCGAGAATAATGCGTGTATGTGATCCCGTATTCCATTCTCGCGATGAATGTATCGATTGGTTATATGTGATATAACCTAGATATCGAATCAAGGATTGATTCGATAAGCCGATACATAGGATACTGGTCGGTTATATGCGATATGACCGGATCGTTAAATCAAGTCTTGATTTAATGATTTAATGTATAATTATATATTTGATACATTACTTTGCATTAACTAGTATTGGTTCACTTTAAATGGTTTTTCTCACTCGATGTGCAAATTGTATATGTGATATACTTTTGTGCACATGTTTGTATCATGTTTGATGATACTTGCTCATTTGGTTAAGTGTAAAGAATTAAACCATGGTTAAGTTGATGAATAGGGTTTTGCTTTTTCATTTATTTATTTGTTTATTTATTTTGAAAAGATTATGATAAGAATGGTGGCTTTTTTTGTTTCTAGTTGAAGCTTCATGAAGCTTTGACTTTGTAACCATTCTTATCTCATGCTTAACCCTAACCATTTGAACTAACCCTAGTTCATTCTCTACACTTTACCATGGTTAGCTTATGATAAGTATTGATTTATTTTCATTTTAAATCCAAGACTTATCATATTCTATCTTCATCTTCTTCTTCTTCTTAAAAGAAAAGGCTTGACACAATTAATGGCACCTTGAGCTAAAGAGTGAGAAATCCAATTCTAAAGTGAACCCACCTCCTATTTCTTCATCCTCTACCTCTTGCCAAGTGGTTTTGGGTGTTTTCTTCACAAGTTTCACAACTTGGTGAAGTTGGAGCTTGAACTTGTGATGCCTCGACGTAGATCATCTTCGGCACGAAGCCGACGACCTAGCTCGCTCATTTCTCCGATGAAGCCGACGATTGAGTTCGGGATTCGAGATGGACAGCGAGAGGACGCCTACGTGGAGCTAAGGAAGTGGAGAAACGGATCTACAAAGGTTGTAGCCTCTCTCCTTTAGTCAAATCGTTAACTTGTTTAATGTTTCGCCTAGAATTCTAGTCGACGATCCGTATTAGGGTTTCTCGGCACCCATAAAATTTGAAATTGGCATGGTTAATGCCTTGTGAGACCTCATTTGCGTGTCTAGGAACCCTACAGATATAGATCTACTAACATGATCTTTGCCTGCCGAACTCGATGACATCACGCACATCCTCGTCGTCTCGAAGTCCACATGGGGGTACCTACAATTTCCAATGCGTCATATAGTATCCAGAATCGAACATGAAAGCCAAAGCTGCATGCGAATCGCTTATAGGTTAGAACCTATAGCCAACGCCTACAAAACCACTAAACAACCCCTGTCGCTGGCGTAAAAACATCAGATGAAGGAACACAATATCAAATAACAAATCTCAAATTAAAAAGTAGTCGCAAAACAATGCAGCAACTCAAGAAAATGGTCCCAGATTTTTCCCTAGGTGAAATTAGCCAATTTTGTACACATCGAGGGTCTAATTTACTGAAGATAGAGCCATGGACCAAACACGGATCAATTTGGTTGTATCCAGGCTGTAAATTGCGGCCTAAATCATTAAATTTGCAGCCAAGATGAATGGGTTGGAGTTCAGTTTTTAGGGGGTGATTCATGGTTGCGTGCACGTCTCATGGTTAAGGGAACTTCTTTTTCAATGCTCTCGGGTCATCCCAGATTTTTAAATACCATCACTAAAACCATAAAACCCGATATCGACAAATCTAAAGTTCGTATTTTGGAGTTTGATCACTGGTCCAAGAATCGACCTCTAGGGTCTTGTAAACAGCCACTAGGCATCACCCAATTCACACAACACTCAAACCCTTCTCTAGGAATTTCTAACTTCACCATATCACATTAAATCAACTCCTAACCATACTAGAATGCTAGGAAAACATAAACTAAACTAAGTGAAGGGAAATTTACCTCATTTGGGCAATCCAAGAAAATCACTAGCTGTCCCAAGTCATCAAAATCAACTTTACTTCGTCAATTGTGTAGAGGATGAGGAGGGGATCATTTTAATGAAAGCGGTTAGGGTTTTGACAAGTTTTTTGAGATGGATCATTGGGTTGAAGGTTGAGGGAAGTGAGGTTGAAGGAGATGAAGAAAATGATGGGGGAGAAAAGAATGTGGCTGCCCTCTCTTTCTCTCTCCTTTATTCTCACCCACTCTCTCACTAATTTACCCTTTTGCCCTTTTCTCTATTTCTTTTCTTTTTCCTCACAAAACCAAACACATTATGAAACCAACAACACAAATGAACAACATGCAACCAAATTCAACATGACATGGTGCACTAGCCTCGGAAAACTGTAGAAACACGGATTTAGCTTAATCGCGATTAGCAGTGCACTAATCGGGTTCTCATTTTAACTGCATATAATAAATTTAAAAATACCAAATCCGATAAATATATTTTTAAATGAATAAATTATTTTAATTTCCGATTATTTCACAATTATTGATATATTTTTATACCTTTTTTTAAAAACCCAATTTCGCAAATCGGGCAGTTTTTCAGGAAATATATTATTTTAATATTAAAATTCCAAAAATAATATTTTATATATTCTGAAATGTACAATCTTCCCCCCTTAAATAAATTCGGTCCCCGATTTGAAATTTAAACCACCAAATTCTAAAACATTTCAATAATCATATCAAATCAACGGGTCTCCCAAATCATGGAAGATATAAAAACGCTACAGCGCATCGCTTGTGCCTATAAAACGAGCACAAAACTCAAAATCGAACTCCGTCAAGCGTCACAAAAATCATCGGATTTGCACGCATATCATCGGAGTTACAATGGAGATACAGATCTCAAAATCCAATAACGAAATCCAATATACACTAGTCAAATACTATAATATGTATATAGTACGCATCCTTGTAAAATCTCCAATAACGTAATAAATACATGAAAAAAATCTTTTCTGAATTTCCGTATGATGCGTAACTCACGGCACAAATGACGGACGCTTATTGTAAAGTAATACTATACGTTT
Source organism: Agapanthus africanus (assembly GCA_030015575.1). Classification (NCBI taxonomy): domain Eukaryota; kingdom Viridiplantae; phylum Streptophyta; class Magnoliopsida; order Asparagales; family Amaryllidaceae; genus Agapanthus; species Agapanthus africanus. The sequence goes on along the minus strand of CM057337.1, from coordinate 380,775,535 downwards.
ATATACGTTTTGCTAAAATATACGTCCCGTCGTTTTTGAAATATCCCAAAAGGTTTTCTTTTTGTAAACGTTCGTGTCGCTCACAGACACGTAAGAAATAGCGAGACTATTGCCCCTTTTTGAAAACCTATGGTTAACTTTTAATGCTTGCAAAATACTCTGGCACTGTCCTCAGATCAGTCCTGTTCGGCTACTACATAACATAGTGCCCATCATGAAAACAAGATGCTTAAAAGCAAAATCAGCCTCAAAAGGCGTATCACACATTCACGTGCGTCTGGTGCGCACGGAAAACAACTCCAAATACAAGTGCCACAATATGAACAAAAGCCAGAACTAAGTGAAACGGGTGTGCACGAAAGCATATGTCCAGTGCAACGGGTGTGCAGGACAACACCATTTAGTGCATCTAGAGTGCACGGAAATCTCAACCCAGTGCAACTAACCATGCACGAAGAAAAATCCCAAATCGAGCGCATCCGGTGTGCACAAAATCGCATCTCATATCATGCGCCCAACATGCGCGAAAATCCAAATCAAGTGCATCCATCATGCATGAATGAAATCTAAATCAAGTGCATCCAATATGCACGAACAAAATCCAAATCAAGAGCATCCGACATGCACGATTAAAATCTCACTCAAGTGCATCCGATGCGCACAAAACCCCATATCAAGCGCCTAATATGTGCAAAAATCCAACCCAAGCGTGTCAAGTCCATATAAATGCCCAGTGCGGTAAAACGCACGAAAACGAATGTCAAGTGCAACGCGCACAAAAACCTAAATCTGGTAACACAAATGCTCAAAGACATAAATCGGGCGCAACCAAGGTACGGAGTACAAATCGAGTGCAACCAATGCACGAAATACCGATATGGTGCAACCAACGCACAAAATGTAAACCCGGTGCAATAAATGCACCAAATATAAATCTGGTGTGACAAATGCACGGAACGAAAATCTAGTGCAACAAATGCATGAAACGAAAACCTAGTGCAACAAATGCACGAAATACAAGTCTGGTGCTTCAAGTGCACAAAATACAAATACAGTGCATTCTGTGCATGAAATACAAATACGGTGCATCCAGTGCACGAAATACAAATACGGTGCATCCAGTGCACGAAATAAAAAACGGTGCATCTAGTGCACGAAATACAAATACAGTGTATCAATTGAACAGCGTAAAAACCTAGCGCGACAATTGCACATAATATAAATCGGGTGCAATAAGGGCACGGAAACACATTAATAACTCAAATGCGTATAAAAAGCAACACCGAGTATACCAAGGTGTATAAAATCCAAAAACGTGTGCAACTATGTGCACAAAATCCGTATCAATGCACTGCAAGCATATATGAGCTATACGGAGTGCAAAAATCCAAACGAGTGCGTACCACACGCATTAAATCAACTCAACTGTATGAAATCGATGAAATCATAAACATGTGCAGCCAAGGCACAAAATCGACATCAAGTGCAACAAATATGCACAAATCGCAAACCGATGTAGCTGTGTATAAACTTAAATCAAGTGGAATAACTGTGCATAAAATGCAAATAACCAATAGGTGCAGCCATGGTGCATGAAATCAATATCAGGAAACTTATCATCAAAACTCAAACCGAAGCGATATAAACGTGATACTCATATCACAAACGCAAATCGCAATAAATGACATCGAGGTAGACCTCCTACAATGTCGAAAAATGTCGGTGCGCCCAAAACAGGCAGAGCAAGAACATCCGCTTGCCTCCTGCTCACGGTCTAGCGTCTTTTTTCTCTGGGTCCTCATTTCTCTGTGGATTACCAATCTCGCAATCCGTCGGCTCGTCGACCCGGTCCGGTGTGCTAACGGAAATGATTCCGCTCTGGCACTCCTCTGGTCATCCCTCGGCCAATTATCATGACCACTCGTAAAGCAGCACGTCTCTGGCGTCGGCCTCTGGCACTCTGAATACACGTCACACATCTTATCCTCGGTGCAAATCTTATTACAGCAGTGTCCAAAAAGGAACCTGCTCAGGGTCTCTTCCAATCTTGCTTATGCCGAACTATACAGAGGATGTACTTTTTCATAATCTTTTCTCGTTTTCTGGACAACTGCATTCTCCGCACAACATTTCCTCAGGAACTGGTCGTATCTCAACGCCTCACTATGCATATCAGATCTCTAATCTCGACGGGGAGTAGCAATAGCTCGTCAGCATCTCACATGAACCTCTGGCTCCACTCGTCTGTATCATCGTCCAGTTCGACGTCACGTCATGCTATCTGCGTACTGCAAGGTTCTCGGCTACAGTCAATCCGGAGTCTCTCGCACTGTAGAATATGTATGCCCTAGAGGCCATTATTGTGTAGTACTAGTTTGTATAATACATTTTGGAGGCTTGGGATATATATACGGGCTTACGACAGTCTTGCTCGATATAGTAGTATGCTACTCGGTCTGTTTCTATCTTAATATGTGTATATGTTTCTTTTAATATATCGCTAAAAACATATTGATGGAGCCCTTAGGATCTTTGCTTGACTATCGGCGTTGTGATGGCGATCACACTAGTGGGGGCTGGGTAGTCTATAAGCATATTCTTATGTTGGTCCCTAGTCGTAGGATTATCGAGACAGGGCATCGATACACCAGAGTAGACCGGTGCATACGCTTCTCTTCCCAACAAGGGAGATGGTCTGTCCCAGAGCCATCAGTACGTCGTACTGGAGATAGTATGCAGGTGCACGTTAGGTTACGAGTACACTGGACAGGACTCGTCGGGAACTGTTGGTTGATATTATACCTATCGTCAGTTAACAGTTCCCAGGTGACATGAGTACAGCTTAGCCCGCTGACTTGACACTGTCACTTCGCCTCGAGTGTGTTCCCACTGTTCTTAGATTACTACCCTACCACGACTCTACTGAGTCGTGCAAACAGGTAGTAGTTGGTTGAAGTCCCGAAGCACTTGGAGGTAGTGACGGTTAGACAGGATTCGTCTTTCCCGGTATTGGGAGTTGATATCGCGTTGTGTCTAGGAGAGCCATTACACATTGTCGTCCCTGGCCAGGGCAAGCGAGAATTACTGGTAGGTTTTCCAGTAGATTCTCAGGGTGTTTTGGGCTACACACCGACACGACTTGTACTGCTATTAGGGGACTGACGTTTACCGCCTCCTAGGCCCGCCATATGATACTCTTAGACGAAAAGATCGGACTGTACGGAGATTGTCACATTCAGGCTCTGTAGGAGTTCGGATGGGTTCACCCCACCAGTCTTCTTGTCCGCATCAACCTGGGGACCGTTACGTACAGCTAGTACCGCTTGCGGCCTGTGGTTAAACCCACTGCCAGCGTAGTGTCGAGCCTTTAGAGTCCCACACAGAGGGTTACTCGCTTTTGGGCAAAACAGAGTACAGGTCGCATGGTTTTGCGACGGGGTTCGTTCACATCCGCACACTTGTGCACGTTTGGTGTCCGGGCAGTTATTACTAGCGGGTTTTGGTTTAAGGCAGATCCTAATATTTGTTTTGGGATTGGTTTTGTCTCAGTGTATTCGTGTTCCTCGGAACACGGATGCGGGTGTGTATGCACAGTAGACAGAGGCAGAGGCAGAGGATTCTGATTAGGGTTGATGACCATTTGACTTTGGTTGACTTGTTGACCGTTGACTTTTTCCAAACCCTAATGAGAATGGGGAATATGGTTAATAATATTAATTAAGGATAAGTGTCCCATGGTTAGGGTTGTTGACAATTTGTCTTTTGTTGACTTGTTGACTTTGTTGACCGGTTGACCATTATGGACTTGTTGACCATCATCATTTCATTTCAAAGATGCTTCTTGTTCTTTGCAAAATGCATTAAATGAATGTAATGATAAAGGTCTTTCAAAAACTAACCATCAAAATTCTTAATTATTATTATTATCATCATTATTCCAAATATGTGAGCATGGTTGCAAGATTATAGCTCATTCTATCATATTCTTTCTCTCTCTTAAAAGAAAGCTCTCCCTCTTCCTCTCTCAAAGTTCAAGTGTTCCATGAGTTTGAAATCATAAACTTTTGAGACAAAACCACCACAACTCTTCACTACTCATTCTAAGGTTCTAGGTTTAGCATACCAAGCACCTTAGTTATCTCTAGGTTGAGATAGGAGCTCAAGTTCGAGGCCCTCGGGTGGATCCATTTACGGGAAATAGGAGACGACGAGGAGAAGCCGTTCAAACCACTACATGGACCAAGCAAGGAGAAGAACCACAAAAAGAAGAGAAGGAGTTCAAGACCTAGGTATAACCATTCTACATAGTAGCTAAAACTTGTAGTTTATTTGTTAGTTTTTGTTTAGCAAAGATCCTTCATAGATGGTCCATGTTACCTAGTTAGAAAAATTTGATTTTTACCTTTTCCGCCCTCCCCCCCGTAAGAACCGCGGTAGGTAACGTGGACCTAACAGTAGTATCAGAGCGTAGCTAAACAACAACTAACTGTTTGCAAAGTGTTTACAACTTAGATCCGAAAAAAAATCCCGAAAACATGTCAAAAACCATACTTTCTGCTGATTTTTAAAAACTGCTCTACAAATTATTCCACATGGCTTAAAAATCGGTGCAGGGTTTTCTAGGAACAGGAAGGAAATTTGAGCCCACGACTCGGCTAACTCGCCACGGAACCGCGGCGAAACCATACATTTCGCCGCGGAACAACGGCCGAGTTGACTCAGCCGCGACTCCGATTTCTTGCAGTTTACTCTGTTTGGTATTTTGGGATTTTTAAGATGTTTTGTTTCTGCCCAGATTTTCCAGAGAACAATGTTATGTTTGGGGTAGTTACAAATTGGTATTTTGATCAGAGTTCTATAAACTTTAGCTATTTGGTTATATCTGTAATGTGATATATGCACTGAATGTCGGCTAGTCGCTATACCTCGATTAGTGGGGGTTGTGTATATCTGTGATCTGTAATGTTGTTGGATTGTGTATATGAACTTTTTGGATTGTCGCGGATGAATAGCTGGGGTTTTGTGAGATGAGAGTTTCTTTATCTTTCATTTGATGAAATATGTAAATTGATGTAATATTATTTTTATGGCAGGACATCCGGGATGAGCTTGTAGCCGCCATTGTATATTATTTCTTTTACTATTTTTTCTCCTAGGACAGACCTAAGGTGGGGTGCACAAACTACCGGGTACATTGAAGTGCTGAGTTGCCTACTCACGTTGTTGAGGGAGGCTGCTTCACTTCGAGTATTCGGCGGGTAGTTTGCCACTCCCGTAGGAGTCTAGGGTGGAGTTTGGCTATTCATCACGACCGTGTAATCCGTCTTTCATTGCAGGCTCGAACGAAAAGCGGATTCCTAGCATATCCAATATGTTAATCTATGATCTGGAAGGGCTATCATTGTTAGTGTATATGCCCTAGAGGCCATTACTGTATCATACTAGTTTGTATATTACTTAATGGAAGCTTGGAATATTCACCTTGTATATACAATCTTGCTCAAAATAGTCGTATGCTACTTGGTTTGTTTCTACTTCAATGTGTACATGTGTTTATTTTAGTATATCGCCTATACACATTAGTGGAGCCCTTAGGATCTTTGCTTGATTACCAGCATTGTGATGGCAGTCACACTAGTAGGGCTGGGTAATCTATAAGCACAGCCTTATGCAGGTCCCTGGTCGCAGGACTATCGAGACAGGGCATCGATACTCCGGAGTAGACAAGCGCATGCGCTTCTCATCCCAGTGTGGGAGACGGTCTATCCCACAGCCGTCGGTACGTCGTACTTGAGATAGTATGCGGGTGATCGTTGGGTTACGAGTACACTGGACAGGACTCGTCGGGAACTGACAAGTAGGTATTATGCCTATCGTCAGTTATCAGTTCCCATGTGACATGAGTACAGCTTAGTCCGCTGACTTGACACTGTCACTTCGCCTCGAGTGTGTTCCCACTGTACTTTGATTACTACCCTACCACGGCTCAAAGGAGTCGTGCAAACAGGTGGTAGTTGGGTGCAGTCCCGAAGCACTTGGAGGAAGTGACGGTTAGACAGGATTCGTCTCTCTCGGTATTGGGGGTTGACATCGCGCTGTGTCTAGGAGAGCCATTACACGAGTAGTCCGTGGCCAGGGCAAACGAGATATACTGGTAGGCTTCCAGTGTTATCTCAGGGTGTTTTGGGCTTCACTCCGACACGACTTGTACCGCTATTGGGGGACTGACATTTACCGCCCCCTAGGCCCGCCATGCGATGTATCAGACGAACAGACCGGACTGTACGGAGAGTGTCACATTCAGGCTCAGTAGGAGTTCAGATGGGTTTCGCCTCGTCAGTCTTCTTGTCGGCATCTACCTGGGGACCGTTACGCACAGCTAGTGCCGCTTGCGGTCTGTGGTTAAACCAACTGCCAGCGTAGTGTCGAGTCTTTAGAGTCCCACACAGAAAGCTATTCGCCTTTAGGCAAAAGAGTAGAGGTCGCATGGTTTTGCGACAGGTCGCATGGTTTTGCGACAGGGTTCGGTCCCATCCGTGCACTTGTGCACGTACAGTGTCCGGACAGTTCACACTAGCGGGCTTTGGTTTAAGCCAAATCCTTGTGTACCTTTTGGGATTGGTTTTATCCAGTATGCATTCGTGTTCCTCGGAACGCGGATGCGGGTGTGTATGCACAGTTGACGGAGAGACAGAGGCAGAGGATTCTCATTAGGGTTGTTGACCGTGGACAGTTGACTATTGACTTTTTGCTCAACCCTAATGAGAATATGATATGTGATTAACAATTATATTAATTAAGTATTATGGTGACATGGTTGTTGAGAGATTGACTTTGTTGACTTGTTGACTTTTGTTGACTTGTTGACTTTGTTGACCGGTTGACTAGGCTTGACTAGTTGACCATCATGATAACTTTAGCTATCATTTCAGGGCAAAGACTTTTGCTTACTTGCTCTTTTGTGCAAAATGAGTGCATGAAATGATATGGCTATGGTTGCTTAAACCATCACATAATACTTGATTGATATGAGATGTTATGATTGTTTTGGATTATGAGAGCCAAATGAGAAAAGTCATCTCTCATTCTTTCATGCTCATTCTCTCTCTTGTTCTTGAGCTCTCATCTCCTCCTCTTGCTCTCCCTCTCTTGACTCTATGGTTCACTTGTCTCATGAGTTGAGAACCAAGAACCATAGATAAAATCCCGTACAAACTCTTCTCTACTCACTCTAGTTCACAAGGTTTAGCAAACCGAGTGAACTAGTTTCTTCAAAGTTCGAAGAAGGAGCCAAAGGTTGAAGCTTTTAGGTGGATCTATCTTCGGCGCAAGGAGACGACGGGGAGAAGCCGATTCGGACGACCATCGAAGCTTGAAGACGAAGGAGTTCGAGAAAAAGAAAGGTATAACCCCCTAACCGAGTAGTTAGCAACTCGTAGTTAGGTTGTTAGTTAGATGTTTAACAAAGATCCGGGTTTTAAGTCCATGTTACCACCTCTAAGAAAATCGTTTTTTATCAAATTCCGCTTGCCCGAAAGTTCCGGGAGAGGTAGCATGGACTTACAGTGGTATCAGAGCCTAGTTAAACTCTATCTAACATGTTAGCAAAGTAGCTAGAAGATCGATCAAAGAAAAAGTCGCAAAACGAACCCCGTTTTTATACTTTCTGTCGATTTTAAAAGTGCTGGAAAATTTTTTTGGGATACACCAAAAATCGACTCAGGGTTTTCTAAGTATACTGTAGAAAAATGGTCACATGATCTCATCATTGCGCCGTGGAAACGCGGCAATAGCTTGCTATTGCCGCGGTTCCGCGGCCTTCTAGGCTCCTCTCTGTATTTGCTTTGCTACAGTATGCTTGTAGGGGTATTTTGAGATTTTTGGAATATATATTTTCTGCCCATATTTTCCAGAACGAAAATTTTATTTTTGGGGTCCTGAAAATCTGTATTTTTGATTGAACTTCTAAAAGACTTAAGCTGACGGGTTTTTCTGTGATGTGATATTTGTATTGAACGTCTGCTAATCGCTATATGTTGATTAGTGGGGGTTATACAAATCCGTGATCTGTAATGTTATTGGAATGTGTATATGAATATGTTGGATTGTCGCGGGTGAATAGCCGGGGGTTGTGAGACGAGAGTTTTTTTCTTTTCTTTCAATTCATGTAAATTTGTAAATTGATGTAATAATTATTTGTATGGCCGCACAACCGGGTCAGGGTTGTAGCCGTCATCGTATAATTTCTTCTTACTGTTTTTGCTCTTAGGATAGACCCATGGAGGGGGTGCACAAACTACCGGGTATACCGAAGTGCCGAGTGGCCTACTCACGGAGTTGAGGGAGGTTGCTTCGCTTCGGGTACTTGGCGGGTAGTTTGCCGCACCCGTAGGGGTCTTGGGTGGGGTTTTGGCTATTCACCGCGACCGTGTAATCTACTTTTCGTTACAGGCTCGTACGAATTGCGGATTCCTAGTATATCCAATGTATTCATCTGTGATCTGAAATGGCTATCATTACAATATATCAATATATGATATTATTTAGGCGTTGCTTATGTTTTACAGCCGCGCTGGCCCAGTCCCCGCTCTGTCGTTAGTTAAGTAACCTAACGGGTAATTACGGGGCCCAGTGGCGAATGCGAATGGCATAAGCGTACGTCATATTTTGGTTGTTTTCTGCAATGGTAGGATTAAATGATGGGACGCATTAAAAGAACTAATGCAAGAATATCACGCATTAAAAGAACTAACGCAAGATAATAAACCAAGCAAAAGTCGTCGGAACGCTTTCGAAAAACCACTCGGTTCTTTTCAAAACCAACTTTTAAATGCGGAGCTTGAGCCACTCCTTTTTAAAAGCTATCTCGTTCCATCGACTATATCAAGTTCACTACGTTCACGGTTTCACAAAAACCATTCGTAGCCCTCCGTCGTTTCACATGAATAGTCAATAGTATTCAAGCTATGTATGTTGGCCAAAGTCAAGGCATAGTGATTGGTAGCTATTGGGTGTTCATGTGTAGCATAGATAGATGCGTTGGTTTGGGACAGTCGTACTGCAATTTTGGCCAAAGTCAAGGGTAGGTGCGAATGGATCCAAATTAACCTGGATAATGACGGGTAGAACATGACATGTGACATGATATTTTGGCCAAAGTCAAGGTCATAAGAGCATGGGGCAAAAATCCACATCGGGAGTTTCATAAGTACTGAAACTTGCTAGCGCTGCATACCATTTGGAGTGTGATGATTCTGGTAGGATTCCTTCGGTTTTATAACGCAATGATATTTGGATCCCGATCCTACTGTGAGTATATGCTACTCCTCAGGAAATTTCTCACTAAACGATCAATGCTATAAACCTAGTAGGTGCCTAGAAAGGTGTTAGCGGGGCTACGCCCCCAGGGAAAAGAGGTTATTTAATTAAGGAACTTCGCGAAAGCGTTGGAAAACCTCCCTCGAAGTACCGACACTGGCCTGGCTGAACGGTTAAGCAAGTATTGTGCGGTGGGATTGATCCCGACTAATTCTTCCTTTATGGTTTAAGGAGGGATTCGAGAAACAGTGGGAGCCATCCTGTTTAGACAAACTAAAAACCACTATAAACTTGCAAGAGCATCATGCTGAGTGTTTCTTCTCTCTCTCCTAATTGCAGCGACCAATCGACATGACTGGACTTAAGTTACTCCTAGATAAAAACATACTGACAGGGCCGAACTACAAAGATTGGCTCAGGAATGTCAAAATGGCAGTCACTTACGACAAGCTGGTGTATCTTCTTACCACCAAAGCTCCCCCTGTCCCTGGTCCCACTTCCAGCGTCGCGGATAAGAAAATCCGTAATACTTGGGAGATTGATAGCGCGAAGGCCAAGTGCCTCGTACTTGCCTCTATGGACAATGAACATCAGAGGAGGCACGAGAATATGGACTTGGAATCCATATTTCTTCATACAAAAGAACTGTATGGAGAGCAATCTCGTATCGCTAGATACGAAGCGTCGAAAAAGTTATTTTCGGCAAGGATGGCCATCGGATCATCAGTAGCAGAACACGTGCTTAAGATGATTGGCTACATTGAGGAGCTCGCGGACCTAGGGACCACATTGGAGAGTGAGCTCTATACGGACTTAGTTCTCCAGTCCCTTCCTTCCACTTACGCCCAGTTTATACTGAACTTCAACATACAAGAAAAAGAAGTTGAACTTTCAAAGCTCCTCAACATGCTGAGGAGCGCAGAGGGCACCCTACAGAAAGGTAGGGAAACATCCACTTTGTTTGTAGGAGGATCATCTTCTTCTAGGTCCAAGGCGAAAGCCAAGGGAAAGAAGAAGAAAGCCCCCGCCAAAGCAAGAGGCGGTGTTAGTAAAGTGGATACGAAGGGAAAATCTAAAGCAACAAAGAAAGCGGGGAAGCTTGTGGATAAGGAAGAATGCTTCTATTGTCATAAGAAAGGACACTGGAAGAATGATTGCAGGGCCTGGAAGGCCAGAGCACAGGAATTAAAGCAGGTTGCAGCTTCAGCTTCAGGTGTGTATGTTATTGAAAACTGTCTTTCAATAAACTTTACTTCCTGGGTATTGGATACCGGATCAGGATCTCATATCTGTAATTCTTTGCAGGCGTTGAGAAACCGTAGTGTTTTGAAAGCAGGTGACATGACCCTCAGAGTTGCGAACGGAGCTAGCATGGATGCTAAAGCCGTGGGGGACTATCACCTGGGAATATCATATGGACATGTTTTGGTTTTGCGTAATTGCTTTTTTGTACCCAACGCAACTTGTAATATCATTTCTGTATCTTTGGTTTCTAAAGAAGGTTATGAATTTGCGTTTGTAAGCAATGTTGTAAACATTCACCTTAATCAAGTTCTGATTGGGTCAGGTACATTGAGCAATGGTATATACGTATTAAACCAACCACAGATTTTCAATGTCCAGAATACACACAAAAGAAAGTCTCCGGAAATAAATCAGACTTTCTTATGGCATTGTAGACTGGGTCACATCAATGAGAGAAGGTTGACAAAGTTACATACAGAAGGATATTTGAATCTGTTCGAATATCAATCGTATGCCACTTGTCAATCCTGTCTCAAAGGAAAGATGACAAAGTCTCCGTTCACTGGACACGGAGCAAGAGCGAGCGAGCTCTTGGGACTCGTACACAGCGACGTGTGCGGTCCAATGTCTACACATGCGCGAAGCGGTTATTCTTACTTCATTACTTTTACGGATGACTTTTCAAGGTACGGTTATGTCTTCTTAATGAAACATAAGTCCGAAGCCTTTGGAAAATTCCAGGAATATAAGAATGAAGTAGAAAAACAAACCGGCAAAAGTATCAAGATCCTAAGATCGGATCGAGGTGGTGAATACTTGAGTGTCGAGTTCCTGGACTATTTAAAAGAGAACGGAATTCTCTCTCAGCTTACTCCTCCATACACTCCGCAACATAACGGTGTATCGGAGAGACGGAACCGAACCCTATTGGATATGGTACGGTCCATGATGAGTAACGCTGAGTTACCGCGATCATTCTGGGGGTATGCGCTAGAATCAGCTGCGTACCTTTTGAACAGAGTTCCCACTAAAACTGTGCCTACCACCCCATATGAGATGTGGTGTGGGAAGAGGCCCCATCTTAATCACATTAAGACATGGGGAAGTCCAGCTTTTGTCAAAAAGCAGCATGCGGACAAGCTCGAGGCACGCTCAGTACAGTGCAAGTTTGTGGAATATCCAAAGAACTCCAAGGGATATTTCTTCTACTGCGAAGAGGAACAAAAAGTTATTGTTTCTCGTCATGCCCACTTTCTAGAACACCAGTTCTTAGAAAAGGAAATTAGTGGGAGCGCAGTAGAACTGGAAAAAATTCCAGAACCACAGACTATTACTGAAAGTTTAGTGGAACCAGAGGGTTCAAAAGAATAGGGCATTCCTACGCCGCTCAGCAGGAGTAGTAGGCAGTCTCATCCGCCCGAGAGATACTACGGTTTTCTCATAGACGGGGATAGAGAGGATTGCATCATAGATTATGATGAGCCTACTAGCTTCCAGCAGGCCGTTCAGAGCGTTGACTCAGTAAAATGGCTGGATGCAATGCGGACCGAAATGGAGTCCATGTACACCAACAAAGTATGGACGTTGGACATTGCTCCAGACGGGGTAAAACCCGTAGGATGCAAGTGGATCTTCAAAAGAAAGATTGGTGTAGATGGACAGGTTGAGACCTATAAAGCTAGACTTGTGGCAAAGGGTTTTCGTCAAAGACCTGGTTTGGACTATGAAGAAACCTTTTCTCCAGTGGCTATGCTGAAATCCATTCGGATCCTTCTTGCCATTGCTGCCTTCCACGATTATGAGATTTGGCAGATGGACGTAAAGACAGCTTTTCTAAATGGAAATTTAGAGGAGTGTGTCTATATGGACCAGCCAGAGGGTTTCATTCAGAGTGGGAGCAGCGGAAAGGTGTGCAAGTTGCTTAAGTCCATCTATGGACTAAAGCAGGCATTGCGGAGTTGGAACATCTGTTTTGATGAGACGGTAAAGGAATTTGGCTTTATCAAAAATCCAGATGAACCATGCATCTATAGTAGATTTGTAGCGAGAACTATAGTATTCCTCGCTTTATACGTGGATGGCATTCTCTTAATAGGAAATGGCATTCCTATTCTACAATCTGTTAAGGGGTTCTTGTCGCACAGGTTCTCCATGAAAGACCTGGGTGATGCCTCATACATCCTGGGGATCCGGATCCATCGTGATAGATCCAAGAGGAAATTAGGACTTTCACAGTCCAGGTACATCGACACCATACTGAAAAGATTCAGTATGGAAGATTCCAAGCGCGGTAACCTACCGGCTTGTCACGGAATCACCCTCTCTAAAGAGATGTCTCCCAAGACTGATTTGGAGAGGGATCGCATGTCTATTATACCCTACGCTTCTGCGGTAGGCTCTATATTGTATGCGATGTTGTGTACCAGACCGGATGTATCTTATGCACTGAGTGTGGTAAGCCGGTATCAGTCAAACCCTGGGGAGAAACACTGGATAGCAGTAAAGAACATTCTCAAGTACCTCAGAAGGACTAAGGAGATGTTCTTGGTGTATGGCGGAAAAGACCTCCAGATCGAGGCCTTTGCTGACTCCAGCTTCCAGAGTGACAAGGATGATTCCAAGTCCATGTCGGGTTTTGTCTTTACCCTCTATGGAGGGGCGGTGTGTTGGAAGAGTTCCAAACAGGAAACCGTTGCAGACTCGATGATGGAAGCGGAATACATCACTGCATCTGATGCCGCAAAAGAAGCTGTCTGGATGAGGAAGTTCTTGAAAGAGCTTCAGGTGGTTCCGTCCATTGTTGATCCAATACCTCTGTATTGCGACAACAACGGGGCTATAGCTTTAGCGAAGGAACCCAGGTCCCATCAGAGATCCAGACACATCTTGAGGCGGTATCACCTGATCAGGGAGATCGTGGATCGCCAGGAGATCGAGGTTCGGAGAGTCGCTTCAAAAGATAACACTGCAGATCCATTCACCAAGGCCTTGCCCTAGACTCAGTTCGAGCGGCTGATCGAGATGATAGGTCTTCGATACGCCAGTACATGGCCTTAGTGCAAGTGGGAGATTGTTAGTGTATATGCCCTAGAGGCCATTACTGTATCATACTAGTTTGTATATTACTTAATGGAAGCTTGGAATATTCACCTTGTATATACAATCTGGCTCAAAATAGTAGTATGCTACTTGGTTTGTTTCTACTTCAATGTGTACATGTGTTTATTTTAGTAAATCGCCTATACACAATAGTGGAGCCCTTAGGATCTTTGCTTGATTACAAGCATTGTGATGGCAGTCACACTAGTGGGGCTGGGTAATCTATAAGCACATCCTTATGCAGGTCCCTGGTCGCAGGACTATCGAGACAGGGCATCGATACTCCGGAGTAGACTAGCGCATGCGCTTCTCATCCCAGTGTGGGAGACGGTCTGTCCCACAGCCGTCGGTACGTCGTACTTGAGATAGTATGCGAGTGCTCGCTGGGTTACGAGTACACTGGACAGGACTCGTCGGTAACTGACTAGTTGGTATTATGCCTATCGTCAGTTATCAGTTCCCAGGTGACATGAGTACAGCTTAGTCCGCTGACTTGACACTGTCACTTCGCCTCGAGTGTGTTCCCACTGTACTTTGATTACTACCCTACCACGGCTCAAAGGAGTTATGCAAACAGGTGGTAGTTGGGTGCAGTCCCGAAGCACTTGGAGGCAGTGACGGTTAGACAGGATTCGTCTCTCCCGGTATTGGGGGTTGACATCGCGCTGTGTCTAGGAGAGCCATTACACGAGTAGTCCGTGGCCAGGGCAAACGAGATATACTGGTAGGCTTCCAGTGTTATCTCAGGGTGTTTTGGGCTTCACTCCGACACGACTTGTACCGCTATTGGGGGACTGACGTTTACCGCCCCTAGGCCCGCCATGCGATGTATCAGACGAACAGACCGGACTGTACGGAGAGTGTCACATTCAGGCTCAGTAGGAGTTCAGATGGGTTTCGCCTCGTCAGTCTTCTTGTCGGCATCTACCTAGGGACCGTTACGCACAGCTAGTGCCGCTTGCGGTCTGTGGTTAAACCCACTGCCAGCGTAGTGTCGAGTCTTTAGAGTCCCACACAGAAAGCTATTCGCCTTTAGGCAAAAGAGTAGAGGTCGCATGGTTTTGCGACAGGTCGCATGGTTTTGCGACAGGGTTCGGTCACATCCGTGCACTTGTGCACGTACAGTGTCCGGACAGTTCACACTAGCGGGCTTTGGTTTAAGCCAAATCCTTGTGTACCTTTTGGGATTGGTTTTATCCAGTATGCATTCGTGTTCCTCGGAACGCGGATGCGGGTGTGTATGCACAGTTGACGGAGAGACAGAGGCAGAGGATTCTCATTAGGGTTGTTGACCGTCGACAGTTGACTATTGACTTTTTGCTCAACCCTAATGAGAATATGATGTGTGATTAACAATTATATTAATTAAGTATTATGGTGACATGGTTGTTGAGGGATTGACTTTGTTGACTTGTGGACTTTTGTTGACTTGTTGACTTTGTTGACCGGTTGACTAGGCTTGACTAGTTGACCAGCATGATAACTTTAGCTATCATTTCATGGCAAAGACTTTTGCTTACTTGCTCTTTTGTGCAAAATGAGTGCATGAAATGATATGGCTATGGTTGCTTAAACCATCACATAATACTTGATTGATATGAGGTGTTATGATTGTTTTGGATTATGAAAGCCAAATGAGAAAAGTCTTCTCTCATTCTTTCATGCTCATTCTCTCTCTTGTTCTTGAGCTCTCATCTCCTCCTCTTGCTCTCCCTCTCTTGACTCTATGGTTCACTTGTCTCATGAGTTGAGAACCAAGAACCATAGATAAAATCCCATACAAACTCTTCTCTACTCACTCTAGTTCACAAGGTTTTGCAAACCGAGTGAACTAGTTTCTTCAAAGTTTGAAGAAAGAGCCAAAGGTTGAAGCTTTCAGGTGGATCTATCTTCGGCGCAAGGAGACGACGGGGAGAAGCCGATTCGGACGACCATTGAAGCTTGAAGACGTAGGAGTTCGAGAAAAAGAAAGGTATAACCCCCTAACCGAGTAGTTAGCAACTCGTAGTTAGGTTGTTAGTTAGATGTTTAAAAAAGATCCGGGTTTTAAGTCCATGTTACCACCTCAAAGAAAATCGTTTTTTATCAAATTCCGCTTGCCCGAAAGTACCGGGAGAGGTAGCATGGACTTGCAATCATTGAATCTGACGAATATATATATATCTATATATGATATGTAGTAGGCGTTGCTTATGTTTTGCATCCGCGCTAGTCCATCCCCCGCTCTGTCGTTTGTTAAGTAACCTAACGGGTGATGACGGGGCCCCGTGGCGAATGCGGATAGCATAAGCGTACGTCATATTTTCGTTGTTTTCTGCAATGGTAGGATTAATTGATGGGACGCATTATATTAATGCAAAGAAAAAAACAAACCTAAAAGACGTTGTTGGAACAATTTTCAAAAAGCTGTTATTGCAAGACGTTCTCTTTTGTTTTGCACATAGATATTCGGTTATGAATGCGCAGCACCTCATTCGACGAGGCAAGGGTAGAGATCCCTTCATCGGGAGTGACCCCTTGGACAAAAGTTTGCGTCACGGTAATAACTTCACTATAGTCGATTATTCTTACTTTGCATCGAGGTATTCAGTTTGGAATATTCTGCACCTTATTCGACAAGGAAAGAGCCGAGATCCCTTCACAGGGAGTGACCTCTTTAGCAAAAGTTATCGTCACTATAATTTTAAAAAGTTTATCAGGTTCCTTCAACGATATCGAGTTCATTACGTTAACGGGTTTTTCGCCAAAAAACAAGCCGTAGCCCTCCGTCATTTCTTATAAGTTATACTTAGTATTCGTGATGCGTTTGTTGACTGTGTCAAGGCACAGTGAACGGTAGCTGAGTATTGCTTATCTACTGGATACAATGTGATTGGTTAGGACAGTCGTGTAACCTTTTTGACTGTGTCAAGGGTTATATGGGTGGGTTTAATGCAATCAAGATAATGACGGGTTGAACTTGACTAGGACTCTTTGATTTGTTGACTGTGTCAAGGTCACTTGTGTCCTATGGGCAAAAAAATCCACATCGGGAGTTTCTAAAGAAACTGAAACTTGCAGATTTAGCATACCTTCTGGAGTGTGGTGACTAGAGTGGATTCCATCTAGGTCATCGCACAATGATAGTTGGATCCCGATTCCACCAATTGAGTTGGATTACTCTCGGGAGATTATTTCACTTAACAATCAATTCTATAAACCAAGTAGGTGTCTGGAACGGTGTTAGCGGGGCTACGCCTCCAGGAAAAAGAGGTTATTTAATTAAGGAACTTCACGAAAGCGTTGGAAAAGCACCCTCGAAGTACCAACACTAGCCTGGCTGAAAGGTTAAGCAAGTATTGTAACGTGCGATTAATCCTGACTGGTTCTTCTTTTAGGGTTTGAAGAAGAATTTGAGGAAACAGTGGGAGCCATCCTGGTTAGATAAATCAATAATCTAATCTAATCTAGCAAGAGCGCACGCTGAGTGTTTCTTTTCTCTCTCTCCAGGTAGCAACCATTTCACGCCCTAATCAAGATAATAAATTGTATCGCTTGACCGATCCGAATTCTTATTCGGGGCTGGGGAACGTTGGTTCGGCTCTAACTTACGACAACAGTCATAAGTATGAGCAAGGGAAAGAGGATTATATAGATTCCAAGGATACCCAGTTGAAGAAGAAGCATAGTTTTGCATCTACTTCAGGTGTTCTTGTAATTGAGAACTGCTTTACGGTCAGCCCTACCTTCTGGGTACTTGATACCGGATTAGGCTCTCATATCTGTAATCTATTGCAGGGACTTAGAAAAAGTAGAAGAGTTGTACCTGGTGATATGTCACTCGGGGTAGCGAACGGAGTACAAGTTAATGCTGCAGCCGTCGGTGAATATCACCTAGTGTTGCCAAATGGCAAGACTATGATTTTGAACGATTGCTACTATGTACCTTTCATGGTTTGCAAAATCATATCAGTTTCTTTACTCAATAAAGATGGATATAACTTTGTTCTTGATAGAAACATCATGAACATTTACCTTCATAAGTTACTGGTGCAGAAGGTACACTGTGTAATGGTATCTACGTTCTAAATCAGAATACAGTTCTCAATGTACAAAACACACGCAAGAGGAAGTGTTCAGATACGAACGAATCCAACTTATGGTATTGTAGACTTGGTCATATCGGAGAGAAAAGACTAAGTAAGTTGCATAAAGATGGACTCTTGGATACGTTCGAGTTTTCATCTTATGAAACTTGTCAGTCTTGTCTCAAAGGAAAGATGAAGAAATCTCCGTTCACCGGACATGGAGAAAGGGCAGCAGAGCTCTTGGGACTCATACACATTGATGTATATGGTCCAATGTCTATACATGCAAGGGGTGGGTTCTCGTACTTCATCACATTCACTGACGATCTCTCTAGGTTCGGATATGTGTATCTGATGAAACAGAAATCTGATGCTTTTGAGAAATTCAAGGAATTCAAAAACGAAGTAGAGAACCAGACTGGGTAAAGTATCAAGATCCTCCGATCTGATAAGGGAGGGGAGTACTTAAGCAAGGAATTCCTAGATTACTTAAAAGAGAATGGTATTCTCTCTCTGCTTAGTCCTTCTTATACACCACAGCACAACGGTGTATCGGAACGGAGGAATCGTACCCTATTGGACATGGTTCGCTCCATGATGTGTCGTGCTGACTTGCCTCATTCATTATGGGGATATGCACTTCAAACAGCAGCACATCTATTGAATCAAGTTCCATCCAAATCCGTGCCTAAGACTCCGTTTGAAATATGGAGCGGTAAAAGTTTGTATCTCAAACATATTAAGATTTGGGGTAGCCCAGCTTATGTCAAAAAGCAGAACCCAGACAAACTTGAGGCACGGCCAGTTTTATGTAAGTTTGTGGGATACCCAAAAGATTCTAGTGGGTATCTATTCTACCATGCAGAGGAACAGAAGATAATTGTTTCCAGGAATGCCACATTTTTGGAAAAAGAATTTCTTGTTAAAAATATTAGTGGCCGCACGGTAGAACTGGATGAAAATTCCAGAAACACAAACTTTAACAAAAGATTTGGAAGAACCGCTAGATTCAGTTACAGCCAACGAACCTCAGCCACTCCGCAGATCTGGTAGGATTTCTCATCCGCCCGAGAGATACGACGGTTTTCTCATAGAAGGGGATCGAGAGGATTGCATCTTGGAAGAAGATGACCCTACCAGTTTCAGGCAGGCCATTATTAGTAGGGACTCTGATAAGTGGTTGGATGCAATGCAATCCGAAATGGAGTCCATGTACACCAATAAAGTGTGGACCTTGGATATTGCTCCACCTGGGGTAAAACCCGTTGGATGCAAATGGATCTACAAAAGGAAACTTGGTGTAGATGGGCAGGTGGAAACCTATAAGTCTAGACTCATTGCAAAATGTTTTCGTCAAAGACCTGGTGTGGACTATGACGAAACTTTTTCTCCAGTGGGTATGCTCAAATCCATTCGGATCCTTATTGCCATTGCTGCCTTCCATGACTATGAAATCTGGCAGATGGGCGTAAAAACGGCTTTTCTAAACGGCTGTTTGGAAGAGTGCGTTTACATGGATCAGCCAGAAGGTTTCGTAGACAGTGGGAACAGCGGGATGGTGTGCAAGTTGCTTAAATCCATTTATGGATTAAAGCAGGTATCGCGGAACTGGAACATCCATTTTGATGAGGCAATCAAGGAATTTGTTTTCATCAAGAACGAAGATGAACCTTGTGTCTATAAGAAGATTATAGGACGAACTGTCGTGTTCCTAGTCTTGTATGTGGACGACATTCTTTTGATAGGAAATGACATTCCTATGCTACAATCGGTCAAGCTATTCTTGTCACAACGGTTCTCCATGAAGGACCTGGGTGATGCCTCGTACATTCTGGGAATCAAGATCTACCGAGATTGATCCAAGAGACTACTGGGACTTTCGCAGTCCAGGTACATAGAGACTGTACTAAAAAGATTTAGTATGGAAGATTCCAAGTGCGGTAATATACCCGCATTGCACGGAATCACCCTCTCCAAGAAGATGTCTCCTAAGACTGACGAGGAGAGGGTTCGTATGAGCACTATATCCTACGCTTCGGCAGTAGGATCTATAATATATGCGATGCTATGTACAAGACCAGATGTAGCTTACGCGTTGAGCGTGGTGAGCTGGTATCAGTCCGACCCAGGTGAGGACCACTGGACGGCAGTGAAGAACATTCTCAAGTACCTGAGAAAGACTAAGGAGATGTTACTGGTTTACGGTAATGGAGACCTCAGGGTCGAGTCCTTTACCGATTCAAGCTTCTAGAGTAACAAAGATGACAACAAGTCTGTCTCGGGTTTTGTGTTTACCCTCAACGAAGGGGCGGTGTGTTGGAGGAGTTCCAAACAGGATACCGTCGCAGACTCGACGATGGAGGCTGAATACATTGCTGCTAGCGATGCCGCAAAAGAAGCGGTCTGGATGAAGAAGTTCATTAGTGAACTTCAGGTGGTTCCGTCGATTGTTGACCCAATACCTTAGTATTGCGATAACAATGGGGCTATATGTCACGACCCGAAAGTACGGAACCTGACCGGCACTTAGATTACGAAACGTCTAGAGGCGCAACGTAACCTAAGTAAGCCGAAGCCCAGAAATCTAAACCATAAAAGAAGAAGAAGAAGTAAAGAAACATGAAGGAAACAAGTTTAAAATCATCAGCAAATTTTCTCAAAAATTTCGGCAGAGTCTCCTCTGTAAAAACTGGCCTCCAAACGGGTACAACAAGTATAATATACATAAACAATAAAAAGCATCCCCAACGGGAGCTAGCTCAACGCCAACAGGCGGAGACAACCACAACAATCATAATAATATACAACGCCAACGGGCGAGGCTCAAAACTCAAAAGAAAACAAAAACCACCAGATCAGAATAACACATGCGCGACTCTAAGGTCGAAATAAAAGACTAGTCCAATAAACTTATCAATTAATACAAGTATGGTTGATGGAGCTTACTAGATACAAATGAATGAATAAAATACAATGGTGGTTCAGATACAAGTGAACCAACCTACCGTGCAAATCACCCTGAAATAAAAGATGTGCCAGCAAACTGCCCGGGAAGCCTGTACATCGAACCTGTAAAGAATTTGGCACAACGGGGGTGAGTTGCCAACTCGTGAGTAGAAGACATCTACAAAAAGAAATCGAATGCACGACGCTATCCTAGGTCATAATAATACACTACTAAATCTCAATCCTCTAGTAACAGCAGGGTAATACTACGTGTAAGTGCAGATACTCCGTGCTCGTGTCAGTGCCTCATATAGTACTATGTTATATGAATGGATATGCATGCACCATGAATGTAAAATAAGCAATCCTGAAATCCAGGTATATCTGTATAAGAAATCTTTGGCTGTTATCATAGTAAAATGTGTATAAGAATCTGAAATCTCAACAATGAAATCCATGAAAATCCGTATCAAGCATCGACACAAACATGTAAATCTCAAGTCTCATAGTCTCAATACCTCGGGCTCCGTCAGTCCGGATCGGCCCACAATCAAATCTCACGACAACGGTCGGTATCCTCCGGATATCCACCGTGCCAGACATCACCGGTAGGTAGCCTTCCCCTGCCAGGCTCATCGTCTACAACTCGATCTTCTTGCCCCGGGGTACCATACCGGGCCCACCATGTACCCGAGACGGTTCATCCACTCCTCGAATCGGGTCTCGAAATCCAACAGAAAACATGAAATACTCATGGTGGACGACACATACATCACGAGAAAACCGCATCTTATTTTAAAAAAAGAGAAGAGGAGAGAGAGAAGTTTTTATATATTTTTGCGGTTTTCCCCAAAAATCCAGAAATCTCATAGAAATCCAAATCTCAAAATCATGAGTAACTATATGATAAGTGTCGGCATATGCCCATAATACTGCATGATAACACGAAAATATGAATGCATGAATGTCTAAGTAATGAATATCATGTCTTATACTTAACATCAGAGAGTGATCACAATATTATATCGGTTTAGTTGTTAACTGATTCTATCAATAAAAGATAATATGATCTAAAGTGTACGTGACATAGCAATTACCGATGATGATGTGTGTGAGCCGGCAAATAAGTGTGCGTGGAATATGCGCATCATCGGTAATGGTGCTGGTGTCCTAACAGGTAAAGTTTATACTGATTATAGCAACATATAAAAGAACATGCACCATGATGATTACAGTATGAATGTAAATACAGATGTGCATTATCCACTCCTCTGCGAGATACGAGTACAACTACCACTATGTGAGTCGAACCTAAACCAGTGTCCATCTAACATCCTAAGGAACTAAACCTAATAGACTAGTCAGTAAGAAACTAGAGTCTACCTAAGGTCTGAATCATTATCTCTAATAGTCGGCGATCCCGCCTCAATAGCGTCACGTACGTAGTACGGCTTCCTCGAATCAAGAGTGCGGATCAATCATCAAATCTAAGCCTCGTACGGTAAAATCCATCGTACGGCATCCCAATGTCGGGGTACGGTCAAGTATCTCCTAGGTGTCTCTTCATTCGTATAATGTCGTATGTATCATATTGTGACTAGGTCATACTTATATGATATCGGTATCAGGTCACACCAATATAATGTCGTAATCAAGTTATACATATATCAGATCGTGATCAGTCACAAGTTACAGTCCGAGTACTATTCTAGCGTCCCATGTACATCAATATTACCACCACTCTTTGTAATTTATATATTCAAGTTCATTATCTCATTCTCTAATGATCCGCTAACACTTTATTACGACTGTATAGTCAAGAATCACGGCATCGAGCCCAGTTATACTGTTTCATCATAACTCGGATATCATATCACATCAATGAATCACCTATACGTGTTGTATATAAATGTATATACCTATACCTAGTTCTATATATATCCACATACACGTACCCCATGTCGAGTTTCAGTGTGTGCGTGGGTGTGTTTCTATCTGAAACCTACGAATCTCTTCCTAGGTACTCATCCTCTGATATGGTTTTCCTAAATCGGTCTAGTCCAACCTAGGGTCAATACTAGGGTCCTACTAGGGTCACGTCTGGTTTCCTAATGTCAATAAGTACTATTCCTATTCTACGTTGCAGGGGTGCTAAACGCCATCCACCCGACTTCTCCCCGTAGATATGCATCTACTCACCTGGTCCATGTCTGCCGAAGACAGTGTCGCCATCCTCCTCTTCATCGCCCGCAGTCCACGTGAGGGTACCTAGATGCAATCATATAAATAGTATCGTAAACCGAATCACATACAAAAGTCAAACGATACGAAGAACAAGCACAGGTTAAAACCTATGTCCCGTCCACGCAAAAGAACCAAATACCGCTCGATATCGGCGTACAAACGCCGATTGATCGAGGTAAAACCAATAAACAACCCGTAGTTTCAAAACCCATTACTTATAATATAAAACTTGGTTCAAATCATCGGAACCCTAAAATCGATCAAATCATCTAATTCCGAAAACCTTGAAAAAGTAAATTCACCGTTTTACTTCAAAACTTGACGTTTAATGAAACTAATGGTCATAATATTCATTAAATAACATAACTAAGTTATAGAAACCATTACCATATTTTTATTACACAATTTTGTATTGATTTGAAATTTCTAGTTTGCATCTTTTAACAATTTTCAACATTTTAAAGCAAAATACCACAATTCCGCCACAAAACATGATTTCGCATGAATTAATGTCTTAAACTACAATTCATGATAATAGTGATATAATAAAACCATAATTATATTTTTAATCTCATTTATATAGAAATTTCTAAAATCTAGTTTACAAAATTAGCAATTTTTATCACAATTATCAATTATCCATAGAAACTAGCAATCAAACTAGGTTTTTCTTTCCACCAACAAGTTAATACTCTTATTAAGACCAAAATCTAGTATTACTAATATTAATTGAGATTTATTTCACCAATAATTAGGTTTTATAGAAACCTAGTTAGCAAAATTTCCTAATTTAAACCATTTTCAATGAAAAATTTACAATTCAACAATCATGCAATATTTTCCAAATCCAAAAATGTTAAACTAACTATTATAACCCTAAATAATTAACAAAAATCATAACTTGAATTTAGAAACCCTAACTTGAATTTTTAAAATTGAACATAGAACTAATTCATTAAATCTAATTAAGCTTAAATGAACATTTAAAACAATAAATCAAAAGAAGGAAATTATACCTCCCAAAATATGAAATCCAAACTAGAAATGAGCCTCCAAAATGCATGCTTTCCATCTCCAAAATCCATGTAAAAATGAGTAAGGAATAAAGGGTATGAAATAAATAGGATTTTGTGGAAGTTTAATGGAATTTTTGATGTATTTTTGATCATTTTTGAATAAAAAAGAGGTGGAAAATGGAGGTGCTGCCATGGTTGAGGTTGTGGCCGGCCTAAGTGAGGAGAGTGAGAGAAAGAAGAGAGTGTGCAAAGTGTGTGGAAGTTTCAAGAAGAGAAACATCATTAAAAGTCTTTTCATGTATTTATTTATTTACTATAGCAACTCAAGAAAGCTCTAGAAATTAGGAAAAATTTGCAAATAAATTTTGCATGATACACACTAATTTCTAACATGCCATGGTTCATTTTTACAAATTAAAACCATTTAAATTTATAATTTACACTAATTTAGTGTAAAAATAAAGCTTATGTTAATATTTAAAATAATTAATTTAGGAAAAATATTTTATTAAACTAAAAATTTATAAGTGGATAAATAAACACTATTTACTAGTAATTACATAATTAAATAGGTATTTTTTTGAATTTATAATGAAAAACAATTGCGGTTTGATTTTACGAAAAATACATTTTGCTTTACCGAAAATCATAAAATTCACTTAAACAATTTTATTTATTTAATTATTTATTTAATTATTTTTAAAACGTTACACTATACCTTTAGCGAAGGAACCAAGGTCCCATCAGAAATCCAGACACATCTTAAGGCGGTATCACCTGATCAGGGTGATCATTGATGGCCAGGAGATCGAGGTACGGGGAGTGGACACAAAAGACAACACGGCGGATCCATTCACAAAGGTCGTCCCTCAAACACAGTTCGAGCGACTTTTTGAGCTATTGGGTATGCAGTTCGCCAGCAGCAGACCTCAGTGCAGACGTTGGGTATGCGGTACACCAATTACTGGCCTTTAGTCCAAGTGGGAGATCGTTGAATATGTATGCCCTAGAGGCCATTATTGTGTAGTACTAGTTTGTAAAATACATTTTGGAGACTTGGGATATATATACGGGTTCACGACAATCTTGCTCGATATAGTAGTATGCTACTTGGTTTGTTTCTATCTTAATATGTGTATATGTTTCTTTTAACATATCGCTAAAAACATATTGATGGAGCCCTTAGGATCTTTGCTTGACTACCGGCGTTGTGATGGCGATCACACTATTGGGGGCTGGGTAGTCTATAAGCACATCCTTATTTTGGTCCCTAGTCGTAGAATTATCAAGACAGGGCATCGATACTCCAGAGTAGACTGGTGCATACGCTTCTCTTCCCAGCAGGGGAGATGGTCTGTCCCACAGCCATCAGTACGTCGTAATGGAGATAGTATGCAGATGCTCGTTAGTTTACGAGTACACTGGACAGGACTCATCGGGAACTGTTGGTTGCTATTATACCCATCGTCGGTTAATAGTTCCCAGGTGACATGAGTACTGCTTAGTCCGCTGACTTGACACTGTCACTTCTCCTCGAGTGTGTTCCCACTGTTCTTAAATTACTACCCTACCACGGCTCTACAAGTCGTGCAAACAGGTAGTTGTTGGGTGCAGTCCCGAAGCACTTGGAGGCAGTGACGGTTAGACAGGATTCGTCTCTCCCAGTATTAGGACTTGATATCACGCTGTATCTAGGAGAGCCATTACACATTGTCGTCCCTGCCCAGGGCAAGCGAGAATTACTGGTAGATTTTCCAGTAGATTCTCAGGGTGTTTTAGGCTACACTCCGACACGACTTGTACCGCTGTTAGGGGACTGACGTTTATCGCCCCCCTAGGCCCTCCATGCGATACTCTTAGACGAACAGACCGGACTGTATGGAGATTGTCACATTCAGGCTCAGTAGGAGTTCGGATGGGTTCACCTCATCAGTCTTCTTGTCGGCATCTACCTGGGGACCGTTACGTACAGCTAGTACCGCTTGCGGACTGTGGTTAAACCCACTACCAAGTTAGTGTCGAGCCTTTAGAGTCCCGCACAGAGGGTTACTCGCATTTGGGCAATACAGAGTAGAGGTCGCATAGTTTTGCGACGGGGTTCGTTCACATCCGCGCACTTGTGCACATTTGGTGTCCGGGCAGTTATTACTAGAGGGATTTGGTTTAAGCCAGATTCTAGTATTTGTTTTGGGATTGGTTTTGTCTCAGTGTATTCGTGTTCCTCAGAACACGGATGCGGGTGTGTATGCACAGTTGACTAAGGCAGAGGCAGAGGATTCTCATTAGGGTTGTTGACCATTTGACTTTGGTTGACTTGTTGACCGTTGACTTTTTCCAAACCCTAATGAGAATGGGGAATATGGTTAATATTATTAATTAAGGATAATTGAGCTATGGTAAGGGTTGTTGACTTGTTGACTTTGTTGACCGGTTGACCATTGTGGACTTGTTGACCAGCATCATTTCTTTTCAAAGATGCTTTTTGTTCATTGCAAAATGCATTAAATGAATGTAATGATAGAGGTCATTCAAAAACTAACCATCACAATTCTTAATTATTATTATTATCATCATTATTCCAAATATGTGAGCATGGTTGCAAGATGACAGCTCATTCTATCATATTCTTTCTTTCTCTTGAAAGAAAGCTCTCTCTCTTCCTCTCTCAAAGTTCAAGTGTTCCATGAGTTGGAAATCATAAATTTTTGAGACAAAACCACCACAACTCTTCTCTACTCATTCTAAGGTTCTAGGTTTAGCAAACTAAGCACCTTAGTTATCTCTAGGTTGAGATAGGAGCTCAAGTTCGAGGCCCTCGGGTGGATCCATCTACGGCAAAGAGGAGACGAGGAGGAGAAGCCGTTCAAACCACTACAAGGAACAAGCAAGGAGGAGAACCATAAAAAGAAGAGAAGGAGTTCAAGACCTAGGTGTAACCATTCTACATAGTAGCTAAAACTTGTAATTTATTTGTTAGTTTTTGTTTAGCAAAGATCCTTCATGGATGGTCCATGTTACCGAGTTAGAAAATTTTGATTTTTACCTATTCCGCCACCCCGAAAGAACCGGGGTGGGTAACGTGGACCTAACACACACGGACTCGAATTTACGAGCTCGGTATCATCATCACTCTATAGAAGATATCTGGGCGAACACGTCCTCGGGAACTCGTCCCAACCATCGGAAGAATACTCAACACTCGTCCGCTCTCGATCAACTCGCAACACATCTGGGTGAGGTCCTCTATCCGAAGCTAGTCAGCTTGCTGATCTCTTATCACATGATATTCGGACGACGTCAAACTTTTTGATCGATTCGTCAAAGTCCCATAATTCTCCGAAAGCTCAACACCTGAGCACAGTCTAATAATATCCATTACATGCCACAGTAGCTACGGACCAACCGTAGAAGGGCAAACCCAAGCCTCACTGATGGCACCGTTGAACTTCTGCAAACCCTAAGGTTCAGAAGCGGTTCCATGGTCATTATATCGAGTTAGGGTTTCATTCTTCTAGAGGGTCCACAAAATTACCTGCATGTTCCATCGAATACTTAGACTTGGAAAAATGGGTTTCGGACATTCGTTCGAACTTTTTAACTTCGCCTAGACGACACATGAATACCCTTCGTCCGCATGCTCAACAATGCCTCAATCCTCCAGGAAATACGAAACATCAACGGTCATCTCTGGATCGGTCTGCTCTAGATCTGAGTAAGACCCTCCACACTGGAAATCTTCAACTCAACTGGGCCTGTGTCGGCGCATCAATCTGACAAATCGCCTTCGTCTCTCAACTCGGGATAGACTAGCTATCATCTGTTGCATCTCTGCCTGGAAGCTCCAGCGATCTCAGCACGTAAAGTTTGGAAGCGACATCACATCAATCTCAGCAACAGCCGGGTCATCTGTCTGCACGGTAGACGACATCACTATCTCTGAGGCAGGTTGTACATCAACAGTCTTCTCAGAACAAGCAGCCTCTATAAATGGCCCGATCACCCGGTACAAAACCAAGCACTCGCCTCAACAAGAGGACACAATACAACACTACATCGAGACATTCCCATATCATCAGAGAACACAATGGTCAGCCCTCGTACCAGACGAGCCCTCCTTGACCATACACTAGCGGCAGCACAATCTACGCTCAAACATGGTGACAGGAACCTCAATCGAGTATCGATGAAAACGGATCAAAGGGATGAAAGGAAACGACAGATCCAGAATGGATACATAATCATAAGAAGGAACATCATCAATGAGAGTATGATCATGGAACGGATAGAATCAAGGATCTCAAATGGATGTATAATCATGGGTATGAAGAGAATCACATATTTCAAAATGTGTACATCCTAAGGTTTCTTAAGTGGAGTATCGTATCGTAAATATACCGCGGAACATACGTACGGTACGTCACTCTACTCAACCTACCTACTCCATCAATCAGGGTCAACCTATGGATTGAAAGTTCGGGTGTAATACCCCCCCACCGTTCAAGTCTAAGTTCCTTAAGGTCAAGTGTCACGACCCAAAATTTTGATGTGACCGGCAGTTAAATTGTATAATAACTAAAGATTTCTACACAATCCAAGTAAGCCAAAAACCAAGATCAAAAACACTTTTTGCGGAATTGTAAGAAAACATAGTTTTAAAGTAAAAAATCACGGTTTGTAAGTATTATGATCTAAACAGTAAAATCCTAATAACATAATGAAAAAAACAATTATAAAGTGTTTAATTTGGTTACATCCCTAGTTGGGAGTAACGATGCTGACAGCCGAAATAAATGCACAATTTTTAATACTATACTCAAAGAAGAATCTCAGACATAAGTAAAAGAAATATCATAGGTGTAGTGTAACATGTAAATAGGTGCATGCGCAGCATAACTCGTCGATAACTGTGCAGTGTTCTAACAACTATAACATAGCGATATATATTTATATATATATATGAATGCATATGATCAACTTAACATATAAAAGCCTATTTTTATTTAAACTAAACAATGGGCATTGTTGGAGATAGTGCCCTCAGAGTCAATTATTAGGTCACAGGTACGTGATTGTAATGATTGAGGGAGGACCTATCCCGGTAGGACAGTCTTACTCGAGATGATAGTATGCTATCTGGTTTACCTTTATCATCGTGTACTGCTTTAGGTGACATGACACGTCGCTATTACACGTTGATAGAGCCCCTAGGATTCTTGCTTGACCACCAGCAGTATGAGGGCGATCATATAAGTGGGAGCTGGGGGTCTACAAGCATATCCTTAAAGGTCGCTAGTCGTGGGAGTTTCGAGACCGGGCATCGATACTCCATTAGTAGACTAGTGTATACAGTCGAGACCCCGACGAGGGGCGGTGGCCGGTCTCACAAGCCACCGGTGTCAGTTGGATCACCTAAGATGTATACAGGTGCTCATTGGGTTATGAGTACACCGGACAGGACTCGCCGGGAACATGCTAGTTGGTGATATACCAGACGTCAGATGGCAGTTCCCTGGTGACATGTGTGCAGGTTAGTTCATCGACCTGGGGATCGTCATTTGTCTCGTGTGAGTTCCCACTGTACTTTGATTACTACCCTACCACGGCTCAAAGGAGTCGTGCAAACAGGTTTTAGTTGGGTACAGTCCCGAGCCACATGGGGGCAGTGAGCGTATCTTCAGGGGTTCGTCTCTCCCGGTATTGGGGGTGAGGTCGTGCTGTGTCTAGGAGAGCCATTACACAAAGTCCTTGGCCAAGGCAAGGAGATTTACTGGTAGGTATTCCAGTAGTATCTCAGGGTGTTCTGGGCTACACTCCGACACGACTTGTACCGCTTTTGGGGGTCTGACTTTTACCAACTCCCTAGGCCCGCCATGCGATACTCATAGACGAACGGACCGGACTGCACGGATATTGTCACTGACAGGCTCAGTAGGGTGTCAGGATGAGTTCGCTCATCGACGTCCCTTTTAGTCAATAGCTGGTGGCCCGTTATGTATTGGCTTATACCTCTGACAGGCTAGTGGTTAAATCCACAGCCATAGTATTGACGAGTCTTTAGAGTCCACCACACTTTCAGTTACTCAGCTTTCGGGCGAAACGCTGTAGAGGCCGTATGGAGATATGGCAGGGTCCGATCAGATACGTGCGGTATTGCACGGATCAGGATCGGACGGTTTGTACTAGTAGCCGTATAGGTATATGGCAGGGTTCGATCAGATACGTGCGGTATTGCACGGATCAGGATCGAACGGATAATACTAGCCGGCTTTGGTTTAAGCCGGTCCTAGTTTAGTACAGTGTAGATTTTGTCTTTTTGCATTTGTATCCGTACGGAATACAGATGCGGGTGTGTATGCACAGTATCGGGGTTTTCCTGTAATTTATTACGGGACCAGTTTTCTAGAGTTGCCAGTTTGCATTCCGTTCCGGCCGGTTTTCCTTTGTTCTTTCCCGGCCGGACTTTTCCGATGGAGGGGGTTATTTGCAATTGTGCAAATAATCTTTGTGGAGGGGGTTTCTTGCAAAACTATTGATTATGATATCTTGCTCCATGCTTTTGCTTTATTGTGACATGAAAGGGTATGGTTGGATTTGATATGAAGCATGGTGTATGCTTTCTTGTCCCTTGATGTGGTCACCACTTGTGTTCTACTACCATCAAATCCCTCATATGATTTAGTTTGTTTTTTCCTCCACCATTTTCAAAAAAAAGACTTGGCCGGCCACAACTTAAAAAGGAGAGAAAAATGAGAGATTCAATTTGGTGCTTCATTTGTTCATCTCATTTCCTTGCAAAAATGATAGCATCTTTTGCCTCCAAAGTTTCATTCTTCCCTCCATCTAAAGGCAACTCCAAAACCCCAAAAGAGACATAGACGTTCTACACCACACTCTACAGCACTTCTTGGGCATGTCGAGTTGCCGGCTTCATGCCCGAGTTGCCTCGGTATTGAGGCGGGAGCCCGTAAAAGACGCAGGCGATGTGGTGCCCTTTCCGACGAGGAGGAGACCGATGGAGATCCCGCGAGGAGATCAGAGTGGAGATGAAGACCGGAGGACTTGGATCGTCGGTATATCTCTAACCCATCTTCTAGTTAGCTTAGACTAGTTTAATGGTTACGATCCGGTTAAAGTGCGCGGTGGTGGCGGTTTGCAAAGTCCGCAAAATTTAAGTTATTCACCGCTTCCGCATTCCGGCGTCGGATTGACGGCCGGGGCGCCGCCGTGCACTTACAGTGGTATCAGAGCCTCGCCATTAACTTAGTCTAGTTTTGTGTAATGTGTTTTTCAGTTCCGATCGATCGAAATGTCCAAAAACCCGTATTTGCCCACGACAGTTTCTGTTGAAAATTTTTGGTCTCGAAAAATTTTTCAGGTTGTAAAATATTGATGTACTGGAAAATCTAAGAGTTCTGTAAAAATTTGACGAAGTAACTCCACAGTTGGAGCGCGGAACCGCCGCGAAAACCCCCTTTGTGCGGCCCTTCCGCCGCGCACTATTCACATCACTTCACCATTTTTTTACAGAGGCCTTCTGGGATTAAAATATGGGCTTTGGAATATTAAAGTTGGGCCAATTGTTTCTGTGAGTGCTACAGTTTTCTTTGGGGCCCACTTGTTAATTGTTTGATCAATCGGAAATTTTTTAAACACATTTTTCACAGTATTTACATTATATCTGTGACCGTGAATGTCACTCGATCGGTAAATCCGGTCTAACTGCTATAGCCCGGTTAGACGGATTTGCGAACGTGACTTTCACGTTGATGTTCTATGTATTTGCTGTGATGTTGCGGATCGGTCGTGGGGGATAGCCTGGATGCAATGCTAGTACAGTGTAGTTGTATTATGTACATTTGATATTGCGGGGCGAGCGTCCGACATGTGGACTGCCGTCACTGCCTGTTTGTATTATTCTTTTGGGGCACGACCTGGTTGCGGTCGATGTACCCGGTATATGTATATTTTACTTTCTGTACTTGGATTGCCCCGCGGAGGGGTGCACGGATAGCCGGGTTCTGGAGGGCAACAAGCCCGCATCTCATGGCATTGAGACGGAGGGGGCTTCACTCTAGGATTGGCGGGCTATTCGCCGCACTCGTATGGGGTACAGGTTGACCCAGGAGGGGTGCCCAAGTTGCCGGATTCCGTGAAGTGCTGGGTGGTCCATTCACGGCGCTGAAGGGGGCTGCCTCGCTTCAGGTTTTGGCGGGTGACTTGCCGCGCCCGTAGGGGTCTAGGATTTCATTGCACAGGCTATCCACACGACCAGGGGAATGTCGGGTTTCAGTAGTGGCTCTGTGAAACCCGGGGATCCCAGATATCTGTATTGTTCTGTGATGCTGTACATTTCTGTGATGTTGCATTTCTTTTCACGCCTTGAGCGAAATACTATATATTGGTATATATATTAGTAGATGTTGTATATGTTTTTCATCCGCGCTAGTCCAGTCCCCGCTCTGCCGTTAGTTAGCTAACCTAACGGGTGATGACGGGACCCAGTGGCGAATGCGGATGGCATATACGTACATCAGTATATTTTCGTTCTTTTTGGTGTGATCAATTGATGGGACTGCATTGATTCGGATCAATGCAAGTTAAAACAAACCTAATCTGATGTTGTTGGAACACTTTTCAAAAAGCTGTTATTGCAAGGACGTTTACTTTTGTTTTGCATCGTGGTATTCATTTAGAATATCCTGCTCCTCAGTCGACGAGGCAAGGGCCGAGATCCCTTCACCGGGAGTGACCCCTTGGACAAAAAGTTTGCGTCAGGGCATTAACTTCACTATAGCCGATTACTTTTGCTTTGCACCGTGGTATTCAGTTGGAATATCCTGCACCTCATTCTACGGGGAAAGAGCCGAGATCCCTTCACCGGGAGTGACCTCTTTAGCAAAGGTTTTCGTCACTATATTTTCTAAAAAGCTATCCGTTCCTTCAACGATATCAAGTTCATTACGTTAAAGGTTTTCGCCAGAAACCATTCGTAGCCCTCCATCATTTCAGTTAAATATTCGGTAGTATTCAAGCTATGTATTTTGACCTCACGCCAAGGCATAGTGTTTGGTAGCTGCCGGGTATTTATCTGTTGCATAGATAGATGCGTTGGTTTGGGACAGTCGTACTACTATTTTGGCCTACGTCAAGGGTATGTACGGGTGGATTCAAATTAACCTGGAAATGATGGGCAGAACTTGACATGTGACTTATGATATTTTGACCTCACGCCAAGGTCATAAGAGCATGGGGCAGAAATCACATCGGGAGTTTCAAAAGAATTGAAACTTGCCAGATATGCGCATACCTTCTGGAGTGTGATGACGTGAGCGGATTCCGTCACGTTGTCATGCGATGAGAGTTGGATCCCGATTCCCACTGATGAGTTAGTTTACTCCTCGGGTGACCCCGACTAATTCTTCTTTCAGGTTTGGAGGAGAATTTGAGGTACAGTGGGAGGATTCCAGATTAGATAAATTGGTAACCATTCTGATCTAGGTTAGAGTGCATGCTGAGTGTTTCTTTTCTCTCTCTCTTTGGCAGCGACCATTGACCCGACCCTAAGATTTTGACTCAGTGACCAAGTTGACCGAACCTTCTTAAAGCACTGGCTTTTGGATTGTCAGAGTTGCAAACCTCATTGCCACTCCTACTTTTACCCTTTTCTCCAGGACACCCCGTTTTACTACGAACGTCCACTTCCATTGGACAAAACCATCGTATGGTTAGATACGAACTCGAAAGAATTTATTCGAGGATGGTTTCAGGTTCTGGAGAAAACGGATAGGATTATTCAGTTGTCTTTTCTTTTCACCTTCTCTCAAGTTGCGAGTACTCCTTGGTTTAGGAGTAGTACACCTATTACGCAAATTGGATAGTCTTCTTCCAAACCTTAGGCTGGTGCCGACCGGTAGGGAATGAAGAAAACCAATTAGCATAACGATGGTGTGCAGAAGGTATTAAGTTCAGACAAAGCAAGGGATTAGTAAGAGGGCAAAGTAAGTTGCAACAGATATTCACGACCAAACCAAATATTTCGTTACCACTCCCACATCACCTTTGTATTTCTCCAGGACACTCCGTATCACTACGAAGATCCACAGTTTATTTGGATACTCCATCGTATGGTTATATACGAACTCGAAAGGAACTTGTTCCAGTTCGGGGATGGATCCTGGTTCAGGAGAAATAGGAATAAAGTACATTCAGGTGTCTTTTATCTTCACCTTCTCTCGCATTACGAGTGTTCCTAGGATTGGGACAGTACACCCATTATGCTTATTGGATAGTCTTCTTCCAAACCATAGGCTGGTGCCGAACGGTAGGGAAGGAAGAAAATCATTTGGCCTAAAAGGGTGTGCAGAAGGTAAAGACTAAAGACATATGATGGGATTTGGAGAGGTGGCAAAGAACTATACGGTTACAGTCGTGAATCTGGAAGAGGCATTACTAGGAATACCAAAATACCCCATCGAAACATTTCGATGTTTCAGTCTCACTGTGTACTGTTAAAGGAAAACTGATTTCCCGATTAGACACTTGCTCCAGGGTATGTATTTGCCAGGTATGATTCTCACATCTGTATGGTTTTACAGATGATGAGTGGGAGTAGGTTATTGGGAATTGGGTGATTATCCTCATTATATCGGGATTCGTTGTAATCAGTGATATTTGAGGAAATCACCTGGGTTATTTGCCGGACGGCAAGTATTTGGTTTTGAATATCCGCCGTTATGCACCAATTTCAAATCGATGTATCTGTACGTCTATTTTCATAGAGTGAGATATACCTTTTTGAAATTATGTCTATGACATTTACCTATATCAGTGGATGGTTAGGTAAGGAGCATTGAACAGCGGTGTAATTCTTCTTAACCATAAGTACAGTTTTCAACCTACGACACACAGTGAATGAGTTTTAAGACTCAAGGGACTTATACAGAGTATTGTATGTTGTCCAGGGTCCATCAGGACAGAGGGGTTGGTCCTCGTACTATATTCGGTTTACTTATAACTTCTCTAGTTTTTAGACAGGTGTTTCGTTGGAAACACAGGGTCCGAATTTTGAGAAGTTATAGGTATTTGAATAGAGTAGAGAACCAGGTGTAGCAAGTATCGGGATTCTTCAAAGTGATCGAAGATGTAGATACTTGTGTATGGTATTCAGTTGATAGTAATGATAAAGAGATCTTTCTTCTCTTTCAGGTTACTCATAATTGGAAGTATTCCTAAGTTGAGTAACGCTGATCGGCCTCCTTCCATTTAGTTGACATGTGCTGGGGACAGCTGCATGATTTGAATCTGGTTCAATTAAATCAGTGCCTCTGTTTCTATATTGGATATAGAACAGTTCATATCTTAACGTTGTTAAGGTACGGGGAGTTGTCCGGCTTATGATTAAAACCAGACTCTGGATAACTCAAGGCACGTTTCTGTAATGGTTGTTTGTGGGTTGACCCAGGCTATGACGAGGGTTGACTTTCTACCATCTGGATGAACAATAGCGATATTGTTCTAGACTCGCCACAGTTTTATTAAAAATGGATTTTTTCAGAAAACAGTAGTGGGAGTATGGTAGAACTGGAAGTGATTCCAGAACCACAAACGATTACTGAAGATTTGATAAGGAACCTAAAGATTCAATCCGGTTTGACATTCCATTGGCCACTCCGCAGATAAGGTGGGTAACTTCAGGCACCCGAGAGGCACTACGGTAGCCTCAAGGACGGTGACAGGGAAGTTCTTGTTTACCCACAATTGCCATTGCTGTTGTTCCAGGTTACGAGACCCGGCGGGAGGATGAGTATAGCGTCGTTCTAAACCAGTTTTAGAAGTGTACGTCTATATGACTCTGCCAGAGGGTTGTCGTAGTCAGTGGGAGCAGCGGAAGCATTGGTGGACAGGTTGCTTATGTCTATTTATAGACTAGAGCAGATGTAGCGGAGAAAGATCATCAATTTCTGATATGACAGTCATGGGTTTGACTTCATCGGAATAGGGGATGGATCAGTTGAGAAGGTAGTAGGGTGTGATATCCTGGTATTTGGATGATATACACAGAGTAGGAAAAGAAGCTCCTACACTACGATCGGTTATACTTTGGTCGTCACACAGTTGTTTCTCCACAAAGGAAATGGATTTTATATCAGACATACTGGTTACTAGATCTATGGTTTTAGATCTAGATTTGGGTGGTTTCCCAATCAGGGTACTTGACAGCATTCTAAGAGTATTTAGGATGGACGACTCCTGGCACGGTAGTGTACCTGCAGGTAATGGAGTCACCCTCTCTAAAGGTGTCTTACAGACTAAAGGGGAGAGGGACGTGCATGATTGGCAGATCACTTGCTTAGGCAATTGAGTCAATCATGAGATGTCAAGTACCACACCAGATGTTGTTCTTGCACTAAATGCAATAAGTTGACATTAATCCAATCCTGGAGAAACAGTCGGAAGCAGTTTTAGAACATAAGTGAATGTTCTAGGGATATCATAACGACAGCCTCATTCAGGAAACAGTTATCATTCCAGGCTTCCAAGGTGACATGAACGACAAGGAGGTTGTCAGAGTTATAGTTTTCCTTCTGATGAGGGGCAGTATTTTGGATAGGTGGTCCAAGGCAATACTGAGGGAGGCATGGCGCGCAGGATACTGATTAAGTTCAGTTGACGATACAGTCTAAGAAGTTTGGATTTGGAGTTCATTTATGAGCTATGTCCCATCAGACATCCAGACATATTCTAAGACATGTATTGCTCATTTCGGGAGATGGCTTTCTCCGCGAACTTGAGATTTAGAGAGGTATAGAAAGAAACAACTAAGCGGATCCACTCACTGAGGCTATTCCTCGAACGCAATAGTTCCGCAAACGAGCTTTGTGAGACTGACTAGTAGAGAAGTTGGATGTTCGGTATCACACGGGCTGTGAGTATGCGACATCGCAATAATTAGCCTTGAGTGCAAGTGGGAGATTGTTGGAGATAGTGCCCTCAGAGTCAATTATTAGGTCACAGGTACGTGATTGTAATGATTGAGGGAGGACCTATCCCGGTAGGACAGTCTTACTCGAGATGATAGTATGCTATCTGGTTTACCTTTATCATCGTGTACTGCTTTAGGTGACATGACACGTCGCTATTACACGTTGATAGAGCCCCTAGGATTCTTGCTTGACCACCAGCAGTATGAGGGCGATCATATAAGTGGGAGCTGGGGGTCTACAAGCATATCCTTAAAGGTCGCTAGTCGTGGGAGTTTCGAGACCGGGCATCGATACTCCATTAGTAGACTAGTGTCTACAGTCGAGACCCCGACGAGGGGCGGTGGCCGGTCTCACAAGCCACCGGTGTCAGTTGGATCACCTAAGATGTATACAGGTGCTCATTGGGTTATGAGTACACCGGACAGGACTCGCCGGGAACATGCTAGTTGGTGATATACCAGACGTCAGATGGCAGTTCCCTGGTGACATGTGTGCAGGTTAGTTCATCGACCTGGGGATCGTCATTTGTCTCGTGTGAGTTCCCACTGTACTTTGATTACTACCCTACCACGGCTCAAAGGAGTCGTGCAAACAGGTTTTAGTTGGGTACAGTCCCGAGCCACATGGGGGCAGTGAGCGTATCTTCAGGGGTTCGTCTCTCCCGGTATTGGGGGTGAGGTCGTGCTGTGTCTAGGAGAGCCATTACACAAAGTCCTTGGCCAAGGCAAGGAGATTTACTGGTAGGTATTCCAGTAGTATCTCAGGGTGTTCTGGGCTACACTCCGACACGACTTGTACCGCTTTTGGGGGTCTGACTTTTACCAACTCCCTAGGCCCGCCATGCGATACTCATAGACGAACGGACCGGACTGCACGGATATTGTCACTGACAGGCTCAGTAGGGTGTCAGGATGAGTTCGCTCATCGACGTCCCTTTTAGTCAATAGCTGGTGGCCCGTTACGTATTGGCTTATACCTCTGACAGGCTAGTGGTTAAATCCACAGCCATAGTATTGACGAGTCTTTAGAGTCCACCACACTTTCAGTTACTCAGCTTTCGGGCGAAACGCTGTAGAGGCCGTATGGAGATATGGCAGGGTCCGATCAGATACGTGCGGTATTGCACGGATCAGGATCGGACGGTTTGTACTAGTAGCCGTATAGGTATATGGCAGGGTTCGATCAGATACGTGCGGTATTGCACGGATCAGGATCGAACGGATAATACTAGCCGGCTTTGGTTTAAGCCGGTCCTAGTTTAGTACAGTGTAGATTTTGTCTTTTTGCATTTGTATCCGTACGGAATACAGATGCGGGTGTGTATGCACAGTATCGGGGTTTTCCTGTAATTTATTACGGGACCAGTTTTCTGGAGTTGCCAGTTTGCATTCCGTTCCGGCCGGTTTTCCTTTGTTCTTTCCCGGCCGGACTTTTCCGATGGAGGGGGTTATTTGCAATTGTGCAAATAATCTTTGTGGAGGGGGTTTCTTGCAAAACTATTGATTATGATATCTTGCTCCATGCTTTTGCTTTATTGTGACATGAAAGGGTATGGTTGGATTTGATATGAAGCATGGTGTATGCTTTCTTGTCCCTTGATGTGGTCACCACTTGTGTTCTACTACCATCACCTCCCTCATATGATTTAGTTTGTTTTTTCCTCCACCATTTTCAAAAAAAAGACTTGGCCGGCCACAACTTAAAAAGGAGAGAAAAATGAGAGATTCAATTTGGTGCTTCATTTGTTCATCTCATTTCCTTGCAAAAATGATAGCATCTTTTGCCTCCAAAGTTTCATTCTTCCCTCCATCTAAAGGCAACTCCAAAACCCCAAAAGAGACATAGACGTTCTACACCACACTCTACAGCACTTCTTGGGCATGTCGAGTTGCCGGCTTCATGCCCGAGTTGCCTCGGTATTGAGGCGGGAGCCCGTAAAAGACGCAGGCGATGTGGTGCCCTTTCCGACGAGGAGGAGACCGATGGAGATCCCGCGAGGAGATCAGAGTGGAGATGAAGACCGGAGGACTTGGATCGTCGGTATATCTCTAACCCATCTTCTAGTTAGCTTAGACTAGTTTAATGGTTACGATCCGGTTAAAGTGCGCGGTGGTGGCGGTTTGCAAAGTCCGCAAAATTTAAGTTATTCACCGCTTCCGCATTCCGGCGTCGGATTGACGGCCGGGGCGCCGCCGTGCACTTACAGGCATATCATGCCATCTTTACAAGATCACCCGGTAAATATTTAGTCTACTCACTGGATTACATCATAAACTACTCAGAAATTGCCAATCCTTTCCCTTTCCTTGCGGCCTCCGAAGTCCCCGTATTTGAATCTAACATCGAGATTAATTTGAATAAGAAATGGCTAACTTCGATACGGCGAAATATGGAAATACGAGTTTTACATACTAACTATACTCCGTAAGACTATTCTTAAACTATCTAACACCTATACTAACTGAGTTTTAACCCTCGCTGTTTTGCAAAAGAAAACTGAAACGCGTTACGAATTAACCGTGTCGTATTTTAGAATTTTGATCCCTTTTCCGATATTAGTTCCCAGATTCTATACACAGTTAAAACAATACCAAAATATCCCAACACCTATACAGAGACCTACCCTAAAACCCAAAACACCAAACTCCACAAGAAATCTGGCGACGTCGGATCAGCCCTTCTTCGCACCGGCCAAAATCCGAGCACATGGGTTCGTACTCCTAGGCTTTATTCTAGGTCCAGTTTATAAGATTTAGACACTGTTTAGTTAAGTTGATTTCCACCTAAACTATAGCAGATTAACACAGAGCTAAGTTTTTACCTAGAATACTGTAACATTTCAGAAAAATAAAATTTTATTTTTGGGAATTTTTATAATTTAATAATAAATATATTGAATATTTTAATATTACGGTATAATTAAATACCGATAAATTGGGAAAAATTTAGAAAATTATAGAAATTACTAAAAGATGGTGTTTTATATGAATTGAGCAATTTTAAGTTAATTTTGTTTTATTATACAGTATTTTAATGCTAATCGCGATTAAATATCGCTAATCTTGCATTAATCCGGTTTTGTGCACATGACATGCACCGTGTCATTTTTCACACTTGTTACTTTCTTTCATGATTCCTTCTCTTTATCATGCATGATTTTAATTTTAAAAAGAGTAGAGAAAAGAATATAAAGGAAAAGAAAAGAAAAAGATAAAAGATTAGAATATTAGGCATGGGCGAGAAAGAGAGGGTGAGTGGTCAAACCTTGGGCCATTCTCTTCATCTCTTCACTCTTTTCTCATCATTCTTACCTCTTCTTTCTCCCATGGCTGCTTCATCTGTCCCACCTCCTCCAAACCCTCAAAACACCATCAAAACAACCCCAAAACATCATCTCCACTTCACAAAATACATGCACAAGCTCACAAGCTACACTTTGGACCAAGAAAGTTTGCATTTTGGTCTCTTGGGGCAACTCAAGAATTTTCTTGCGTTTACAAATGAGGTAATTCTTTCACTTTAAGTGTAGTATTTCATTTGCTTTAGCCTCTTTTCAAGTTTAAAACCGATTTAGTGAAGTTTTGTGAACTTAGAAAATTCCTAAAAGAGGGTTGTGGGATTCTTGAGTTGTGATGTTGTTTAAGAGTGTATTAGTGACTAGGATACACCCCTAAGTGCTAAAAACCCAGACCAAGCTTGAAGTAAAACCTGAAAACACAAAACTGAAACTATTCATGTCAGTTTTGTGAGAATTTAGTAGGTGCAGGGAAATCTGAAGTGATCCGGGGCCATTGCTAGATGAGTAAACAATACCAGAGACTCTTTTAGACCAATATGAGACCACCATGACCATACGACACCCCAACTCCCCACCATAACCGAGGAGTCCGGAATTTTCGCTAGTGTGGCCGGCCACTTAGATGAGATAGGTGCCCGGGTTGATTCAGTAGCTTACATACACCCTATATACCACCCCAATGTTGTTTGTGCACCTTGGTTTTCCCTGAACTAAAATCTGGAGCATGCTTTCTTAGTTTCTGCCTTATGTTTTGAGATGGTTATAGATTTAAGTTTTGGTATTTGGTATTGTATTCGATTACTTGACGTTTGTAGGTCTATATCGATTGTTATTTAATTGATTTGCGAGAGTAGACCATAGGTTTTGACCTATGAGCGAAACGTGCGCCATTTTGGTTTCCGACTTGATTTTAATACGCAATTGCGATGTGTTATGATATGTATGTACCCCACGGGGATTTTGAGACAATGAAGAAGAGGATGGCGGCATCGACATCGGGAAGCAAGAGCAGGTGAGTAGATTATAATTACGGGGGAAGTCGGGTGGATGGCGTATAGCACCCCCACAGTTCGTAGTATAATGTATGGTATATATATATATATATATATTATATGGATATATTATATGCTATTGTGAGGTTATGATTATCTAGATAGACTTTGGGTGTCATGGATAATTTTAGCATTATTGGATGATGGTGTCGCTAGTTAGTTTAGTCGCGAGCCGTAGACTAAGGTTTACACCCACACGCACACACATGCTTACTTGTTATACTTGTGCGTATATGGGAATATGTATATATATATACACACATAGGTATGGGACTATGTATATATATACGTATACCTACACATGGATGATGAGGATTGTATATGGTATTTGGAGTTGAGTCGATGAGATTGGGCATGGTGCCATGAGATCGGTGATATGAGGTTGTTCGTATTATGAGATACGACATGAGATTTTAGCGAGCCTTTAGACGTGTGTTTTCATACACGTATATATATAGATGGTATCTGTTTCTACTAGACTTAGATCAGTACCCCAGTTTATGAGATATGATGATAAGGATACCAGATAAATGATGAGATAAATGTGATTTTTGACCCGTACCCAGATTAGGGATGCCGTACGATGGATTTAACGTACGGACTTTATATTGATGATAGATCTGCACTCTTGACTCGAGGATGTCGTGTTACATATTGTATCGTATGTGATACTATTGAGGAGGGATCACCGACTATTATATTTATATGTATCGACTCAAATTTAGGTGGTTTCCTTACCTTTAGATTAGTCCTGTAGTTCACTTATTGATGTAAGACAAGACCCGAGTCATACATATTTCAAAACTAACGAATCGTGAGTATTTTGAAGACAGGTCAAGGGATTCTACGGATATTTCCAAAAGACACCTCTTTTCCTAAAAACACTGTAACCGTTATTTTTCTAAACACCACGATTCGCCTTATTTCAAATGGAAAAAACTGTATGACATATATATATTGATGTAGATTCTTCACTGTTGTGTTTATTATTCATTTTCCGTATATTCTTGCTATTCGCATCGCGTTGCATGTTTAAATGTGTTTATTGTTAAATTAAACCAATGCTGTCAGGACACCAGCACCATTATCGATAATGCGTATGTTCGACGTACACCTGCTTGCCGGCTCACACACTTCATCATCGATAATTGCCATGTCACTACAAAGTAGGATTGTTGCATCAGGATATGACTTCTTGCATACATACGTATTTGCACATACATAGATGATTCTGTCTTGATTTTGGAGATTTGAGAACCGCAAGATATATTTTAAAACTGCATTCATTTTATAAGCGCGGTTTTCCCTCGATATGTGCATATTACTGTTCCAGGTTGCATGATATACAGATATGCTTACATTCTATTATATGCCGCATACATCATGCTTTATGATTATACGCATTAAGATATGTTGTTTCCATGATATTTCTGGATTTGAGAACCGTGTGTATTTCAGAAGAATGTATGTACTGTTTTATAAACCCGGATTCTCTTGATATGATATTTCAGCAGCCACCATGAGTTTTATCAGTTCCGATATATATATACCCCATGTGAGGAGGAGCCGTAGGCCGTGTGCGGGTACATAGTGAGGCCCGGTATGGTATCCCGGGACAAGAAAGGGGTGCTGTGTATACAGACGGTGAGCCTGGCAGAGGGACTACTACCTACCGGTGATTGTATTTTGGCTCGGTGGATATCCGGAGGATACCGACCGGAGTTGAGAAATGATATGGGCCGATCCGGACTGACGGAGCCCGTGGGCCGATCCGGACAGATGGAGCCCGATATATATGGGGATTTATGTGCCGATGCTGAGCACGGGTTTCATGATGTTTTCGAGTGTCGATGCTAGACACTCAGGTTCCATGATTTTGATGTGTCGCGAGGGACACACGTTGATTTATATCCTCATACTTTCATGAATATGCTTTTATTACTTTTATATGCATGATGTTGTTATGTCATTGGTTGACACGTGGACGAGATCCATATGCATACAGGCATTGATTACATAGTTGGATAATATCCATATACTTATAGACTTCATGATATAGTTGACAATGATTTCATGTTGATTACATTGATCATACCATATATTTATGATATGTTGCTACCTGAGGAACTTGGTATTACACATGGCATTACACTTGGTATAGATGTTTACCCTTGCCACCTTATCATGCTTCAGACTTTAACATATTGAGGATGTATATTACTGATCGTATTGACCTAGGATGGAGTTATCAATACGATTTCTGCACTGTGATATTTTCTACTCACGTGTTAGCAACTCACCCCCGTTGTGCCACAGTTTTCTTACAGGTTTAGCCGTACAGATTTCATTACGGCTTTGCTGGCACACTGCTTCCATTTCCAGGTGATTAGCTTTGGTAGGTGGGTTCACTTGCATCGTGACCACCATTGTATTTTATTTACATTCAGTTGTATCTAGTAACTCCATCAACCAGACTTGTATATTATTTCAGCATTATAAAACTAGTTGTTTATTATTTCGACCGTAGAGTCACGCTTTTATTATTATTAAGGTTTTCTTGATGATTTTGAGTTTCCTTTGAGTTTTGATCCTCACCCTTCGGCATTGTATATTATATTGCTTGCGTGGTTGTGACCGTCGATTGACGAAAAGCTAGCTCCCGCTTGGGAATGCCTTTTATTATTGTGCATATATTATTCATGTTGTACCCCGTTTGGGGCAAGTTTTTAAAAAGGAAACTCTGCCGTAATTTTCAGAAAAGGCTTGGGATTTTAAAAACGCATAATTCGGATTATGCTATTAAAATCGCTTCTCTAAAACTAGTTTTCCTTCCTTTATTATTTAAAATGGTTGTAGATTTCTGGGCTTTTGGCTTACCTGAATTAGCTGGGGTCCTATAGACTTCATATGATTCAAGGGCCAGTCACGTGCCATTTCGGGTCATGACAAAGTTGGTATCAGAGTGCTAGGTTAACCTTGGTTCGAGTCTAAGTTTGACTATGTGGAGCTTAGGGCGTTTGTATATATTCGAAACTTAGGCTTGACCTTACGGAACTTAGACTTAGTCGAGGGGGTATTATAACCGATCTTTCGTCTTGTAGGTTGACCTTGGTTGATGGAGTAGGTGACTTCAGTTGAGTGACGTACCGTGTGTATGTTCCGCGGCATACTTATGATACACTACTCCGCTTAAGAAAGTTTAGGATGTACATTTCCTTGCACAATATTATATTCATTCCTATGATCTATCCTCATAGATATTGGTTATGATTTTGCTGCCACGATTACATGGGCAGAGAGAGCTACGGCTAGAGTTGCGTCAGCACGAGCTTGTCACGGACGAGCACTGACCAGGGCGTGATTCCAGGGACATAC
Organism: Agapanthus africanus; assembly: GCA_030015575.1. Lineage (NCBI taxonomy): Eukaryota > Viridiplantae > Streptophyta > Magnoliopsida > Asparagales > Amaryllidaceae > Agapanthus > Agapanthus africanus. Next base: position 380,730,892 of record CM057337.1, on the reverse strand, counting down.
GATTGCAAAGAGGCGTCGTTTTATTGTGTTTTCGTGCCAGGATCGTTTTATGGATCGTTTTTACGAGATTTCTCGGATGTGCAGATCAGCACCAGAGGATCAGGCTACTGCTAGAGGCCAGCCAGAATGTGATGACCGTCGATGCACCGATTATTTGATGATTGAGGCACTATTCAGCGTGCAGACGGATGAGCCAGTTGTTGTTGCGAACGACGAAATATCACCCTACATGTTGGAGCTATTGCAGTACGAGTTGTACTTGAGATATGATAGAAGGTCGCTAGTCACCCGAGGATGAATGACTAGGACATGTGGTTCGTTCGCTTAGCTCGATGCGAGGTCATTAGATTGATTGATTCCAGCTAGAGATGACTTCACGCAGGTACTTTGGGAGTCGATAGGGACGATCGAATGTCAGAAGACCATTTTTCAAGTTTAAAGTATTTAGAGACAAATACAAGTAATGCTATGGACCCTCTAGAAGAATGAAACCCTAACTCGACATAATGACCATGAGAACGCTTTGAAACCTTAGGGTTTGCGGCAGTTCAACGGTGCCATTAGTGAGGCTTGGGTTTGCCCTTCTACGGCTGGTCCACAGGTACTGTGGCATGTACTGGAATACTATTAAACTTTACCCAAGATGTTGAGCTCTTGGGGGATTATGGAACTTTGATGAATCGATCGAAAGGTTCGACTTTGTCACGACCCGAAAGTACGGAACATGACCGGCACTTAGACTACGAAACGTCTCGAGGCGTATGTAATCTAAGTAGGCGGAAAACCCAGAAAACCAATACAAGAAAAGTAGTAGAGTGAAGGAAAACCAATTTAAATCAAGTAGTTTTAATAGCATAAGCCGAATTATGCGTTTTTAAAAACATCAAATATTTACTGAAAATTTCGGCAGAGTCTCCTTTGTAAATACTGGCCCCAAACGGGATACAACGTGAATAGTATACGAAATCAATAAAGGGCATCCCCAAGCGGGAGCTAGCTCTTCATCAATCGACGGTCAAAACCACACAAGCAATATAATATACAACGCCAAGGGTGAGGATCAAAACTCAAAAGGAAACTCAAAACCACAAGAAATAAAACCCGCGACTCTAAGGTCGAAAGAATAACATCACTAGCAAGTCTCTATCTTAAAAATAAAATACATGTTTGGTTGATGGAATTTACTAGATACAACTGAATAATATTATACAATGTAATATGATAGGTACGATACCAATAAACCCACCTGCTAGCAAGTCACCCGAAAGAATCAGTGCCAGCAAAGCCGTAATGAAAGCTGTACGGCAAAACCTGCAAGAACTGTGGCACAACGGGGGTGAGTTGCCAACTCGTGAGTAGAAAACATCTACGAACAGAAATCGCAAGAACAACGCAATCCTAGGTCAACAATCATAATATATCCTCAAATATAACCAGCAGTCTACAACAATGACTTGGGTAAATATCTAAAGCGTAATCTCATATGTCCGTGTCAGTGCCTCAGGTAGAAATATATCATATGGATGATGTATGAATGCATGAAACAGAATGCATGTTCTGAAGAAAACTGCTTTCATAAATTAGTGAGATTTCGGTATTTTTAAAATGAGGTATCATAATGAAATCAGCATAAAACAGGGCCTAGCATCAGCACAAAACGTAATCCCAATATCTCGATATCTCTGTATCACGGTCTCTGTACCTCAATATCTCGAAATCTCAATGTCTCAATCACAATGACTAGGGCGCCGTCAGTCCAGGCCGGCCCCTACCATCCATCTCATGACCACGACGGTATCCTCCGGATATCCGACGCGTCGGGTAAAATCACCGGTCGGTCGTGCTCCCCTACACAGGCTCAATATCAACAACACGATCTTCTTGCCCCGGGGTACCGCACCGGGCCCACCATGTATCCGAAACGGTTCATCCATCTCCTCGAATCGGGTCTCGAAATCCATCAGCAAACTCATGGTGGACGACTCATACATCATGGGAAAACCGCACTTTTGATTTAAAAGAGAGGAAAGAAGCTTATACAAGTTTTGCGGTTTTCCCCCAAATCCAGAAAATCTCATAGAAATCCGAATCCAAATCATCAATAGTATATAAACCCATGAATATAGGAATGAGAATCCATGAATACGGCATAACAATGAATAACAGTATGCATGAAGTGACAAGTAATAACTACAATATCTAAGCTGGCATATAAGGTAAGTACACTATTATTATGTCAAACTACTAGCTATCAAGCTAAGTTAAGCAATAATATTTTCTAAGGTGTACGTGAAATGGCAATTACCGATGAAGATGTGTGTGAGCCGGCAAGTAAGTGTACGTGGTACATACGCATCATCAGTAATGGTGCTGGTGTCCTAACAGCATAATGTCAACAATGCAATATGAAATAACAATGTAAGTATGCGATGCGAAGCGAGCAACCAAAATGAGCGGGAGCTAAATATTAAACAATGGTGCTATTTGAAATAACACGAATCGTGGGGTTTTGAAAATAGGGGCTACGGTGGTTTAAGAAAGGATACGTCTTTTGAAATATCCATAGATCTCTTGGCCTGTCTTTTAAAATACCCACGATCCGCTAGTTTTGAAATTGGTAGGAGTCTAATCTAATCTAACAACTACACTAAACTATACGGCTGAACTAACAAGCTGAACTACAGGTAAGGAAACCGCCTATCATCTGAGTCAATACATATACATACCTGTATATGTATAGTCGGTGATCCCGCTTCAATAATATCATATCCGATACCATATCTATAATCAGACATCCCAAGTCAAGAGTGCGGATCAATCATCAATATATAGCTCGTACGTAAATCCGTCGTACGACATCCCAAATCTGGGTACGGATCAATATCACATTCATCATACTATTTATCTGGTATCCTCTTTATCAAATATCATGATCGGGGTACTGATCTACGTCTAGTACAATACTGATACCGCCTAAGTATGCACGCACGTGTGTGAAACACTACGTCAAGGACCCGCTACAACGTCATGTCGTATCTCAAATACAAACCCTGCCATATCACCGATCTCACGGCCTCAAATTAAATCTCATCGACTCATCTTAAATCCCAAGTACTATCCTCATTATCAATGCATGTGTATATGAATGTATATATGCATAGTCCCATACCCACGCATAAATACATATATACACATCCCCATCTACGCACAAGAAAGTACTGTATGCAAGTCTGTGTGTACGTATGTGGGTATAACAACTACTCTAGGGTTTCGCAACTAACCCAAAGGTAATCCATGAACACATAAACATATCATGAATAAACATTCTCGTATCATAAAACACCTATATGAACTATACTACGGACTGCGGGGGTGCTATACGCCATCCACCCGACTTCTCCCCGTAGATATAAATCTACTCACCTGGTCCTTGCTTGCCGGTGCCGACGTCGCCACGTGCTTGCTTGTCGTCTCGAAGTCCACATGGGGTACCTACATATCATAACGCACCGTATCGCATTAAAATCCGACTCATGACCAAAACGACACATGAATCCCACATAGGTCAAAACCTATGGTTGCTTTCACAAATCAACCCAAAAACCCTCGACGTCGGCGTACAAACGCCAAACCATCAAGAAAAACCCAAGCACACTCATTTGCACCTTCACAAACACTAATTATAATATGAAATAGGTTAAAATTCACAAAAATCCCAAACTCACTTTAAAAGCTATTTTTTCGAAAATCTAGCGAGCAAGGTTTACCGTTTTAGTACAAAACTTGATATTTTAACAAATCTAGCGGCTACAATATCCACTAAACATTATAAATAAGTCATACAAACCCTAATTAGATTTTTAATCTCACTATCTTTCGTTAACCCGAAATTCTAGTTTACAATTTAGCTTAATTAGTAAATTTTAAAATAACTATTTGTAAACTAGCTACTATGTTTGATTTCACAAGCCTTAATATGATACCTTACACACATAAACCATGTTCAAATGATATAAAACCCTAACTAGATTTTAACCTCACATTTGCAATTAAATTCTAAAACCTAGTTTGCTAAAAATCTTAATTAGGACAATTTACATGCAACAATTTGTAATATGCAAGAAGATTAAGCTTTCCAAATCTTAAGAGGATCAACTACACAATTAAACCATGAACAATTTATCAAAACCCTTATCTTGATCCAAACCCAATTCTTTACAATTTTCAACTTGAAGGGTAAACCAAGTTAACACCTAATTAAACACTTAATTAAGCTAACATAAGCAATAATCAACAATTTAACTATAAGATTAAAATTATACCTCCATAATTTTATAGATCTCATATGAAATCTAGCCTCCCAAAATGCTCTCTTTTCACCAAGATCCAAGCTTGAATGGCAAAGGAATAATAGGTAGGGATTAGATTTGGAAATTTGTGGTGTTTTATGTGGTTTTTTGAAGGATTTTTGAAGAGAAAAGGGTGGAGAAAATTTTGTGACAGCAAGGGAGGGGCTCGTCCAGGTCTAGGGAGGAGAGGAGAGAGAGTCGGTGTGTTGGTTTGTGTTGAAAAAAAATACCCAAGTCAACAAAGAAACCATACCTCAATATTTTATTGTTTTCTTTTTCTTTTCTTGGTTTCCTTTGACTTTTAAGTGAGGAGATAAGTGGGGGGCTGCTGAATTCAGCCCTAATAGGGGAGAGGGTGAAGGTGTGTGTGTGCATATGAGGAATATTAAGCTACATGCAACCATACCCCAATTCTATTTAGCTATATTTCACCATTTAAGCCCTTTTTCTTCGATATTTTCTAAATCGTTTTGGCAAACCATTTCATTTCAAAAACCACATGATAAAATTTTGTTTAATGTGTTATGATGCACAAAATTTTTTTCAACTCATTCCAATTTGTAATTTTCCCTAATTAAATGTATTAGTGATGGCTTAAAATAATTAATTTCGGAAAAATTTTCAGAAAATTTGAAATTTCACCAGTGGCTCAATAAACATCAAATACTAGCAATATCATAGCTAGAATATGTTTATTTAATTTTATAATAAAGATATTTGTATTTTGACTTTTTACAGAAAACCCTTTTATTTTACCGATTTTTCCGAAATTTCACCGAAACGATTTTCAAAACGTTACAGACTGTTAGTGTATATGCCCTAGAGGCCATTACTGTATCATACTAGTTTGTATATTACTTAATGGAAGCTTGGGATATTCACCTTGTATAAACAATCTTGCTCAATATAGTAGTATGCTACTTGGTTTGTTTCTACTTCAATGTGTACATGTGTTTATTTTGCGATATCACCTATACGCATTAGTGGAGCCCTTAGGATCTTTGCTTGATTACCAGCGTTGTGGTGGCAGTCACACTAGTGGGGGCTGGGTAATCTATAAGCACATCCTTATACAGGTCCCTAGTCGCAGGACTATCGAGACAGGGCATCGATACTCCGGAGTAGACTAGCGTATGCGCTTCTCATCCCAGTGTGGGAGATGGTCTGTCCCACAGCCATCAGTACGTCGTACTGGAGATAGTATACGGGTGCTCGTTAGATTACGAGTACACTGGACAGGACTCGTCGGGAACTGTTTGGTTGGTATTATACCTATCGTCAGTTATCAGTTCCCAGGTGACATGAGTACAGCTTAGTCCGCTGACTTGACACTGGCACTTCGCCTTGAGTGTGTTCCCACTGCACTTTGATCACTACCCTACCACGGCTCAAAGGAGTCGTGCAAACAGGTAGTGGTTGGGTGCAGTCCCGAAGCACTTGGAGGCAGTGACGGTTAGACAGGATTCGTCTCTTCCGGTATTGGGGGTTGACATCGCGCTGTGTCTAGGAGAGCCATTACATGAGTAGTCCCTGGCCAGGGCAAGCGAGATATACTGGTAGGCTTCCAGTGTTATCTCAGGGTGTTTTGGGCTTCACTCCGACACGACTTGTACCGCTATTAGGGGACTGACGTTTTACCGCCCCCTAGGCCCGACATGCGATGTATTAGACGAACAGACCGGACTGTACGGAGACTGTCACATTCAGACTCAGTAGGAGTTCAGATGGGGTTCACCTCGTCAGCCTTCTTGTCGGCATCTACCTGGGGACCGTTACGCACAGCTAGTGCCGCTTGCGGTCTGTGGTTAAACCCACTGCCAGCGTAGTGTTGAGTCTTTAGAGTCCCACACAGAGGGTATTCGCCTCTGGGCAAAACAGAGTAGAGGTCGCATGGTTTTGCGACAGGGTTCGTTCTCATCCGCGCACTTGTGCACGTTTGGAGTCCGGACGGATATTGCCAGCGGGCTCTGGTTTGAGCCGGATACTGGTATATGTTTTGGGGTTACTTTTATCTCTCAGTATTCATGTTCCTCGGAACAAGAATGCAGGTGTGTATGCACAGTTGTTTGAGGCGGAAGAAGAGGTTTTTCATTAGGGTTTCGGAACGGGTGCGCATGCACAGTTGACAGTCGTCTTTTTTCCAAACCCTAATGAATTAGTGAGATATCTATTAATAATAGTATTAAATGAAATTATGTTATGGTTGGTTTTGTTGACTTGTTGACCATGGTTGACTTGTTGACCATGGTTGAATGTTTGACCATCATCATTATTTTGCAAGGATGCTCCTTGATTCTTGCCAACATTCATTTAATGAAGTATGATAGTGGTCATTCCAAAACAACCATCAACTATTCTCATTTGAATTATTATTACTAATTAGATAATTCTTTTTCTTTTGATATGGTTGCAAAAAGGAAAAAGATAGCTCATTCTATAATAATCATTCTCTCTCCTCACTTCATCTTCTTCTTCCTCAAGCTCAAGGGGAATCCTTCTCATGTGTTGAGAATCCCTCTCCTTGAAAAGAAAACAACCCCTAGACACTCTCTACTCACTCTAGCATCAAAGGTTTAGCAAGCCGAAGACTCTAGTTCTCTCAAAGTTCGAGAAAGAGCCCGAAGGTTGAACCCTCAGGTGGATCCATCTTTGACGGAAGAAGGCGACGAGGAAAGAACCATCAACCTCTACAAAGTTTGAAGAAGAAGGAGTTCAAGTTTAGGTATAACCATCTTTCCGAGTAGCTAACTCTCTTTAGCATGTTTGCTAGTTTTAGTTTAGGAAAAGATCCCGACTTTGTTAGTCCATGTTGCCCCATACGCTAAAAATTTGATTTTTATACCGTTTCCGCCTCCCCGTAAGAACCGGGGGTCGCAACGTGGACTTACACAGACATCATTCGGATATCGTGTGATGGGATACATTGCTTGGGAGACTCCAGATACAAGTGTAGCCGTTGGAGCGCAGTCCATGCAGCCAGGAAGAGACGAGTCCGAAACCGTCGACATTAGAGAAAAGTGGAGCAAGAGGTTCGTACGAGATCTTGATGAGATGACGTTCCACTCCGCCGACATCAGAAATGTGATACGCATGCAGAGGCGTTGTATATGGATATATCTTCCAAGAAGGAGTCGTGATGAGTATGCATCCGTTCGGGAACAAGAAACACATATAGAAAAGGGTGATAACCTCCGGACAGTTCAGCAGAAACGAGATGGAGAAAGACCTCAACAGGACCTTTCTGTAATACTATATGAGAAGATTTGGACACAGGAGAGGTCATATTGTGCACACCTAGCAGGCCAGAGTTCGGTATCGTCGACGAGACATGTTATGAGTGACCATGATAGTTGGACAGAGATCATTAGAGGATGTGCCAGAGCGGGACTATTTCCGCCATCTTTGATTTGATATTTTGGACGATTTATTTGCATGATTGAGATTTTTGTGCACCACAGTTGCACCTGACTTCGATTTGATGTCATTCGAGATATTGATTTTTGAGTTCATACCTACGGTATGCATGCAATTTGACTTATGCTTTCGGCATAGTTTTCAATAACTTTTTGTATTTGATCTGCTTTTGTGCACGCTGATGCACATGCTTGTGAGATTATATACCACGGTATACCTGATTTGGATTTGGATTGAAATGTGCTTTATACCGTTGATTTCGATTGTGATAGTCGATATTTGTTTTGTGCACCTTGTGCATCGAATGGGATTTTGCGCATGTTCGGTGCTTGATATTGGATTTCGTGATTTCGTGCATGTTGGATGCACATGATTTATATTTTATTCGTTCATGATGGATGCACCTGATTTGGATTTTCGCGCATGTTGGGCGCATGTTATGAGATGCGATTTTGGTGCACACCAGATGCACTAAATCGGGATTCTTTGTGCATATCAGATGCATCTAATTTTGTTGTCATGCACACCCGTTGCCTTTGACAGATGTTTCGTGCATACCAGTTGCACTTAGATTTTGTTTCTATGCACATGTATGGCACATTCATGGATTTCGATTTCCGTGCGCACCAGACGCACGTAGCATTCATATGCACATTTTGGGATTGATTTCTGATGGAGCAGTACGTTTTTATGATAGTTTCTATTTGTGTTCATTTTGAGCAGAACTAGTCAGAGAACAGTACCGGGATATATTTTGCATGCATAGATAGTTATCGAAGGGATTTCCAAAAAAGGAGCTATAGTCTTAGTATTAACCTACGTGTCTGAGATGACACGAAACATTTTATAAAAGAAACCCTTCTAAATTATTTTCAAAAACGGCGGGACGTACATATTAAACAAAGGATAAGTATATATAAAGTTATTTTCTTACAATAGACGTCCGCCACTGTGCCGCGATACGCGCATCGCACAGCAACATGAAAGGTTTGGCAAGCATTTCCTTCAGATGTTTACATGTATAGTTTTGATTTATATCATATTAGTTTTCGTATTGGATTTGACATTTGTGTCTTCACCATGACTCCGATGATTGCGAGATTCTTGACGGAGTTTTGATTTGGAGTTATCTGCTCATTGTTCATGCGCATGCATTGTGCTATGACGCGTCTTATGTATTGATGATTTCGGAGCCCCGACGACTTGGACTTTTTACTGAAATGTTTTAGTATTTGAGAGCTTTAAATTTAAATTCGGCGATCGAATTTCTTTAAAGGGGGATGATTGTAACATTTCAGAAAAATAAAATATTATTTTTGGGAATTTTTATAATTTAATAATAAATATATTGAATATTTTAATATTGCGGTATAATTAAATACCGATAAAATGGGAAAAATTTGGAAAATTATAGAAATTACTAAAAGAGGGTGTTTTATATGAATTGAGCAATTTTAAGTTAATTGTGTTTTATTATACACTATTTTAATGCTAATCGTGATTAAATATCACTAATCTTGCATTAATCCGGTTTTGTGCACATGACATGCACCGTGTCATTTTTCACACTTGTTACTTTCTTTCATGATTCCTTCTCTTTATCATGCATGATTTTATTTTTAAAGAGAGAAGAGAAAAGAATATAAAGGAAAAGAAAAGAAAAAGATAAAGGATTAGAATATTAGGCATGGGCAAGAGAGAGAGGGGGTGAGGGGTCAAACCTTGGGCCATTCTCTTCATCTCTTCACTCTTTTCTCATCATTCTCACCTCTTCTTTCTCCCATAGCTGTCTCATCTTTCCCACCTCCTCCAAACCCTCAAAACACCATCAAAACAACCCCAAAACAGCATCTCCACTTCACAAAATACATGCACAAGCTCACAAGCTACACTTTGGACCAAGAAAGTTTGCATTTTGGGCTCTTGGGGCAACTCAAGAATTTTCTTGAGTTGCCAAATGAGGTCATTCTTTCACATTAAGTGTCGTATTTCATTTGCTTTAGCCTCTTTTCAAGTTTAAAACCGATTTAGTAAAGTTTTGTGAACTTAGAAAATTCCTAGAAGAGGGTTGTGGGATTCTTGAGTTGTGATGTTGTATATGAGTGTATTAGTGACTAGGAAACACCGCTAACTGCTTAAAACCGAGACCAAGCTTGAAGTAAAACCTGAAAACCCAAAACTGAAACTATTCATGTTGGTTTTGTGAGAATTTAGTGGGTGCAGGGAAATCTGGAGTGATCCGGGGCCATTGCTAGATGTGCAAACAATACCAGAGACTCTTTTAGACCAATATGAGACCACCATGACAATACGACACCCCAACTCCACACCAGAACCGAGGAGGCCTGAATTTTGGCTAGGGTGGCCGGCCACTTGGATGAGATAGGTGCCCAGGTTGATTCAGTAGCTCACATACACCCTATATATGACCCCAGTGTTGCTTGTGCACCTTGGTTTTTCCGGAACTAAAATCTGGAGCATGTTTTCTTGGTTTCTGCCTTATGTTTTGAGATGGTTATGGATTTAAGTTTTCGTACTTGGTATTGTATTCGATTACTTGACATTTGTACGTCTATATTGATTGTTATTTGGTTGATTTGCGAGAGTTGACCCTAGGTTTTGACCTATGAGCGAAACGTGTGCCGTTTTTGTTTCCGACTTAATTTTAATACGTAATTGCGATGTGTTATGATATGTAGGTACCCCACGGGGATTTCGAGACAATGAAGAAGAGGATGGCGACATCGACATCGGCAAGCAAGAGCAGGTGGGTAGATTATATCTACGGAGGAAGTCAGGTGGTTGGCGTATAGCACCCCCGCAGTTCGTAGTATAGTGTATGGTATATATATATTATATGGATATATTATATGTTATTGTGAGGTTATGATTATCTAGATAGACTTTGGGAGTCATGGATAATTTTAGTATCATTGGATTATGATGTCACTAGTTAGTTTAGTCGCGAGCCATTGACTAAGGTTTACACCCACACGCACACACATGCTTACTTCTTATACTTTTGCGTATATGGGGGTATGTACATATATACACACACACATAGGTATGGGACTATTTATATATCTATGCATACCTACACATGGATGATGAGGATTGTATATGGTATTTGGAGATGTGTCGATGAGATTGAGCATGGTGCCATAAGATCGGTGATATGATGTGGTTCGTATTATAAGATTCGAAATGAGATTTTAGGGGGCCTTTAGACGTGTGTTTTCATACATGTGTGTGTGTGTGTGTGTGTATATATAGATGGTATCTGTTTGTACTAGACTTAGATCAGTACACCAGTTTATGAGATATGATGATAAGGATACCAGATAAATGATGAGATGAATGTGATTTTTGACCCGTACCCAGATTTGGGATGCCGTACGATGGATTTATCGTACGAGCTTTAAGTTGATGATAGATCCGCACTCTTGACTTGAGGATGTCATGTTATATATTGTATCGTATGTGATACTATTGAGGTGGGATCACCGACTATTATATTTATATGTATCAACTCAGATTTAGGAGGTTTCCTTACCTTTCGATTAGTCCTGTAGTTCACTTATTGATGTTAGACAAGACCTGAGTCTTACCTATTTCAAAACTAACGAATCGTGAGTATTTTAAAGACAGGCCAAGGGATTTTACGAATATTTTCAAAAGACACCACTTTTCCTAAAAAGACCGTAGCCCTTATTTTTCTTAACACCACGATTCGTCTTATTTCAAATGGCAAAAACTGTATGACATATATGTATTGATGTAGATTCTACACTGTTGTGTGTATTATTTATTTTCCGCATATTCTTGCTATTCGCATCGCGTTGCAAGTTTAAATGTGTTTATTGTTATATTAAACCCATGCAGTCAGGACACCAGCACCATTATCGATGATGCGTATGTTCCACGTACACCTGCTTGACGGCTCACACACCTCATCATCGATATTTTCCATATTACTACACAGTAGGATTGTTGCATCAAGATATGACTCCTTGCATGACATACTTGCATACATAAGTATTTGCACGTACATAGATGATTCTGGCTTGATTTTGGAGATTTAGGAACCACAAGATATAATTTTAAACTGGATTCATTTTATAAGAACGGTTTTCCCTCGATATGTGCATATTACTGTTCGAGGTTGAATGATATAGATATGCTTACATTCTGTTATATGTCGCATACATCATGCTTTATGATTATACGCATTGAGATATGTTGTTTCCATGATATTTCTGGATTTGAGAACCGCGGGTATTTCAAAAGAAAGTATGTACTGTTTTAAAAACCCGGTTTCTCTTGATATGATATTTCAGCAGCCACCATGAGTTTTATCGGTTTTTATATACCCCATGCGAGGGGGAGCCGTGGGCCGTGTGCGGGTACATGGTGGAGCTCGGTATGGTACCCCGGTGTAAGAAAGGGATGCTGTGTATACAGACGGTGTGCCTGGCAGAGAGACTACTATCTACCGGTGATTGTATTTGGGCTCGGCGGATATCCGGAAGATACTGACCGGAGTTGAGATATGACATGGGCCGATCCTGACTGACGGAGCCCGTGGGCCAATCCAGACTGACGAAGCCTGATATATATGGGGATTTACGTGCCGATGCAAAGCACGGGTTTCATGATGTTTTCGAGTGTCGATGCTAGACACTCAGGCTCCATGATTTTGATGTCGCGAGGGACACACGTTGATTTATATCCTCATACTTTCTTGCATATGCTTTTATGACTTTTACATGCATGATATTGTTATGTCATTGGTTGACACATGGACGAGATCCACATGCATACAGGCATTGATTACATAGTTAGATGATATCCATATACTTATAGACTTCATAATATAGTTGATACTGATTTCATGTTGATTACATTGATCATACCTCATATTTATGATATGTTGCTACCTGAGGCACTGACACGAGCACTTGATATTACACTTGGAATAGATGTTTACCCTTGCCACCTTATCATGCTTCAAACTTTATCATATTGAGAATGTATATTGCTGATCGTATTGACCTAGGATGGATTCATACATTCGATTTTTGCTCTGTGATGTTTTTGTTAGTGTATATGCCCTAGAGGCCATTACTGTATCATACTAGTTTGTATATTACGTAATGGAAGCTTGGGATATTCACAGTTGTATATACAATCTTGCTCGAAATGGTAGTATGCTACTTGGTTTGTCTCTGCTTTAATATGTGCAAGTGTTTCTTTTAGCATATTGCTGGTATACATATTAGTAGAGCCCTTAGGATCTTTTCTTGATTACCAGCGTTGTGATGGCGCTCGCACTCGTGGGAGCTGGGTAATCTATAAGCACATCCTTATACAGGTCCCTGGTCGTTGGACTATCGAGACAGGGCATCGATACTCCGGAGTAGACTAGCGTATGCGCTTCTCATCCCAGTGTGGGAGACGGTCTGTCCCACAGCCGTTAGTACGTCGTACTTGGGATAGTATGCGGGTGCTCGTTAGGTTACGAGTACAATGGACAGGACTCGTCGGGAACTGTTGGTTGGTAATATACCTATCGTCAGTTATCAGTTCCCAGGTGACATGAGTACAGCTTAGTCCGTTGACTTGACACTGCCACTTCGCCTCGAGTGTGTTCCCACTGCACTTTGATTACTACCTTACCACGGCTCAAAGGAGTCGTGCAAACAGATAGTTTTTAGGTGCAGTGCCGAAGCACTTGGAGGCAGTGACGGTTAGACAGGATTCGTCTCTCCCGGTATTGGGGGTTGACATCGCGCTGTGTCCAGGAGAGCCATTAAACGAGTAGTCCCTGGCCAGGGCAAGCGAGATATACTGGTAGGTTTCCAGTGTTATCTCAGGGTGTTCTGGGCTACACTCCGACACGACTTGTACCGCTATTAGGGGACTGACGTTCACCGCCCCCTCGGCCCGCCATGCGATGTATCAGACGAACAGACCGGACTGTACGAAGACTGTCACATACAGGCTCAGTAGGAGTGCAGATGGGGTTCACCTCGTCAGTCTTCTTATCGACATCTACCTGGGGACCGTTACATATAGCTAGTGCCGCTTGCGGTCTGTGGTTAAACCCACTGCCAGCGTAGTGTCGAGTCTTTAGAGTCCCACACAGAGAGCTATTCGCCTTTAGGCAAAATGAGTAGAGGTCGCATGGTTTTGCGACAGGGTTCGTTCGCATCCGCGCACTTGTGCACGTTTGCTGTCCGGACAGTTTATACTAGCGGGCTTTGGTTTAAGCCGGATCCTAGTATATGATTTGAGATTGGTTTTTCTCAGTGTATTCGTGTTCCTCGGATCACGAATGCGGGTGCGTATGCACAGTTGCTTGAGATTGGGGGAGAGGACCTTGTTTAGGGTTAATGGCTATTGTCTTTTTATTAACCCTATTGCTTTTGTGTGTATTATAGTTAATTGATAATTAGCTTAATAGTTGTGCATGGTTGTTGTTGTTGACAATTTGACTTCATTGACTTGTTGACCAAGGTTGACACTTTGACCATCATCATTTCTTTTGGAAGATGCTCTTTGATCTTTGCAAAATTGAAATGATAATCGTCATGTCATGATTTACCATTACAATTTTCAAGCTAATTATTGAATTAAAATAATGCACACATATTAGTGAGAATGGCTCACTAATAATTCATTCTCTCATATCATTTCTCTCTCTTGTTCATCCTCTCCCTCAAGCTCTCTCCCTCTCATGTGTTGAGAAACAAAAAGCTTGAGAAAAACCTTCACTTGATCTTCTCTACTCTCTTCTAGGGTTCAAGTCTTAGCATTTCTTGCACTCTAGTTACTCCTAGCTTGGAGTTGAAGCTAAAGGTCGAGGCTTTCGGGTGGATCCTTCTTTGACGGGAGAAGACAAGCAAGATGACCTCTTTCTACCATTCCAATGAGCAAGGAGAGAAGGACTTTGAGCTCAAGGTATAACCTTTCCATCACTTAGCTACTTTGTAGTTAGCTTTAGCAAGTTAATGTTTAGCAAAGATCCTTAAAGCTTAGTCCATGTTGCCTATAGTTGATAAAAATCCAATTTTTATTATGTTTTCCGCCTCCCCGTAAGCACCGGGGTGGGCAACGTGGACTTACAGTGGTATCAGAGCCTAACTAAACCTAAACTAGCTAAGTAGTTAAGTGTAACGAAGTTTCGAAACCGGAAAATCGAAAAACCAAACTCGCAAAACCCTAAGTTTCTGTTAAATTTTTTTCTGGTCAAAATAAAATTTGTTATACACCAAAAATTATCTCAGGGTTTTGTTAAGAACACCACCAAAAACGAGACAGAGAGTCGACCAAATGGGCGCGGATCCGCGGCGCTAGGAAGCTATTGCGCCGCGCATCCGCGGCCGTCTAGTCTCTTCTCTGCCTCGATTTTGGTGCAGTGTGTTTCTGTGTTGGTTTTGGGATTTTTAGGATATGTTATATGCGCCCAGATTTTCCAGAACTAAAATTTTCTTTTGGGGGCCTATAAATCCGTATTTTTCGGAACTTCACTACACTTTAACTATATCGGTTATATCTGTGATGCTTGTATGTATTGAACGTCGGCCAATCTCTATAAGTCGATTAGTCGGGGTTATACATCTCTGTGATCTGTGATTGTTATTGGTTTGTGGATATGAATGGATTGGATTGTCGCGGGTGAATAGCCGGGGTGGATGTGAGATGAGCGTTATTTTTCTTTCATTCATTTGTAACATGTAAATTGAAGTAATAATATTATTTGTATGGCCGCACAACCGGGTCGGGGTTGTAGCCGTCATTGTATAATTCTTTTTACTGTTTTTGCTCCTAGGATAGACCCATGGAGGGGGTGCACAAACTAACGGGTATCTCGAAGTGCCGAGTGGCCTACTCACGGTGGTGAGGGAGGTTGCTTCGCTTCGGGTGCTTGGCGGGTAGTTTGCCGCACCCGTAGGGGTCTTGAGTGGGGTATTGGCTATTCACCGCGACCGTGTAATCCGCTTTACATTGCAGGCTCGAACGCATTGCGGATTCCTAGTATATCCAATGTATTCATCTGTGATCTGTAATGTCTATCATTGCTATATATTTATATATAATAACTATTTAGGCGTTGCTTATGTTTTACAGCCGCGCTAGCCCAGCCCCCGCTCTGTCGTTAGTTAAGTAACCTAACGGGTGATGACGGGGCCCCGTGGCGAATGCGAATGGCATAAGCGTACGTCATATTTTGGTTGTTTTCTGCAATGGTAGGATTAAATGATGGGACGCATTAAAAGAACTAATGCAAGAAATAAACCAAGTAAAAGTCGATTGGAACATTTTGAAAACCACTCGGTTCTTTTCAAAACTAAACTTTTAAACGCGGAGCTTGAACCACTCCTTTTAAAAGCTATCTCGTTCCATCGATTATATCAAGTTCACTACGTTCACGGTTTCGCCAAAACCATCCGTAGCCCTCCATCATTTCGGATAAATATTCGGCAGTATTCAAGCTATGTATTTTGACCTCACGCCAAGGCATAGTGATTGGTAGCTGCCGGATATTTATCCGTTGCATAGATAGAATGCGTTGATTTGAGACAGTCGTACTGCCGTTTTGGCCTACGTCAAGGGTGGGTACGGGTGGGTTCAAATTAACCAGGATAATGATGGGAAGAACTTGACATGTGACTTATGACATTTTGACCTCACGCCAAGGTCATAAGAGCATGGGGCAAAAATCCACATCGGGAGTTTCATAAGTACTGAAACTTGCTAGCGTTGCATACCATTTGGAGTGTGATAATTCTGGTAGGATTCCTTCGGTTTTATCACGCGATGATATTTGGATCCCGATCCTACTGTGAGTATATGCTACTCCTCGGGAAAACTCTCACTTAACGATCAATGCTATAAACCTAGTAGGTGCCTAGAAAGGTGTTAGCGGGGCTACGCCCACAGGGAAAAGAGGTTACTTAATTAAGGAACTTCGCGAAAGCGTTGGAAAACCTCCCTCGAAGTACCGACACTGGCCTGGCTGAACAGTTAACCAAGTATTGTACGGTGAGAATGATCCCGGCTAATCCTTTCTTTACGGTTTGAGAAGGGATTCGAGAGACAGTGGGAGCCATCCAGTTTAGACAAACTAAAAACCACTCTAAACTTGCAAGAGCATCATGCTAAAGTGTTTCTTTTCTCTCTCCTAATTGCAGCGACCATTCAAGATGACCGGACTTAAGTTACTATTAGATAAAAATATATTGACAGGGCCAAACTACAAAGATTGGCTCAGGAATGTCAAGATGGCTATCACTTATGACAAGCTGGGGTATATACTTACCACCAAAGCTCCCCCTGTCCCAGGTCCCACCTCCAGCGTCGCGGATGTAGAAATCCGTAAGACATGGGAGATAGATTGCGCGAGGGCCAAATGCCTCGTACTAGCCTCAATGGACAACGACCATCAGAGGAGGCACGAGAATATGGACCTAGAGTCCATATTTCTCCATACAAAAGAACTGTATGGAGAGCAGTCTCGTATCGCAAGATACGAAGTGTCGAAGAAGCTTTTTTCGGCAAGGTTGGCCGTCGGATCATCGGTAGCGGACCACGTGCTTAAGATGATCGGCTACATAGAGGAGCTCGCGGACCTTGGGACCACGTTGGAGAATGAACTCTATACTGATTTGATTCTCCAGTCCCTTCCTTCCACTTACGCCCAGTTCATTCTTAACTTCAACATGCAAGGAAAGGAGTTTGAACTTGCCGAACTTCTGAACATGTTGAGGACTGCTGAGGGCACCCTACAGAAGGGTAGGGAGACATCCACTTTGTTTGTAGGAGGATCTTCCTCTTCTAGGCCCAGGGCGAAAGCCAAGGGCAAGAAGAAGAAAGCCCCCGCCAAACCAAGAGGCGGTGTCGGTAAAGTGGATACGAAGGGAAAGGGTAAAGCAACAAAGGTAGCGGGGAAGCTGGTGGGGAAGGAAGAATGCTTCTATTGTCACAAAAGTGGTCACTGGAAACAAGATTGCAAGGCTTGGAAAGCCAGAACACAGGATTTGAAGCGAGTTGCAGCTTCAGCTTCAGGTGTGTATGTTATTGAAAACTGTCTATCAATAAACTCTACATCCTGGGTATTGGATACCGGATCAGGATCTCATATCTGTAATTCTTTGCAGGCGTTGAGAAAGCGTAGAGTTTTGAAGGCAGGTGACATGACCCTCAGAGTTGCGAACGGTGCTAGCATGGATGCTGAGGCCGTGGGGGACTATCACCTGGGATTATCAGATGGACACTTTTTGGTTTTGCGTAGTTGTTATTATGTACCAAATGCAACCTATAATATCATTTCTGTATCTTTATTATCTATAGAAGGTTATGAATTTGCATTTGTAAGTAATGTAGTGAACATTCACCTTAATCAAGTTTTGATTGGGTCAGGTACATTGAACAACGGTATATACGTTTTAAACCAACCACAGGTTTTCAATATCCAGAATACACACAAAAGAAAGTCTCCAGAAATTAATAAAACTTTCTTATGGCATTGTAGACTGGGTCACATCAATGAGAGAAGATTGACTAAGTTACATACTGAAGGATATTTAGATCCGTTCGAATATCAATCGTATGCAACTTGTCAATCCTGTCTCAAAGGAAAGATGACAAAGGCTCCGTTTTCTGGACACGGAGAAAGAGCAAGCGAGCTCTTGGGACTCGTACACAGCGATGTGTGCGGTCCAATGTCTACACATGCGCGAAGCGGTTTTTCTTACTTCATAACTTTTACGGATGATTTCTCAAGATTCGGACATGTCTTCTTAATGAAGCATAAATCCGAAGCTTTTGATAAGTTCCGGGAATATAAGAATGAAGTAGAAAAACAAACAGGCAAAAGTATCAAGATCCTAAGATCGGATCGAGGAGGAGAATACTTAAGTGCCTAATTCCTGAATTACTTAAAAGAGAATGGAATTCTCTCTCAGCTTACTCCTCCATACACTCCGCAACATAACGGTGTATCGGAGAGACGGAACCGAACCCTATTGGATATGGTACGGTCCATGATGAGTAACGCTGAGTTACCGCGATCATTCTGGGGATATGCGCTAGAAACAGCTGCATATCTTTTGAACCGTGTTCCCACTAAGACTGTGCCTACCACACCATATGAGTTATGGAGTGGGAAGAAACCCTATCTTCAATACTTGAAGATTTGGGGATGTCCAGCTTATGTCAAAAAGCAGCATACGAACAAGCTCGAGGAACGCTCAGTACTGTGCAAGTTTGTGGGATACCCAAAGAACTCCAGGGGGTATCTTTTCTATTACGCAGAGGAACAAAAAGTCCTTGTTTCTCGTAATGCCCATTTTCTGGAACATCAGTTTTTAGAAAAAGAAATAAGTGGGAGCGCAATAGAACTGGAAGAAATTCCAGAACCACAAACTATTACTGAAAGCTTCGTGGAACCAGAAGGTTCAAAAGAACAGGACATTCCTACGCCACTCCGCAGGAGTAGTAGGCAGTCTCATCCGCCCGAGAGGTACTACGGTTTTCTCATTGACGGGGATAGAGAGGACTGCATCATAGATTGTGATGAGCCTACTAGCTTCCAGCAGGCCATTCAGAGAGTCGACTCGGTAAAATGGCTGGATGCAATGCGGACCGAGATGGAGTCCATGTACACCAACAAAGTATGGACGTTGGACATTGCTCCAGACGGGGTAAAACCCGTAGGATGCAAATGGATCTTCAAAAGGAAGATTGGTGTAGATGGACAGGTTGAGACCTATAAAGCTAGACTAGTAGCAAAGGGTTTTCGTCAGCGACCTGGTTTGGACTATGACGAAACCTTTTCTCCAGTAGCTATGCTGAAATCCATTCGGATCCTTCTTGCCATCGCTGCTTTCCACGATTATGAGATTTGGCAGATGGACGTAAAGACAGCTTTTCTAAATGGTCATTTAGAGGAGTGTGTCTATATGGACCAGCCAGAGGGTTTCATTCAGGGTGGGAGCAGCGGAAAGGTGTGCAAGTTGCTCAAGTCCATTTATGGACTCAAGCAGGCATCGCGGAGTTGGAACATCTGTTTTGATGAGACGGTCAAAGAATTTGGCTTTATCAAAAATCCAGATGAACCATGCATCTATTGTAGATTTGTAGCGAGAACTGTAGTATTCCTCGTTTTATACGTGGATGACATTCTCTTAATAGGAAATGACATTCCTATGCTACAATCTGTCAAGGGGTTCTTGTCACACAGGTTCTCCATGAAAGACCTGGGTGATGCCTCATACATTCTGGGTATCCGGATCTACCGTGACAGATCCAAGAGGATATTAGGACTCTCGCAGTCCAGGTACATCGACACCATACCGAAGAGATTCAGTATGGAAGATTCCAAGCGCGGTAATCTACCGGCTTGTCACGGGATCACCCTCTCCAAAGAGATGTCTCCCAAGACTGATTTGGAGAGGGATCGCATGTCTATTATACCCTACGCTTCTGCGGTAGGCTCTATAATGTATGCGATGTTGTGTACCAGACTGGATGTGGCTTATGCACTGAGTGTGGTAAGCAGGTATCAGTCAAACCCTGGGGAGAAACATTGGATAGCAGTAAAGAACATTCTCAAGTACCTGAGAAGGACTAAGGAGATGTTCTTGGTGTATGGCGGAAAAGACCTGCAGATTGAGGCCTTTGCTGACTCCAGCTTCCAGAGTGACAAGGATGATTCTAAGTCCATGTCGGGTTTTGTCTTTACCCTCAATGGAGGGGCGGTGTGTTGGAAGAGCTCCAAACAGGAAACCGTTGCTGACTCGACTATGGAAGCAGAATACATCGCTGCATCTGATGCCGCAAAAGAAGCTGTCTGGATGAGGAAGTTCTTGAAAGAACTTCAGGTGGTTCCGTCCATTGTTGACCCAATACCTCTGTATTGCGACAACAACGGGGCAATAGCTTTAGCGAAGGAACCCAGGTCCCATCAGAAATCCAGACACATCTTAAGGCGGTATCACCTGATCAAGGAGATCGTGGATCGCCAGGAGATCGAGGTCCGGAGAGTTGCATCAGAGGATAACACAGCAGATCCATTCACCAAGGCCTTGCCCCAGACTCAGTTCGAGCGGCTGATCGAGATGATAGGTCTTCGATACGCCAGTACATGGCCTTAGTGCAAGTGGGAGATTGTTAGTGTATATGCCCTAGAGGCCATTACTGTATCATACTAGTTTGTATATTACTTAATAGAAGCTTGGGATATTCACAGTTGTATATACAATCTTGCTCGAAATGGTAGTATGCTACTTGGTTTGTCTCTGCTTTAATATGTGCATGTGTTTCTTTTAGCATATTGCTGGTATACATATTAGTAGAGCCCTTAGGATCTTTGCTTGATTACCAGCGTTGTGATGACGCTCGCACTCGTGGGAGCTGGGTAATCTATAAGCACATCCTTATACAGGTCCCTGGTCGTTGGACTATCGAGACAGGGCATCGATACTCCGGAGTAGACTAGCGTATGCGCTTCTCATCCCAGTGTGGGAGACGGTCTGTCCCACAGCCGTTAGTACGTCGTACTTGGGATAGTATGCGGGTGCTCGTTAGGTTACGAGTACACTGGACAGGACTCGTCGGGAACTGTTGGTTGGTAATATACCTATCGTTAGTTATCAGTTCCCAGGTGACATGAGTACAGCTTAGTCCGTTGACTTGACACTGCCACTTCGCCTCGAGTGTGTTCCCACTGCACTTTGATTACTACCTTACCACGGCTCAAAGGAGTCGTGCAAACAGATAGTTTTTGGGTGCAGTCCCGAAGCACTTGGAGGCAGTGACGGTTAGACAGGATTCGTCTCTCCCGGTATTGGGGGTTGACATCGCGCTGTGTCCAGGAGAGCCATTACACGAGTAGTCCCTGGCCAGGGCAAGCGAGATATACTGGTAGGTTTCTAGTGTTATCTCAGGGTGTTCTGGGCTACATTCCGACACGACTTGTACCGCTATTAGGGGACTGACGTTCACCGCCCCCCTAGGCCCGCCATGCGATGTATCAGACGAACAGACCGGACTGTACGGAGACTGTCACATACAGGCTCAGTAGGAGTGCAGATGGGGTTCACCTCGTCAGTCTTCTCATCGACATCTACCTGGGGACCGTTACGTACAGCTAGTGCCGCTTGCGGTCTGTGGTTAAACCCACTGCCAGCGTAGTGTCGAGTCTTTAGAGTCCCACACAGAGTGCTATTCGCCTTTAGGCAAAATGAGTAGAGGTCGCATGGTTTTTTAACAGGGTTCGTTCGCATCCGCGCACTTGTGCACGTTTGCTGTCCGGACAGTTTATACTAGCGGGCTTTGGTTTAAGCCGGATCCTAGTATATGATTTGAGATTGGTTTTTCTCAGTGTATTCGTGTTCCTCGGATCACGAATGCCGGTGCGTATGAACAGTTGCTTGAGATTGGGGGAGAGGACCTTATTTAGGGTTAATGGCTATTGTCTTTTTATTAACCCTATTGCTTTTGTGTGTATTATAGTTAATTGATAATTAGCTTAATAGTTGTGCATGGTTGTTGTTGTTGACAATTTGACTCCATTGACTTGTTGACCAAGGTTGACACTTTGACCATCATCATTTCTTTTGGAAGATGCTCTTTGATCTTTGCAAAATTAAAATGATAATGGTCATGTCATGATTTACCATGACAATTTTCAAGCTAATTATTGAATTAAAATAATGCACACATATTAGTGAGAATGGCTCACTAATAATTCATTCTCTCATATCATTTCTCTCTCTTGTTCATCCTCTCCCTCAAGCTCTCTCCCTCTCATGTGTTGAGAAACAAAAAGCTTGAGAAAAACCTTCACTTGATCTTCTCTACTCTCTTCTAGGGTTCAAGTCTTAGCATTTCTTGCACTCTAGTTACTCCTAGCTTGGAGTTGAAGCTAAAGGTCGAGGCTTTCGGTTGGATCCTTCTTTGACGGGAGAAGACAAGCAAGGTGACCTCTTTCTACCATTCCAAGGAGCAAGGAGAAAAGGACTTTGAGCTCAAGGTATAACCTTTCCATCACTTAGCTACTTTGTAGTTAGCTTTAGCAAGTTTATGTTTAGCAAAGATCCTTAAAGCTTAGTCCATGTTGCCTATAGTTGATAAAAATCCAATTTTTATTATGTTTTCCGCCTCCCCGTAAGCACCGGGGTGGGCAACGTGGACTTACAGTTTTCTACTCACGAGTTGGCAACTCACCTCCGTTGTGCCACAGTTTTCTTGCCGGTTTTGCCGTACAGGTTTCATTGCGGCTTTGCTGGCACACTGCTTCCATTTCTGGGTGATTTGCTTTGGTAGGTGGGTTCACTTGCATCGTGACCACCATTGTATATTATTTACATTCAGTTGTATCTATTAACTCCATCAACCAGACTTGTATATTATTTCAGACTTAGAAACCAATTGTTTATTCTTTCGACCGTAGAGTCGCGCTTGTATTATTATTATGGTTTTCTTGATGATTTTGAGTTTCCTTTGAGTTTTGATCCTCGCCCTTCGGCATTGTATATTATATTGCTTGTGTGGTTGTGACCGTCGATTGACGAAGAGCTAGCTACCGCTTGGGGATGCCTTTTATCATTGTGCATATATTATTCATGTTGTATCCCGTTTGGGGCCAGTTTTTACAAAGGAAACTCGGCCGAAATTTTCAGAAAAGTCTAAGGATTTTAAAAACACATAATTCGTCTTAAGCTATTAAAACCACTTCTGTAAAATTAGTTTTCCTTCGTTTATTATTTAAAATGGTTTTAGATTTCTGGGATTTTGGCTTACTTGAATTAGATGGGGTCCTATAGACTTCATATGATTCAAGGGCCAGTCACGTGCCATTTCGGGTCGTGACAAATACGATATTCGATTTCTAAAATTTTAGAATTACAGAACTAAATCTACTGAGTTAGGAGTTATACCCACTGAGGATGGTTGGAAGGCTTCATTCAAGGTACCCAAGTCCCTAGCTCCTAGCTTGATGGTGAAAATCCTTCGCACTTGTTCTACTCTTCACCTCTCTTTTCTCTTATTTTCTTATGTAAGTTCTAAGTGTTTTCTTTCCCTTTCTTTTGAAATTTCAGAATTTTAATTTGGTTATAATGATCCGAACACATAATATATGGTCAAGAGAAAGAGTGAGATGTAGGAGGAGGTGTCACCAAGTAAGGTGTGTCATTCTCATGCAAAGAGGAGGTGTTGTGCATACAAGTAGGATGTGTCCATGCATTATCTCTCCAAATTGTTTTTTCTTAATATAATATCTGAGCTAAACATTATCTAACCCCTTTTTCACTTACACTCTCAACAATTCCAAGTTTGAATAATTTCCTAAATTTTTTTCACAAAGACCCTTCACTGTCTATGTTATTATATAACACCATTTTAATTAAAATAAAGCTAAATTTCACACCTAAACCCTTGTAATTTATTAATATTACACACTAAAATTGCAATTTAATTTGTTTTACATACTACTTAAGAAAATGTCCTATTTTGCTTTAATAACTTTTTAAATTAACATTTTATTATTTAATTAATTAATTTTATTTATTTCCAAATTTTCAAAATGTTACAATATTCCTCCCTTAAAAAAATTCGGTCCCCGAATTTAAAACTTAACTAGACGTACCCTCAAAAAGATGTGGAAATTTCTTCCGCATCGTATCCTCGGTCTCCCAAGTTATCTCCTCGTGATTCGTTCCTCGCCAAAGAACCTTTACAGATGGAAGTACCCTTGATCTCAATTTCTTTGCCTGCTGGTCTAGAATAGCTACTGGCTGCATTGTGTAAGATAAATCCGGCTCAAGATGTAAGGTCTGATGCTGAATCGCGTGAGAAGGATCGTGAAGGTACTTGTGAAGCATAGACACGTGAAACACCGGATGCGTCTCGGGAAATCTCGGTGGATGTGCTAAACGATAAGCTACAGTATCTACTCTCTCCAGAATCTCGTAGGTCCGACATATCTGGAGCTGAGCTTCCCCTTTTTCTCGAAACGCATCACACCTTTCATCGGAGATACACAAAGGAACACATGATCTTCCACCTCAAACTCGAGTCTACGACGACGTCGATCGGCATATAATTTCTTTCTGCACTGGGCCGCTCTGATTTTGTCCCGTATCATCTGAATCTTTTTCGTAGTCTCATGTACTATCTGCGGTCCCAAAATTCTACTCTTGGTTAGTTCCATCCAGCAAACGGGTCATCGAAATTTCAACCCATATAAAGCTTTAATGGGTGCCATCTGGATCGTCTCCTGAAAACTGTTATTGTACGAGAATTCTATTAAAGGTAAGTGTCGATCCCAACTACCACCGAAATCAAGGCTGCAAGCTCGAAGCATATCCTCTAGAGTCAGAATGATCCACTCTGACTGACCATCTGTCTATGGGTGAAAAGCTGTACTAAAAAACAATCATGTACCAAGATCTTCTCGAAGTTTCTGCCATAGCTTGCTGGTAAACTGTGTACCCCTATCTGACACTATGCACGTCAGAACCCCATGTAATCCTACAATCTCATCGATATAAATCTGAGCATACTATGGAAACCCATACGTCGTCTGTTAGTTATATGTATGCCCTAGAGGCCATTACTATACATAGGATGTATATTGTAGTGGATGCTTGGACATATATAGGGAGGACTTTCTTGCTCGACATGATAGTATGCTATCTGGTTGCTCTTTACCTTAACGTGTACACTGATTGTCTCTCTGTTACATGTTGGTAAAGCCCTTAGGATGTGTACTTGACTACCTGGACTATGATGCGGATCATACTAGTGGGGACATGGTAGTCCATAAGTACATCCTTAAAGGTCCCTAGTCGTGGGTGTTCGAGATGGGGCATCGATATACCAGAGTAGACTAGCGTATACCTTCTCGACCTATACAGATGGGCGATGGATGATCCCATATCCATTGGTGTTTGACATCAGAGATGATATACGGGTGCTCAGTGGAGACTGGGTACACTGGACGGACTCGTCGAGAACTCCCAGATGGTATTATAGCTTACGTCAGATGGCAGTTCTCTGGTGACACTGGTACAGGTTAGTCTGTAGACCTGAGATCGTCATAGAGTCTTGTGTGTTTCCCACTGTTCTTTGATTTCCACCTTACCACGTCCAAGAGTGCGTGCAAAACGGTGGTTTTTTGGTACAGTCCCGATTCACATGGAGGCAATGAGCGATAGGAGGGGATTCGTCTCTCCCG
This sequence comes from Agapanthus africanus, assembly GCA_030015575.1. Classification (NCBI taxonomy): domain Eukaryota; kingdom Viridiplantae; phylum Streptophyta; class Magnoliopsida; order Asparagales; family Amaryllidaceae; genus Agapanthus; species Agapanthus africanus. Next base: position 380,704,885 of record CM057337.1, on the reverse strand, counting down.
GTATGGGGAGTTGATGTTGTGCTATGTTCGATTGGCTATAACCGGAAATCCCTGGCCAGGTTTGCTGAGATTTACTGGAAAGTGTTACCAGTAGTTTCTCGAACTGTTATAGACCTCATATCGACACGACTTATCGAGCTACTGGGGTCTGATGTTTACCACCCCTAGGCAAGATATGCGACATATCAGATGACGAGACCGGACTGTACGGGAGTGTTACTGATTGGATTCATAGGAGTGTGAGCGGGCTTGCTCGTTGATCTTCTGATCGCTCAATACCCGGATGGCCGTTACGTTTAGCAGACCGCTTGCGGCTTGTAGGTGTTTGATATGATCATCACCTACTGCCGGCATATTGACGAGTCTTTAGAGTCCTACACAGAGGTTTCCTGGCTCAAGCGAAACGAAATAGGAGCGCATACGAGATATGTGCGGGACCGAGAATAATACTAGTATGAGATACTGTATTCTATTCTCGCGATTTGTATCATCGGACGGTTATATGTGATATAGCCGGGTTACCGAATCAAGTGTTGATTCGATATATTGATACAATTGATATTAGTCGGTTATATGCAGTATGACCGGATCATTAAATCATGTTTTGATTTAATGATTTAATATATAATTATATATTAGATATATTACTTTACATTAACTAGTATTTGTTCACTTAAGATTGATTTTCTCATTGATGTGCACAAGTTGTATATGTGATATATGTTTGTGCACTAGTTTGTATCATGATTGATGATACATGCAAACTTGGGTATGTGTATGTTTTACACCATGTTTAGTTAACGGTTAGGGTTTTATTTTCTTTATTTATTTTGGTAAAAACCAAATGGTGGATTTTATTGTTTTGGCATCATGCTTCATGAAGTTTCTAATCATCTTTGAAAAAGTCTACCATTTTCTTTTATCCTTTAACCTAACCGTTACCTAAACCCTAGTTTAATCTCTACATGAGTTAAATTACCCATGGTTGCATTATGATAAGTCTTCACTTGATTTATTTTTTTCATTAATTCATTTTCTTTCTTCTTCTTCTTCTTCTTCACGAAGAAAAGAAAAGCTTGCTAGAAAATTCCAAGTGAAGAAATCAAGTGAGAAATCCAAATCCAAAGTGAACCCACTTCCTATTTCTTCATCCTCTACCACTTGCCATGTTGTATAGGATGTTTTCTTCACAAGGTTCATGACCAAGTGAAGATGGAGCTTGAGTTTGAGTCGCCTCGACGTAGATCATCTTCGGCATCGAAGTCAACGACCTAGCCCGCTCATTTCTCCGACGAAACTATCGCTAGAGTCCGGGATCCCGATGATCGCAGCGGAGGGACGTCATCACGGAGCTAAAGAAGTGGAGGACCGGATCTACAAAGGTTGTAATCCCTTTCACTTAGTAGCAAAGTAGTTTGCTTACTTGTAGTTTCGCCTAATCTCTAGTTAACGATCTTGCATAGAGTTGTTAGGCACATAAAATTTTGATTTTGGCATGGTTGATGCCTTGTAGAACCTCTTGAGTGTGCCTAGGAACCCCACATCGTCATCACCGGAAGAAAGTGAGCTGCCTTTGTCAATCTATCTACAATCACCCAGATGGAATCATACCCTCTGCTAGTCCTGGGTAAACCAACAATGAAATCCAAGGAAATCTGTTCCCATTTCCACTCCGGAATGGGCAAGGGCTACAACTCTCCTGCCGGCCTCTAGTGCTCGGCCTTGACTTGCTGACAAGTCAAGCATCTCGAAATAAACTCCGCAACATCCCTATTCATTCATTCTCACCAATAAACATCCTTCAAGTCATGATACATCTTGGTGGAACCAGGATGAATACTATATGCTGATCGATGGGCCTCCTCTAAGATCTCACATCCTAGTCCCTCCGAATCTGGCACACAAAGATGAGTCCTAAAACGTAATACTCCACGGTCATCCATCACGAACTCAGACTCTCTGCCCTGCTTAACCTGATCCATAATCTTCGATATACGAGCATCTTCGGGCTGTGTCTCCTGAATACGATTGAGGACGGGTGCAAACATGTTCTAACTGTCCTCCTATTGAAGTGAACTCAAACTGTACACAGCTATCACATAGAATCTGCCAGTCTGGAGAAGACTATCTTTGCAAGGTACGCAAATGAGATAAGCTACCTCCTGGCCTCCCACTCAAGGCATCTGCTACCACATTCGCTTTGCCCGGATGGTAAAGAATCTCACAATCGTAATCCTTCACTAGCTCCATCCATCGACGCTGCCTTAGATTCAGATCCCTCTGCTGAAAAATATACTTCAAGCTTTTATGATCTGTGAAAGTTTGGCACGACTCTCCATACAAGTAATGCCTCCATGTCTTCAGTGCGAAAACCACAACAGCCATCTCTAAATCGAGAGTGGGGTAGTTCTGCTCGTGCCTATTCCGCTGCCGAGAAACATAAGCTACAACACTGCCGTGCTGCATCAACACACAGCCTAAACCCACTCGAGAGGTGTCACAATAAACGACAAAACCACCTGACCCAAAAGGTAAAGATAAGACTGGTGCAGTCGTCAAGAGAGTCTTCAACTACTAGAAACACTGCTCGCATGCATCTGTCCAAAGAAATGGAACTTCTTTCTTAGTTGGTCTGGTCAACGGTGCAGCAATCGGAGAAAAATCCTGCACAAAGCGTCGGTAATAACCAACCAGACCCAAGAAACTTCGAACCTCTATAACGGACACAGGTCTGGGCAAGTGCTGTACTGCTTCGATCTTCTTTGGGTCTACACGTATACCATCTCTCGTAACTACGTGACCCAAGAAATCCACACTATCCAGCCAGAAAGCACACTTGGAGAATTTAGCGAATAGCCGATACTCCTTCAAGGTCTGCAACGTGATGTGCAAGTGCTGCTCGTGCTCCTTCCAGCTCCAGAAATAAACAAGAATATCATCAATGAATACTATAATAAACTGATCAAGGAATGGCCTAAAAATACGGCTTATCATATCCATGAAAGCTGCTGGGGCGTTGGTGAGTCTGAACGACATCACCAGAAACTTGTAATGCCCATCACACGTGCGAAAAGCAGTCTTCGGAATGTCATCCTTCCGAGCTCTCTACTGGTGATACCCTGACCGCAAATCAACCTTCGAAAAGTAGCCAGCTCCCTGCAGCTGATCGAAAAAGACATCGATACGAGGTAGTGGACACCTATTTCGCACAGTAACTCATTCAGCTGACTGTAGTCAATACACAGTCTCATACTACCGTCCTTCTTCTTAACAAATAAGACAGGAGCTCCCCACGGCAATACACTTGGACGAACAAGTCCTCTATCTAACAACTCTTGCTACTGGCTTTTGAGTTCCTTCAACTCCATCGGGGCCATCCGATAGGGTGGTATAGAAATGGCCCCGTACCCGGAATCAAGTCAATGCAAAATTCGATATCACAATTGGGCGGTAATCCTGGTAATTCAGCAAGAAACACATTTGAAAATTCTCGTGCGATCGGAACCTGGTCGAACGGAATCTCAGCGGCTCCTATGCCCTGAACAAATACTAAGAACCCATGACAACCCTTCTTCTAGAGTCGTCTCGCACAAAGAGCGGAAATCAGGTTGGCAGGAGTTATATTACATTCTCCCTGCACAACAATAATCGGTTCACCTGGAAAACAAAATCTGACCGCTTTCCCCCGACAATCTACATAAGCATGACAAGCGGCCAACCAATCCATACCAAGAAGTATATCAAAATCTAACATATCCCGGAGAATCAAATCAACTAAGGAATCTCTATCAACAATACGCACTGAACAAGACCTGAATATGTGTCGAGCTACAAAAGAATCCCCCACCGGAGTAATCACAACTAGCGGTAACTCTAACAGCGACGACTCTCTCCCCAGAGAAAGAGCAAAGCGTGAAGATACATAAGAATGTGTAGAACCGGGATCAAATAAAATATGTGCATCTAAGGAACATACTGCAAGAGTACCTGTCACAACTACTTTTGATGCCTGGGTATCCAGTGGAGTCAGCGCAAAAACTCATGCCTGGCCCCTGCCCACATCCTGTCGTCCTCTACCTCTGTCTCCTCGACCTCTCTGAAAGCGTCCTGCAAAGCCTCGAGCTCGTGGGGCAACTGTCTGGCATATAGTGCTAACTGGGAGAGGAAGTAAGGCCATCGAAGTAGAAGGTGGAGGGGGTAAAGCAGCCTGCGGAGTAACTGTCCCTCCATGACGTCTACACTCTCTGGCCAAATGCCCGGGAAGTCCACAACTATAACATGTCAATGGAGGCCTCTGTTCCATGGGGTACGAACTGAACATCTGACTCTGGCCCCATCATCTACCAAAACTACGGTCTGGAAAGTGTCTGTCTTGTCCTCTACCAAGCTGCCGGGTAACAGACTCAATAGGTCTAGTCCTCTTTGGCTATGGAACAATCACTGCCTCGCTCAAACGCTCCTCCACTGGCATAAATGTTAGTGTATATGCCATAGAGGCCATTACTGTATCATACTAGTTTGTATATTACTTAATGGAAGCTTGGGATATTCACAGTTGTATAGACAATCTTGCTCAAAATAGTAGTATGCTACTTGGTTTGACTCTACTTCAATGTGTGTACATGTGTTTCTTTTAACATATTACCTATACACATTAGTGGATCCCTTAGGATCTTTGCTTGATTACCAGCGCTGTGATGGCAGTCACACTCGTGGGGGCTGGGTAATTCACGAGCACATCCTTATGCAGGTCTCTAGTCGTAGGACTATCGAGACAGGGCATCGATACTCCGTAGTAGACTAGCGTATGCGCTTCTCATCCCAGTACGGGAGATGGTCTGTCCGACAGCCGTCAGTACGTCGTACTTGAGATAGTATGCGGGTGCTCGTTAGGTTACGAGTACACTGGACATGACTCATCGGGAACTGTTGGTTGGAACTATACCTATCGTCAGTTATCAGTTCCTAGGTGACATGAGTACAGCTTAGTCCGCTGACTTGACACTGTCACTTCGCCTTCAGTGTGTTCCCACTTGTCATGACCCGAAAGTACGGAAAATGACCGGCACTTAAACTACGAAACGTCTCGAGGCGTACGTAATCTAAGTAAGCCGAAAACCCAGAAATCCAAAACCAAGAAAAGTAGTAGAGTGAAGGAAAACCAATTTAAAATCAAGTAGTTTTAATAGCATAAGCCGAATTATGCGGTTTTAAAAAAAAACATCAAGTAGTTCCTGAAAATTTCGGCAGAGTCTCCTTTGTAAATACTGGCTCCCAAACGGGATACAATATGAATAGTATACGAAATCAATAAAAAGGCATCCCCAAGCGGGAGCTAGCTCTTCGTCAATCGACGGTCACAACCACACAAGCAATATAATATACAACGCCAACGGCGAGGATCAAAATTCAAAAGGAAACTCAAAACCACAAGAAAACCGCAGAAATATAACGCGCGACTCTAAGGTCGAAGGAATAACATCACTGGTCTCTATCTCAAATAAATACAGGTTTGGTTGATGGAATTTACTAGATACAACTGAATAATATTATACAAAGTAATATGATGGGTACGATACCAATAAACCCACCTACTAGCAAGTCACCCGAAAGAAGCAGTGCCAGCAAGCCGTAATGAAACCTGTACGGCAAAACCTGCAAGAAACTGGGACACAACGGGGGGTGAGTTGCCAACTCGTGAATAGAAAAACATCTACGAAAAGAAATCGCACGTATGACGCAATCCTAGGTCATACGATCAATATATACAATCCTCAAATAAAACCAGCAGTCTATAACAATGACTAGGGTAATTGTCTAACCCGAGTATAATCTCATGTGCCCGAGTCAGTGCCTCAGGTAGCAATATATCCTGAATGAGGTATGAATGCATGAAAACAGATTACATCTAAATGAAGAAACTGTTTTCATAAATTAGTGAGATTTCCTTGTATTTTTTGTAGGGTTCCTAGGCACACGGTAGAGGTCTCACAAGGCATCAACCATGCCATTTTACAAAAATATGGTGCCGAGAAACCCTAGTTAACGGATCGTTGCTAGAAATCTGGGCGAAAAGTAAACTAGTTAACACTTAACTACTAGAATATGGAAATTACAACCTTTGTAGATCCGGATATCCACCTCCACGGCTCCGCAACGAAGTCTCCTCGCTGTCCAAGTCAAACTCCGGGCTCTAGTGTCGGCTTCATCGGAGAATGAACGGGCTTGGTCATCGACGACGATGCCGAAGATGATCTACGTCGAGGCATCGCTAGATCAAGCTCCCATTTCACAAAGTGATGAAACTTGTGAAGAAAACACACTCTACTACTTGGCAAGAGGTAGAGGATGAAGAAATAGGAGGTGGGTTCTCTTTAGAATTGGATTTCTCACTCTCAAGCTCAAGTTGCCATTGATGGCCTCAAGGTTTCAAACTTGAAGATGAAGAAGAAGATGAGCTAGAATTTTGATAAGTCTATTTTAAAATGAAAAGAAAAACAATACTTATCATAATCAAACTAAGGTTGAGTGTAGAGAGCAAACCATGGTAAGTGGGAATAGTTAGGGTTTAGCATGAAGACAAAATGGTCTTTGAGTCAAACCTTCATGAAGCTTCATCAAGCTTCATGACAAAAAGAAAACCATTTTGTTTTCATAAAATTATTTAAATAAAAAGGAATGGATAAATAAATGAGTGATTAAAACAAAACCCTAATTATCTACTTAACCATGGTTTTATTCTTTATACTTAACCATATAAACATGCATCATCAAATATGATACATACAAGTGCACAAAAGTATATCACATATACATCATGCACACCAAGTGAGAAAATCCATATAAAGTGAACCAATACTAGTTAATGTAAAGTAATATATCAAATATATAATTATACATTAAATCATTAAATCAACATTTGATTCAATGATCCGGTCATGTCGCACATAACCGACTAGTAATCAATGTATCGATTTATCGAATCAATGATTCGATAACTAGGTCACATCGAATATAACCAATCGAAACATTTATCGCGAGAATGAAATGCGGTATCACATACACGCATTACTCTCGGTCCTGCACACATCTCATATGCGCTCCTATTTCGTTTCGCTTGAGCCAGGAAACCTCTGTGTAGGACTCTAAAGACTCGTCAATACGCCGGTAGCAGATGATGATCATATCAAGCACCCACAAGCCGCAAGCGGTCTGCTAAACGTAACGGCCATCCGGGTATTGAGCGATCAGAAGATCGACGAGCTAGCCCGCTCACACTCCTGTGAATCCAACCAGTAACACTTACCGTACAGTCCGGTCTGTTCGTCTGATACGTTGCATATCAAGTCTAGGGGTGGTAAACGTCAGACCCCAATACTCGATAAGTCGTGCCGATGAGGGGCTCATAACGGGTCGAGAAACTACTGGTAACACTTACCAGCAAATCTCTGATCAGCCCTGGCCAGGGACTTCCCTGTTACGGCCAATCGAGCACAGCGCAACATCAACCCCCAATACCGGGAGAGACGAAACCCCTCCTATCGCTCATTGCCTCCATGTGACTCGGGACTGTACCCAAAGACCACCGTTTTGCACGCCCTCATGGACGTGGTAAGGTGGAGATCAAAGCACAGTGGGAATCACACAAGACTCTATGACGATCTCGGGTCTACAGACTAACCTGCACAAGTGTCACCTGAGAACTGCCATCTGACGTGAGGTATAATACCATCTGGGAGTTCTCGGCGAGTCCGTCCAGTGTACCCAGTCTCCACTGAGCACCCGTATACCATCTCTGATGTCAAACACCAATGGATATGGGATCATCCATCGCCCATCACATGGGTCGAGAAGCCTATACGCTAGTCTACTCTGGTATATCGATGCCCCGTCTCGATACACCCACGACTAGGGACCAAGAAGGATGTACTTATGGACTACCATGTCCCCACTAGTATGATCTGCATCATAGTCCAGGTATTCAAGTACACATCCTAAGGGCTTTACCAACATGTAACCATAAGACAGTTTAAAGAGACAAGTATTCATGTTAGGATAAAGAGTAACCAGATAGCATACTATCATATCGAGCAAGAAAGTCATCACTATATATGTCCAAGCATCCAATATAATATACAACATCTGTACAATACTGGCCTCTAGGGCATACATACAACTAACAATCTCCCACTTTCACTAGGGCCAGCTGCTGTAGTATCGCATACCGAGCATCCCGAAGTGTCTCTCAAACTGTATCTGGGGAATGGCCTTCGTGAGTGGATCTGCCGTGTTGTTCTTCATGTCAACCCTCCTGACCTCGATCTCCCGGCGATCAACTATCTCCCGGATCAGGTGATACCGCCTCAGAATATGTCTGGACCGCTGATGGGACCTGGGTTCCTTGGCCAAAGCCACCGCTCCATTGTTATCGCAATACAAAGGTATTGGATGCTCAATGGATGGAACCACTCCAAGTTCAGTAATGAACTTCTTGATCCAGACAGCCTCTTTGGCAGCATCGTTAGCAGCGATGTATTCAGCCTCCATCGTCGAGTCTGTCACGGTTTCCTGCTTGGAACTCTTCCAGCTAACCGCCCCTCCGTAAAGGGTAAAGACAAAGCCCGACTGCGACTTTGAGTCGTCCTTATCACTCTGAAAGCTCGAATCGGTAAAGGACTCCACTTGGAGTTCTCCGTTACCATACACCAAGAACATTTCTCTAGTCCTTCGTAAGTACTTGAGAATGCTCTTCACAGCTGTCCAGTGACTCTCTCCAGGATCATCTTGATACCTGCTCACTACACTTAGTGAGTATGCTACATCGGGTCTGGTACATAGCATCGCAGACATGATAGAGCCTACTGCCGAAGCATAGGGTATCCCTTGCATGCGAGCTCTCTCCAAATCAGTCTTGGGAGACATCTCTTTGGAGAGAGTGACTCCAGAGATCGTGGGCAAGTTCCCACGCTTGGACTCTTCCATACTAAACCTCTTTAGTATGGTGTCAATGTACCTGGATTGGGACAATCCCAAAATCCGTTTGGATCTATCTCTATAGATCCTAATTCCCAATATGCAGGAGGCATCACCAAGATCTTTCATTGAGAATCTTTGTGATAAGAAGAGCTTGACCGATTGCAGCATAGGAATATCATTTCCTATCAAGAGTATGTCGTCCACGTACAATACGAGGAAGACAACCTTACTCTCTGCCACCTTCTTGTAGATACAAGGTTCATCTGGATTTTTGACGAAATCAAACTCTTTGATAACGACGTCAAAGCAGATGTTCCAACTCCGCGATGCTTGCTTTAATCCATAAATGGATTTAAGCAGCTTGCACACCTTCCCGCTGCTCCCACTGTCTACGAAGCCCTCTGGCTGAGTCATGTACACGCACTCTTCTAAATCACCATTTAGAAAGGCGGTCTTAACATCCATTTGCCAGATTTCGTAATCATGATAAGCAGCGATGGCAAGCATGATCCGGATGGATTTAAGCATAGCCACTGGAGAAAAGGTCTCGTCATAGTCTACACCTGGTCTTTGACGAAAACCCTTTGCTACAAGTCTAGCTTTGAAAGTCTCCACTTTCCCATCTACACCAAGTTTCTTCTTGAAGATCCACTTGCTCCCAATGGGTTTTACCCCTTCAGGAGCAACTTCCAAAGTCCATACTTTGTTGGTGTACATGGATTCCATCTCGGACCGTATAGCATCCAGCCATTTCACTGAGTCCCCACTCGTGATGGCCTGCTCGAAGCTAGTTGGGTCATCATCCTCCATGATGCAATCCTCGTTTCCACCATCAATGAGAAAACCGTAGTATCTCTCAGGTGGACGAGAAACCCTACCAGATCGGCGGAGAGGCTGAGGTTCGTCGGGTACTACCGAATCTTCTGGTTCCACTAAATCTTCAGTTATAGTTTGTGTTTCTGGAACTTCTTCCAGTTCTACCTCAGATCCACTAATCTCTTTTGCAAGAAATTCCTTTTCTAAAAAGGTGGCATGTTGAGCAATAAACACTTTTTGTTGTTCACTGTGGTAGAAGAGATATTCATTTGAATGTTTAGGATATCCCACAAACTTACATAGAACTGACCGTGCCTCGAGTTTGTCTGGATTTTGCCTTTTGACATAGGCCAGACAACCCCATATCTTAACTCGTTTAAGACATGGTCTCTTCCCACTCCATATCTCATATGGTGTGGCAGGTACAGATTTAGTTGGAACTTGATTCAATAGGTATGCCGCTGTCTCAAGCGCATACCCCCAGAAGGAAATAGGTAACTCAGCTGTACTCATCATAGAGCGTACCATATCTAATAGGGTGCGATTCCTCCGCTCCGATACACCGTTGTGCTGTGGTGTATAAGGAGGAGTAAGCTGAGAGAGAATCCCATTCTCTTTTAGGAAGTCCAGAAATTCATTGCTCAAGTATTCACCTCCTCGATCAGATCGAAGGATTTTAATACTTTTTCCGGTTTATTTCTCGACTTCTTGCTTATATTCTCTAAATTTCTCAAAAGCTTCAGACTTGTGTCTTATCAAGTACACATGTCCGTATCTTGAGAGATCGTCAGTGAATGTAATGAAGTACGAAGAACCATCCCTGGCATGTGTAGACATGGGACCGCATACATCAGTATGTATTAGTCCCAAGAGTTCGGTAACTCTTTCTCCGTGTCCCGTAAACGGAGTTTTGGTCATCTTGCCTTTGAGACATGACTGGCAAGTGTCATAAGATGAAAATTCGAATGGTTTCAAATACCCATCCTTATACAACTTAGCCAGTCGTGTCGCATTGATGTGACCCAGTCTACAATGCCACAAGAAGGATTCATTGAGTTCAGAACTCTTCCTCTTGTGTGTGTTTGTTATGCTCAGAACTGTTGATTGATTTAGAACATAAATGCCATTGCATAACGTGCCTGATCCAACCAACTTTTGGTTATGGAAAATGTTCATAACATTGTCCTGTAATACAAAATTATATCCCTCTTTACTTAATAAAGAAACCGATATAATGTTGCATATCAGGTTCGGCATGTAATAGCATTCATTCAGAACCAATGTATTACCAGTTGGTAATACAAGGTGATATTCCCCGACAGTCTTAGCTGCAACAATTGCACCATTTCCAACTCTAATGTCTTTATCACCTTCTCCAAGTTCTCTACCTTTCTTAAGCCCATGTAACTGATTACATATATGGGATCCTGACCCGGTATCCAATACCCAGGACGTAGAGCAAATGGAGAAACAGTTCTCAGTAACGAACACACCCGAAGAAAATGCATCATCATGTACTTTCTTCATTCGGGTGGCATGGGAATCCTGGTATTCCCCTATATCCTGTTCAGTCCTATAACCCTTATAGGAAAGAATGGAACCAACGTTCCCCAGCACAGTATAACATGCGGGTTCGGTTAATACATCCATATTATTATCTTCATTAGGGCATGAAATGGTCGCTACCTGGAGAGAGAGAGAAGAAAACACTTTAGCGTATGCTCGTGCAAGATCAGATTGGTTATTATCTTATCTAATCAGGATGGCTCCCACTGCTTTTTATCAAATCTTCCTTCAAACCCTAAAAGGAAAGACTAGCCGGGATTAATTACACACTACAAGTTCGCCAATCTTTCAGCCAGGCCAGTGTCGGTACTTTGAGGGAGGTCCCCCGTGCTTTCGCACGAACCTAATTAATGTAAACCTCGTTTTCCCAGAGGCGTAACCTCGTTAACACCTTTCTAGACACCTATTTGATCAGATAATTGTAATGTGTAAAACTCTCTCAGGAGTAACTCTTACTCGCAGCGGGTATCGGGATCCAACTATCTCATAGAAGGTATGCAATCTCATTGCAAATTTCAACACTTGAAATTCCCGACAATATTTTGCCCCTAGTGTGCCATGACCTTGACAGAGGTCAACAAATCATAGTGCACTAGTCAAGTTCAACCCGTCATTTCTTGATTGAATCAAACCCACTCGTACGACCCTTGACAGAGGTCAACAAGGTCGTACGACTACCCTAATCCAATCACATCACATGCTTTGCAGATAATTACTAGTTAGCTACCGCACACTACGCCTTGACAGAGGTCAACAAATGCAGCACGAATACTAAATAGTCTTTATCTGAAAATGACGGAGGGCTACGACAGGTTTTTCTGAAAACCTATTGCGTAATGAACTTGATATCGTTGTAGAATCAAATGAAGTTTTGAAATGGAGTGATTTTGAGGCTTTTCTAGTTTTGCTAAAAGAGTCACTCCCGGTGAAGGGATCTCGGTCCTTTCCTCGTCGAATGAGGTGCGGGATATATCATATATATCGTTGTGCAAAGCAAAAACCCAAAAGCAGTCAAAAGCAAACCGAGTGTGTAGCATCTGCCGGTTATTGCTAAAGGAGTCACTCCCGGTGAAGGGATCTCGGTCCTTTCCTCATCGAATAAGGTGCAGGGTATATCATATATACCGCTGTGCAAAGCAAGAACTGTAGCTACCTTTTTTTATTTTAAAATTCGATTCCACAACATCTTAGGTTTCTTATCTTTCATTAATCACATTAATGAAGTCCCATCATTTAAATACCTAAACATCACAGATAGATATGACGTACACTTATGCCATCCGCATTCGCCTCGATGTCCCCTCGTGCACCGTTAGGTTAGGTAACTAACGACAGAGCAGGGCAGGGCTAGCGCGGGTGTAAAACATAAGTAACGTCTATATAATATATCATATATACTATATACTATATCCATCACAGAGTTACAACACAGATATCGCAGCAGAATAAACATATGAAATATTGGATATACTAGGACGTCCGTGTTTTCAATACGAGCCAGTATAAAACACGGATTCCACGGTCGTGATGAATAGCCATTTCCACACCCCTAGACCCCTACGAGAGCGGCAAGCAACCCTACCAATTCTAGGGTTAGGAGACCCGGACTCGACCCCTCGAGTTGGTCTCCCACTGGACCCCAGAACCCGGTTAATTGTGCTCCCCTCCTTGGGTCTATCCTAATGTGGAAAAGTAAATAATATACAAAAGGTGACAACTTCCGCTACCTGTAAGTGCCCCAAATAAAAGAATATTACATACAAGTTTTTACATGAATGAAAATGAAAGACACTCATCTCACATAAAAAAACCCCGGCTATTCGAACACGACGATCCAATATAACATATCCAGCAACACATAACATCACATGCCATCAATGTAAGTAAGTATGCATACCCCAATTGTCGTTGACGTATAGCAACGAAACCGGCGATACGAACATACTACACTTACGGTCACAGAAAAGAAAGTGTAAAACTACAACAATTGGAATCCGCAACTTCTTTAGACATCACATGCCTAATCAAATGAAATACTTAGACATCACATGCCTAACAGTTATAAACCCCGCATTTTAGTCTCATTATCGAAAACACTTTTCAATATAAAGTGAAACTAAACCGCTAGATTTGTAACATTCATTCAGTTATCACATAACTGTTTGTGAATTCCAATTATTGTATCACATTCCAGATAAACAGAAAATGTTAAACTTTCCGATCGAACAGTCGAATACCCAAGTTTTCCCGATACTGCTCAACACATGAAATAAGTCTAACAACATTCAGTTCGTGCCTCAGTACCGACGGTCCAGCCGTAGAAGGGTCAAGCCAACGCCTCACATGTGGTACGCCGTACTGCCCCAAACCCGAAGGTTCAAAGGGCAGTTCAAGACGGTCACATAATCGAGTTAAGGTTTGTTGTCTTCTAGAGGGTCTATCGCGTTACTTGCACTACTTAGAACGTCGTTAAACTACGGAAAAATCCAACACTTGGAAATTTCCCGACAGGGGAAAAATTGGGTATTTATATCCGGTCGAACTTTTTAACATATTCTGAAAATTATCCGGAAATACACAAAAGACGAAATTTGATAATCCGATCGAAATACCGAATCCCCAAAACAACCCTGGAAAATTCAACTCTTGAATGAATATTAAAAATTCCCAGGAAAACCACCACAGAAAAATGAGAATTACTGTGAAAATTAAAATGCACAAAACGACAAAAGCGCCGCGCATCCGCCGCACGAGCCATGCTCGTGCCGCGGATCCGTGGCTCTTTGATGGAATTAGTCCATCGAAATTCACAGTAACTCTTAGATTAGCCTGTTGATTTTTCTGCATATTTTTAATGTGGAAAAATCCCCGATTTTAGAAAAAGGACAGAGAGCATGTTTGGTTTGGGGTTTCGGGTTCGTTCGGGCTTCAAACGCCATCTAGACTTCGCCTAAGGCTCTAACTAGGCTCTGATACCACTGTAGGGTTCCTAGGCACACAGTAGAGGTCTCACAAGGCATCAACCATGCCATTTTACAAAAATATGGTGCCGAGAAACCCTAGTTAACGGATCGTTGCTAGAAATTTAGGCGAAAAGTAAACTAGTTAACACTTAACTACTAGAATATGGAAATTACAACCTTTGTAGAACCGGATATCCACCTCCACGGCTCCGCAACGAAGTCTCCTCGCTGTCCAAGTCGAACTCCGGGCTCTAGCGTCGGCTTCATCGGAGAATGAACGGGCTTGGTCATCGACGACGATGCCGAAGATGATCTACGTCCAGGCATCGCTAGATCAAGCTCCAACTTCACAAAGTGATGAAACTTGTGAAGAAAACACACTCTACTACTTGGCAAGAGGTAGAGGATGAAGAAATAGGAGGTGGGTTCTCTTTAGAATTGGATTTCTCACTCTCAAGCTCAAGTTGCCATTGATGGCCTCAAGGTTTCAAACTTGAAGATGAAGAAGAAGATGAGCTAGAATTATGATAAGTCTATTTTAAAATGAAAAGAAAAACAATACTTATCATAATCAAACTAAGGTTAAGTGTAGAGAGCAAACCATGGTAAGGGGGAATAGTTAGGGTTTAGCATGAAGACAAAATGGTCTTTGAGTCAAACCTTCATGAAGCTTCATCAAGCTTCATGACAAAAAGAAAACCATTTTGTTTTCATAAAATTATTTAAATAAAAAGGAATGGATAAATAAATGAGTGATTAAAACAAAACCCTAATTATCTACTTAACCATGGT
Source organism: Agapanthus africanus (assembly GCA_030015575.1). NCBI lineage: Eukaryota > Viridiplantae > Streptophyta > Magnoliopsida > Asparagales > Amaryllidaceae > Agapanthus > Agapanthus africanus. The sequence continues at coordinate 380,689,772 of CM057337.1, read as the reverse complement.
TTTATTCTTTATACTTAACCATATAAACATGCATCATCAAATATGATACATACAAGTGCATAAAAGTATATCACATATACATCATGCACACCAAGTGAGAAAATCCATATAAAGTGAACCAATACTAGTTAATGCAAAGTAATATATCAAATATATAATTATACATTAAATCATTAAATCAACATTTGATTCAATGATCCGGTCATGTCGCACATAACCGACTAGTATTCAATGTATCGATTTATCGAATCAATGATTCGATAACTAGGTCATATCGAATATAACCAATCGAAACATTTATCGCGAGAATGAAATGCGGTATCACATACACGCATTACTCTCGGTCCTGCACACATCTCATATGCGCTCCTATTTCGTTTCGCTTGAGCCAGGAAACCTCTGTGTAGGACTCTAAAGACTCGTCAATACGCCGGTAGCAGATGATGATCATATCAAGCACCCACAAGCCGCAAGCGGTCTGCTAAACGTAACGGCCATCCGGGTATTGAGCGATCAGAAGATCGACGAGCTAGCCCGCTCACACTCCTGTGAATCCAACCAGTAACACTTACCGTACAGTCCGGTCTGTTCGTCTGATATGTCGCATATCAAGTCTAGGGGTGGTAAACGTCAGACCCCAATACTCGATAAGTCGTGCCGATGAGGGGCTCATAACGGGTCGAGAAACTACTGGTAACACTTACCAGCAAATCTCTGATCAGCCCTGGCCAGGGACTTCCCTGTTACGGCCAATCGAGCACAGCGCAACATCAACCCCCAATACCGGGAGAGATGAAACCCCTCCTATCGCTCATTGCCTCCATGTGACTCGGGACTGTACCCAAAGACCACCATTTTGCACGCCCTCATGGACCTGGTAAGGTGGAGATCAAAGCACAGTGGGAATCACACAAGACTCTATGACGATCTCGGGTCTACAGACTAACCTGCACAAGTGTCACCTGAGAACTGCCATCTGACGTGAGGTATAATACCATCTGGGAGTTCTCGGCGAGTCCGTCCAGTGTACCCAGTCTCCACTGAGCACCCGTATAGCATCTCTGATGTCAAACACCAATGGATATGGGATCATCCATCGCCCATCACATGGGTCGAGAAGCGTATACGCTAGTCTACTCTGGTATATCGATGCCCCGTCTCGATACACCCACGACTAGGGACCTTGAAGGATGTACTTATGGACTACCATGTCCCCACTACTATGATCTGCATCATAGTCCAGGTAGTCAAGTACACATCCTAAGGGCTTTACCAACATGTAACCATAAGACAGTTTAAAGAGACAAGTATACATGTTAAGATAAAGAGTAACCAGATAGCATACTATCATATCGAGCAAGAAAGTCATCTCTATATATGTCCAAGCATCCAATATAATATACAACATCTGTACAATACTGGCCTCTAGGGCATACATACAACTAACATTTTTAAAATGAGATATCATAAATGAAATCAGTATCAACCGTGTCTAGCATCGACACAAAACATAAACCTCAAAGTCTCGAAATCTCAATGTCTCAATCTCGATACCTAAGGTGCCGTCAGTCCAGATCGGCCCCTACCATCCATCTCAAGACCACGACGGTATCCTCCGGATATCCGACGCGTCGGGTAATATCATCGGTCGGTAGTGCTCCCCTGCCGGGCTCAACGTCAACAACACATTCCTCTTGCCCCGGGGTACCGCACCGGGCCCACCATGTACCCGAAACGGTTCCTCCACTCCTCGAATCGGGTCTCGAAATCCATCAGCAAACTCATGGTGGACGACTCATACATCATAGGAAAACCGCACTTTTTATTTAAAAGAGAGGGAAGAAGCTTATACAAGTTTTGCGGTTTTCCTCCAAATCCAGAAAATCTCATAGAAATCCGAATCCAAATCCTCAATAATATATAAACCCATGAATATAGGCATAAGAATCCATGAATACGGCATAACAATGAATAACAGTATGCATGAAGTGACAAGTAATAACTACAATATCTAAGCTGGCATATAAGGTAAGTACACTAATATTATGTCAAACTACTAGCTATCTAGCTAAGTTAAGCAATAATATTTTCTAAGGTGTACGTGACATGGCAATTACCGATGAAGATGTGTATGAGCCGGCAATTAAGTGTACGTGGTACATACGCATCATCGGTAATGGTGCTGGTGTCCTAACAGCATGATATCACTAATGGAGTATGAAACATAAAATAAGCATGCGATGCGAAGCGGACCACAAAAATGAGCGGGAGCTGAAAACTAGACGCAACTATAACTAATCTGCATTAATCTAATATAAGTCCTACAAATGGTGCCTTTTGAAATAACATGAATCATGGGGTTTTGAAAATAGGGCCACGGCGTTTTTATGAAAAGATACGTCTTTTGAAATATCCGTAGGATCCCTTGGGCTGTCTTTTAAAATACCCACGATTCGTTAGTTTTGAAATAGGTAAGAATCGAATCTAATCTAACAACTAAACAAAACTGAAGGGCTAGACTAACAAGCTGGACTACAGGTAAGGAAACCGCCTATCATCTGAGTCGATACATATACATACCTGTATATATATAGTCGGTGATCACGCCTCAATAATATCAAATCCATAACCAGACATCCCAAGTCAAGAGTGTGGATCAATCATCAAAATATAGCTCGTACGTAAATCCGTCGTACGGCATCCCCAAATCTGGGTACGGGTCAGTATCACATTTGTCATATTATTCATCAAGTATTCTTTTTATCAAGATCATCATCTGGGTACTGGCCTACGTCTAGCACAATGCCAACATCATCACAAAAATCAAGATCTGACTACTGATCGACAGTCTAGTATAAATCGGTATTTTCATCATATATATCACTATTGCTATGGCATCATCATTCCTAAAATCCTCTAAAGTATCAAGACGTATCTTAATCATGAATGCTACCGTCATAACATGTCATTTCACCGATATCATAATCTCAGGTCAACTCCTCGACTCATATCAATCCCATGTATCATCCTCAAATCCGTATGGGAGCACAATATCCCAAAATCCATGTGAACACATATCCACATAGGATCCTATAACCACATATGACATAAGGATGCATGCAAGTATGTATGCGTGTGTACGTATGTCTAGTTCACCCAATACCCTAAGGTTTCGTAACCTTTCATCAATCCGATATACCAATATCCATTTAAACATCAAAATAAACCCAACAACATATAATATTTATAGGTGTGTATATGCATCCGTATACATCACCTCGGACTGCGGGGGTGCTATACGCCATCCACCCGACTTCTCCCCGTAGATATAAATCTACTCACCTGGTCCTCGCTCGCCGGTGCCGACGTCGCCATGCGCTTGCTTGTCGTCTCGAAGTCCACATGGGGTACCTACATATCATAACGCACCGTATCGCATTAAAATCCGACTCATGGCCAAAACGACGGACGAATCCCACATAGGTCAAAACCTATGGTTGCCTTCACAAATCGACCCAAAAACTCTCGACGTCGGCGTACAAACGCCAAACCATCGAGAAAGCTCCCAACACACTCATTTGTACAATTACAAGCACTAATTATAATATAAAATAGCTTAAAATTCACAAAAACCCCAATTTCACTTAAAAAGTCATTTTTCCGAAAATCTAGCAAGCACAATTCGCCGTTTTTGTACAAAACATTATGTTTAAACAAATCTAGTGGTCATAATACTTATTAAATATCTTAAATAAGTCATAAAAACAATTTCCATAATTTAATCTCATTAAATTCCATTAACCCCAAAATTCTAGTTTACAATTTTACCCAATTTTAACACTTTTAAAGCAACAATACATAATTCAACAACTAGACTAGGTTTCTTACAACCTAAGGTGTTAAAATACTCATTAACATGCCCAAGACATGATGAAAGCCTTACCATATTTTAATTCTCAATTTAACACACTATTTACAAAAACTAGTTTGCAATATATATACTTATCACAAATTTAAATTAACAAAAATGCAACTAGCAACTAGATTTGATTTTAGCAAGCAATTATATGTTAATCTACCCATCACAATCCTAATCAAATGCTCAAACCCTAATCTTCATTCAAAACCATACACTTGAAATTTCAAACTTCAATTCAAAACCCTTTTTCTTTCTTAAACACCTAATTAAACACTTAATTAACTTAGATTAAGCAACTAGATAACAAATTTAGCAAAAGCAAGAGATTATATGTAGCGTTCTGAAAATCGTTTCGGTGAAATTTCGGAAAAATCGGTAAAATAAGGGGGTTTTCTGTAAAAAGTCAAAATGCAAATATCTTATTATAAAAATTAAATATACATATTCTGTTAGTTGTATGTATGCCCTAGAGGCCAGTATTGTACAGATTATGTATATTATATTGGATGCTTGGACATATATAGAGATGACTTTCTTGCTCGACATGATAGTATGCTATCTGGTTGCTATTTATCTTAACATGTACACTAGTCTCTTTATACTGTCTTATAGTTACATGTTGGTAAAGCCCTTAGGATTTGTACTTGACTACCTGGACTATGATGCAGATCATACTAGTGGGGACATGGTAGTCCATAAGTACATCCTTCAAGGTCCCTAGTCGTGGGTGTATCGAGACGGGGCATCGATATACCAAAGTAGACTAGCGTATACGCTTCTCGACCCATGTGATGGGCGATGGATGATCCCATATCCATTGGTGTTTGACATCAGAGATGGTATACGGGTGCTCAATGGAGACTGGGTACACTGGACGGACTCGCCGAGAACTCCCAGATGGTATTATACCTCACGTCAGATGGCAGTTCTCAGGTGACACTTGTACAGGTTAGTCTGTAGACCTGAGATCGTCATGGAGTCTTGTGTGATTCCCACTGTGCTTTGATCTCCACCTTACCACGTCCATGAGGGTGTGCAAAACGGTGGTCTTTGGGTACAGTCCCGAGTCACATGGAGGCAATGAGCGATAGGAGGGGTTTCGTCTCTCCCGGTATTGGGGGTTGATGTTGCGCAGTGCTCGATTGGCCGTAACAGGGAAGTCCCTGGCCAGGGCTGATCAGAGATTTGCTGGTAAGTGTTACCAGTAGTTTCTCGACCCGTTACGAGCCTCACATCAGCACGACTTATCGGGTTATTGGGGTCTGACGTTTACCACCCCTAGACTTGATATGCGACATATCAGACGAAGAGACCGGACTGTATGGTAAGTGTTACTGGTCGGATTCGCAGGAGTGTGAGCGGGCTAGCTCGTCGATCTTCTGATCGCTCAATACCCGGGTGGCCGTTACGTTTAGCAGACCGCTTGCGGCTTGTGGGTGCTTGATATGATCATCATCTGCTACCGGCGTATTGACGAGTCTTTAGAGTCCTACACAGAGGTTTCCTGGCTCAAGCGAAACGAAATAGGAGCGCATATGAGATATGTGCAGGACCGAGAATAATGCGTGTATGTGATACCGCATTTCATTCTCGCGATATATGTTTCGAATGGTTATATTCGATATGACCTAGTTATCGAATCATTGATTCGATAAATCGATGCATTGAATACTAGTCGGTTATGTGCGACATGACCGGATCATTGAATCAAGTGTTGATTTAATGATTTAATGTATAATTATATATTTGATATATTACTTTACATTAACTAGTATTGGTTCACTTTAAACGGAGTTTTCTCACTTGATGCACATTGTATATGTGATATGCTTTCGTGCACTTTTTTGTATCATGTTTGATGATACTTGATCATTATGTTAAGTGTATAGAATTAATCCATGGTTAATTTTATAATTAGGGTTTTGCATATTCATTTATTTATTTATTTGTTTATTTATTTATTTGAAATGGATTATGATGAGAATGGTGGCTCTTTTTGTTTTAAGTTGAAGCTTCATGAAGCTTTGACTTTGCTAACCATCCTTATCTTCATGCTTAACCCTAACCCTCTAAAGTGACCATGGTTTATTCTCTACACATAACCCTAGTTTAGTTATGATAAGTATTTGATTTTCTATTTTCTTTTTATCATAACTTATCATAACTAGCTCATCTTCTTCTTCTTCTTCAAGCTTGCTACAACAATGGCAACTTGAGATCTAGTGAGATAAATCCAATTCTAAAGTGAACCCACCTCCTATTTCATCACCCTCTACCTCTTGCCAAGTTGTTTTGGGTGTTTACTTCACAAGTTTCACAAGTTTGTGAAGTCGGAGCTTGAGTTTGTGCAACCTCGACGTAGATCGTCTTTGACACAAAGCCGACGACCTATTCCGCTTGTTTTCCCGATGAAGCCGATGATCGAGTCGAGGATTCATGATGGACAGCGAGGACATGACCATGTGGAGCTAAGGAGGCGGAAATCCGGATCTACAAAGGTTGTAGCATCTCAACTTTAGTTAAATAGTTAACTAGTTTTCCGTTTCGCCTAAACATCTAGTTTAAGATCCGTAGTCTAGGGTTTCTCGGCACCAAAAATTTTAAATTGGCATGTTCGATGCCTTGTGAGACCACTATAGGGTGCCTAGGAACCTTTCACTGGTATCAGAGCCTAGCTAGAGCCTTAGGCGAAGCGTAGACGGAATTTGAAGTCCGAACGACCCAAAACCGAAACCCAAAATATGCTCTCTGTACTTTTTTGAAAACAGTGGATTTTTCCAAATTAAAAATTGCTAAAAAATTCAGCAGGAAAAAATAAGAATTACGGTGCAAAAAGTTTCTGGTGAACAGTGTTTTTCGCGGCGGATCAGCGGCAGAAGCATGGCTTCTGCGGCTGATCAGCGGCCAATTGGTGACGTCAGCCCACTTTGTTTGCACAGTAACTCCTGATAAATTCTGCTGAGTTTTCTGGGAATTTTTAATATTAATTCAAGAGTTGAATTTTCTGCAATTGTTTTGGGGATTCGGTGTTTCGATCGGGGTATCAAATTTTGTCTATTTGGCTTTCCGGATAAATTTTAGAATATGTTAAAAAGTTCGACCGGATATAAATACCCAATTTTTCCCCTGTCGGGAAATTTCCAAGTGTTGGATTTTTCCGTAGTTTAACGACGTTCTAAGTAGTGCAAGTAACTCGATGGTCCCTCTAGAACACAACAAACCTTAACTCGATTATGTGACCGTCTTGAACTGCCCTTTGAACCTTCGGGTTTGGGGCAGTACGGCGTGCCACATGTGAGGCGTTGGCTTGACCCTTCTACGGCTGGACCGTTGGTACTGAGGTACGAACTGAATGTTGTTAGACTTATTTCATGTGTTGATCTGTATTGGGAAAACTTGGGTGTTCGATTGTTCGATCGGAAAGTTTAACATTTTCTGTTTATCTGGAATGTGATACAATAATTGGAATTCACAAGTAGTTATGAGATAACTGAATGAATGTTATAAATCTAGCAATTTAGTCCCATATGATATTGAAAAGAGTTTTCGATAATGAGACTAAAATGCGGGATTTATATCTGATTAGGCATGTGATGTCTAAAGCCGTTGCGGATTCCAATTGTTGTAGTTTTACACTTTCTTTTCTGTGACCGTAAGTGTAGTATGTTCATATCGCCGGTTTCGTTGCTATACGTCAACGATAATTGGGGTATGCATACTTACTTACGTTGATGACATGTGTTGTTATGTGTTGCTGGATATGTTATATTGGATCGTCGTGTTCGAATAGCCGGGGTTTTTTTATGTGAGATGAGTGTTTTTCATTTTCATTCATGTAAAAACTTGTATGTAATATTCTTTTATTTGGGGCACTTCCAGGTAGCGGAAGTTGTCACCCTTTGTATATTATTTACTTTTCCGCATTAGGATAGACCCAAGGAGGGGAGCACAAGTAACCGGGTTCTGGGGTCCAGTGGGAGACCAACTCGAGGAGTCGAGTCCGGGTCTCCTAACCCTAGAATTGGCAGGGTTGCTTGCCGCTCTCGTAGGGGTCTAGGGGTGTGGGATTGGCTATTCATCACGACCGTGGAATCCGTGTTTTATACTGGCTCGTATTGAAAACACGGACGTCCTAGTATATCCAATATTTCATATGTTTATTCTGCTGCGATATCTGTGATGTGATCATGAGATGTTCTGTGATGGATATAGTATATAGTATATATGATATATTATACAGATGTTACTTATGTTTTACACCCGCGCTAGCCCTGCCCTGCCCTGTCGTTAGTTACCTAACCTAACGGTGCACGAGGGGACATCGAGGCGAATGCGGATGGCATAAGTGTACGTCATATCTATCTGTGATGATTAGGTATTTAAATGATGGGACTTCATTAATGTGATTAATGAAAGAAAAGAAACCTAAGATGTTGTAGAATCAGATTTTAAATAAAACAGGTAGCTACAGTTCTTGCTTTGCATAGCGGTATATATGATATACCCTGCACCTTATTCGATGAGGAAAGGACCGAGATCCCTTCACCGGGAGTGACTCCTTTAGCAATAACTGGCAGATGCTACAGACTCGGTTTTCTTTTGACTGCTTTTGGGTTTTTGCTTTGCACAGCGATATATATGATATATCCCGCACCTCATTCGACGAGGAAAGGACCGAGATCCCTTCACCGGGAGTGACTCCTTTAGCAAAACCAGAAAAGCCTCAAAATCACTCCATTTTAAAACTTCATTTGATTCTACAACGATATCAAGTTCATTACGCAATAGGTTTTCAGAAAAACCTGTCGTAGCCCTCCGTCATTTCAGATAAGTACTAGTTAGTATTCGTGCTACGTTTGTTGACTATGTTAAGGCGTAGTGTGCGGTAGCTAATTAGTGCTTATCTGTATAAGCATATGATGCGATTGGATTAGGGTAGTCGTGCGACTTTGTTGACTATGTTAAGGGTCGTGCGGGTGGGTTTAATTCAATCGGGAAATGACGGGTTGAACTTGACTAGCACTTATGATTTGTTGACTATGTTAAGGTCATATAGCTGCTAGGGGCAAAAGATTATCGGGAATTTCAAGTGTTGAAATTTGCAATGAGATTGCATACCTTCTATGAGATAGTTGGATCCCGATACCCACTGCGAGTAAGAGTTACTCCTGGGAGAGTTTTATACATTACAATTAGCCGATCAAGTAGGTGTCTAGAAAGGTGTTAACGAGGTTACGCCTCTGGGAAAACGAGGTTTACAGTAATTAGGTTCGTGCAAAAGCACAGGGGACCTCCCTCAAAGTACCGACACTGGCCTGGCTGAAAGATTGGCGAACTTGTAGTGTGTAATTAATCCCGGCTAGTCTTTCCTTTTAGGGTTTGGAGGAAGATTTGATAAAAAGCAGTGGGAGCCATCCTGATTAGATAAGATAATAACCAATCTGATCTTGCACGAGCATACGCTAAAGTGTTTTCTTCTCTCTCTCTCCAGGTAGCGACCATTTCATGCCTTAATAAAGATAATAATATGGATGTATTGACCGAACCCGCATGTTATACTGTGCTGGGGAACGTTGGTTCCGTTCATTCTTATAAGAGTTATAGGAATGAACAGGATATAGGGGAATACCAGGATTCCCATGCCACCCGAATGAAGAAAGTACATGATGATGCATTTTCTTCGGGTGTGTTCGTTACTGAGAACTGTTTCTCCATTTGCTCTACGTCCTGGGTATTGGATACCGGGTCAGGATCCCATATATGTAATCAGTTACATGGGCTTAGGAAAGGTAGAGAACTTGGAGAAGGTGATAAAGACATTAGAGTTGGAAATGGTGCAATTGTTGCAGCTAAGACTGTCGGAGAATATCACCTTGTATTACCAACTGGTAATACATTGGTTCTGAACGAATGCTATTACATGCCGAACCTGATATGCAACATTATATCGGTTTCTTTATTAAGCAAAGAAGGATATAATTTTGTATTACAGGACAATGTTATGAACATTTTCCATAACCAAAAGTTGGTTGGATCAGGCACGTTATGCAATGGCATTTATGTTCTAAATCAATCAACAGTTCTAAACATAACAAACACACACAAGAGGAAGAGTTCTGAACTCAACGAATCCTTCTTGTGGCATTGTAGACTGGGTCACATCAATGAGACACGACTGGCTAAGTTGCATAAAGATGGATATTTGAAACCTTTCGAATTTTCATCTTATGACACTTGCCAGTCATGTCTCAAAGGCAAGATGACCAAGACTCCGTTTACGGGACACGGAGAAAGAGTTACCGAACTCTTAGGACTGATACATAGTGATGTATGTGGTCCCATGACTACACATGCCAGGGATGGTTCTTCGTACTTCATTACATTCACTGACGATCTCTCTAGATTCGGATATGTGTTCCTAATGAAACACAAATCAGAAGCTTTTGAGAAATTTAGAGAATATAAACAAGAAGTCGAGAACCAAACCGGAAAAAGTATTAAAATCCTTCGATCTGATCGAGGAGGTGAATACTTGAGCAATGAATTCCTGGACTTCCTAAAAGAGAATGGGATTCTCTCTCAGCTGACTCCTCCATATACACCACAACACAACGGTGTATCGGAGCGGAGGAACCGCACCCTATTAGATATGGTGCGCTCTATGATGAGTACAGCTGAGTTACCTATTTCCTTCTGGGGTCATGCGCTCGAGACAGCAGCATACCTATTGAATCAAGTTCCATCTAAATCTGTACCTACCACACCATATGAGATATGGAGTGGGAAGAGACCATATTTTAAACGAGTTAAAATATGGGGTTGTCCGGCCTATGTCAAAAGACAAAATCCAGACAAACTCGAGGCACGGTCAGTTCTTTGCAAGTTTGTGGGATACCCTAAGAATTCCCAAGGATATTTATTCTACCATGCTGAAGAACAAAAAGTGTTTGTTTCTCAATATGCCACCTTTTTAGAAAAGGAATTTCTTGAAAAAGAAATTAGTGGCAAAGTGGTAGAGCTGGAAGAGGTTCCAGATACACAAACAGTAACTGAAGATTTAGTGGAACCAGAAGATTCAGTAGCTCCCAATGAACCTCAGCCTCTCCGCCGATCTAGTAGGGTTCCTCGCCAACCTGAGAGATACTACGGTTTTCTCATGGACGGTGGGAGCGAGGATTGCATCATGGAGGATGATGACCCAACTAGCTTCGAGCAGGCCATCACGAGTAGGGACTCAGTGAAATGGCTGGATGCTATGCGGTCCGAGATGGAATCCATGTACACCAACAAAGTATGGACTTTGGAAGTTGCTCCTGAAGGGGTAAAACCCATTGGGAGCAAGTGGATCTTCAAGAAGAAACTTGGTGTACATGGGAAAGTGGAGACTTTCAAAGCTAGACTTGTAGCAAAGGGTTTTCGTCAAAGACCAGGTGTGGACTATGACGAGACCTTTTCTCCAGTGGCTATGCTTAAATCCATCCGATTCATGCTTGCCATTGCTGCCTTTCATGACTACGAAATCTGGCAAATGGATGTTAAGACCGCCTTTCTAAATGGTGATTTAGAAGAGTGCGTGTACATGACTCAGCCAGAGGGCTTCGTAGACAGTGGGAGCAGCGGGAAGGTGTGCAAGCTGCTTAAATCCATTTATGGATTAAAGCAAGCATCGCGGAGTTGGAACATCTGCTTTGACGTCGTTATCAAAGAGTTTGATTTCGTCAAAAATCCAGATGAACCTTGTATCTACAAGAAGGTGGCAGAGAGTAAGGTTGTCTTCTTCATATTGTACGTGGACGACATACTCTTGATAGGAAATGATATTCCAATGCTGCAATCGGTCAAGCTCTTCTTATCACAAAGATTCTCAATGAAAGATCTTGGTGATGCCTCCTGCATATTGGGAATCAGGATCTATAGAGATAGATCCAAACGGATTTTGGGATTGTCCCAATCCAGGTACATTGACACCATACTAAAAAGGTTTAGTATGGAAGAGTCCAAGCATGGGAATATGCCCACGATCTCTGGAGTCACTCTCTCCAAAGAGATGTCTCCCAAGACTGATTTGGAGAGAGCTCGCATGCAAGGGATACCCTATGCTTCGGCGGTAGGCTCTATCATGTATGCGATGCTATGTACCAGACCCGATGTAGCATACTCACTAAGTGTAGTGAGCAGGTATCAAGCTGATCCTGGAGAGAGTCACTGGACAGCTGTGAAGAGCATTCTCAAGTACTTGCGAAGGACTAGAGATATGTTCTTGGTGTATGGTAACGGAGAACTCCAAGTGGAGTCCTTTACCGATTCGAGCTTCCAGAGTGATAAGGACGACTCTAAGTCGCAGTCGGGTTTTGTCTTTACCCTTTACGGAGGGGCGGTTAGCTGGAAGAGTTCCAAGCAGGAAACCGTGGCAGACTCGACGATGGAGGCTGAATACATCGCTGCCAACGATGCTGCTAAAGAAGCTGTCTGGATCAAGAAGTTCATTTATGAACTTGGAGTGGTTCCATCCATTGAGCATCCAATACCTTTGTATTGCGATAACAATGGAGCGGTGGCTTTGGCCAAGGAACCCAGGTCCCATCAGCGGTCCAGGCATATTCTGAGGCGGTATCACCTGATCCGGGAGATAGTTGATCGCCGGGAGATCGAGGTCGGGAGAGTTGACACGAAGAACAACACGGCGGATCCACTCACGAAGGCCATTCCCCAGATACAGTTTGAGAGACTCTTCGGGATGCTCGGTATGAGATACTACAGCAGCTGGCCCTAGTGCAAGTGGGAGATTGTTAGTTGTATGTATGCCCTAGAGGCCAGTATTGTACAGATTATGTATATTATATTGGATGCTTGGACATATATAGAGATGACTTTCTTGCTCGACATGATAGTATGCTATCTGGTTGCTATTTATCTTAACATGTACACTAGTCTCTTTATACTGTCTTATAGTTACATGTTGGTAAAGCCCTTAGGATTTGTACTTGACTACCTGGACTATGATGCAGATCATACTAGTGGGGACATGGTAGTCCATAAGTACATCCTTCAAGGTCCCTAGTCGTGGGTGTATCGAGACGGGGCATCGATATACCAGAGTAGACTAGCGTATACGCTTCTCGACCCATGTGATGGGCGATGGATGATCCCATATCCATTGGTGTTTGACATCAGAGATGGTATACGGGTGCTCAGTGGAGACTGGGTACACTGGACGGACTCGCCGAGAACTCCCAGATGGTATTATACCTCACGTCAGATTGCAGTTCTCAGGTGACACTTGTACAGGTTAGTCTGTAGACCCGAGATCGTCATGGAGTCTTGTGTGATTCCCACTGTGCTTTGATCTCCACCTTACCACGTCCATGAGGGCGTGCAAAACGGTGGTCTTTGGGTACAGTCCCGAGTCACATGGAGGCAATGAGCGATAGGAGGGGTTTCGTCTCTCCCGGTATTGGGGGTTGATGTTGCGCAGTGCTCGATTGGCCGTAACAGGGAAGTCCCTGGCCAGGGCTGATCAGAGATTTGCTGGTAAGTGTTACCAGTAGTTTCTCAACCCGTTACGAGCCTCACATCAGCACGACTTATCGGGTTATTGGGGTCTGACGTTTACCACCCCTAGACTTGATATGCGACATATCAGACGAAGAGACCGGACTGTATGGTAAGTGTTACTGGTCGGATTCGCAGGAGTGTGAGCGGGGTAGCTCGTCGATCTTCTGATCGCTCAATACCCGGGTGGCCGTTACGTTTAGCAGACCTCTTGCGGCTTGTGGGTGCTTGATATGATCATCATCTGCTACCGGCGTATTGACGAGTCTTTAGAGTCCTACACAGAGGTTTCCTGGCTCAAGCGAAACGAAATAGGAGCGCATATGAGATATGTGCAGGACCGAGAATAATGCGTGTATGTGATACCGCATTTCATTCTCGCGATATATGTTTCGAATGGTTATATTCGATATGACCTAGTTATCGAATCATTGATTCGATAAATCGATGCATTGAATACTAGTCGGTTATGTGCGACATGACCGGATCATTGAATCAAGTGTTGATTTAATGATTTAATGTATAATTATATATTTGATATATTACTTTACATTAACTAGTATTGGTTCACTTTAAACGGATTTTTCTCACTTGATGCACATTGTATATGTGATATGCTTTCGTGCACTTTTTTGTATCATGTTTGATGATACTTGATCATTATGTTAAGTGTATAGAATTAATCCATGGTTAATTAGATAATTAGGGTTTTGCATATTAATTTATTTATTTATTTGTTTATTTATTTATTTGAAATGGATTATGATGAGAATGGTGGCTCTTTTTGTTTTAAGTTTAAGCTTCATGAAGCTTTGACTTTGCTAACCATCCTTATCTTCATGCTTAACCCTAACCCTCTAAAGTGACCATGGTTTATTCTCTACACTTAACCCTAGTTTAGTTATGATAAGTATTTGATTTTCTATTTTCTTTTTATCATAACTTATCATAACTAGCTCATCTTCTTCTTCTTCTTCAAGCTTGCTACAACAATGGCAACTTGAGATCTAGTGAGATAAATCCAATTCTAAAGTGAACCCACCTCGTATTTCTTCACCCTCTACCTCTTGCCAAGTTGTTTTGGGTGTTTACTTCACAAGTTTCACAAGTTTGTGAAGTCGGAGCTTGAGTTTGTGCAACCTCGACGTAGATCGTCTTTGACACAAAGCCGACGACCTATTCCGCTTGTTTTCCCGATGAAGCCGATGATCGAGTCAAGGATTCATGATGGACAGCGAGGACATGACCACGTGGAGCTAAGGAGGCGGAAATCCGGATCTACAAAGGTTGTAGCATCTCAACTTTAGTTAAATAGTTAACTAGTTTTCCGTTTCGCCTAAACATCTAGTTTAAGATCCGTAGTCTAGGGTTTCTCGGCACCAAAATTTTTAAATTGGCATGTTCGATGCCTTGTGAGACCACTATAGGGTGCCTAGGAACCTTTCATATTCTAGCTATGTAATTGCTATTATTTGGTGTTTATTGAGCCGCTGGTGAAATTTCAAATTTTCTGAAAAAAATATTATTTTATTATTATTTTAAGCCGTCACTAATACAATTAATTAGGGAAAATTACAAATTGGAATGAGTTGAAACAAATTTTGTGCATCATAAAACATTAAATAAAATTTTATCATGTGGTTTTTGAAATAAAATTGTTTGCCAAAACGGTTTAGATAATATTGAAGAAAAAGGCTTATTTTGTGAAAATAAAAGGGTTTTGGAGCATATTGTATTGGTGTTTGGTGTTCATTGCTCCACACACACACCCTCTCATCCTCACCCACTCACATGGCCGGCCCCACCACCACATTCCAGCAGCCCTCTCTTTTGAAAAAAAAAATAGAAGAAGAAAAGAAAGAAGAATGAATAGATTAATTGATGAGGTACGGTATTTAACATAAAGTGGACTTTTTGACTTCAACCCACACCCCAACCTCATTCTCTCTCTCTCTCTTCCTCCCCTCAATTTTGGCCGAACCCCTCCCATCCTCACTGCAGTAACAGCCCCCCCCCTTTCTCTTCTCATTTCACCTCAAAATTTCTTCATATTATGCCCAAAAATCAACACAAGAAATCCCACAAAATCCAAATCCAAGCCCTACCCATTTTTCCTTAACCTATCTAGCATGGATCTTGGTGAAAAGTTTGCATTTTGGAGACAAGTTTCATGTTGATCTCAAGATGGTTATGAGGTATAAATCTTGTTCTTTTTTTGAGTTGTTTGTTATTACTTCAAATTATGTTAATGAAAGGTTTAGTTTAGATTTTAAATTTAGAGTCCAAATTCAAGATTAGGGTTTATGAAATTGAAGTGGGGTTTTGTTTTGGAGTTGAATGGTGATCAATTGTGCATGGTTATGTGATGTATTTTTGTATCTTAGGGCATGCAAAATGTAATCTTGTTGCTTAGTGCTAATTGTAACATTAAAATATCCAATTTAGCTTTATTTAAGCAAACTAGTTTTTAGCTTTTGGTTCCAAATGGGTGATTTAAAATCTAATTAAGATTTTGATGACTTTATTAACATTTTAATTTGTTGTTTAGCAATTTAGATCATGCAAAACCAAGCTTAATTGATGAATTGTGAATTTTGCTATAAAAGGTGTTAAAAATTGATATTTTTGCAAACTAGGATTTTGGAAATGAGGCAAATTTATGAGAATAAATTATAGAAATGGTTTATATGACTTAGTTATGATATTTAGTGGATATTGTGGTCGCTAAATTTGTTTAAACATCGTGTTTTGTACAAAAACGGCGAATTATGCTTGTTAGATTTTCGGAAAAATGACTTTTTAAGTGAAATTGGCGTTTTTGTGAGTTTTAACCTAGTTTATATTAAAATTAGTGTTCGTGAATGTGCAAATGAGTGTGATTGGATTTTCTCGATGGTTTGACATTCGTACATCGACATCGAGGGTTGGTTTGACTATTCCTGCATGCGTGGGCGATAGGTTTGGACCTATGCGTGATACGCGTGCCGATTTGATTTCGTATGCCGTTTCGATTTCGAATTTAGTTTTAATGCGATATGGTACATTATGATATATAGGTACCCCCATGTGGACTTCGAGACGACAAGCAAGCGCGTGGCGACGTCGGCACCGGCTAGCGAGGACCAGGTGAGTAGATTTATATCTACGGGGAGAAGTCGGGTGGATGGCGTATAGCACCCCCGCAGTCCGTGGTGGTGTATACGGATGCGTATACACACCAACAATTATTATATGTTATTTGGGATTAATAACGATGCTTAGGATGGATATTGGTGTGTTGGATTACTTTAGTGTTGCGAACCCTAGGGTAGTGTTACACACACACATACACACATACATACTTGCAGACATTCCTATTGATATGTGCTCATGGGATTCTTTATAGTTATGTGTTCACATGGGTATGGGACTATGTGTTCACATACGGATTGAGGATGATACTTGGGATTGAGCTGAGTCGATGAGATTTGATTTGAGGCCGTAAGATCGGTGATATAGCAGGGTTCGTATCTTAGATACGACATGACGTTGTAGCGGGTCCTTGACGTAGTGTTTCATACACGTCCATGCATACGTAGGCGGTATCAGTATGGTACTAGACGTAGATCAGTACCCCGATCATGATATTTGATAAAGAGGATACCAGGTGAATAGTATGATGAATGTGATATTGAACCGTACCCAGATTGGGATGCCGTACGACGGATTTACGTACGAGCTATATTGATGATTGATCCGCACACTTGACTTGGCATGCCTGATTATAGATATGGTATCGGATATGATATTATTGAGGCGGGATCACCGACTATACATATACAGGTATGTATATGTATCGACTCAGATGATAGGCGGTTTCCTTACCTGTAGTTCAGCTTGTTAGTTCAGCCGTATAGTTTAGTGTAGTTGTTAGATTAGATTAGAATTCTTACCTATTTCAAAAACTAACGAATCGTGGGTATTTTTAAAGACAGCTCAAGGGAATCTACGGATATTTCAAAAACGACGTATCTTTTCATAAAAACACCGTAGCCCATATTTTCAAAACCCCATGATTCGTGTTATTTCAAAAGGCACCATTTGTAGGACTTATATTAGATTATTGCAGATTAGTTATCGTTGTGTCTAGTATTCAGCTCCCGCACATTATTGTTGTTCGCTCTGCCTCGCATATTTATTTTGCTGCATATTCCATTATTGATATCATGTTGTTAGGACACCAGCACCATTACCGATGATGCGTATGTACCACGTACACCTACTTGCCGGCTCACACACATCTTCATCGGTAATTGCCATGTCACGTACACTTTAGAGAATATAATTGCTTGACTTAGATTGTTAGCTAGTAGTGTTGACATGATATTAGTGTACTTCCCTTATATGCCATATTAGACATTGTAGTTATTACCTACCACTTCATGCATACTGTTATTCAGTTGTTCATGCCTAGTTCATTATCATTGACATATGCACTTGTGATGATTTCTTGAGAATTATGATATTTCTGGATTTCGGGGAAAGCCGCAAAATTTACAACTTATGATCTTTTAAAATATAAAATGTTGCGGTTTTCTAGTGATGTAAAGTGCCGTCCACCATGAGTTTGCTGTGGTTTTGGAGATCCGTGTCGAGGAGTGGAGGAACCATTACGGGTACATGGTGGGCCCGGTATGGTATCCCGGGGCAAGAGGAATGTGGTGTTGACGTTGAGCCTAGCTGGGGAGAACTACCTACCGGTGATATTACCCGACGCGTCGGATATCCGGAGGATACCGTCGTGGTCTTGAGATGGATGGTAGGGGCCGGTCTGGACTGACGGTGCCCTAGATATTGAGATTGAGACATTGATATTTCGAGACAGTGAGATTTATGTTTTGTGTCGATGCTAGACACTGTTGATGCTGGTTTCATTTATGATACCTCAGTTTAAAAATACGAAGGAAATCTCACTAATTTATGAAAACAGTTTCTTCATTTACATGTATTCTGTTTCATGCATTCATACCTCATTCATATGATATATTGCTACCTGAGGCACTGACACGGGCACATGAAATTATACTCGGGTTAGATATTACCCTAGCCATTGTTATAGGCTGCCTGTTATACTTATATTTGAGGATATATTATGATCATTGACCTAGGTTGCGTTATTTATGCGATTTCTGTGCGTAGATGTTTTTCTATTCACGAGTTGGCAACTCACCCCCGTTGTGCCCCAGTTTCTTGCAGGTTTGCCGTACAGGTTTCATTACGGCTTTGCGGGTTCAGTTTCATTCGGGTGTCTTGCTAGTAGGTGGGTTTTTCTTGTATCGTGCCCATCATATTATCTTGTATATCATTATTCTGTTGTATCTAGAAGTTCCATCAACCAGACATGTATCTATTGAGATAGAGACCAGTGTTGTTTATTCTTTCGACCTTAGAGTCGCTCGTTATATTTCTGGTGGTTTTGAGTTCCTTTTTGAGTTTTTGATCCTCACCGTTGGCGTTGTATATTATATTGCTTGTGTGGTTGTGACCGTCGATTGACGAAGAGCTAGCTCCCGCTTGGGGATGCCTTTTATTGATTTCGTACACTATTCATGTTGTATCCCGTTTGGGAGCCAGTATTTACAAAGGAGACTCTGCCGAAATTTTCAGTAAATTTTTGATGTTTTTAGAAACCCGCATAATTCGGCTTATGCTATTAAAACTACTTGATTTAAATTGGTTTTTCCTACTCTCTACTACTCTTCTTGGTTTGGATTTCTGGGTTTTCGGTTTACTTAGATTACGTACGTCTCGAGACGTTCGTAGTTTAAGTGCCGGTCATGTTCCGTACTTTCGGGTCGTGACAAAGTTGGTATCAGAGCGTTAGGTTTTAACCTTCGGAGCGTAGGATGACCCTTGGTTGATGGAATAGGTGACTAAAGTAGAGTGACGTACCGTTGGTATGTTCCGCGGCATATTTACGAAACGCCACTCCACTTATGAAGCCTTAGGATGTACATTTCCTTGTTCAGTATTATATTCCTTCCTGATCTAGCCTCGTCGGTACCAGTTTGGTTTTGCTGCTACGGTTACAGGCAGGGAGAGCTACGGCTAGAGTTGCGGTCAGCACAAGCTCATCACGAACGAGGACTGACCAGGGCGAAATTCCGGCGACACACGATTGCAGAGATGTGTCTTTTTACTGTGTTTCCGCGCCACGAGCGTTTGGCGGATCGCCTTTATGAGGTTACTCGGATGTGCTGATCGACACTAGAGGATTGAGCCACTGACAGAGGCCAGCCAGATTTTGATGACCGTTGGTGTGTTGCTTACTCCTGATGATTGAGGCACTGTTCAGCGTGTAGACGAGCGAGCCAGTTATTGCTTCGAACGACGAGATATTTCCCAGATGCTAGAATTAATGCAGGACGAGTTGTACTAAGAGATGATAGGAGGTCGCTAGTCATCAAGGATGAATGACTAGGACATGTGGATCGTTCGCCTACCCCGATGCGAGGTCATCAGATAGATTGATTCCAGCTAGAGACGACTTCAAGCGGAGACGTTGGGAGTCGACAGAGACGATCGAATGTCAGAAACCTATTATTCCAAGTTTAAAGTAGTCGGAAAGACACGCAGGCAATTCTATGGTCTCTCTAGAAGAATGAAACCCTAACTCGACTTAATGACCGTGTGAAAGCCTTTGAACCTTCGGGTTTGCGGCAGTTCTACGGCGCCATTAGTGAGGCTTGGGTTTGCCCTTCTACGGCTGGACTACCGATGCTGTGGTATGTACTCGATACTATTAAACTGTGCCCAAGAGGTTGAGCTCTTGGGGGATTATGAGGTTTTGACGACTCGATCGGATGACTCGACTTAATTCGGATGCTAGGTGGTGAGATGCATTCTTGGGAGACTCCAGATACGAGGATAGTCGTTGGAGCTCAGTCCATGCAGCCGCGACGAGACGAGTCCAAAGCAGACGACATTAGAGAAAAGTGAAGTAAGAGGTTCGTACCAGATCTAGATGAGATGACGTTCCACTCCGCTGACATCGGAGATGCGATGCGCATGCCGAGGCAGAGTACTGGATATACCTTCCAGAAGGAGTCGCGATGGGTATGCAGCCGTTACAGAGCAAGATGCAGATATAGGAAAGGACAATGACTTCCGGACAGTTGGCAGAGACGAGACATGGAAGAGACCGTGAGCAGGATTCCTTCCAGGAAACTGCTGCAATGATACTTGCACCCAGGATCAGATGTGTCACGTACATTCAGAGAGCCAGACGCCGACGCCAGTGATATGCTGTCTTACGAGTGGTCGCGATGATTGACCAAGAGATGACCAGAGAAGTGCCAGAACGGAATCGTCCCCGTTAGCACACCTGACAGGGACGATGAGCCGATGGACCGAAAGATTGGTAATTCACAGTGAAGACCTTGACCCAGGAGTGGTCATGGTTACGCACACCAGCAGGACAGAGTTCATGATCATCGACGAGACGTCCCACTAGTGACCGCGACAGTTGGCCGAGATTCTTAGAGAATGCACTTGAGCGGTACTGTTCCGCCATTATTGATTACGATGTTTTGGGTGATTTATTCGTATGATTTGATTTTGATGATTGAGGATTTACGATCTTTGCACAGTGTTGCACTTGATATCGTTTTCGTTCTTTAGTTTCACATCTTTGTGATTTTACGGTTTTAAACAGTTGAGTTGGTTTTGTGCGTATGCATGCACACGATTTCGTTCCTGCACTCGGTATAGTTTATATATGCTTGCAGTGCAGTGATACGCCTTTTGTGCACTTAGATGCACTGGACTTCGATTTTGATTGTGATACTCGATATTTGTTTTGTGCACCTTGTGCACCTGATTGGATTTTGCGCATGTTCGACGCTTGATATTGGATTTCATGATTTCGTGCACGATGGATGCACCTGATTTGGATTTTCGCGCATGTTGGGCGCATGTTTTGAAGGGTGATTTTGGTGCGCACCAGATGCACTAAATCGAGATTTTTTTTCGTGCATGTCAGATGCACCTGATTTTGCTGTCAGGCACACATGTTGCCTACAACAGATGTTTCGTGCACACCCGATGCACTTAGATGTTGTTTCTGTGCGCATGTATGGCACATTCATGGATTTTGATTTCCGTGCGCACCAGACGCACGTAGTATTCATGTGCATATTTTGGGATTGATTTCTTATAGAGTAGTACGTTTTTATGATATTGCTATGTGTTTTCGTACTGAGCGGGACTAGTCAGAGGACAATACCTTAATATATTTTGCATGCATTTCCTTCAGATACTTACAGATATAGATTCGATATTTACATGTATAGTTTCGAGTTATATCATATTGGTTTTGCTTTGGATTTGGCATTGATGTCTTCCCCACGACTCCGATGATTGCGGGATGCTTGGCAGAGTTGTGATTTGAGTTATATGCTCATTTTTCATGCGCATGCGCTGCGCTACGATTTGTTTTATGTATTTACAATTTCGGAGCCCCAACGACTTGATGGTTTTGGTTTAGATGTTTTAGTATTTGGGGAGAGTTTTAATTTAAATTCGGGGACCGAATTTCTTTAAGGGGGGAAGATTGTAGCGTTTTGAAAATCGTTTCGGTGAAATTTCGGAAAAATCGTTAAAATAAGGGGGTTTTCTGTAAAAAGTCAAAATACAAATATCTTATTATAAAAATTAAATATACATATTCTAGCTTTGTAATTGCTATTATTTGGTGTTTATTGAGCCGCTGGTGAAATTTCAAATTTTCTGAAAAAAATATTATTTTATTATTATTTTAAGCCGTCACTAATACAATTAATTAGGGGAAATTACAAATTGGAATGAGTTGAAACAAATTTTGTGCATCATAAAACATTAAATAAATTTTATCATGTGGTTTTTGAAATAAAATTGTTTGCCAAAACGGTTTAGATAATATTGAAGAAAAGGCTTATTTTGTGAAAATAAAAGGGTTTTGGTGCATATTGTATTGGTGTTTGGTGTTCATTGCTCCACACACACACCCTCTCATCCTCACCCACTCACATGGCCGGCCCCACCACCACATTCCAGCAGCCCTCTCTTTTGAAAAAAAAAATAGAAGAAGAAATGAAAGAAGAATGAATAGATTAATTGATGAGGTATGGTATTTAACATAAAGTGGACTTTGTTGACTTCAACCCGCACCCCAACCTCATTCTCTCTCTCTCTCTTCCTCCCCTCAATTTTGGCCGAACCCCTCCCATCCTCACTGCAGTAACAGCCCCCCTTTCTCTTCTCATTTCACCTCAAAATTTCTTCATATTATGCCCAAAAAATCAACACAAGAAATCCCACAAAATCCAAATCCAAGCCCTACCCATTTTTCCTTAGCCTATCTAGCATGGATCTTGGTGAAAAGTTTGCATTTTGGAGACAAGTTTCATGTTGATCTCAAGATGGTTATGAGGTATAAATCTTGTTCTTTTTTTGAGTTTTTTGTTATTACTTCAAATTATGTTAATGAAAGGTTTAGTTTAGATTTTAAATTTAGAGTCCAAATTCAAGATTAGGGTTTATGAAATTGAAGTGGGGTTTTGTTTTGGAGTTGAATGGTGATCAATTGTGCATGGTTATGTGATGTATTTTTGTATCTTAGGGCATGCAAAATGTAATCTTGTTGCTTAGTGCTAATTGTAACATTAAAATATCCAATTTAGCTTTATTTAAGCAAACTAGTTTTTAGCTTTTGGTTCCAAATGGGTGATTTAAAATCTAATTAAGGTTTTGATGACTTTATTAACATTTTAATTTTTTGTTTAGCAATTTAGATCATGCAAAACCAAGCTTAATTGATGAATTGTGAATTTTGCTATAAAAGGTGTTAAAAATTGATATTTTTGCAAACTAGGATTTTGGAAATGAGGCAAATTTATGAGAATAAATTATAGAAATGGTTTATATGACTTAGTTATGATATTTAGTGGATATTGTGGTCGCTAAATTTGTTTAAACATCGTGTTTTGTACAAAAACGGCGAATTGTGCTTGCTAGATTTTCGGAAAAATGACTTTTTAAGTGAAATTGGCGTTTTTGTGAGTTTTAACCTAGTTTATATTAAAATTAGTGTTCGTGAATGTGCAAATGAGTGTGATTGGATTTTCTCGATGGTTTGACGTTCGTACATCGACATCGAGGGTTGGTTTGACTATTCCTGCATGCGTGGGCGATAGGTTTGGACCTATGCGTGATACGCGTGCCGATTTGATTTCGTATGCCGTTTCGATTTCGAATTTAGTTTTAATGTGATATGGTACGTTATGATATGTAGGTACCCCCATGTGGACTTCGAGACGACAAGCAAGCGCGTGGCGACGTCGGCACCGGCTAGCGAGGACCAGGTGAGTAGATTTATATCTACGGGGAGAAGTCGGGTGGATGGCGTATAGCACCCCCGCAGTCCGTGGTGGTGTATACGGATGCGTATACACACCAACAATTATTATATGTTATTTGGGATTAATAACGATGCTTAGGATGGATATTGGTGTGTTGGATTACTTTAGTGTTGCGAACCCTAGGGTAGTGTTACACACACACATACACACATACATACTTGCAGACATTCCTATTGATATGTGCTCATGGGATTCTTTATAGTTATGTGTTCACATGGGTATGGGACTATGTGTTCACATACGGATTGAGGATGATACTTGGGATTGAGCTGAGTCGATGAGATTTGATTTGAGGCCGTGAGATCGGTGATATAGCAGGGTTCGTATCTTAGATACGACATGACGTTGTAGCGGGTCCTTGACGTAGTGTTTCACACACGTCCATGCATACGTAGGCGGTATCAGTATGGTACTAGACGTAGATCAGTACCCCGATCATGATATTTGATAAAGAGGATACCAGGTGAATAGTATGATGAATATGATATTGAACCGTACCCAGATTGGGATGCCGTACGACGGATTTACGTACGAGCTATATTGATGATTGATCCGCACTTTTGACTTGGGATGCCTGATTATAGATATGGTATCGGATATGATATTATTGAGGCGGGATCACCGACTATTCATATACAGGTATGTATATGTATCGACTCAGATGATAGGCGGTTTCCTTACCTGTAGTTCAGCTTGTTAGTTCAGCCGTATAGTTTAGTCTAGTTGTAAGATTAGATTAGACTTCTTACCTATTTCAAAAACTAACGAATCGTGGGCATTTTTAAAGACAGCTCAAGGGAATCTACGGATATTTCAAAAACGACGTATCTTTTCATAAAAACACCGTAGCCCCTATTTTCAAAACCCCATGATTCGTGTTATTTCAAAAGGCACCATTTGTAGGACTTATATTAGATTATTGCAGATTAGTTATCGTTGTGTCTAGTATTCAGCTCCCGCACATTATTGTTGTTCGCTCTGCCTCGCATATTTATTTTGCTGCATATTCCATTATTGATATCATGTTGTTAGGACACCAGCACCATTACCGATGATGCGTATGTACCACGTACACCTACTTGCCGGCTCACACACATCTTCATCGGTAATTGCCATGTCACGTACACTTTAGAGAATATAATTGCTTGACTTAGATTGTTAGCTAGTAGTGTTGACATGATATTAGTGTACTTCCCTTATATGTCATATTAGACATTGTAGTTATTACCTACCACTTCATGCATACTGTTATTCAGTTGTTCATGCCTAGTTCATTATCATTGACATATGCACTTGTGATGATTTCTTGAGATTTATGATATTTCTGGATTTCGGGGAAAGCCGCAAAATTTACAAATTATGATCTTTTAAAATATAAAATGTTGCGGTTTTCTAGTGATGTAAAGTGTCGTCCACCATGAGTTTGCTGTGGTTTTGGAGATCCGTGTCGAGGAGTGGAGGAACCGTCACGGTTACATGGTGGGCCCGGTATGGTACCCCGGGGCAAGAGGAATGTGGTGTTGACGTTGAGCCTGGCTGGGGAGCACTACCTACCGGTGATATTACCCGACGCGTCGGATATCCGGAGGATACCGTCGTGGTCTTGAGATGGATAGTAGGGGCCGGTCTGGACTGACGGCGTCCTAGATATTGAGATTGAGACATTGATATTTCGAGACAGTGAGATTTATGTTTTGTGTCGATGCTAGACACTGTTGATGCTGATTTCATTTATGATACCTCAGTTTAAAAATACGAAGGAAATCTCACTAATTTATGAAAACAGTTTCTTCATTTACATGTATTCTGTTTCATGCATTCATACCTCATTCATATGATATATTGCTACCTGAGGCACTGACACGGGCACATGAAATTATACTCGGGTTAGATATTACCCTAGCCATTGTTATAGGCTGCCTGTTATACTTATATTTGAGGATATATTATGATCATTGACCTAGGTTGCGTTATTTATGCGATTTTTGTGCGTAGATGTTTTTCTATTCACGAGTTGGCAACTCACTCCCGTTGTGCCCCAGTTTCTTGCAGGTTTGCCGTACAGGTTTCATTACGGCTTTGCGGGCCCAGTTTCATTCGGGTGACTTGCTAGTAGGTTGGTTTTTCTTGTATCGTACCCATCAGATTATCTTGTATATCATTATTCTGTTGTATCTAGAAGTTCCATCAACCAAACATGTATCTATTGAGATAGAGACCAGTGTTGTTTATTCTTTCGAGCTTAGAGTCGCTCGTTATATTTCTGGTGGTTTTGAGTTCCCTTTTGAGTTTTTGATCCTCGCCGTTGGCGTTGTATATTATATTGCTTGTGTGGTTGTGACCGTCGATTGACGAAGTGCTTGCTCCCGCTTGGGGATGCCTTTTATTGATTTCGTATACTATTCATGTTGTATCCCGTTTGGGAGCCAGTATTTACAAAGGAGACTCTGCCGAAATTTTCAGTAAATTTTTGATGTTTTTAGAAACCCGCATAATTCGGCTTATGCTATTAAAACTACTTGATTTAAATTGGTTTTTCCTACTCTCTACTACTCTTCTTGGTTTGGATTTCTGGGTTTTCGGTTTACTTAGATTACGTACGTCTCGAGACGTTCGTAGTTTAAGTGCCGGTCATGTTCCGTACTTTCGGGTCGTGACATTATACCTCCCATGAGATCAAGCTCAAGATCTAGCCTCCTAAAATGCCATTTTGATCCCTAGATCCGTGCTAGAATGGCTAATGAGAAATGTGTAGGAGTTGGATTTTGATTTGGATTTTTGCTTGATTTTTAGTTGATTTTTCTTTGGATTTTCTTTGATGGAACAAAGAGAGGAGAAGAGGGAAAAGGGGCTGTTGGGGGATTGCTGGTTTCGGCCAGAAGTGTGGGGGGTTGGGTGAGGGAGGAGAGAGAGTGAGGTGGAGAAAGTTAGTTCAAGTCAAAGTCAACTCAAATTATATCATTTTCTACTCTTTTCTTTTCTTTTCTTTTGACAAAAGAAGTGATTGGAGAGAGGGAGAGGGGGAGGGCTTTCATGGTGGGGCTGGCCATATGGGGAGGGAGGAGAGAGAGTGAGGTGTGGGTGTGTGGGTTAGGAAAAAGATAAATGCTAAACCCCAATTCCCATTAACACTAATTTCACCGAATAAAAAGCCTTTTTCTTCGATATTATTCTAAACCGTTTTAGCAAACGGTTTCATTTCAAAAACAACATGATAAAATTTTATTTAATGTTTTATGATGCAAAAAATTTGTTTCAACTCATTCCAATTTGTAATTTTCCCTAATTAAATGTATTAGTGACGGCTTAAAATAATAATAAAATAATTTTTTTTCAGAAAATTTGAAATTTCACCAGTGGCTCAATAAACACCAAATACTAGCAATTACATAGCTAGAATATGTATATTTAATTTTTATAATAAAATATTTGTATTTTGACTTTTTACAGAAAACCCCCTTATTTTACCGTTTTTTCGAAATTTCACCGAAACGATTTTCAAAACGTTATAATCTTCCCCCCTTAAAAAAAATTCGGTCCCCGAATTTAAAGTAAAACACCCCCCAAATACTAAAACATCTAAACCCAA
Source organism: Agapanthus africanus (assembly GCA_030015575.1). NCBI lineage: Eukaryota > Viridiplantae > Streptophyta > Magnoliopsida > Asparagales > Amaryllidaceae > Agapanthus > Agapanthus africanus. The sequence continues at coordinate 380,662,276 of CM057337.1, read as the reverse complement.
AACCATCAAATCGCCGGGGCTCCGAAATCATAAATACATAAAACAAATCGTAGCGCAACGCATGCGCATGAAAAATGAGCATATAACTCAAATCAGAACTCCGTCAAGCATCCCGCAATCATCGGAGTCATGGGGAAGACATCAATACCAAATCCAAAGCAAAACCAATATGATATAACTCGAAACTATACATGTAGTAGTTTGGTACAATCCCGAAGCACTTGGAGGCAGTGATGGTTAGACAGGATTCGTCTCTCCCGGTATTGGTGGTTGATATCGCGCTGTGTCTAGGAGAGCCATTACACAAAGTCCCTGGCCAGGGCAAGCGAGATATACTGGTAGGTTTCCAGTGTTATCTCAGAGTGTTCTCGGCTACACTCCGACACGACTTGTACGGCTATTAGGGGACTGATGTTTACCGCCCCCTAGGCCCGCCATGTGATATTCTCAGACGAACGGACCTGACTGTACGGAGATTGTCACATTCAGGCTCAGTAAGAGTTCAGATAGGTTTCACCTCGTCCGTCTTCTTATCGGCATCTACCTGTGGGCCGATACGCACAGCTAGTGCCGCTTGCGGTCTGTGGTTAAACCCACTGCCAGCGTAGTGTCGAGTCTTTAAAGTCCCACACAAAAAGCTATTCGCCTTTAGGCAAAAGAGTAGAGGTCGCATGGTTTGGCGACAGGGTTCGGGCACATCCGTGCACTTATGCACGTTTAGTGTCCGGGCAGTTATCACTAGCGGGCTTTGGTTTAAGCTAGATCCTAGTGTACATTTTGGGATTGGTTTTATCTCGTTTGTATTCGTGTTCCTCGGAACGCGGATGCGGGTGTGTATGCACGGTTGACAGAGGACAGAGGCAGAGGATTCTCATTAGGGTTGTTGACTGTTGACTTTTGCTAAACCCTAATGAGAATAAGAAATATGATTAATGATAATATTAATTAAGTATTATTGTGCCAAGGTTGGGTTGAAAGGTTGACTTTGTTGACTTGTTGACTTAGTTGACCGGGTGACTATGTTGGACTTGTTGACCATCATCATGACAATGGCTATAATTTCTTGGCATTGACCTTTGCTTGCTTGTTTGTTCACAAATTGCATTTAATGCATGAAATGATATTGCCATTTGATATGATAACAACCATCACATAATACTCAATTATTGTTATTTGTTATGATTATTTTGGATTATGAGAGCAAGGGTGAGAAAAGTCTTGCTCATTCTATCATTCTCATTCTCTCTCATCCTCAAGCTCTCCCTCTTCCTCTTGCTCTCTCTCTAGTTCATGGTTCTATTGTCTCATGTGTTGAGAAGCAAGAACCATAGAGATAAAATCCAAAACACTTCTCTACTCATCCTAGTATACAAGGTCTAGCAAACCAAGTGTTCTCGTTTCCTCAAGATTAGGGTTGGAGCCGAAGGTAGAAGCTTTCAGGTGGATCCATCTTCGGCACAAGGAGACGACGAGGAGAGAACCATCCGACCACCACACGGAGTCAAAGAGAAGGAGTTCAAGTTAAGGTATAACCCCCTAACCGAGTAGGTAAAACTCCTAGTTAGGTTGTTAGATAGTTGTTTAACGAAGATCCGTATTTTGAGTCCATGTTACCACCAAAAGAAAAAAAAACGTTTTTCACCATTTCCGCAACCCCAAAGAATGGGGGACGGGTAACGTGGACTTACACTGGTATCAGATCCTAGTTAAACACTATCTAATATGTTAGCAAAGTAACTAGAAGTTCGATCGGAGAAAAAGTCACGAAACATGCCCGGAATTCAAACTTTCTGTCGATTTTTAAACTGCTGTAAAAATTATTTAACATATACCAAAAATCGACTCAGGGTTTTTAGTGTACACTGCAGAAAAACGATCCACAGAACCGACCAACTCACCACGGAAATGTGGCAAGAATAGCTTCTTGCCGCGGATCCGCGGCCGAGTTGACTCTGCCGTGGATCGGCTTTGCTGCAGTGTATTTACTGGGGTATTTTGGGATTTTTGGAATATGATTTTTCTGCCCAGATTTTCCAGAAAGAAAAATTTGTTTTTGGGGTTTAAAAATCCGTATTTTGATCGAATTTCTAAAGACTTTAGCTAACGGGTTTATATCTGTGATGTGATATATGTATTGAACATCTGCTAATCGCTATACGTCGATTAGTGGGGGTTATACATATCTGTGATATGTAATGTTGATGGTAAGTGTATATGAATTCATTTGATTATCGCGGATAAATAGCCGGGGGGTTATGAGATGAGAGTTTTCTTTTTCTTTCAATTCATGTAATTTGTAATTGATGTAATATTATTTATATGGCCGCACAACCGGGATGGGGTTGTAGCCCTCATTGTATAATTTCATTTACTGTTTTTGCTCCTAGGATAGACCCAAGGAGGGGTGCACAAACTACCGGGTACCTCGAAGTGCCGAGTGGCCTACTCACGGTGTTGAGGGAGGTTGCTTCGCTTCGAGTACTTGGCGGGTATTTTGCCGCACCCATAGGGGTCTAGGGTGGGTTTTTGGCTATTCATCGCGACCGTGTAATCCGCTCTTCATTACAGGCTGGTACGGAATGCGGATTCCTAGTATATCCAATGTGTTCATCTGTGATCTGGAATGGCTATCATTGCATGTAACGAATGTATATATCTATATATGATATCTATTTAGGCGTTGCTTTTGTTTTGCAACCGCGCTAGTCCAGCCCCCGCCCTGTCGTTAGTTAATTAACCTAACGGGTAATGACGGGGCCCCGTGGCGAATGCGGATGTCATAAGCGTACGTCATATTTTGGTTGTTTTCTACAATGGTAGGATTGAATGACGGGACGCATTAAATTAATGCAAGAAAATAAACCAAAGTAGAGTCGTTGGAACACTTTCAAAACCACTCGGTTTCTTTTCAAAAACAACTTTTAAACGCGGAGCTTAAGCCACTCCTTTTAAAAGCTATCTCGTTCCATTGATTATATCAAGTTCACTACGTTCACGGTTTCGCCAAAACCATTCGTATCCCTCCGTCGTTTCACATGGATAGTCAATAGTATTCAAAATATGTTTGTTGGCCAAAGTCAAGGCAAAGTGATTGGTAGCTATTAGGTATTCCTGTGCAGCATAGATAGATGTGTTGGTTTGGGACAGTCGTACTGCCTTGTTGGCCAAAGTCAAGGGTAGGTACGGGTGGGTTCAAATAAACCTGGAGAATGACGGGTAGAACTTGACATGTGACTTATGATTTGTTGTCCAAAGTCAAGGTCATAAGAGCATGGGGCAAAAATCCACATCGGGGGTTTCTAAAGAAACTGAAACTTGCTAACGCTGTATTCCATTTGGAGTGTGATGATTCTGGTACGATTCCTTCAGTTTTGTCACGCGATGATATTTGGATCCCGATCGTACTGTGAGTATATGCTACTCCTCGGGAAATTTCTCACTTAGCGATCAATGCTATAAACCAAGTAGGTGTCTAGAAAGGTGTTCGCGGGGCTACGCCCACAGGGAAAAGAGGTTATTTAATTAAGGAACTTCGCGAAAGCGTTGGAAAACCTACCTCGAAGTACCAACACTGGTCTGACTGAACGGTTAAGCAAGTATTGTATGGTGAGATTGATCCCGACTAATTCTTCCTTTTTGGTTTGAGGAGGGATTCGAGAGACAGTGGGAGCCATCTTGTTTAGACAAACTAAAAACTACTCTAAACTTGCAAGAGCATCATGCTAAAGTGTTTCTTCTCTCTCTCCTAATTGTAGCGACCAAACATCATGACTGGACTTAAGTTACTACTAGATAAAAACATACTGACAGGGCCAAACTATAAAGATTGGCTCAGGAATGTCAAAATGGCAATCACTTATGACAAGTTGGGGTATCTCCTTACCACTAAAGCTCCCCCTATCTCAGGTCCCAAAACCAGCGTCGCGGATAAGGAAATCCGTAAGACCTGGGAATTCGACTGCGCGAAGGCCAAGTGCCTCGTGCTTGCCTCTATGGACAATGAACATCAGAGGAGGCACGAGAATATGGACCTTGAATCCATATTTCTCCATACAAAAGAACTGAATGGAGAGCAATCCCGTATCTCCAGATACAAAGTCTCGAAAAAGCTGTTTTCGGCGAGATTGGTCGTCGGATCATCGGTAGCGGAACACGTGCTTAAGATGATTGGCTTCATTGAGGAGCTCGCGGACCTTGGGACCACATTAGAGAACGAGCTCTACACGGACTTGATTCTCCAGTCCCTTCCTTCCACTTACGCCCAGTTTATCCTGAACTTCAACTTGCAAGAAAAATAAGTTGAACTTTCAGAACTCCTCAACATGCTGAGGAGTGCAGAGGGCACCCTATAGAAAGGTAGGGAAACATCCACTTTGTTTGTAGGGGGATCTTCCTCTTCTAGTTCCAAGGCAAAAGCCAAGGGAAAGAAGAAGAAAACCCCCGCCAAACCAAGGGGCGGTGTTAGTAAAGTGGATACGAAGTGAAAGGCAAAGGCAACAAAGGTAGCGGGAAAGCTTGTAGGAAAGGAAGAATGCTTTTACTGTCACAAGAGTGGACAGTGGAAAAAGGATTGCAGGGCTTGGAAGGCCAGAAACCAGGATCTGAAGCAAGTTGCGTCTTCAGCTTCAGGTGTGTATGTTATTGAAAACTGTCTATCAATAAACTCTACATCCTGGGTATTGGATACCGGATTAGGATCTCATATCTGTAATTCTTTACAGGCACTGAAAAGGCGTAGGTTTTTGAAGGCAGGTGATATGACCCTCAGAGTTGCAAACGGAGCTAGCATGGATGCTGAGTCCGTGGGGGACTATCACCTGGGAATGTCAGATGGACATGTTTTGGTTTTGCGTGATTGTTATTTTGTACCCAATGCAATCTGTAATATCATATCTGTAACTTTATTATCTAAAGAAGGTTATGAATTTGCATTTGTAAGCAATGTTGTGAACATTCACCTTAATCAAGTTTTGATTGGGTCAGGTACATTAGCAATGGTATATACGTATTAAACCAACCACAGATTTTCAATGTCCAGAATACACACAAAAGAAAGTCTCCGGAAAGAAATCAGGCTTTCTTATGGCACTGTAGACTGGGTCACATCAATGAGAGAAGGTTGACAAAGTTACATACAGAAGGATATTTGGATCCGTTCGAATATCAATCATATGCAACTTGTCAATCCTGTCTCAAAGAAAAGATGACAATGACTCCGTTCACTGGACACGGAGTAAGAGCGAGCAAGCTCTTAGGACTCGTACACAGCGATGTGTGCGGTCCAATGTCTACGCATGCGCGAAGCGGTTATTCTTACTTCATTACGTTTACGGATGACTTTTCAATGTACGGATATGTCTTCTTAATGAAACATAAATCCGAAGCCTTTGGAAATTTCCAGGAATATAAGAATGAAGTAGAAAAACAAACCGGCAAAAGTATCAAGACACTGAGATCTGATCGAGGTGGTGAATACTTGAGTGCCGAGTTCCTGGATTACCAAAAAGAGAATGGAATTCTCTCTCAGCTTACTCCTCCATACACTCCGCAACATAACGGTGTATCGGAGAGACGGAACTGGACCCTATTGGATATGGTACATTCCATGATGAGTAACGCTGAGTTACCGCGATCATTCTGGGGATATGCACTAGAATCATCTGCATACCTTTTGAACCGAGTTCCAACTAAGACCGTGCCTACCACACTATATCAGATGTGGTGTGGGAAGAAACCCTATCTTAAGCACAATAAGACATGGGGAAGTCCAGCTTTTGTCAAAAAGCAGCATGCGGACAAACTCGATGCACGCTCAGTACAGTGTAAGTTTGTGGGATATCCAAAGAACTCAAAGTGATATTTCTTCTATTGCGAAGAGGAACAAAAGGTTTTTGTTTCTCGTCATGCCTACTTCTTGGAAACTGAGTTTTTGGAAAATCAGATAAGTGGGAGCGCAATAGAACTGGAAGAAATTCCAGAACCACGAGCTATTACTGAAAGCTTAGTAGAACCAGAGGGTTCGAAAGATCAGGACATTCCTGCGCCGCTCCGCAGGAGTAGTAGGCAGTCACATCTGCCCGAGAGATACTACGGTTTTCTCATAGAGGGGGATAGAGAGGATTGTATCATTGATAGTGATGAGCCGACTAGCTTCCAGCAGGCCATTCAGAGCGTTGACTCGGTAAAATGGCTGGATTCAATGAGGACCGAAATGGAGTCCATGTACACCAACAAAGTATGGATGTTGGACGTTGCTCCAGATGGGGTAAAACCCTTAGGATGCAAGTGGATCGTCAAAAGGAAGATTGGTGTAGATGAACAGGTTGAGACCTATAAGGCTGGACTTGTTGGAAAGGTTTTTCGTCAAAGACCTGGTTTGGACTATGACGAAACCTTTTCTCCAGTGGCTATGCTGAAATCCATTCGGATCCTTCTTGCCATTGCTGCCTTCCACGATTATGACATTTGGCAGATGGACGTAAAGACCGCTTTTCTAAATGGAAATTTAGAGGAGTGTGTCTATATGGACCAGCCAGAGGGTTTCATTCAGAGTGGGAGCAACGGAAAGGTGTGCAAGTTGCTTAAGTCCATCTATGGACTAAAGCAGGCATCGCGGAGTTGGAACATCTGTTTTCATGAGACGGTCAAAGAATTTGGCTTTATCAAAAATCCAGATGAACCATGCATCTGTAGTAGTTTGTAGCAAGAACAGTCGTATTCCTCGTTTTATACGTGGATGACATTCTCTTAATAGGATATGACATTCCTATGCTACAATCTGTCAAAGGGTCCTTGTCACACGGGTTCTCCATGAAAGACCTGGGTGATGCCTCTTACATTCTGGGGATCCGGATCTATCGTGACTGATCTATGAGGATATTAGGACTTTCACAGTCCAGGTACATCGACACCATACTGAAAAGATTCTGTATGGAAGATTCCAAGCGCGGTAATCTACCGGCTTGTCACGGGATCACCCTCTCCAAAGAGATGTCTCGCAAGACTGATTTGGAAAGGGGTCGCATGTCTATTATACCCTGCACTTCTGCGGTAGGCTCTATAATGTATGCGATGTTGTGTACCAGACCAGATGTTGCTTATGCACTGAGTGTGGTAAGCCGGTATGAGTCAAACCCTGGGGAGAAGTACTGGATAGCGGTAAAGAACATTCTCAAGTACCTGAGAAGGACTAAGGAGATGTTCTTGGTGTATGGCGGAAAAGACCACCAGATCGAGGCCTTTGCTGACTCCAGCTTTTAGAGTGACAAGGATGATTCCATGTCCATGTCGGGTTATGTCTTTACACTCAATGGAAGGGCGGTCTGTTGGAAGAGTTCCAAACAGGAAACCGTTGCTGACTTGACGATGGAAGCGGAATATATCGCTGCTGCTGATGCCACAAAAGAAGCCGTCTGGATGAGGAAGTTCTTAACGGAACTTTAGGTGGTTCCGTCCATTGTTGATCCAATATCTCTGTATTGCGACAACAACGGGGCTATAGCTTTAGCAAAGGAACCCAGGTCCCATCGGAAGTCCAGACACATCTTGAGGCGGTATCACCTGATCAGGGAGATCGTGGGTCGCCAGGAGATCGAGGTTCGGAGAGTTGCTACGGAAGATAACACTGTTGATCCACTCACGAAGGCCTTACTCCAGACTCAGTTCGAGCGGCTGATCGAGATGATAGGTCTTCGATACGCCAGTACATGGCCTTAGTGCAAGTGGGAGATTGTTAGTGTATATGCCCTAGAGGCCATTACTGTATCATACTAGTTTGTATATTACTTAATGGAAGCTTGGGATATTCACAGTTGTATAGACAATTTTGCTCAAAATAGTAGTATGCTACTTGGTTTGACTCTACTTCAATGTGTCTACATGTGTTTCTTTTAACATATCGTCTATACACATTAGTGGAGCCCTTAGAATCTTTGCTTGATTACCAGCGTTATGATGGCAGTCACACTCATGGGGGCTGGGTAATCCACAAGCACATCCTTATGCAAGTCCCTAGTCGTAGGACTATCGAGACAGGGCATCGATACTCCGGAGTAGACTAGCGTATGCGCTTCTCATCCCAGCACGGGAGACGGTCTGTCCCACAGCCGTCAGTACGTCGTACTTGAGATATTATGCGGGTGCTCATTAGGTTACGAGTACACTAGACAGGACTCGTCGGGAACTGTTGGTTTGTACTATACCTATCGTCAGATATCAGTTCCGAGGTGACATGAGTACAGCTTAGTCCGCTGACTTGACACTGTCACTTCGCCTCGAGTGTGTTCCCACTGTACTTTGATTACTACCCTACCATGGCTCAAAGGAGTCGTGCAAACAGGTAGTAGTTGGATGCAGTCCCAAAGCACATCAAGGCAGAGACGGTTAGACAGGATTCGTATCTCCCGGTATTGGGGGTTGATATCGCGCTGTGTCTAGGAGAGCCATTACATAAAGTCCCTGGCCACGGCAAGCGAGATATACTAGTAGGTTTCCAGTGTTATCTCCGGGTGTTCTGGGCTACACTCTGACACGACTTGTACCGCTATTAGGGGACTGACGTTTACCGCCCCCTTAGGCCCGCCATGCGATATTCTCAGATGAATGGACCGGACTGAACGGAGATTGTCAAATTCAGGCTCAGTAGGAGTTCAGATGGGTTTCACCTCATCCGTTTTCTTATCGGCATCTACCTGGGGGCCGTTACTCACAGCTAGTGCCGCTTGCGGTCTATGGTTAAACCCACTGCCAGCGTAGTGTCGAGTCTTTAGAGTCCCACACAGAAATCTATTCGCCTTTAGGCAAAAGAGTAGAGGTCGCATGGTTTTGCGACAGAGTTCGGTCACATCCGTGCACTTGTGTACGTTTAGTGTCCGGGCAGTTATCACTAGCGGGCTTTGGTTTAAGCCAGATCCTAGTGTACATTTTGGGATTGGTTTTATCTCGTTTGTATTCGTGTTCCTCAGAACGCGGATGGGGGTGTGTATGCACGTTTGACAGAGAGACAGAGGTAAAGGATTCTCATTAGGGTTGTTGACTGTTGACTTTTGCTAAACCCTAATGAGAATAAGAAATATGATTAATTATAATATTAATTAAGTATTATTGTGCCATGGTTGGGTTGAAAGGTGTAGGGTTGCTAGGCACACTCACAAGGTTCTATGAGGCATCAACTATGCCCGATTAAAAATTTAGCCGTGCCGAACAACCCAAAGCCGGATCTTTAAACTAGAGTTTTGGTGAAAACAAGCATGTTAAAATCTTTAACACTAAGTGAGAGGGATTACAACCTTTGTAGATCCGGTCCTTCACTTCTTAAGCTCCGTGTAGATGTCCCCTTCGCTGCGATCGTGAACTCCGGACTCTGGAGAGGCTCCACAAGAAGAACGAACGTGCTTGCTTCGATGACTTCGAGACCGAAGATGATCTACGTCAGGGAGACACTAACTCAACCTATTCCTTCACTAGGTCATGAACTTTGTGAAGAGAACACACTCTACTACATGGCAAGTGGTAGAGGATGAAGAAGTAGGAGGTGGGCTCACTTTAGAATTGATTTTCTCACACTTTTTCTCATGGCACCATTGGAGCTAGTAAGCTTTTCATGGAGCTTGATGAAGAAGAAGAAGAAGAAAGAACAATATCATCATATGAATTATATCATCTCAATTATGTAACCATGGGTGAGTTAAGCTATCAGGCTTAACTCATGTAGAGAATTAACCAAAGCATGAGGTTAAGGGTTGGGTTAACTAAATATCCATAAGAATGACAAAAGAGTTGACTTTGTCAATGTTTCCACAGGCTTCATGAAAGATTGAGAACTTTGACAAAGTCTTTCTCTTTTGTTATTCTTAAGATATGAACAAAACCCTAATCTTTATCCTAATCTTGGTATAAGTCTCATACACCCATCTTTGATGTATCATCAAGCATGATACAATCATATGTACACAAATGTATATCACATATACACTTATGCACAATCAAGTGAGAAAATAAATCTTACCTGAACTAATACTAGTTAATGTAATGTAATATATCAAATATATAATTATACATTAAATTATTAAATCAACTCTTGATTTAATAAACCAGCTATAACCGACTAATATCATGTGTAACAACTTATCGAATTAACACTTGATCCGGTAACCCGGCTATATCGCCGTAACACTTGATCATGTGTAACAACTTATCGAATCATATTGAACACCCACAAGCCGCAAGCGGTCTGCTAAACGTAACGGCCACCCGGGTATTGAGCGATCAGAAGATCAACAAGAAAGCCTGTACATTCTCCTGTGAATCCAATCAGTAACACTCCCGTACAGTCCGGTCTCGTCGTCTGATATGTCGCATATCTCGCCTAGGGTTGGTAAACGTTGTTAGTGTATATGCCCTCCAGGCCATTACTGTATCATACTAGTTTGTATATTACTTGATGGAAGCTTGGGATATTCACAGTTGTATATACAATCTTGCTCGAAATTGTAGTATGCTACTTGGTTTGTCTCTGCTTTAATATGTGCATGTGTTTCTTTTAGCATATTGCTGATATACATATTAGTAGAGCCCTTAGGATCTTTGCTTGATTACCAGCGTGGTGATGGCGCTCACACTCGTGGGAGCTGGGTGATCTATAAGCACATCCTTATACAGGTCCCTAGTCATTGGACTATCCAGACAGGGCATCGATACTCCGGAGTAGACTAGCGTATGCGCTTCTCATCCCAGCGTGGGAGACGGTCTGTCCCACAGCCGTCAGTACGTCGTACTTGAGATAGTATGCAGGTGCTCATTAGGTTACGAGTACACTGGACAGGACTCGTCAGGGACTGTTGGTTGGTATTATACCTATCGTCAGTTATCAGTTCCCAGGTGACATGAGTACAGCTTAGTCCGCTGACTTGACACTGTCACTTCGCCTCGAGTGTGTTCCCACTGCACTTTGATTACTACCCTACCACGGCTCAAAGGAGTCGTGCAAACAGGTAGTTTTTGGGTGCAGTCCCGAGGCACTTGGAGGCAGTGACGGTTAGACAGGATTCGTCTCTCCCGGTATTAGGGGTTGACATCGCGTTGTGTCTAGGAGAGCCATTACACGAGTAGTCCCTGGCCAGGGCAAGCGAGATATACTGGTAGGTTTCCAGTGTTATCTCAGGGTGTTCTGGGCTACACTCCGACACGACTTGTACCGCTATTAGGGGACTGACGTTCACCGCCCCCTAGGCCCGCCATGCGATGTATCAGACGAACAGACAGGACTGTACGGAGACTGTCACATACAGGCTCAGTAGGAGTTCAGATGGGGTTCACCTCGTCAGTCTTCTTATCGACATCTACCTGGGGACCGTTACGTACAGCTAGTGCCGCTTGCGGTCTGTAGTTAAACCCACTGCCAGCGTAGTGTCGAGTCTTTAGAGTCCCACACAGAGAGCTATTCGTCTTTACGCAAAATGGGTAGAGGTCGCATGGTTTTGCGACAGGGTTCGTTCACATCCGCGCACTTGTGCACGTTTGCTGTCCGGACAGCTTATACTAGCGGGCTTTGGTTTAAGCCGGATCGTAGTATATGATTTGGGATTGGTTTTTTCTCTTTGTATTCGTGTTCCTCGGATCACGAATACGGGTGCGTATGCACAGTTGCTTGTGACAGAGGGAGAGCTCTTTGATTAGGGTTAATGACTATTGTTATTTTATTAACCTTAATGCTTATGTGTGTATTATTGTTAATTGATATTAGTTTAATAATTGTGCATGGTTATGGTTGTTGACCATTTGACCTATCTTGACTTGTTGACCTTGTTGACACTTTGACCATCATCATTTCATTTAGAAGATGCTCTTTGATCCTTGCAATTTGCATTAAAAATGAAATGATAATGGTCATGTCTTGATTAACCATGACAATTATCTAGCTAATTATCTAATTACAATAATTCACACATATATGTGAGAATGGTTCATATTATTCGCATTCTATCATTCACATTCTCTCCCTTGTTCTTCCTCTCCCTCAAGCTCTCCCCTCTCATGTGTTGAGAAACACTTGAGCCTTAGAAAAACCCTCTCTTGATAATCTCTACTCTCATCTAGGGTTCAAGGATTAGCACTTCTTGCACCCTAGTTACTTCTAGCTTGGAGTTGAAGCCAAAGGTCGAGGCTTTCGGGTGGATCTTTCTTCGACGTGAGAAGACGACTAAGGTGACCTCCTTCCACCACTCCAAGGAGCAAGGAGAGAAGGACATAAAGCCCAAGGTATAACCTTTCTAGCACTTAGCTAGTTTCTAGTTAGCTTTAGCTTGCTTTTGTTTAGCAAAGATCCTTCATAGTCTAGTCCATGTTGCCTAAGTTGATAAAAATTTGATTTTTATTCCGTTTTCCGCCTCCCCGCAAGCACCGGGGTGGGCAACGTGGACTTATAGTGGTATCAGAGCCTAACTAAACATAAACTGGCTAGGTAGTAAAGTGTATGGAAGTTCAATCGAAAAAAAATCGCAAAACCGAGTTTTCAAAAACCCAACTTTCTGTTAAATTTTTTCCTGCTCAAAATAAAATTTATCATACTCCAAAAATCATCTCAGGCTTTTGTGAAGAAAGCCACCAAAAACGATCCAGTGATTCGACCAAAGAGCCGCGGTTCCGCGGCAATAGCAAGCTATTGCCGCGCAACCGCGGCCGTCTTGGCTCTTCACTGGGTCGAGTTTGGTGCAGTGTATTTCTGGCTTGGTTTTGGGATTTTTAAGATGGTTTATATGTGCCCAGGTTTTCCAGAATAGAAATTTGTTTTTGGGGGCCTATAAATCCGTATTTTTTTATCGAACCTCAATACACTTTGACTAAAAGGTTATACCTGTGATGTTTACATGTATTGAACGTCGGCTAATCGCTATATGTCGATTAGTCGGGGTTATACATATCTGTGATCTGTGATTGATGATGGTATGTGTATATGAATGGGTTGGATTGTCGCGGATGAATAGCCGGGGTGGATGTGAGATGAGTGTTGCTTTTTCTTTCATTCATTGTAATATGTAAATTGATGTAATATTATTATTTGTTTGGCCGCACAACCGGGTCGGGGTTGTAGCCGTCATTGTATAATTCTTTTTTACTGTTTTTGCTCCTAGGATAGACCCATGGAGGGGTGCACAAACTACCGGGTATCTCGAAGTGCCGAGTGGCCTACTCACGGTGGTGAGGGAGGTTGCTTCGCTTCGGGTACTTGGCGGGTAGTTTGCCGCACCCGTAGGGGTCTTGAGTGGGGTATTTGGCTATTCACCGCGACCGTGTAATACGCTTTTCGTTGCAGGCTCGAACGGATTGCGGATTCCTAGTATATCCAATGTATTCATCTGTGATCTGTAATGTCTATCATTGCTATATATTTATATATGATAACTATTTAGGCGTTGCTTATGTTTTACAGCCGCGCTAGCCCAGCCCCCGCTCTGTCGTTAGTTAAGTAACCTAACGGGTGATTACGGGGCCCCGTGGCGAATGCGAATGGCATAAGCGTACGTCATATTTTGGTTGTTTTCTGCAATGGTAGGATTAAATGATGGGACGCATTAAAAGAACTAATGCAAGAAAATAAACCAAGTAAAAGTCGATTGGAACACTTTGAAAACCACTCGGTTCTTTTCAAAACTAAACTTTTAAACGCGGAGCTTGAACCACTCCTTTTAAAAGCTATCTCGTTCCATCGATTATATCAAGTTCACTACGTTCACGGTTTCGCCAAAACCATCCGTAGCCCTCCATCATTTCAATTAAATATTCGGTAGTATTCAAGCTATGTATTTTGACCTCACGCCAAGGCATAGTGATTGGTAGCTGCCGGATATTTATCTGTTGCATAGATAGAATGCGTTGGTTTGAGACAGCCGTACTGCCATTTTGGCCTACGTCAAGGGTAGGTACGGGTGGGTTCAAATTAACCAGGATAATGATGGGAAGAACTTGACATGTGACTTATGACATTTTGACCTCACGCCAAGGTCCTAAGAGCATGGGGCAAAAATCCACATCGGGAGTTTCATAAGTACTGAAACTTGCTAGCGCTGCATACCATTTGGAGTGTGATGATTCTGGTAGGATTCCTTCGGTTTTATCACGCGATGATATTTGGATCCCGATCCTACTGTGAGTATATGCTACTCCTCGGGAAAACTCTCACTTAACGATCAATGCTATAAACTTAGTAGGTGTCTAGAAAGGTGTTAGCGGGGCTATGCCCACAGGGAAAAGAGGTTACTTAATTAAGGAACTTTGCGAAAGCGTTGGAAAACCTCCCTCGAAATACCGACACTCGCCTGGCTGAACGGTTAAGCAAGTATTGTACGGTGAGATTGATCCTGACTAATCCTTTCTTTACGGTTTGAGAAGGGATTCGAGAGACAGTGGGAGCCATCCAGTTTAGACAAACTAAAAACCACTCTAAACTTGCAAGAGCATCATGCTAAAGTGTTTCTTTTCTCTCTCCTAATTGCAGAGACCATTCAACTGTAAGTGCACGGCGGCGCCCCGGCCGTAAATCCGACGGCCAAATGCGGAAGCGGTGATAAACTTTAATTTTGCAAACTAGCAAACCGGCACGACCGCGCACTAAAACCCGGATAGAACCATTAACTAGTCCTAGCTAACTACAAGAAGGGGAATAAAGATATACCGAGTGATCCGAGTCCTCCGGTCTTCTCGTCGTCGTCCAGATCTGCCGCGGAATGTCCTGTCTCCACCTCGTCGCCGGAAGTGCACCACAGCGCCTACATCTTTTACGGGTTCCCACCTCAATGCCGAGGCAACTCGGGCACGAAGCTGGATAGTCGACGTGCCCAAGGTTTGCTGTAGAATATAGTGTAGAGGCTTGTGTCTCATTTGGGGTTCATGGAGGTGCTATTTTGGTGGAGGGATGATACAAGAACTATGTAGAGGGACTTGGGGATTTTTGGAGCATGAAAAGAACAACAATTCCCAATCCAAAAATTTGGACAGCCCCTCTAGGGAAGTGGCCGGCCATCTCATATGTGGGGATTGGAATGAGAGGAGAGAGTGATAGAATGAGAGAGGCTACACAATAATGCAAGAGGGAATCAAAAGCAATCATGAAAGAACATGATCACTAACACCAAAACCACACTCTACCACAACCATCATCTCAAGCATGATGACTCCAAATGGTTAAGCCATCATCAACAACCATATCATATAAAAGTCAAGCCATAATGAAATTAGAAGTCAAGGTCAAAGAAGAGCTATCATGATACAACAATATGCAATCACCACCTTCCACAAATGCTTATTTGCACAAATGCAAATAAGCCCTCCTCCACCAATCTTCGGCCAATGAACGATACAAAGAAATATGGCCGAAACGGAAAGCAAACTGGCAACTCCAGAAAACTGGTCCTGTAATAAATTACAGGAAAAACCCGATACTGTGTATACACACCCGCATTTGTATTCCGACCGAAATACAAATGCAATGAGAGAAAGTCTACACTGTACTATACTAGGATCCGGCTTAAACCAAAGCCGGCTAGTAATATCCGTCCGATCCTGATCCGTGCAATACCGCACGTATCTGATCGAACCCTGCCATATATCCATACGGCCTCTAGTACGAACTGTCCGATCCTGATCCGTGCAATACCGCACGTATCTGATCGGACCTTGCCATATCTCCATACGGCCTCTACAGCTTTTCGCCCGAAAGCTTGAGTAACTGAATGTGGGGGACTCTAAAGACTCGTCAACACCTTGGTTGTGGATTTAACCACTAGCACGTCAGAGGTATAAGCCAATACGTAACGGGCTACCAGTTATTGACCAAAAGGGACGTCTGTGAGCGAACTCAGCCTGACACCCTACTGAGCCTGTCAGTGACAATATCCGTACAGTCCGGTCCGTTCGTCTATGAGCATCGCATGGTGGGCCTAAGGGGTTGGTAAAAGTCAGACCCACAAAAGCGGTACAAGTCATGTCTGTAGGGTTCCTAGGCACTCTAGTGAGGTCTCCCAAGCCATCAACCATGGCAATTTCAAAAATTATAGTGCCTACAAACCCTAAACTACGGATCGATAAGTTAAATAAATAGAAAAGAATATCCAAACTTATCATAATGCAAACCATGGTCAAGTGTAGAGATTAAACTAGGGTTAAATCAAAATGGTTAGGTTAAGCATGAGATAAGAATGGTGGGAAAAGTCAAAGGTTCATGAATCTTCAACTACAATCCAAAACAAGCCACCATTCTTCTCATTTCATTTTCCAAAAAGAAAATAAATAAATAAATAAATAAATAGATATGAAAAACAAAACCCTAACCATTTGAATAACCATGGTTTAATCTTTACACAAACTCAAGTTAGCATGCATCATCAAACATGATACATACAAGTGCACAAAAACATATCGCATATTCAATGCGCACGAACCAAGTGAGAAAATCCGTCTAAAGTGAACCGATACTAGTTAATGCAAAGTAATATATCAAATATATAATTATACATTAAATCATTAAATCAACACTTGATTCAATGATCCGGTCATGCGCACATAACCGACTGGTATCATTAGTAACATCTTATCGAATCAACACTTGATCCGATAACCCGGCTATATCGCATATAACCGATCAATGTCACATCGCGAGAATCGAATACAGTATCACATACTCGTATTATTCTCGGTCCCGCACATATCTCATATGCGCTCCTATTTCGTTTCGCTTGAGCCAGGAAACCTCTGTGTAGGACTCTAAAGACTCGTCAATACGCCGGCAGCAGATGATGATCATATCAAACACCCACAAGCCGCAAGCGGTCTGCTAAACGTAACGGCCACCCGGGTATTGAGCGATCTGAAGATCGACGAGCAAGCCCGCTCACACTCCAGTGAATCCGACCAGTAACACTACCGTACAGTCCGGTCTGATCGTCTGATATGTCGCATATCTCGCCTAGGGGTGGTAAACGTCAGACCCCAATAGCTCAATAAGTCGTGTCGATATGAGGTCTATAACTGTTCGAGAAACTACTGGTAACACTTACCAGTAAATCTCAGCAACCCTGGCCAGGGATTTCCTGTTATAGCCAATCGAACACAGCGCAACATCAACCCCCTATACCGGGAGAGACGAATCCCCTCCTATCGCTCATTGTCTCCATGTGACTCGGGACTCTACCCAAAAACCACCGTTTTGCACGCCCTCTTGGACGTGGTAAGATGGAAATCAAAGCACAGTGGGAACCACACAAGACTCTATGACGATCTCGGGTCAACAGACTACTCTGTACCAGTGTCACCAGAGAACTGCCATCTGACGTGAGGTATAATACCATCTGGGAGTTCTCGGCGAGTCCGTCCAGTGTACCCAGTCTCTACTGAGCACCCGTATATCATCTCTGATGTCAAACACCAATGGATATGGAATCATCCATCGCCCATCTGTATGGGTCGAGAAGGTATACGCTAGTCTACTCTGGTGTATCGATGCCCCGTCTCGATACACCCACGACTAGGGACTTTGAAGGATGTACTTATGGACTACCATGTCCCCACTAGTATGATCCGCATCATAGTCCAGGTAGTCAAGTACAGATCCTAAGGGCTTTACCAACATGTAACAGAGAGACAATCAGCATACACGTTAAGGTAAAGTTCAACCAGATAGCATACTATCATGTCGAGCAAGAAAGTCCTCCCTATATATGTCCCAGCATCCACTACAATATACATCCTATGTACAGTAATGGCCTCTAGGGCATACATATAACTAACAATCTCCCACTTGCATTAGGGCCATCTGTAGCAGTGGTTGCAGTATCTCATACTCAACCATCCCATAAAAGTCTCTCTCTGGGAAAAGGCCTTTCGTGAGTGGATCCGCTGTGTTGTCCTCTGAGTCTACTCTCCTAACCTCGATCTCCCTAGAGATCAACCATCTCCATGATCAAGTGACACTGCCTTAGAATATGTCTGGATCACTGATGGGACCGGCGTTCCTTGGCATAAGCCACAACTCCATTGTCTCACAATGGTAGGAACATAGTTCATCTCATGAACCAATATACACCCAAACAGCCTCTTTGGTAGCATCTTAAGTAGCGATGTATCCTGCCTTTATCGTCTAGTATGTCACGGTATCTAGCTTGGAACTCTTCCAACATACCGTCCCTTTACTGAGGGTAAAGACAATGCCTGCGACTGACACTCAGTCATCTTTATCACCCTGGAACACTTCCAGTGATTCTCCCCAAGATCGATTGATAACATCTCACTACAACTAGTGAGAATCCTAACATCCATTTAGATCTATCTCATAGATCCAAAATCCAGGATTTAGTAGGTATCATTATGATCCTATATGGAGAATCATTGTGATAAGCGGAGATTGATCGAGCGTAGTATAGGAAACTCCTTCCCTATCAAGAGTATTTCATCCACGTACTCTACGAGGATCGTAACCATACTCCCTACTACCTTTTTGTTTATACAAGGTTCATCTACCATTTTGATGATGTCAACTTCTTTGACTAATTCATCAAAATAGATGTTCCAACTCCGCGATGCCTGCTTTATCAGATAAAACATCTCGCACACGTTTCCGCTGCTCCCACTGTTTACGAAGCCCTCTGGCTGTGTACTTACAGACTCACTCTTCTAAATCAATATTTAGAAAAGCAGTCATGGCACCCAACCGCCAGATATCGTAGTCATGGTATGCAGCCGTGGCAAGTACGATCTGGATGGACTTAAGCATAGATACTTGAAAACGGTTTCATCATTATCCACACCTGGTCAATGATGCACACTTTTAACAAGTCTAGCTTTGAAAGTCTCAACTTTTCGATGTACACCAAGTAATCTTCTCAAGATATACTTGCTCCTGATGGGGATTTAACCCTTCAGATATAGCAACCAAAGTCCATACTTTGTTGGTGTATAAGGATTCCATCTCAGATCGCTAAGCATCTAGCCATTCTTACAGAGTCTTACTCCTGATGGCCAGCTCGAAACTAGTTGGGTCATCATCTCATGATGCAATCCTCGCTCCCACTGTCATAGAGAAACTGAAGTATCTCTCAGGTGGGTGAGGAACCCTACTAGATCGGCGGAGAGGCTGAAGTTCGTTGGTATCTACTGAATACTTTGGTTCTATCAAATCATCAGCTGTAGTTTGTATAGCTGGAACCTTTCCAGTTCTACATTACAGTCCTTGCCTCGAACTTGTCCGGATTTTGTTTTTAGACATAGGCCGGGCAACCCCAAATCTTAACTAACTTAAGATATGGGCTCTTCCCTTTCCATATCACATATGAAGTGGTAGGCAACTGATTTGATTCGAACTCTACTCAATAGGTATGCAGCTTCTCAAGTGCATAACTCCCAAAAAAGGAAATGGGAAACTCAGTGGTACTCATCATAGAGCACACCTTATCATATAGGGTGAGATTGCTCCACCCCGATATACCATCGTGCTATGGTGTATACGGAGGAGTAATGCTGAGAGAGAATCTCATTCTCCTTTAGAAAAGTCCAGGAATTCCGTGCTCAAGTATTCTCCCCCTTGATTTCATCAAAGGACATAATACTTATACCCGTATTGGTTCTCTACTTCTAACATATATTCTGTGAATATCTCAAAAGGTTCAGACTTGTGTTTCAACAGGAACATATGTCTGAATCTTGAGAGATTATCAGAGAATGTAATGAAGTACAAAGAACCTGTCTTGGCATGTGTAGACTGGGGACCTACGTACATCAACATGTATCATCCCAAGAGTTCACTAACTCTTTCTCTGTTTCTTAGTAAACAGGGCTATGGTCATCTTATCTTTGTGACATGATTGGCGAGTTGCACAAGATGTAAATTCAAACTGATTTAAATATACATCTAAATGTAACTTCAGCCAGTCGGGTC
Organism: Agapanthus africanus; assembly: GCA_030015575.1. Taxonomy (NCBI): domain Eukaryota; kingdom Viridiplantae; phylum Streptophyta; class Magnoliopsida; order Asparagales; family Amaryllidaceae; genus Agapanthus; species Agapanthus africanus. Next base: position 380,642,352 of record CM057337.1, on the reverse strand, counting down.
GCATTGATCTGACCTAGTCTATAATACCTCAAGAAGAATTTGTTCATTTCTGAACTCTTCCTCTTGTGTGTGTTTCATATACTAAGAACTGTAGTTTGATTTAGAACATCAATGCTTTTAGATAACGTGCCTGAACCGATCAACTTTTGATATAGGAAATGTTCAAAACATTATCCAACTATACAAAATTTTACCGTTTCTTTACTGATAAAGAGACAGATACGATTTTGTATATCAGGTTCGGTATCTAATAACATTCGTTCAGAATCAATGTACTGTAATACAGGGTGACAGTGACCGACAGACTTGGCTGCAACACTTGCCCCGTTTTCTGCCTCATGAAACTTATCACCTGTTCTCAGTTCTCTACCTTTCTTTTGCCCTATGTATCTGATTACATATCTGGGATCCTAATCCGGTATCATATACCCAGGACGTAAAGGATACTGAGAAACAGTTCTGTATTATGAACAACCCGAAGATGATACATCAGCATGCACTCTCTTCGTTTGGGCGGCACGGGAAATCTGGTATTCCCCAATTTCCTGCTCTGTCTTATAACAATTATAAGTTGGAGCGGGACCAACGTTCCCCAGTTCTGTATAAAAAGCGGGTTCGGTCAATAATCCGTATTATTATCTTGATTAAGGCGTGATATGGTCGCTACCTGGAGAGAGAGAGAAGAAAACACTCAGCGTGCGCTCTTGCAAGAATAGATTGGTTTTTATTTTATTTAATCAGGATGGCTCCCACTGCTTTTTATCAAATCTTCCTTCAAACCCTAAAAGGAAAGACTAGCCGGGATTAATTACACACTACAAGTTCGCCAATCTTTCAGCCAGGCCAGTGTCGGTACTTTGAGGGAGGTCCCCCGTGCTTTCGCACGAACCTAATTAATGTAAACCTCGTTTTCCCAGAGGCGTAACCTCGTTAACACCTTTCTAGACACCTACTTGATCGGCTAATTGTAATGTATAAAACTCTCACAGGAGTAACACTTACTCGCAGCGGGTATCGGGATCCAACTATCTCATAGAAGGTATGCAATCTCATTGCAAATTTCAACACTTGAAATTCCCGATAATATTTTGCCCCTAACGTGCTATGACCTTGACGAAAGTCAACAAACCATAGCCCGCTAGTCAAGTTCAACCCGTATATTTCTTGATTGAATTAAACCCACCCGCACGACCCTTGACGAAAGCCAACAAAGCCGCACGACTACCCTAATCCAATCGCATCGTATGCTAGCAGATAAGTAGCATATAGCTACCGCACACTGCACCTTGACGAAAGCCAACAAATGCAGCACGAATACTATATACAACTTATCTGAAATGACGGAGGGCTACGACAGGTTTTTCTGAAAACCTATTGCGTAATGAACTTGATATCGTTGTAGAATCAAATGATTTTAAAATGGAATGCTTTTGAGGCTTTTCTAGTTTTGCTAAAGGAGTCACTCCCGGTGAAGGGATCGTCGGTCCTTTCCTCGTCGAATGAGGTGCGGGATATATCATATATATCACTGTGCAAAGCAAAAACACTTAAAAGCGATCAAAAGACAAACCGAGTGTGTAGCATCTGCCAGTTATTGCTAAAGGAGTCACTCCCGGTGAAGGGATCTCGGTCCTTTCCTTATCGAATAAGGTGCAGGATATATCATATATACCGCTGTGCAAAGCAAGAACTGTAGCTACCTGTTTTATTTTGAAATTCGATTCTACAACATCTTAGGTTTCTTTTATTTCATTAATCACATTAATGAAGTCCCATCATTTAAGTTACCTAAACATCACAGATAAATACGACGTACACTTATGCCATCCGCATTCGCCTCGATGTCCCCTCGTGCACCGTTAGGTTAGGTAACTAACGACAGAGCAGGGCAGGGCTAGCGCGGGTGTAAAACATAAGTAACGTCTATATAATATATCATATATACTATATACTGTATCTATCAGAGAACATCACATGATCACATCACAGATATCGCAGCAGAAGAAACATATGAAATATTGGATATACTAGGACGTCCGTGTTTTCAATACGAGCCAGTATAAAACACGGATTCCACGGTCGTTATGAATAGCCAAACCCACACCCCTAGACCCCTACGAGAGCGGCAAGCAACCCTACCAATTCTGGAGTTAGGAGACCCGGACTCGACTCCTCGAGTTGGTCTCCCACTGGACTCCAGAACCCGGTTACTTGTGCCCTCCTCCTTGGGTCTATCCTAGTGCGGAAAAGTAAATAATATACAAACGGTGACAACTTCCGCTACCTGGAAGTGCCCCAATAAAAGAATATTACATACAAGTTTTTACATGAATGAAAATGAAAAACACTCATCTCACATAAAAACCCCCGGCTATTCAAACACGACGATCCAATATAACATATCCAGCAACACATAACATCACATGTCATCAACGTAAGTAAATATGTCCATCCCAATTGTCGTTGACATATAGCAACGAAACCGGCGATATCACATATTACACTTACGGTCACAGAAAAGAAAGTGTAAAACTACAACAGTTGGAATCCGCAATCACCTCAGACATCGCATGCCTGACCAAATGAATTCCTTAGACATCGCATGCCTAACAATTATAAACCCCGCATTTTAGTCTCAAAATCGAAAACTCTTTTCAATATCAAGTCGGGCAATTCAACAAGATTCCCGACATCCTGATCGAATGCTCGTCGCAAACTTCAGTAGACGGCCGCAACCCCGATACCGTCGACGAAGTGCACCGAGGCGGAACACCGCTACCGCGAGCACCCGAACGGATGCTTTCGGCGACGGGGTTCTCCTACAGTCACTTGGTCGGGGCTATGGGGTGTAGCTGTCTATTAAGTTTACCCAGCGAGTATCCGCGTACGTTACGTGATTGCGACGGACTTTTGATCACATCAAAATTCCGTGGCAACCGATCAATTGAGACTAAATTGCTATGTTTATAACATTCATTCAGTTATCTCAAAACTATTGTGAATTCCAATTATTGTATCCGATTCCGGATAAATAGAAAATGTTAAACTTTCCGATCGAACATTCTAACACCCAAGTTTTCCCGATACAGATCAACACATGAAACTAGTCTAACAACATTCAGTTCGTACCTCAGTACCAACGGTCCAGCCGTAGAAGGGTCAAGCCAACGCCTCACATGTGGCATGCCGTACTGCCCCAAACCCGAAGGTTCAAAGTGCAGTTCAAGACGGTCACATAATCGAGTTAAGGTTTGTGTCTTCTAGAGGGACCATCGCATTACTTGCACTACTTAGAACGTCGTTAAACTTCGGAAAATCCAACACTTGGAAATTTCCCGACAGGGGAAAAATTGGGTATTTAAATCCGGTCGAACTTTTTAACATATTCTAAAATTTATCCGGAAAGCCACATAAACAAAATTTGATATCCCGATCGAAACACCGAATCCCCAAAACAACTGCAGAAAATTCAACTCTTGAATAAAATTTCAAAACATCCAGAGAACTCAGAACCAGAAACAATGAATTACAGTGTAAAAATTTGGGGCTGACGTCATCAATGTGCGGCTGATCCGCCGCAGAATGCAGGTATCTGCCGCTCTTCCGCGCTATGATGAACAGTTCATGACCCCAATTTTCCACCGTAATTCTTATATTTTTCTACTGAGTTCTCTGCATATTTTTAATTTGGAAAAATCACTGTTTTTGAAAAAAGTACAGAGAGCAATTTCCCGGGTGAGGTTTCGGTTCGATCGGACTTCAAATCGCGTCTAGACTTCGCCTAAGGCTCTAGCTAGGCTCTGATACCACTGTAGGGTTCCTAGGCACTCTAGTGAGGTCTCCCAAGCCATCAACCATGGCAATTTCAAAAATTATGGTGCCTACAAACCCTAAACTACGGATCGATAAGTTAAATAAATAGAAAAGAATATCCAAACTTATCATAATGCAAACCATGGTCAAGTGTAGAGATTAAACTAGGGTTAAATCAAAATGGTTAGGTTAAGCATGAGATAAGAATGGTGGACAAAGTCAAAGGTTCATGAATGTTCAACTACAATCCAAAACAAGCCACCATTCTTCTCATTTCATTTTCCAAAAAGAAAATAAATAAATAAATAAATAGATAGATATGAAAAACAAAACCCTAACCATTTGAATAACCATGGTTTAATCTTTACACAAACTCAAGTTAGCATGCATCATCAAACATGATACATACAAGTGCACAAAAACATATCGCATATGCAATGCGCACGAACCAAGTGAGAAAATCCGTCTAAAGTGAACCGATACTAGTTAATGCAAAGTAATATATCAAATATATAATTATATATTAAATCATTAAATCAACACTTGATTCAATGATCCGGTCATGCGCACATAACCGACTGGTATCATTAGTAACATCTTATCGAATCAACACTTGATCCGATAACCCGGCTATATCGCATATAACCGATCAATGTCACATCGCGAGAATCGAATACAGTATCACATACTCGTATTATTCTCGGTCCCGCACATATCTCATATGCGCTCCTATTTCGTTTCGCTTGAGCCAGGAAACCTCTGTGTAGGACTCTAAAGACTCGTCAATACGCCGGCAGCAGATGATGATCATATCAAACACCCACAAGCCGCAAGCGGTCTGCTAAACGTAACGGCCACCCGGGTATTGAGCGATCTGAAGATCGACGAGCAAGCCCGCTCACACTCCAGTGAATCCGACCAGTAACACTACCGTACAGTCCGGTCTGATCGTCTGATATGTCGCATATCTCGCCTAGGGGTGGTAAACGTCAGACCCCAATAGCTCAATAAGTCGTGTCGATATGAGGTCTATAACTGTTCGAGAAACTACTGGTAACACTTACCAGTAAATCTCAGCAACCCTGGCCAGGGATTTCCTGTTATAGCCAATCGAACACAGCGCAACATCAACCCCCTATACCGGGAGAGACGAATCCCCTCCTATCGCTCATTGTCTCCATGTGACTCGGGACTGTACCCAAAAACCACCGTTTTGCACGCCCTCTTGGACGTGGTAAGATGGAAATCAAAGCACAGTGGGAACCACACAAGACTCTATGACGATCTCGGGTCAACAGACTACTCTGTACCAGTGTCACCAGAGAACTGCCATCTGACGTGAGGTATAATACCATCTGGGAGTTCTCGGCGAGTCCGTCCAGTGTACCCAGTCTCTACTGAGCACCCATATATCATCTCTGATGTCAAACACCAATGGATATGGAATCATCCATCGCCCATCTGTATGGGTCGAGAAGGTATACGCTAGTCTACTCTGGTGTATCGATGCCCCGTTTCGATACACCCACGACTAGGGACTTTGAAGGATGTACTTATGGACTACCATGTCCCCACTAGTATGATCCGCATCATAGTCCAGGTAGTCAAGTACAGATCCTAAGGGCTTTACCAACATGTAACAGAGAGACAATCAGCATACACGTTAAGGTAAAGTTCAACCAGATAGCATACTATCATGTCGAGCAAGAAAGTCCTCCCTATATATGATCCAGCATCCACTACAATATACATCCTATGTACAGTAATGGCCTCTAGGGCATACATATAACTAACAATGTCGGAGCGTAGCCCAGAACTGTAAGTCCACGTTGCGACCCCCGGTTCTTACGGGGAGGCGGAAACGGTATAAAAATCAAATTTTTAGCGCATGGGGCAACATGGACTAACAAAGTCGGGATCTTTTCCTAAACTAAAACTAGCAAACAAGCTAAAGAGAGTTAGCTACTCGGAAAGATGGTTATACCTAAACTTGAACTCCTTCTTCTTCAAACTTTGTAGAGGTTGATGGTTCTCTTCTCGTCGCCTTCTTCCGTCGAAGATGGATCCACCTGAGGGTTCAACCTTCGGGCTTTTTCTCGAACTTTGAGTGAACTAGAATCTCCGGCTTGCTAAACCCTTGATCCTACAGTGAGTAGAGAGTGTCAAAGGGGTGCTTTTCTTTTAAGGAGAGGGATTCTCAACACATGAGAAGGATTCTCCTTTGGCTAGAGGAAGAAGAAGATGAAGTGAGGAGAGAGAATGATTATGATAGAATGAGCTCTTTTCTTTTGCAACCATAACTAAAAGAAAAGGAATTATCTAATTAATAATAATAATTGAAATGAGAATAGTTGATGGTTGTTTTGGAATGACCACTATCATACTTTCAATAAATGAGTGTAAGCAAGAATCAAGGAGTATCCTTGCAAAGCAATGATGGTGGTCAACATTCAACCATGGTCAACAAGTCAACCATGGTCAACAAGTCAACAAAAATCAACCATAACAATATTTTATTTAATTACTATTATTAATTGATATTTCATAAATCTATTAGGGTTTGGAAAATGACGACTGTCAACTGTGCATACGCACCCGTTCCGAAACCCTAATGAAAAACCTCTTCCTCCGCCTCAATCAACTGTGCATACACACCCGCATTCTTGTTCCGAGGAACATGAATACCAAGAGATAAAAAGCAACCCCAAAACATATACCGGTATCTGACTCAAACCAGAGCCAGCCAGTAATATCCGTCCGGACTCCAAACGTGCACAAGTGCGCGGATGAGAACGAACCCTGTCGCAAAACCATGCGACCTCTACTCATTTTGCCCAGAGGCGAATACCCTCTGTGTGGGACTCTAAAGACTCGACACTACGCTGGAAGTGGGTTTAACCACAGACCGCAAGCGGCACTAGCTGTGCGTAACGGTCCCCAGGTAGATGCCGACAAGAAGGCTGACGAGGTGAACCCCATCTAAACTCCTACTGAATCTGAATGTGACATTCTCCGTACAGTCCAGTCTGTTCGTCTGATACATCGCATGTCGGGCCTAGGGGGCGGTAAAACGTCAGTCCCCCAATAGCGGTACAAGTCGTGTCGGAGTGAAGCCCAAAACACCCTGAGATAACACTGGAAGCCTACCAGTATATCTCGCTTGCCCTGGCCAGGGACTACTCGTGTAATGGCTCTCCTAGACACTGCGCGATGTCAACCCCCAATACCGGGAGAGACGAATCCTGTCTAACCGTCCCTGCCTCCAAGTGCTTCGGGACTGCACCCAACCACTACCTGTTTGCACGACTCCTTTGAGCCGTGGTAGGGTAGTGATCAAAGTGCAGTGGGAACACACTCGAGGCGAAGTGCCAGTGTCAAGTCAGCGGACTAAGCTGTACTCATGTCACCTGGGAACTGATAACTGACGATAGGTATAATACCAACCTGTCAGTTCCCGACGAGTCCTGTCCAGTGTACTCGTAACCTAACGAGCACCCGTATACTATCTCCAGTACGACGTACTGATGGCTGTGGGACAGACCATCTCCCACACTGGGATGAGAAGCGCATACGCTAGTCTACTCCGGAGTATCGATGCCCTGTCTCGATAGTCCTGCGACTAGGGACCTGTATAAGGATGTGCTTACAGATTACCCAGCCCCCACTAGTGTGACTGCCATCACAACGCTGGTAATCAAGCAAAGATCCTAAGGGCTCCACTAATGCGTATAGGTGATATCGCAAAATAAACACATGTACACATTGAAGTAGAAACAAACCAAGTAGCATACTACTATATTGAGCAAGATTGTTTATACAAGGTGAATATCCCAAGCTTCCATTAAGTAATATACAAACTAGTATGATACAGTAATGGCCTCTAGGGCATATACACTAACAATCTCCCACTTGCACTAAGGCCATGTACTGGCGTATCGAAGACCTATCATCTCGATCAGCCGCTCGAACTGAGTCTGGGGTAGGGCCTTGGTGAACGGATCTGCAGTGTTTTCTTCTGAAGCTACCCTCCGAACCTCGATCTCCTTGCGATCCACGATCTCCCTGATCAGGTGATACCGCCTCAAGATGTGCCTGGATCTTTGATGGGACCTGGGTTCCTTCGCTAAAGCTATAGCCCCGTTGTTGTCGCAATACAGAGGTATTGGGTCAACAATGGACGGAACCACCTGAAGTTCTTTTAAGAACTTCCTTATCCAGACAGTTTCTTTTGCGGCATCAGATGCAGCGATGTATTCCGCTTCCATCGTCGAGTCTGCAACGGTTTCCTGTTTGGAACTCTTCCAACACACCGCCCCTCCATTGAGGGTAAAGACAAAACCCGACATGGACTTGGAATCATCCTTGTCACTCTGGAAGCTGGAGTCAGCAAAGGCCTCGATTTGGAGGTCTTTTCCGCCATACACCAAGAACATCTCCTTAGTCCTTCTCAGGTACTTGAGAATGTTCTTTACTGCTATCCAGTGTTTCTCCCCAGGGTTTGACTGATACCGGCTTACTACACTCAGTGCATAAGCTACATCCGGTCTGGTACACAACATCGCATACATTACAGAGCCTACCGCAGAAGCGTAGGGTATAATAGACATGCGATCCCTCTCCAAATCAGTCTTGGGAGACATCTCTTTAGAGAGGGTGATCCCGTGACAAGCCGGTAGGTTACCGCGCTTGGAATCTTCCATACTGAATCTTTTCAGTATAGTGACGATGTACCTGGACTGTGAAAGTCCTAATATACTCTTGGATCTATCACGATGGATCCGGATCCCCAGGATGTACGAAGCATCACCCAGGTCTTTCATGGAGAAGCTTTGTGACAAGAACCCCTTGACAGATTGTAGCATAGGAATGTCATTTCCTATTAAGAGAATGTCATCCACGTATAAAACGAGGAATACTACAGTTCTCGCTACAAATCTACTATAGATGCATGGTTCATCTGGATTTTTGATAAAGCCAAATTCCTTGACCGTCTCATCAAAACAGATGTTCCAACTCCGCGATGCCTGCTTTAGTCCATAGATGGACTTAAGCAACTTGCACACCTTTCCGCTGCTCCCACTCTGAATGAAACCCTCTGGCTGATCCATATAGACACACTCCTCTAAATTTCCATTTAGAAAAGCGGTTTTTACGTCCATTTGCCAAATCTCATAATCGTGGAAGGCAGCAATGGCAAGAAGGATCCGAATGGATTTCAGCATAGCCACTGGAGAAAAGGTTTTGTCATAGTCCAAGCCAGGTCTTTGACGGAAACCCTTTGCTACAAGTCTAGCTTTATAGGTCTCAACCTGTCCATCTACACCAATCTTCCTTTTGAAGATCCACTTGCATCCTACGGGTTTTACCCCGTCTGGAGCAATGTCCAACGTCCATACTTTGTTGGTGTACATGGACTCCATTTCGGTCCGCATTGCATCCAGCCATTTTACCGAGTCAATGCTCTGAACGGCCTGCTGGAAGCTAGTAGGCTCATCATAATCTATGATGCAATCCTCTCTATCCCCGTCTATGAGAAAACCGTAGTATCTCTCGGGCGGATGAGACTGCCTACTACTCCTGCGGAGCGCCGTAGGAATGTCTTGTTCTTTCGAACCTTCTGGTTCCACTAAGCTTTCAGTAATAGTCTGAGGTTCTGGAATTTCTTCCAGTTCTATTACGCTCCCACTTACTTCTTTTTCTAAGAACTGATGTTCCAGAAAATGGGCATTACGAGAAACAAGGACTTTTTGTTCCTCTGCGTAATAGAAAAGATACCCCCTGTAGTTCTTTGGGTATCCCACAAACTTGCACAGTACTGAGCGTGCCTCGAGCTTGTCCGTATGCTGCTTTTTGACATAAGCTGGACATCCCCAAATCTTCAGGTACTGAAGATAGGGTTTCTTCCCACTCCATAACTCATATGGTGTGGTAGGCACTGTCTTAGTAGGAACTCGGTTCAAAAGGTATGCAGCTGTTTCTAGCGCATACCCCCAGAATGATCGCGGTAACTCAGCGTTACTCATCATGGACCGTACCATATCCAATAGGGTCCGGTTCCGTCTCTCCGATACACCGTTATGTTGCGGAGTGTATGGAGGAGTAAGCTGAGAGAGAATCCCATTCTCTTTTAAGTAATTCAGGAACTCGGCACTTAAGTATTCTCCACCTCGATCCGATCTTAGAATCTTGATACTTTTGCCGGTTTGTTTTTCAACTTCATTCTTATATTCCTGGAACTTTTCAAAAGCTTCGGACTTATGTTTCATTAAGAAGACATAACCGTACCTTGAAAAGTCATCCGTAAAAGTAATGAAGTAAGAATAACCGCTTCGCGCATGTGTAGACATTGGACCGCACACGTCGCTGTGTACGAGTCCCAAGAGCTCGCTCGCTCTTACTCCGTGTCCAGTGAACGGAGTCTTTGTCATCTTTCCTTTGAGACAGGATTGACAAGTGGCATACGATTGATATTCGAACGGATCCAAATATCCTTCTGTATGTAACTTAGTCAACCTTCTCTCATTGATGTGACCCAGTCTACAATGCCATAAGAAAGTCTGATTGATATCTGGAGACTTTCTTTTGTGTGTATTCTGGATATTGAAAATCTGTGGTTGGTTTAATACGTATATACCATTGCTCAGTGTACCTGACCCAATCAGAACTTGATTAAGGTGAATGTTCACAACATTACTTACAAACGCAAATTCATAACCTTCTTTAGAAACCAAAGATACAGAAATGATATTACAAGTTGCATTGGGTACAAAAAAGCAATTACGCAAAACCAAAACATGCCCATCTGACATTCCCAGGTGATAGTCCCCCACGGCTTTAGCATCCATGCTAGCTCCGTTCGCAACTCTGAGGGTCATGTCACCTGCCTTCAAAACCCTACGGTTTCTCAACGCCTGCAAAGAATTACAGATATGAGATCCTGATCCGGTATCCAATACCCAGGAAGTAGAGTTTATAGAAAGACAGTTTTCAATAACATACACACCTGAAGCTGAAGCCGCAACCTGCTTCAGTTCCTGTGTCCTGGCTTTCCAAGCCCTGCAATCTTTCTTCCAGTGTCCACTCTTGTGACAATAGAAGCATTCCTCTTTACCCACAAGCTTCCCCGCTATCTTTGTTGCCTTTTCCTTTCCCTTCGTTCCCACTTTACTAACACCGCCTCTTGGTTTGGCGGGGGCTTTCTTCCTCTTTCCCTTGGCTTTCGCCTTGGACCTAGAGGAAGAAGATCCTCTTACAAACAAAGCGGGTGTTTCCCTACCTTTCTGTAGGGTGCCCTCTGCGCTCCTCAACATGTTGAGGAGTTCTGAAAGTTCAACTTCCTTTTCTTGCAAGTTGAAATTCAGTATGAACTGGGCGTAAGGGGAAGGAAGGGACTGGAGAACTAAATCTGTATAGAGTTCACTATCCAACGTGGTCCCAAGTTCCGCGAGCTCCTCAATGTAACCAATCATCTTAAGCACGTGGTCCGCTACCGATGATCCGACGGCCAACTTTGCCGAAAATAACTTCTTCGACACTTCGTATCTTGCGATACGAGACTGCTCCCCATACAGTTCTTTTGTATGAAGAAATATGGATTCCAAGTCCATATTCTCGTGCCTCCTCTGGTGATCGTTGTCCATAGAGGCAAGCACGAGGCACTTGGCCTTCGCGCAATCAATCTCCCAAGTCTTACGGATTTCCTTATCCGCGACGCTGGAGGTGGGACCTGGGACGGGGGGAGCTTTGGTGGTAAGAAGATACCCCAGCTTGTCGTAAGTGATTGCCATTTTGACATTCCTTAGCCAATCTTTGTAGTTTGGCCCTGTCAGTATGTTTTTATCTAGAAGTAACTTAAGTCCAGTCATTTCGATTTGGTCGCTGCAGGGGGAGAGAAGAAACACTTAGCACGATGCTCTTGCAAGTTTAGAATGGTTTTTAATTTGTCTAAACAGGATGGCTGCCACTGTCTCTCGAATCCCTCCTCAAACCACAAAGGAAGAATTAGCCGGGATCAATCCCACCGCACAATACTTGCTTAACCGTTCAGCCAGGCCAGTGTCGGTACTTCGAGGGAGGTTTTCCAACGCTTTCGCGAAGTTCCTTAATTTAAGAACCTCTTTTCCCTGGGGGCGTAGCCCCGCTAACACCTTTCTAGGCACCTACTAGGTTTATAGCATTGATCGTTTAGTGAGAAATTTCCCGAGGAGTAGCATATACTCACAGTAGGATCGGGATCCAAATATCATTGCGTGACGAAACTGAAGGAATCCTACCAGAATCATCACACTCCAAATGGTATGCAAATCTAGCAAGTTTCAGTACTTATGAAACTCCCGATGTGGATTTTTTGCCCCATGCTCTTATGACCTTGGCATGAGGTCAAAATGTCATAAGTCACATGTCAAGTTCTTCCCATCATTATCCTGGTTAATTTGAACCCACCCGTACCTACCCTTGACGTAGGCCAAAATGGTAGTACGACTGTCTCAAACCAACGCATTCTATCTATGCAACAGATAAATATCCGGCAGCTACCAATCACTATGCCTTGGCGTGAGGTCAAAATACATAGCTTGAATACTACCGTATATTTAACTGAAATGATGGAGGGCTACGAATGGTTTTGGCGAAACCGTGAACATAGTGAACTTGATATAATCGATGGAACGAGATAGCTTTTAGAAGGAGTGGCTCAAGCTCCGCATTTAAAAGTTAGTTTTGAAAAGAACCGAGTGGTTTTTCGAAAGTGTTCCAACGACTTTAGCTTGGTTTATTATCTTGCATTAGTTCTTTTAATGCGTGATATTCTTGCATTAGTTCTTTTAATGCGTCCCATCTTTTAATCCTACCATTGCAGAAAACAACCAAAATATGACGTACGCTTATGCCATTCGCATTCGCCACGGGGTCCCGTCATCACTCGTTAGGTTACTTAACTAACGACAGAGCGGGGGCTGGGCTAGCGCGGCTGTAAAACATAAGCAACGCCTAAATATAAAGCAATGATAGACATTACAGATCACAGATGAATACATTGGATATACTAGCAATCCGCAATCCGTTCGAGCCTGCAACGAAGAGCGGATTACACGGTCGCGGTGAATAGCAAATACCCCACCCAAGACCCCTACGGGTGCGGCAAACTACCCGCCAAGTACCCGGTAGTTTGTGCACCCCTCCATGGGTCTATCCTAGGAGCAAAAACAGTAAAAAGAATTATACAATGACGGCTCCAACCCCGACCCGGTTGTGCGGCCATACAAATAATATTATTACATCAATTTACATTTACAAATGAATGAAAGAAAAACAAAAGCTCATCTCACATCCACCCCGGCTATTCACTCGCGACAGTCCAACACATTCATATACACATTCCAATATCAAACACAGATCACAGAGATGTATAACCCCGACTAATCGACTTATAGCGATTAGCCGACGTTCAATACATGCAAACATCACAGATATAACCAACATAGCCAAAGTGTAGCGAAGTTCGAAAAAAATACGGATTTATAGGACCCCAAAAGTAAATTTCTTTTCTGGAAAATCTGGTCACATATAACATATTTGAAAAATCCCAAAACCCTACCAGATGAACACTGCACAAAACACGATCACATGAACAGGCTAAACGGCGGCTGATCCGCGGCTAAGAGAATAGAAGAGGCCGCGGATCCGCGGCAGTTTGAGCGATTTATGGGATCGTTTTTCTTGTGTGTTCTCAGAAAACCCTGAGCCGATTTTAGGAGTAAAAAGTTTTACTTTTAGAGCAAAAAAATTTCAACAGAAACTTAGGGTTTTTGTTTTTCCGGTTTTGCGATTTTTCGGTTTCGAACTTCCATACACTTCGCTACCAAGCTAGTTTAAGTTTAGTTAGGCTCTGATACCACTGTAAGTCCACGTTGCGACCCCCGGTTCTTACGGGGAGGCAGAAACGGTATAAAAATCAAATTTTTAGCGCATGGGGCAACATGGACTAACAAAGTCGGGATCTTTTCCTAAACTAAAACTAGCAAACAAGCTAAAGAGAGTTAGCTACTCGGAAAGATGGTTATACCTAAACTTGAACTCCTTCTTCTTCAAACTTTGTAGAGGTTGACGGTTCTCTTCTCGTCGCCTTCTTCCGTCGAAGATGGATCCACCTGAGGGTTCAACCTTCGGGCTCTTTCTCGAACTTTGAGTGAACTAGAATCTCCGGCTTGCTAAACCCTTGATCCTAGAGTGAGTAGAGAGTGTCAAAGGGGTGCTTTTCTTTTAAGGAGAGGGATTCTTAACACATGAGAATGATTCTCCTTTGGCTAGAGGAAGAAGAAGATGAAGTGAGGAGAGAGAATGATTATGATAGAATGAGCTCTTTTCTTTTGCAACCATAACTAAAAGAAAAGGAATTATCTAATTAATAATAATAATTGAAATGAGAATAGTTGATGGTTGTTTTGGAATGACCACTATCATACTTTCAATAAATGAGTGTAAGCAAGAATCAAGGAGTATCCTTGCAAAGCAATGATGGTGGTCAACATTCAACCATGGTCAACAAGTCAACCATGGTCAACAAGTCAACAAAAATCAACCATAACAATATTTCATTTAATTACTATTATTAATTGATATTTCATAAATCTATTAGGGTTTGGAAAATGACGACTGTCAACTGTGCATACGCACCCGTTCCGAAACCCTAATGAAAAACCTCTTCCTCCGCCTCAATCAACTGTGCATACACACCCGCATTCTTGTTCCGAGGAACATGAATACCAAGAGATAAAAAGCAACCCCAAAACATATACCGGTATCTGACTCAAACCAGAGCCAGCCAGTAATATCCGTCCGGACTCCAAACGTGCACAAGTGCGCGGATGAGAACGAACCCTGTCGCAAAACCATGCGACCTCTACTCATTTTGCCCAGAGGCGAATACCCTCTGTGTGGGAATCTAAAGACTCGACACTACGCTGGCAGTGGGTTTAACCACAGACCGCAAGCGGCACTAGCTGTGCGTAACGGTCCCTAGGTAGATGCCGACAAGAAGGCTGACGAGGTGAACCCCATCTAAACTCCTACTGAGTCTGAATGTGACATTCTCCGTACAGTCCGGTCTGTTCGTCTGATACATCGTATGTCGGGCCTAGGGGGCGGTAAAACGTCAGTCCCCCAATAGCGGTACAAGTCGTGTCGGAGTGAAGCCCAAAACACCCTGAGATAACACTGGAAGCCTACCAGTAT
Organism: Agapanthus africanus; assembly: GCA_030015575.1. Classification (NCBI taxonomy): domain Eukaryota; kingdom Viridiplantae; phylum Streptophyta; class Magnoliopsida; order Asparagales; family Amaryllidaceae; genus Agapanthus; species Agapanthus africanus. The sequence goes on along the minus strand of CM057337.1, from coordinate 380,627,307 downwards.
ATCTCGCTTGCCCTGGCCAGGGACTACTCGTGTAATGGCTCTCCTAGACACTGCGCGATGTCAACCCCCAATACCGGGAGAGACGAATCCTGTCTAACCGTCCCTGCCTCCAAGTGCTTCGGGACTGCACCCAACCACTACCTGTTTGCACGACTCCTTTGAGCCGTGGTAGGGTAGTGATCAAAGTGCAGTGGGAACACACTCGAGGCGAAGTGCCAGTGTCAAGTCAGCGGACTAAGCTGTACTTATGTCACCTGGGAACAGATAACTGACGATAGGTATAATACCAACCTGTCAGTTCCCGTCGAGTCCTGTCCAGTGTACTCGTAACCTAACGAGCACCCGTATACTATCTCCAGTACGACGTACTGATGGCTGTGGGACAGACCATCTCCCACACTGGGATGAGAAGCGCATACGCTAGTCTACTCCGGAGTATCGATGCCCTGTCTCGATAGTCCTGCGACTAGGGACCTGTATAAGGATGTGCTTACAGATTACCCAGCCCCCACTAGTGTGACTGCCATCACAACGCTGGTAATCAAGCAAAGATCCTAAGGGCTCCACTAATGCGTATAGGTGATATCGCAAAATAAACACATGTACACATTGAAGTAGAAACAAACCAAGTAGCATACTACTATATTGAGCAAGATTGTTTATACAAGGTGAATATCCCAAGCTTCCATTAAGTAATATACAAACTAGTATGATACAGTAATGGCCTCTAGGGCATATACACTAACAATCTCACCCTGAGATACTACTGGAATACCTACCAGTAAATCTCCTGCCTCGGCCGAGGGCTTCGTGTAATGGCTCTCCTAGACACAGCGCGACCTCACCCCCAATACCGGGAGAGACGAACCCTTGAAGATACGCTCACTGCCTCCATGTGGCTCGGGACTGTACCCAACTAAAACCTGTTTGCACGTCTCCTTTGAGCGTGGTAGGGTAGTAATCAAAGTACAGTGGGAACTCACACGAGACAAATGACGATCCTTAGGTCGATGAACTAACCTGTACACATGTCACCAGGGAACTGCTATCTGACGTCAGGTGTAAGACCAACTAGCATGTTCCCGGCGAGTCCTGTCCGGTGTACTCATAACCCAATGAGCACCTGTATACATCTTAGGTGATCTAACTGACACCAATGGCTTGTGAGACCGGCCACCGCCCCTCGTCGGGGTCTCGACTGTATACACTAGTCTACTCTGGAGAAACGATGCCCTATCTCGAATCTCCCACGACTAGGGACCTTTTAAGGATGTGCTTATAGACCTCCAGCTCCCACTTATATGATCGCCCTCATACTGCTGGTGGTCAAGCAAGAATCCTAGGGGCTCTATCAACGTGTAATAGTGACCTGTCAGGTCACCTAAAGCAGTACACGATGATAAAGATAAACCAGATAGCATACTATCATCTCGAGTAAGACTGTCCGACCGGGATAGGTCATCCCTCAATCATTGCAATCACGTGCCTGTGATCCAATAATTGACTCTGAGGGCACTATCTCCAACAATCTCCTACTTGCACTCAAGGCTAATTATTGCGATGTCGCATACTCACAGCCCGTGTGATACCGAACATCCAACTCCTCTACTAGTCAGTCTCACAAAACTCGTTTGCGAAACTATTGCGTTCGAGGAATAGCCTCAGTGAGTGGATCCGCCTTGATGTTTCTTTCTATGTCTCTCTATATCTCAAGTTCGTGGAGAAAACCATCTCCCGAAATGAGCAATACCTGTCTTAGAATGTGTCTGGATGTCTGATGGGACCTAGCTCATAAATGAACTCCGAATCCAAACTTCTTAGACTGTATCGTCAACTGAACTTAATCAGTATCCTGCGCCATGCCTCCCTCAATATTGCCTTGGACCACCTGTCCAAAATACTGCTTCTCGTTAGCAGGAAAACTATAACTCTGACAACCTCCCTGTCGTCCAAGTCACCTTGGAAGCCTGGAAAGATAACTGTCTCCCGAATGAGGCTATCGTTATCATATCCCTAGAACATCTACTTATGTTCTAAAACTGCTTCCGACTGTTTCTCCAGGATTGGATTAATGTCAACTTATTGCACCTAGTGCAAGAACAACATCTGGTGTGGTACTTGACATCTCATGATTGACTCAATTGCGTAAGCAAGTGATCTGCCAATCATGCACATCCCTCTCCCCTTTAGTCTGTAAGACAGCTTTTGAGAGGGTGACTCCATCACCTGCAGGTACACTACCGTGCCAGGAGTCGTCCATTCTAAATACTCTTAGAATGCTGTCAAGTACCCTGATTGGGAAACCACCCAAATCCAGATCTAAAACCATAGATCTAGTAACCAGTATGTCTGATATAATGTCCAAGTCCCATGTGGAGAAACCACTGTGTGAGGACCAAAGTATAACCGATCGTAGTATAGGAGTTTCTTTTCCTACTCTGTGTATGTCATCCAAATACCATGACATCACACCCTACTATCTTCTTAACAGATCCATCCTCTATTCTGATGAAGTCAAACCTATGACTGTCACATCAGAAATGGATGATCTATCTGCACTATATCTGCTTCAGTCTGTAAATAGACATAAGCCACTTGTCCACCAATGCTTCCGCTGCTCCCACTGACTACGACAACCCTCTGGCAGAGTCATATACACGTACACTTCTAAAGCTAGTTTAGAACGACGCTATACTCATCCTCCTGCCGGGTCTCACAGTCTGGAACAACAGCAATGGCAAGTCTGGGTAAACAAGAACCTCCCTGCCACCGTCCTTGAGCATACTGAAGTACCTCTCGGGTGCCTGAGGTTACCCACTTTATCTGCGGAGTGGCAAATGGAATGTCAAACCAGATTGAATCTTTAGGTTCCTATCAAATCTTCAGTAATCGTTTGTGGTTCTGGAATCACTTCCAGTTCTACCATACTCACACTACTGTTTTCTGAAAAATCCATTTTATTTAAAACTGTGGCGAGTTCAGAACAATATCACTATTGATCTTCTAGATGGTAGAAAATCAACCCTCGTCAAAGCCTGGGTCAACCCACAAACATCCATTACAGAAACGTGCCTTGAGTTATCCAGAGTCAGGTTTTAATCATAAGCCGGACAACTCCCCGTACCTTAACATCGTTAAGATACGAACTGTTCTATATCCAATATAGGACCAGAGGCACTGATTTAATTAAACCAGATTCAAATCATGCAGGTGTCTCCAGTGCATGTCAATTAAATGGAAAGAGGCCGATCAGCGTTACTCAACTTAGGAATGCTTCCAATTATGAGTAACCTGAAAGAGAAGCAAGATCTCTTAACCATCACTATCAACTGAATACCATACACAAGTATCTACATCTTCGATCTCCTTGAAGAATCCTGATACTTGCAACACCCGGTTCTCTACTTTATTCAAATACCTATAACTTCTCAAAATTAAGACCCTGTGTTTCCACGAAACACCTGTCTAAAAACTAGAGAAGTCATAAGTAAACCAAATATAGTACGAGGTCCAACCGCTCTGTCCTGATGGACCCTGGACAACATACAATACTCTGTATAAGTCCCTTGAGTCTGATAACTCATTCACTGTGTGTCGTAGGTTGAAAATTGTACTTATGGTTAAGAAGAATTACACCGCTGTTCAATGCTCCTTACCTAACCATCCACTGATATAGGTAAATGTCATAAACATAATTTCAAAAAGGTATATCTCACTCTATAAAAATAGACGTACAGATATATCAATTTGAAATTGGTGCATCACAGCGGATATTCAAATCCAAATATTTGCCGACTGGCAAACAACCCAGGTGACTTCCTCAAATATCACCGATTACAACGAATCCCGATATAATGAGGATGATCACCTAATTCCCAATAACTTACTCCCACTCATCATCTGTAAAACCATACAGATGTGAGAATCGTACCTGGTAAATACATACCCTGGAGTAAGGACTAATTGGGAAATCTGTTTTCTTTTAACAGTACACAGTGGCACTGAAACATTGAAATGTTTCGATGGGGTATCCCGGTATTCCTAGTAATGCCTCTTCCAGATTCACAACTGTAACCGTATAATTCTTTGCCACCTCTCCAAATCCCTTTATATGTCTTTAGTCATTACCTTCTGCACACCCCTTTAGGCCAAATGGTTTTCTTCCTTCCCTACCGTTCGGCACCAGCCTATGGTTTGGAAGAAGACTATCCAATAAGCATAATGGGTGTACTGTCCTAATCCCAGGAGCACTCGCAATGCGAGAGAAGGTGAAGATAAAAGACAACCGAATAAATCTTATTCCTATTTCTCCTGAACCAGAATCCATCCCCGAACTGGAACAAGTTCCTTTCGAGTTCGTATATAACCATACGATGGAGTATCCAATAGTCTGTGGATCTTCGTAGTGATACGGAGTGTCCTGGAGAAATACAAAGGTGAAGTGGGAGTGGTAATGAAATACCTGGTTTGGTCGTGAATATCAGTCGCAATTTACTTTGCTCTCTTACTAATCCCTTGCTTTGTCTTAACTTAATACCTTCTGTACACCATCGTTATGCTAATTGGTTTTCTTCATTCCCCACCGTTCGGCACCAGCCTAAGGTTCGGAAGAAGACTATCCAATTTGCATAATAGGTGTACTATCCCCTAATCTAAGGGGTACTCACAACCTGAGAGAAGGTAAAAGGAAAAGACAACTGAATAGTCCTATCCGTTTCCTCCAGAACCTGAAACCATCCTCGAATTCCTTCGAGTTCGTATATAACCATACGATGGTTTTGTCCAATGGAAATGGACGTTCGTAGTAATACGGGGTGTCCTGGAGAAATAGGTAAAAGTAGGAGTGGCAATGAGGTTCGCAACTCAGACAATCCAAAAGCCAGTGTTTAAGAAGGTTCGGTCAACTTGGTCACTGAGTCATAGTCTTAGGGTCGGGTCAATGGTCGCTGCCAAAGAGAGAGAGAAAAGAAACACTCAGCGTGCACTCTATCCTAGATCAGAATGGTTACCAATTTATCTAATCTGGAAACCTCCCACTGTACCGTCAAATTCTTCTCCAAACCTGAAAGAAGAATTAGTCGGGATCACCCGAGGAGTAAACCAACTCATCAGTGGGAATCGGGATCCAACTATCACCGCATGATAACGTGACGGAATCCGCTCACGGTATCACACTCCAGAAGGTATGCGCATATCTGGCATGTTTCAGTTCTTTTGAAACCCCCGATGAGATTTTTTCCCCATGCTCTTATGACCTTGGCGTGAGGTCAAAATATCATAAGTCACATGTCAAGTTCTACCCATCATTGTCCAGGTTAATTTAAACCTACCCGTACATACCCTTGACGTAGGCCAAAATAGTAGTACGACTGTCCCAAACTAACGCATCTATCTATGCAATAGATAAATACCCGGCAGCTACCAAACACTATGCCTTGGCGTGAGGTCAAAATACATAGCTTGAATACTACCGAATATTTAACTGAAATGATAGAGGGCTACGAATGGTTTCTGGCGAAAACCTTTAACGTAATGAACTTGATATCGTTGAAGGAACGGATAGCTTTTAAAATTATAGTGACGAAAACCTTTGCTAAAGAGGCCACTCCCGGTGAAGGGATCTCGGCTCTTTCCCCGTAGAATGAGGTGCAGGATATTCCAACTGAATACCACGATGCAAAGCAAAAGTAATCGGCTATAGTGAAGTTTAACGCCCTGACGCAAACTTCTGTCCAAGGGGTCACTCCCGGTGAAGGGATCTCGGCCCTTGCCTCGTCGACTGAGGAGCAGGATATTCTAACTGAAAACCACGATGCAAAACAAAAGTGAACGTCCTTGCAATAACAGCTTTTTGAAAAAGTTCCAACAACATCAGATTAGGTTTGTTTTTAACTTGCATTGATCCGAATCAATGCAGTCCCATCAATTGATCACACCACAAAGAACGAAAATATACTGATGTACGTATATGCCATCCGCATTCGCCACTGGGTCCCGTCATTACCCGTTAGGTTAGCTAACTAACGACAGAGCGGGGACTGGACTAGCGCGGATGCAAAACATATACAACATCTACTAATATATATACCAATATATTATATTCGCTCAAGGCGTGATAAAATGCAACATCAAAGAAATGTACAGCATCACAGAACAATACAGATATCTGGGATCCCCGGGTTTCACAGAGCCGCTGAAACCCGACGTTCCCCTGGTCGTGTGGATAGCCTGTGCAATGAAATCCTAGACCCCTACGGGCGTGGCAAGTTACCCGCCAAAACCTGAAGCGAGGCAGCCCCCTTCAGCAACGTGAATGGACTACCCAGCACTTCACGGAATCCGGTAACTTGGGCACCCCTCTTGGGTCAACCTGTACCCCCTACGAGTGCGGCGAACAGCCCGCCAATTCTAGAGTGAAGCCCCCTCCGTCTCAATGCCATGAGATGCGGGCTTGTTGCCCTCTAGAACCCGGCTATCCGTGCACCCCTCCGCGGGGCAATCCTAGTACAGAAAGTAAAATATACATACAACGGGTACATCGACCGCAACCTGGTCGTGCCCCAAAATAATAATACAAACAGGCAGTGACGGAAGTCCACATGTCGGACGCTCGCCCCGCAATATCAAATGTACATAATACAACAAAAACTGTACTACCACTGCAACCAGGTTATCCCCCACGACCGATCCGCAACATCACAGCAATACAAAGAACATCAACGTAAAAGTCACGTTCGCAAATCCGTCTAACCGGGCTATAGCAGTTACACAGGATTTACCGATCAAGTGACATTCACGGTCGTAGATATAATGTAAATACTGTGAAATAATGTGTTAAAAATATCCGATCGATCAAATTTTAACAAGTGGGCCCCCAAGTACTACTGTAGCACACCAAGAAATTCTGGGCCCAATATTAATATTCCAAAACCCATATTTTAAGCCCATAAGCCCACTGAAAAAAAATGGTGAACTGAACCCAACTACCTGCGGCGGAACCGCGGCCAAAGAGGGGTTATGACCGCGGTTCCGCGGTCGTACGGAAGGATCAGGGAACCAAAATTTTCCAGTGGTCTTAGGATACTCTGTACATCATTCTGCAGTCACCTGAAAAAAATTTCGAGACCAGAAAATTTCGATAGAAAACTGATGCTTGTGAAAAACGCGGATTTTGGAATTTTGGTCGATCAGAAATGTAAACACATTAATCCAAGCTAGACTAAGTTAATGGCGAGGCTCTGATACCACTGTAAGTGCACGGCGGTGCCCCGGCCGTCAATCCGACGGCCAAATGCAGAAGCGGTGATAAACTTTAATTTTGCAAACTAGCAAACCGGCACCACCGCGCACTAAAACCCGGATCGAACCATTAACTAGTCCTAGCTAACTACAAGAAGGGGAATAGAGATATACCGAGTGATCCGAGTCTCCGGTCTTCTCGTCGTCGTCCCGATCTCCCGCGGAATGTCCTGTCTCCACCTCGTCGCCGGAAGTGCACCACATCGCCTACATCTTTTACGGGCTCCCACCTCAATGCCGAGGCAACTCGGGCACGAAGCTGGCTAGTCGACGTGCCCAAGGTTTGCTGTAGAATATAGTGTAGAGGCTTGTGTCTCATTTGGGGTTCATGGAGGTGCCATTTTGGTGGAGGGATGATACAAGAACTATGTAAAGGGGCTTGGGGATTTTTGGAGCATGAAAAGAACAACAATTCCCAATCCAAAAATTTGGACAGCCCCTCTAGGGAAGTGGCCGGCCATCTCATATGTGGGGATTGGAATGAGAGGAGGGAGTGATAGAATGAGAGAGGCTACACAATAATGCAAGAGGGAATCAAAAGCAATCATGAAAGAACATGATCACTAACACCAAAACCACACTCTACCACAACCATCATCTCAAGCATGATGACTCCAAATGGTTAAGCTATCATCAACGACCATATCATATAAAAGTCAAGCCATAATGAAATTAGAAGTCAAGGTCAAAGAAGAGCTATCATGATACAACAATATGCAATCACCACCCTCCACAAATGCTTATTTGCACAAATGCAAATAAGCCCTCCTCCACAATCTTCGGTCAATGAACGATACAAAGAAATATGGCCGAAACGGAAAGCAAACTGGCAACTCCAGAAAACTGGTCCTGTAATAAATTACAGGAAAACCCCGATACTGTGTATACACACCCGCATTTGTATTCTGACCGAAATACAAATGCAATGAGAGAAAGTCTACACTGTACTATACTAGGATCCGGCTTAAACCAAAGCCGGCTAGTAATATCCGTCCGATCCTGATCCGTGCAATACCGCACGTATCTGATCGAACCCTGGCATATATCCATACGGCCTCTAGTACGAACTGTCCGATCCTGATCCGTGCAATACCGTACGTATCTGATCGGACCTTGCCATATCTCCATACGGCCTCTACAGCTTTTCGCCCGAAAGCTTGAGTAACTGAATGTGGGGGACTCTAAAGACTCGTCAACACCTTGGTTGTGGATTTAACCACTAGCACGTCAGAGGTATAAGCCAATACGTAACGGGCTATCAGGTATTGAACAAAAGGGACGTCTGTGAGCGTACTCAGCCTGACACCCTACTGAGCCTGTCAGGGACAATATCCGTACAGTCCGGTCCGTTCGTCTATGAGCATCGCATGGCGGGCCTAGGGGGTTGGTAAAAGTCAGACCCCCAAAAGCGGTACAAGTCGTGTCGGAGCGTAGCCCAGAACACCCTGAGATACTACTGGAATACCTACCAGTAAATCTCCTGCCTCGGCTGAGGGCTTCGTGTAATGGCTCTCCTAGACACAGCGCGACCTCACCCCCAATACCAGGAGAGACGAACCCCTCAAGATACGCTCACTGCCTCCATGTGGCTCGGGACTGTACCCAACTAAAACCTGTTTGCACGTCTCCTTTGAGCGTGGTAGGGTAGTAATCAAAGTACAGTGGGAACTCACACGAGACAAATGACGATCCTCAGGTCGATGAACTAACCTGTACAGATGTCACCAGGGAACTGCTATCTGACGTCAGGTGTAAGACCAACTAGCATGTTCCCGGCGAGTCCTGTCCGGTGTACTCATAACCTAATGAGCACCTGTATACATCTTAGGTGATCTAACTGACACCAATGGCTTGTGAGACCGGCCACCGCCCCTCGTCGGGGTCTCGACTGTATACACTAGTCTACTCTGGAGAAACGATGCCCTGTCTCGAATCTCCCACGACTAGGGACCTTTTAAGGATGTGCTTATAGACCTCCAGCTCCCACTTATATGATCGCCCTCATACTGCTGGTGGTCAAGCAAGAATCCTAGGGGCTCTATCAACGTGTAATAGTGACCTCTCAGGTCACCTAAAGCAGTACACGATAATAAAGATAAACCAGATAGCATACTATCATCTCGAGTAAGACTGTCCGACCGGGATAGGTCCTCTCTCAATCATTGCAATCACGTGCCTGTGATCCAATAATTGACTCTGAGGGCACTATCTCCAACATCAACATGACCGGACTTAAGTTATTACTAGATAAAAACATATTGACAGGGCCAAACTACAAAGATTGGCTCAGGAATGTCAAGATGGCAATCACTTACGACAAGCTAGGGTATCTCCTTACCACCAAAGCTCCCCCTGTCCCAGGTCCCAAAACCAGTGTCGTAGATAGGGAAATCTATAAGACCTGGGAAATAGATTGCGCAAAGGCCAAATTCCTCGTACTTGCCTCGATGGACAACGAACATCAGAGGAGGCACGAGAATATGGACCTAGAGTCCATATTTCTTCATACAAAAGAACTGTATGGAGAGCAGTCTCATATCGCCAGATACGAAGTGTCGAAGAAGTTGTTTTCGGCAAGGTTGGCCGTCGGATCATCGGTAGCGGAACACGTGCTTAAGATGATTGGCTACATAGCGGAGCTCGCAGAACTTGGGACCACGTTGGAGAATGAGCTCTATACGGACTTGATTCTCCAGTCCCTTCCTTCCACTTACACCCAGTTCATCCTGAACTTCAACTTACAGGAAAAGGAAGTTGAACTTTCAGAGCTCCTCAACATGCTGAGGAGTACAGAGGGCACCCTACAGAAAAGTAGGGTGACATCCACTTTGTTTGTAAGAGGATCTTCCTCTTCTAGATCCAGGGCGAAATCCAAGGGTAAGAAGAAGCAAGCCCCCGCCAAACCAGAGGCAGTGTGAGTAAAGTGGATACGAAGGGAAAAGGAAAAGCAACAAAGATAGCAGGAAAGCTGGTGGGAAGGAAGAATGCTTCTACTGTCACAAAAGTGGTCACTGGAAACAGGATTGCAAGGCTTGGAAGGCCAGAACACAGGATTTGAAGTGAGTTGCGGCTTCAGCTTCAGGTGTGTATGTTATTGAAAACTGTCTATCAATAAACTCTACATCATGGGTATTGGATACCGGATCAGGATCTCATATCTGTAATTCTTTGCAGGCGTTGAGAAAGCGTAGAGTTTTGAAGGCAGGTGACATGACCCTCAGAGTTGCAAACGGTGCTAGCATGGATGCTGAGGCCGTGGGGGACTATCACCTGGGATTGTCAGATGGACACTTTTTGGTTCTGCGTAGTTGTTATTATGTACCAAATGCAACCTGTAATATCATTTCTGTATCTTTATTATCTAATGAAGGTTATGAATTTGCATTTGTAAGTAATGTAGTGAACATTCACCTTAATCAAGTTTTGATTGGGTCAGGTACATTGAACAACGGTATATACATATTAAACCAACCACAGATTTTCAATGTCCAGAATACACACAAAAGAAAGTCTCCAGAAATCAATAAAACTTTCTTATGGCATTGTAGACTGGGTCACATCAATGAGAGAAGGTTGACTAAGTTACATACAGAAGGATATTTGGATCCGTTCGAATATCAATCATATGCAACTTGTCAATCCTGTCTCAAAGGAAAGATGACAAAGACTCCGTTCACTGAACACGGAGTAAGAGAGAGCGAGCTCTTGGGACTCGTACACAGCGACGTGTGCGGTCCAATGTCTACACATGCACGAAGCGGTTATTCTTACTTCATTACTTTTACGGATGACTTTTCAAGGTACGGTTATGTCTTCTTAATGAAACATAAATCCGAAGCTTTTGAAAAATTCCAGGAATATAAGAATGAAGTAGAAAAACAAACAGGCAAAAGTATCAAGGCACTGAGATCTGATCGAGGTGGTGAATACTTGAGTGCCGAGTTCCTGGGTTACTTAAAAGAGAATGGAATTCTCTCTCAGCTTACTCCTCCATACACTCCGCAACATAACGGTGTATCGGAGAGACGGAACCGAACCCTATTGGATATGGTACGGTCCATGATGAGTAACGCTGAGTTACCGCGATCGTTTTGGGGATATGCGCTAGAATCAGCTGCATACCTTTGAACCGAATTCCAACTAAGACTGTGCCTACTACACCATATCAGATTTGGTATTGGAAGAGACCCTATCTTAATCACATTAAGACATGGGGATGTCCAGCTTTTGTAAAAAAGCAGCATGCAGACAAGCTCGAGGCACGCTCAGTACAGTGCAAGTTTGTGGGATATCCAAAGAACTCCAAGGAATATTTCTTCTATTGCGAAGAGGAACAAAAGGTGTTTGTTTCTCGCCATGACCACTTTCTAGAACACCAGTTCATAGAAAAAGAATTAAGTGGGAGCGCAATAGAACTGGAAGAAATTCCAGAACCACGAGCTATTACTGAAAGCTTAATAGAACCAGAGGGTTCGAAAGATCAGGACATTCCCACGCCACTCCGCAGAAGTAGTAGGAAGTCTCATCCGCCCGAGAGATACTACGGTTTTCTCATTGACGGGGATAGAGAGGATTGCATCATAGACTTTGATGAGCCTACTAGCTTCCAGCAAGCCATTCAGAGCGTCGACTCGGTAAAATGGCTGGATGCAATGCGGACCGAAATGGAGTCCATGTACACCAACAAAGTATGGACGTTGGACATTGCTCCAGATGGGGTAAAACCCGTAGGATGCAAGTGGATCTTCAAAAGGAAGGTTGGTGTAGATGGACAGGTTGAGACCTATAAAGCTAGACTGGTAGCAAAGGGTTTTCGTCAGCGACCTGGTTTGGACTATGACGAAACTTTTTCTCCAGTAGCTATGCTGAAATCCATTCGGATCCTTCTTGCCATTGCTGCCTTCCACGATTATGAGATTTGGCAGATGGACGTAAAGACAGCTTTTCTAAATGGACATTTAGAGGAGTGTGTCTATATGGATCAGCCAGAGGGTTTCATTCAGAGTGGGAGCAGCGGAAAGGTGTGCAAGTTGCTTAAGTCCATTTATGGACTAAAGCAGGCATCGCGGAGTTGGAACATCTGTTTTGATGAGACGATCAAGGAATTTGGCTTTATCAAAAATCCAGATGAACCATGCATCTATTGTAGATTTGTAGCGAGAACTGTAGTGTTCCTCGTTTTATACGTGGATGACATTCTCTTAGTAGGAAATGACATTCCTATGCTACAATCTGTCAAGGGGTTCTTGTCACACAGGTTCTCCATGAAAGACCTGGGTGATGCCTCATACATTCTGGGTATCCGGATCTACCGTGACAGATCCAAGAGGATATTAGGACTTTCGCAGTCCAGGTACATCGACACCATACTGAAGAGATTCAGTATGGAAGATTCCAAGCGCGGTAATCTACCGGCTTGTCACGGGATCACCCTCTCCAAAGAGATGTCTCCCAAGACTGATTTGGAGAGGGATCGCATGTCTATTATACCCTACACTTCTGCGGTAGGCTCTATAATGTATGCGATGTTGTATACCAGACCGGATGTGGCTTATGCACTGAGTGTGGTAAGCAGGTATCAGTCTAACCCTGGGGAGAAACATTGGATAGCAGTAAAGAACATTCTCAAGTACCTGAGAAGGACTAAGGAGATGTTCTTGGTGTATGGCGGAAAAGACCTCCAGATTGAGGCCTTTGCTGACTCCAGCTTCCAGAGTGACAAGGATGATTCCAAGTCCATGTCGGGTTTTGTCTTCACCCTCAATGGAGGGGCGGTGTGTTGGAAGAGCTCCAAACAGGAAACCGTTGCTGACTCGACTATGGAAGCGGAATACATCGCTGCATCTGATGCCGCAAAAGAAGCTGTCTGGATGAGGAAGTTCTTGAAAGAACTTCAGGTGGTTCCGTCCATTGTTGACCCAATACCTCTGTATTGCGACAACAACGGGGCTATAGCTTTAGCGAAGGAACCAAGGTCCCATCAGAAATCCAGACACATCTTAAGGCGGTATCACCGGATCAGGGAGATCGTGGATCGCCAGGAGATCGAGGTTCGGAGGGTTGCATCAGAATATAACACAGCAGATCCATTCACCACGGCGTTGCCCCAGACTCAGTTCGAGCGGCAGATCGAGATGATAGGTCTTCGATACGCCAGTACATGGCCTTAGTGCAAGTGTGAGATTGTTAGTGTATATGCCCTGGAGGCCATTACTGTATCATACTTGTTTGTATATTACTTGATGGAAGCTTGGGATATTCACAGTTGTATATACAATCTTGCTCGAAATGGTAGTATGCTACTTGGTTTGTCTCTGCTTTAATATGTGCATGTGTTTCTTTTAGCATATTGCTGATATACATATTAGTAGAGCCCTTAGGATGTTTGCTTGATTACCAGCACGGTGATGGCGCTCATACTCATGGGAGCTGGGTGATCTATAAGCGCATCCTTATACAGGTCCCTAGTCGTTGGACTATCGAGACAGGGCATCGATACTCCGGAGTAGACTAGCGTATGCGCTTCTCATCCCAGCGTGGGAGACGGTCTGTCCCACAGCCGTCAGTACGTCGTACTTGAGATAGTATGCGGGTGCTCGTTAGGTTACGATTACACTGGACAGGACTCGTCGGGGACTGTTGGTTGGTATTATACATATCGTCAGTTATCAGTTCCCAGGTGACATGAGTACAGCTTAGTCCGCTGACTTGACACTGTCACTTCGCCTCGAGTGTGTTCCCACTGCACTTTGATTACTACCCTACCACGGCTCAAAGGAGTCGTGCAAACAGGTAGTTTTTGGGTGCAGTCCCGAGGCACTTGGAGGCAGTGACGGTTAGACAGGATTTGTCTCTCCCGGTATTGGGGGTTGACATCGCGCTATGTCTAGGAGAGCCATTACACGAGTAGTCCCTGGCCAGGGCAAGCGAGATATACTGGTAGGTTTCCAGTGTTATCTCAGGGTGTTCTGGGCTACACTCCGACACGACTTGTACCGCTATTAGGGGACTGACGTTCACCGCCCCCTAGGCCCGCCATGCGATGTATCAGACGAACAGACCAGACTGTATGGAGACTGTCACATACAGGCTCAGTAGGAGTTCAGATGGGGTTCACCTCGTCAGTCTTCTTATCGACATCTACCTGGGGACCGTTACGTACAGCTAGTGCCGCTTGCGGTCTGTGGTTAAACCCACTGCCAGCGTAGTGTCGAGTCTTTAGAGTCCCACACAGAGAGCTATTCGCCTTTAGGCAAAATGAGTAGAGGTCGCATGGTTTTGCGACAGGGTTCGTTCACATCCGCGCACTTGTGCATGTTTGCTGTCCGGACAGCTTATACTAGCGGGCTTTGGTTTAAGCCCGATCCTAGTATATGATTTGGGATTGGTTTTTTCTCTTTGTATTCGTGTTCCTCGGATCACGAATACGGATGCGTATGCACAGTTGCTAGAGACAGAGGGAGAGGACTTTGATTAGGGATAATGACTATTGTCATTTTATTAACCCTAATGCTTATGTGTGTATTATTGTTAATTGATATTAGTTTAATAATTGTGCATGGTTATGGTTGTTGACCATTTGACCTATCTTGACTTGTTGACCTTGTTGACATTTTGACCATCATCATTTCATTTGGAAGATGCTCTTTGATCCTTGCAATTTGCATTAAAAATGAAATGATAATGGTCATGTCTTGATTAACCATGACAATTATCTAGCTAATTATCTAATTACAATAATTCACACATATATGTGAGAATGGTTCATATTATTCTCATTCTATCATTCACATTCTCTCTCTTGTTCTTCCTCTCCCTCAAGCTCTCCCCTCTCATGTGTTGAGAAACACTTGAGCTTGAGAAAAACCCTCTCTTGATAATCTCTACTCTCATCTAGGGTTCAAGGATTAGCACTTCTTGCACCCTAGTTACTTCTAGCTTGGAGTTGAAGCCAAAGGTCGAGGCTTTCGGGTGGATCTTTCTTCGACGTGAGAAGACGACTAAGGTGACCTCCTTCCACCACTCCAAGGAGCAAGGAGAGAAGGACATAAAGCCCAAGGTATAACCTTTTTAGCACTTAGCTAGTTTCTAGTTAGCTTTAGCTTGTTTTTGTTTAGCAAAGATCCTTCATAGTCTAGTCCATGTTGCCTAAGTTGATAAAAATTTGATTTTTATTCCGTTTTCCGCCTCCCCGCAAGCACCGGGGTGGGCAACATGGACTTACAAACGTCAGACCCCAGTAGCTCGATAAGTCGTGCCGATATGAGGTCTATAACAGTTCGAGAAACTACTGATAACACTTACCAGTAAATCTCAGCAACCCTGGCCAGGGATTTCCGGCTATAGCCAATCGAACACAGCGCAACATCAACTCCCTATACCGGGAGAGACGAATCCCCTCCTATCGCTTATTGCCTCCATGTGATTCGGGACTGTACCCAAAAGCCACCTTTTTGCATGCCCTCTTGGACGTGGTATAATGGAAATCAAAGCACAGTGGGAATCACACAAGACTCTATCACGATCTCGGGTCAACAGCCTACTGTGTACCAGTGTCACCGGAGAACTGCCATCTGACGTAAGGTATAATACCATTTGGGAGTTCTCGGTGAGTCCGTCCAGTGTACCCAGTCTCCACTGAGCACCCGTACACCATCCTTGATGTCAAACACCGATGGATATGGGATCATCCATCGCCCATCATATGGGTCAAGATGCGTATACGCTAGTCTACTCTGGTGTATCGATGCCCTATCTCGATACACTCTCGACTAGGAACAGTTATAGGATGTACTCGTCGACTACCGTGGACCCACTAGTATGATCTCATCGTAGTCCCAGTAGTCGTGTACATATCCTAAGGGCTTTATCAACATGTAACATAGAGACAATCAGAGTACAGGTTAAGATAAAGTACAACCAGATAGCATACTATCATGTCGAGCAAGAAAGTCCTCCTTATATATGTCCTAGCATCCACTACAATATACATCGTATGTACAGTAATGGCCTTTAGGGAATACATATAACTAACAATCTCCCACTTGCACTAGGGCCATCTGTTGTGGTATCACATACCCAACAATTAGCTGTGGTTGAAGTATCTCATACTCAACCATCCCATAAAAGTCTCTACTGGGAAAAAGGCCTTTGTGAGTGGATCCGCACTGTTGTCCACTGTGTCTACTCTCCTAACCTCGATCTCCCTGGAGATCAACCATCTCCATGATCAGGTGATACTGCATAAGAATTATATCTGGATTTCTGATGGGACGGTAGTTCCTTGGTTAAAGCCACAACTCCATTATCACACAATGGTAGGAACGAAGTTCGTCACATGAACTTATATATATCCAGACTGCCTCTTTGGTAGCATCCTTGGTAACGTTGTATCTTGACATTAATCGTCTAGTAAGTCACGGTATCTTTCTTGGAACTCTTCCAATATACTGTCCCTCCACTTAGGGTAAAGACAATGCCTACGCCTGACATTCAGTCGTCCTTATCACCCTGGAACCTTTCCAGTGTTTCACCCCATGATCGATTGATACCATCTCACTACAACTAGTGAGAATTCTAACATCCAATTAGATCTATCTCATAGATCCAAAACCCAGGATTTAGGAGGTATCACATTGATCCTATATGGAGAATCCTTGTGATAAGCGAAGATTGACCGAGCATAGCATAGGAAACTCCTTCCCTATCAAGAGTATGTCATCCACGTACTCTACGAGGACTACCATACTCCCTACTACCTTTTTGTATATACAAGGTTTATCTACCATTTTGATGAAGTCAAACTCTTTGACTATCACATCATAACAGACGTTCCAACTCCGCGATGCCTGCTTTATCACATAAAACATCTTGCTCACGTTTCCGCTGCTCCCACAGTCTACGAAGCCCTCTGGCTGTGTACTTATATACGCTCTTTTCTAAAACATCATTTAGAAAAGCAGTCATGACACCCAACCACCAGATATCGTAGACATGGTATGTAGCCGTGGCAAGTAGGATCTGGATGGACTTAAGCATAGCTTTGAAAGTCTCAACTTTTCCATGTACACCAAGTAATCTTCTCAAGATACACATGCTCCTGATGGGGATTTAACCCTTAAGATAAAGCAACCAAAGTCCATACTTTGTTGGTGTATAAGGATTCCATCTCCGAGCTATAAGCATCCAGCCATTCTTACAGAGTCCCACTCCTGATGGCCAGCTCGAAACTATTTGGGTCATCATGTCATGATGTAATCCTCGCTCCCACTGTCATAGAGAAACCAAAGTATCTCTCAGGTGGCTGAGGAACCCTACTAGATCGGCGGATAGGCTGAGGTTCGTTTGAAACTACTGAATCCTTTGGTTCTATCAAATCATCAGCTGCAGTTTTGTATGGCTGGAACCTTTCCAGTTCTATATAACAGACCTTGCCTCGAGCTTGTCCGGATTTTGCTTTTAGACATAGGCCGGACAACCCCAAATCTTACGAAACTTAAGATATTGGCTCTTCTCTTTCCATATCACTTATGAGGTGGTAGGCAACTAATTTGATTTGAACCCTATTCAATAGGTATGCAGCTTCACAAGTGCATAATTCCCAAAAGGAAATAGGAAACTCAGTAGTACTCATCATAGAGCGCACCATATCACATAGGGTGCTATTGCTCCGCCCCGATACACTGACATGCTGTGGTGTATACGGAGGAGTAATGCTGAGAGAGAATCTCATTCTCCTTTAGAATAGTCCAGAAATTCCGTGCTCAAGTATTCTCCTCCTTGATCTCATCAAAGGACATAATACTTATACCAGTTTTTGGTTCTCTACTTCTAACTTATATTCTGTGAATATCTCAAAAGCTTCGGACTTGTGTTTCAACAGGAACATATGTCTGAATCTTAAGAGATCATCAGAGAATGTAATGAAGTACAAAGAACCGATCTTGGTATGTGTAGACAGGGGACCTTCATACATCAGCATGTATCAATCCCAAGAGTTCACTAACTCTTTCTCTGTTTCCAATAAACAGAGCTGTGGTCATCATATCTTTGTGACATGGCCGTCAAGTTTCACAAGATGTAAATTCAAACAAATTTAAATGTGCAACTTAATGTAACTTTGCTAGTCGGGTCGCATTGATATGACCTAGTCTACAATACCTCAAGAAGGATCCGTTCATTTCTGAACTGTTCCTCTTGTGTGTGTTCTGTATACTAAGAACTGTAGTTTGATTTAGAACGTCAATGCTTTTAGATAACGTGCCTGAACCGATCAACTCTTGATATAGGAAATGTTCAAAACATTATCCGACAATACAAAATTATATCCTTCTTTACTAATAAAGAGACTGATATGATGTTGTATATCAGGTTCGGTATCTAATAACATTTGTTCAGAATCAATGTATTCTGGTAATACAGGGTGATAGTGACCAGCAGACTTGGTTGCAACACTTGCACCGTTTTCTGTCTCATGAAACTTATCACCTGTTCTCAGTTCTCTACCTTTCTGTAGCCCAAGTAACATATTACATATGCGGGATCCTGATCCGGTATCTCATACCCAGGACGTAAATGATACTGAGAAACAGTTTTATGTAATGAACACACCAGAAGATGATGCATCATCATGCACTTTCTTCGTTTGGGCGGCACGGGAAATCTGGTATTCCCTAATTTCCTTCTCTGTCTTATAACAATTATAAGTTGGAGCGGGACTAACGTTCCCTAGCTCAGTATAACAAGTGGGTTCGGTCAATATATCCGTATTATTATCTTGATTAAGGCGTGATATGGTCGCTACCTGGAGAGAGAGAGAAGAAAACACTCAGCGTATGCTCTTGCAAGATTAGATTGGTTATCTAATATATCTAATCAGGATGTCTCCAACTGTTTTAATCAAATCTTCCTTCAAACCCTAAAAGGAAAGACTAGCCGGGATTAATTACACGCTACAAGTTCGCCAATCTTTCAGCCAGGCCAGTGTCGGTACTTTGAGGGAGTTTCCCCGTGCTTTCGTACGGACCTAATTAAATTAAACCTCGTTTTCCCAGAGGCGTAACCCCGTTAACACCTTTCTAGACACCTACTTGATCGGCTAATTGTAATGTGTAAAACTTTCCCAGTAGTAACTCTTACTCGCAGCGGGTATCGGGATCCAACTATCTCATAGAAGGTACGCAATCTCATTGCAAATTTCAAAACATGAAATTCCCAATAATATTTTACCCCTAGCGTCCTATGACCTTGACGGAGGTTAACAAACCATAGGCTACTAGTCAAGTTCAACCTGTCATTTCCTGATTGAATTAAACCCACCCGCACGAACCTTGACGGAGGTCAACAAGGCCGCACGACTTCCCTAATCCAATATGCATCATATGCATAAGCAGATAAATACTGTAGGGTTCCTAGGCACCATAATGGAGTCTCACAAGTGATCAAACATGCACAAATCAAAATTTTACGGGTGCCTACGGATCGTCAACTAGATATATAGGCGATGCAAGCAAGTAAACGGAAATATAGCTAAAGGGAAGGGGCTACAACCTTTGTAGATCCGGTCCTCCACCTCCTAGGCTCCGTGATGAAGTCCTCTCCGCTGTCCAAATCGAACCATGACTCTCACGGTGGTTTCATCGGAGAAAAAGGCGGGCTAGGTCGTCGACAACGTGCCGAAGATGATCTACGTCGAGGCATCACTAGATCAAGCTCCACCTTCACCAAGCCATGAAAACTCGTGAAGGAAACATCCTATACTACTTGGCAAGAGGTAGAGGATGAAGAAATATGAAGTGGGTTCACTTTAGAATTGGATTTCTCACACTTTTTCATCACTTGCCATTGATGTAGCAAGCTTTCTTCATGGAAGAAGAAGATGAAGAAGAAGAAGAAGTTATAATAAGTATTGAATAATTAGATAAATAAATCAATACTTATTATATATTAACCCTTGGTTAATTGTAGAGAATGGACCATGGTTAACTTGAATGGTTAGGGTTAAGTATAAGACAAGAATGGTGGACTAATTCAAAGCTTCAAGAATCTTCAACTAAAAACAAAAATAGCAACCATTCTTTTCTCATCTTTTCCAAAAATAAATAAATAAATAAATAAGTAAGACAAAAGAAAACCCTAATCATAAACTTAACCATGGTTAAATTCTTTGCACTTAACCAAGTAAACATGTATCATCAAACATGATACAATCATGTGCACAAATGTATATCACATATACAACTTGGACAATTCAAGTGAGAAAATCCATTTAAAGTGAACCAATACTAGTTGATGTAAAGTAATATATCAAATATATAATTATACATTAAATCATTGAATCAACACTTGATTCAATGATCCGGTCATGTCGCATATAACCGGCTAGTATCCAATGTATCGGCTTATCGAATCAATCCTTGATTCGATAACCAGGTTATATCTCATACAACCATTCGACACATACATCGCGATAGTGAAATACGGTATCACATACACGCATTATTCTCGGTCCCGCACATATCTCATATGCGCTCCTATTTCGTTTCGCTTGAGCCAGGAAACCTCTGTGTAGGACTCTAAAGACTCGTCAATACGCCGGCAGCAGATGATGATCATATCAAACACCCACAAGCCGCAAGCGGTCTGCTAAACGTAACGGCCACCCGGGTATTGAGCGATCAGAAGATCGACGAGCAAGCCCGCTCACACTCCTGTGAATCCAACCAGTAACACTTACCGTACAGTCCGGTCTGTTCGTCTGATATGTCGCATATCTCGCCTAGGGGTGGTAAACGTGAGACCCTAATAGCTCGATAAGTCATGCCGACGTAGGGTCCATAACTATCATGAAACTACTGATAACTCTTACCAGTATATCACTGCAACCCTGGCCAGGGATTTCCTGTTATGGCCCGTCGTGCATTGCGCAACATCAACCCCCAATACCGGGAGAGACGAATCCCCTCCTATCGCTCATTGCCTCCATGTGAATCGGGACTGTACCCAAAAACCACCTGTTTGCACGGCTCAGTAGAGCCGTGGTAGGGTGGAAATCAAAGCACAGTGGGAGACACACAAGACTCTATGACGATCTCGGGTCAACAGACTAAGCTGTACCAGTGTCACCAGAGAACTGCCATCTGACGTGAGGTATAATACCATCTGGGAGTTCTCGGCGAGTCCGTTCAGTGTACCCAGTCTGCACTGAGCACCCGCATACCATCTCCGATGTCAAACACCAATGGATATGGGTTCATCCATCGCCCATCGCATGGGTCGAGAAGATATACGCTAGTCTACTCTGGAATATCGATGCCCCGTCTCGATATTCCCACGACTAGGAACAATGAAGGATGTACTCATTGACTACCCAGGCCCCACTAGTATGATCTGCATCATAGTCCTGGAAGTCGAGTACACATCCTAAGGGCTTTATCAACATGTAATCAGAGAGAAAGAAGGTATACATGTTAAGATAAAGAGCAACCAGATAGCGTACTATCATGTTGAGCAAGAAAGTCCTACCTATATATGTCCCAGCATCCACTACAATATACATCCAATGTACAGTAATGGCCTCTAGGGCATACATATAACTAACAATCTCCCTCTTGCACTAGGGCCATCTGTAGCAGTGGTTGTAGTATCTAATACTCAACCATCCCTTAAACGTCTCTCTTTGGGAAAAAGGCCTTCGTGAGTGGATCCGCCGTGTCGTCCTCTGAGTCTACTCTCCTAACCTCGATCACCCTGGAGATCAACTATCTCCATGATCAGGTGATGCTGCCTCAGAATATGTCTGGGTCACTGATGGGACCAGGGTTCCAGGGCCAAAGCCACAGTTCCATTGTCACACAATGGTAGGAACCTAGTTCATCCTATGAACCAATATACACCCAAACTGCCTCTTTGGCAGTATCTTTAATAGCGATGTTACCAGCCTTTATCGTCTAGTTTGCCACGGTATCTAGCTTGGAACTCTTCCAACATACCATCCCTTTACTAAGGGTAAAGACAATGCCTGTGACTGACATTCAGTCGTCTTTATCACTCTGGAACCCTTCCAGTGATTCTCCCCAGGATCGATTGATACCATTTCACTACAACTAGTGAGTATCCTAACATCCAATTAGATCTATCTCATAGATCCAAAGCTTAGGATTTAGTAGGTATCATTTTGTTCCTATATGGAAAATCATTGTGATAAGTGGAGATTGATCGAGCGTAGCATAGGAAACTCCTTCCCTAACAAGAGTATGTCATCCACGTACTCTACGAGGATCGTCACCATACTCCCTACTACCTTTTTGTTTATACAAGGTTCATGTACCATTTTGATGATGTCAACTTCTGACTAATCCATCAAAACAGATGTTCCAACTCCGCGATGCCTGCTTTATCCTATAAAGCATCTTGCATACGTTTCCGCTGCTCCCACTGTCTACGAGGCCCTCTGGCTGTGTGCTTATAGACGCTCTCTTCTAAATCAATATTTAGAAAAATAGTCATGGCACCCAACCACCAGATATCGTATTCATGGTATGTAGCCTGGCAAGTAGGATCTGGATGGACTCAAGCATAGTCCTTAGAAAATGTTTCATCATTATCCACACCTGGTTGATGACCAAAACCTTTAACAGGTCTAGCTTTAAAAGTCTCAACTTTTCCATGTACACCAAGTAATCTTCTCAAGATATACTTGCTCCTGATGGGGATTTAACCCTTCAGATATAGCAACCAAAGTCCATACTTTGTTGGTGTATAAGGATTCCATCTCAGATCACTAAGCATCCAGCCATTCTTACAGAGTCCCTACTCTCGATGGCCTGCTCGAAACTGATTGGGCCATCATCTCATGACGCAATCCTCGCTCCCACTGTCATCGAGAAACCGAGGTATCTCTCAGGCAGGCGAGGAACCCTACCAGATCGGCGGAGAGGCTGAGGTTCGTCGGGGACAATAGAATCCTTTGGTTCTGTCAAATCTTCAGCTGTAGTTTCGTATAGCTGGAACCTTTCCAGTTCTACAGAACTGACCTTGCCTTGATCTTGTCCGGATTTTGCTTTTGATATAGGCCGGACAATCCCAAATCTTTACTTACTTAAGAGATAGGATCTTCCCACACCATATCTTATATGGAGTGGTAGGCACTGATTTGATTCGAACCTAATTCAATAGGTATGCAGCTTCTCAAGCACATAACTCCCAAAAAGGAAATAGGTAACTCTGTAGTACTCATCATAGAGCACACGATATCTAATATTGTGTGATTGCTCCGCCCCGATACACCGTTGTGCTGTGGTGTATTCAGAGGAGTAATACTGAGAGAGAATCTTATTTTCCTTTAGAATAGTCCAAGGATTCCATGCACAAGTATTCTCCTCCCTGATCTCATCATAGGACATAATTCTTATACCCGTATTTTGGTTCTCTACTTCCTAGTTATATTCTGTGAATACCTCAAAAGGTTCGGACTTATATTTCAACAGGAATATATGACTGAATCTTGAGAGATTATCAGAGAATATAATGAAGTATAAAGAACCAGTCTTGGCATGTGTAGACAGGAGACCTTACATACATCACTATGTATCAGTCCCAAGAGTTTACTAACTCTTTCTCTGTTTCCAGTAAACAGAGCTGGTGTCATTATATCTTTGTGACATGACTGGCAAGTTCCACAAGATGTAAATTCAAACTGATTTAAATATGCATCTAAATGTAACTTCAGCTAGTCGGGTCGCATTGATATGACCTAGTCTACAATACCTCAAGAAGAATTCGTTCATTTTTGAACTCTTCCTCTTGTGTGTGTTCTGTATACGAGGAACTGTAGTTTGATTTAGAACGTCAATGATTTTAGATAACGTGCCTGAACCGATCAACTTTTGATATAGGAAATGTTCAAAACATTATCCATTAATACAAAATTATATCCTTTCTTTACTAATAAAGAGACTGATATGATTTTGTATATCAGGTTCGGTATCTAATAGCATTTGTTCAGAATCAATGTATTCGTAATACAGGGTGACAGTGACCAACAGACTTGGCTGCAACACTTGCCCCGTTTTCTGCCTCATGAAACTTATCACCCGTTCTCAGTTTTTCTACCTTTTTGTAGCCCTATGTAACAGATTACATATCTGGGATCCTGATCCGGTATCATATACCCAGGATGCAGAGGATACTGAGAAACAGTTCTTTGTAATGAACACACCCGAAGGAGATGCATCATATGCACTTTCTTCGTTTGGGCGGCATAGGAATTCTGGTATTCCCCAATTTCCTGCTCTGTCTTATAACAATTATAAGTTGGAGCGAGACCAACGTTCCCCAGCTCAGTATAACAAGCGGGTTCGGTCAATACATCCATTTTATTATCTTGATTAAGGCATGATATGGTCGCTACCTGGAGAGAGAGAGAAGAAAACACTCAGCGTGCGCTCTTGCAAGATTAGATTGGTTATATATTTTATCTAATCAGGATGGCTCCCACTGTTTTTATCAAATCTTCCTTCAAACCTTAAAAGGAAAGACTAGCCGGGATTAATTACACTCTACAAGTTCGCCAATCTTTCAGCCAGACCAGTGTCGGTACTTTGAGGGAGGTTCCCCGTGCTTTCGCACGGACCTAATTACAGTAAACCTCATTTTCCCAGAGGCGTAACCCCGTTGACACCTTTCTAGATACCTACTTGATCGGCTAATTGCAAAGTGCAAAACTCTCCCAGGAGTAACAATTACTCGCAGTGGGTATCGGGATCCAACTATCATATAGAAGGTATGCAATCTCATTGCAAGTTTCAACACTTGAAACTCCCGATAATGGTTTTTACCCCTAGCACTTATGACCTTAACTAAGGTCAACAAATCATAAGTACTAGTCAAGTTCTACCCGTCATTTCGTGATTAATTAGACCCACCCACATGACCCTTAACTAAGATCAACAAAGTCACGCGACTATCCTAACTAATCGCATCATATGCGGTGTAGGAAGACATCACTTAGCTACCGTACACTGTGCCTTGACTATGGTCAACAAACACAGCACGAATACTAAGTACTCTACTTCCTAAAATGACGGAGGGTTGTGAATGGTTTTTATGAAAACCTTTAACGCTTTGAACTTGATCTCGTTGCGGAATCAAATGGTTTTGAAATGGAATGTTTTTGAGGCTTTTCTAGTTTTGCTAAAGGGGTTACTCCCGGTGAAGGGATCGTCGGCCCTTTCCTCGTCGAATGAGGTGCGGGATATATCATATATATCACTGTGCAAAGCGGAAACTATAGAAGCGATCAAAGACAAACCGAGGGTTGTAGCATCTGCCAGTTATTGCTAAAGGAGTCACTCCCGGTGAAGGGATCTCGGTCCTTTCCTCATCGAATAAGGTGCAGGATGTTCTATAATGAACACCACGATGCAAAGCAAGAACTGTAGCTACCTGTTTTTATTTTGAAATTCGATTCCACAACATCAATTAGGTTTATTTTCTTTCATTAATCTCATTAATGAATATCCCATCATTTAAGTCCACCTAAACATCACAGATAAGTAAAACGTACGCTTATGCCATCCGCATTCGCCTCGATATCCCGTCTGCACCGTTAGGTTAGGTAACTAACGGCAGAGCGGGGCAGGTCTAGCGCGGGTGTAAAACATAAGCAACGTTTATATAATATATCATATATACTATATATAATATCTGTCACAGAACATCACATGATCACATCACAGATAAATCACAGAAGAAGAAACATATGAAATATTGGATATACTAGGACGTCCGTGTTTTCAATACGAGCCAGTATAAAACACGGATTCCACGGTCGTGATGAATAGCCTATCCCACACCCCTAGACCACTACGAGAGCGGCAAGCAACCCTACCAATTCTAGGGTTAGGAGACCCGGACTCGACTCCTCGAGATGGTCTCCCACTGGACCCTAGAACCCGGTTACTTGTGCTCCCCTCCTTGGGTCTATCCTAGTGAAGAAAAGTAAATAATATACAAAAGGTGACATCTTCCGCAACCTGGAAGTGCCCCAATAAAAGAATATTATATACAAGTTTTTACATGAATGAAAATGAAAAACACTCATCTCACATAAAAAACCCCGGCTATTCAAACACGACGATCCAATATAACATATCCAGCAACACATAACATCACATGTCATCAACGTAAGTAAATATGTCAATCCCAATTGTCGTTGACATATAGCAACGAAACCGGCGATATCACATATTACACTTACGGTCGCAGAAAAGAAAGTGTAAAACTACAACAATTGGAATCCGCAACCTCTTTAGACATCACATGCCTAATCAAATGAAATACTTAGACATCGCATGCCTAACAATTATAAACCCCGCATTTTAGTCTCATTATCGAAAACACTTTTCAATACCAAGTCGGGTAATTCAACAAGATTCCCGACATCCTGATCGAATACTCGTCGCAAACTTCAGTAGACGGCCGCACCCCCGATACCGTCGACGAAGTGCACCAAGGCGGAACACCGCTACCGCGAGCACCCGAACGGATGCTTTCGGCGACGGGGTTCTCCTACAGTCACTTGGTTGGGGCTATGGAGTGAGGCTGTCTATTAAGTTTACCCGGCGAGTATCCGCGTACGCTACGTGATTGCGACGGAATTTTGATCACATCAAAACTCCGTGGCAACCGATCAAGTGAGACTAAACTGCAATGTTTATAATATTCATTCCGTTATCTCATAACTACTTGTGAATTCCAATTATTGTATCACATTCCGGATAAATAGAAAACGCTAAACTTTTCGATCGAACAATCGAACACCCAAGTTTTCCCGATACAGCTCAACACATGAAATAAGTCTAACAACATTCAGTTCGTGCCTCAGTACCAACGGTCCGGCCGTAGAAGGGTCAAGCCAACGCCTCACATGCGGCACGCCGTACTGCCCCAAACCCGAAGGTTCAAAGGGCAGTTCAAGACGGTGACATAATCGAGTTAAGGTTTGTTGTCTTCTAGAGGGTCCATCGCGTTACTCGCACTACTTAGAACGTCGTTAAACTACGGAAAAATCCAACAATTGGAAATTTCCCGGCAGAGGAAAAAGTGGGTATTTATATCCGGTCGAACTTTTTAACATATTCTAAAATACCCGGAAAAACACAGTGACAAAATTAGACAATCCGATCGATACACTGAGTTCCCAATACAACCCAGAAAATAAAACTCTGGAATAAATATTAAAATATTCCCAGGAAACCAGCACTGCAAACTAGGAATTACTGTGCAAAATTTATTGCAAGAAGAGACAAAAGGGCCGCGGAACCGCCGCATTAGCATGCTAATGCCGCGGTTCCGCCGCGCTTTAATGGATTCAGGGGCCCCGTTTTATACAGTAATTCTTAGAATCTTCTACTGAGTTTTCTGCATATTTTTAATCTGGAAAAAAACACGATTTTCAAAATTGTCCAGAGAGCAATATTAGGGTTACGGTTTCGGTTCGATCGGATTTCTAACTCCGTCTACGCATCGCCTAAGGCTCTAGCTAGGCTCTGATACCACTGTAGGGTTCCTAGGCACCATAACGGAGTCTCACAAGTGATCAAACATGCACAAATCAAAATTTTACGGGTGCCTACAAACCCTAATACGGATCGTCAACTAGATATATAGGCGATGCAAGCAAGTAAACGGAAATATAGCTAAAGGGAAGGGGCTACAACCTTTGTAGATCCGGTCCTCCACCTCCTAGGCTCCGTGATGAAGTCCTCTCTGCTGTCCAAATCGAACCATGACTCTCACGGTGGTATCATCGGAGAAAAAGGCGGGCTAGGTCGTCGACAACGTGCCGAAGATGATCTACGTCGAGGCATCACTAGATCAAGCTCCACCTTCACCAAGCCATGAAAACTTGTGAAGGAAACATCCTATACTATTTGGCAAGAGGTAGAGGATGAAGAAATAGGAAGTGGGTTCACTTTAGAATTGGATTTCTCACACTTTTTCATCACTTGCCATTGATGTAGCAAGCTTTCTTCATGGAAGAAGAAGATGAAGAAGAAGAAGAAGTTATAATAAGTATTGAATAATTAGATAAATAAATCAATACTTATCCTATATTAACCCTTGTTTAATTGTAGAGAATGGACCATGGTTAACTTGAATGGTTAGGGTTAAGTATAAGACAAAAATGGTGGACTAATTCAAAGCTTCAAGAATCTTCAACTAAAAACAAAAATAGCAACCATTCTTTTCTCATCTTTTCCAAAAATAAATAAATAAATAAATAAATAAGAAAAAAGAAAACCCTAATCATAAACTTAACCATGGTTTAATTCTTTGCACTTAACCAAGTAAACATGTATCATCAAACATGATACAATCATGTGCACAAATGTATATCACATATACAACTTGCACAATTCAAGTGAGAAAATCCATTTAAAGTGAACCAATACTAGTTGATGTAAAGTAATATATCAAATATATAATTATACATTAAATCATTGAATCAACACTTGATTCAATGATCCGGTCATGTCGCATATAACCGGCTAGTATCCAATGTATCGGCTTATCGAATCAATCCTTGATTCGATAACCAGGTTATTTCTCATACAACCATTCGACACATACATCGCGAGAGTGAAATACGGTATCACATACACGCATTATTCTCGGTTCCGCACATATCTCATATGCGCTCCTATTTCGTTTCGCTTGAGCCAGGAAACCTCTGTGTAGGACTCTAAAGACTCGTCAATACGCCGGCAGCAGATGATGATCATATCAAACACCCACAAGCCGCAAGCGGTCTGCTAAACGTAACGGCCACCCGGGTATTGAGCGATCAGAAGATCGACGAGCAAGCCCGCTCACACTCCTGTGAATCCAACCAGTAACACCTACCGTACAGTCCGGTCTGTTCGTCTGATATGTCGCATATCTCGCCTAGGGGTGGTAAACGTCAGACCCCAATAGCTCGATAAGTCATGCCGACGTAGGGTCCATAACTATCGTGAAACTACTGATAACTCTTACCAGTATATCACTGCAACCCTGGCCAGGGATTTCCTGTTTTGGCCAGTCGTGCATTGCGCAACATCAACCCCCAATACCGGGAGAGACGAATCCCCTCCTATCGCTCATTGCCTCCATGTGAATCGGGACTGTACCCAAAAACCACCTGTTTGCATGGATCAGTAGAGCCGTGGTAGGGTGGAAATCAAAGCACAGTGGGAGACACACAAGACTCTATGACAATCTCGGGTCAACAGACTAAGCTGTACCAGTGTCACCAGAGAACTGCCATCTGACGTGAGGTATAATACCATCTGGGAGTTCTCGGCGAGTCCGTTCAGTGTACCCAGTCTGCACTGAGCACCCGCATACCATCTCCGATGTCAAACACCAATGGATATGGGATCATCCATCGCCCATCGCATGGGTCGAGAAGATATACGCTAGTCTACTCTGGAATATCGATGCCCCGTCTCGATATTCCCACGACTAGGAACAATGAAGGATGTACTCATTGACTACCCAGGCCCCACTAGTATGATCTGCATCATAGTCCTGGAAGTCGAGTACACATCCTAAGGGCTTTATCAACATGTAATCAGAGAGACAGAAGGTATACATGTTAAGATAAAGAGCAACCAGATAGCGTACTATCATGTTGAGCAAGAAAGTCCTACCTATATATGTCCCGGCATCCACTACAATATACATCCAATGTACAGTAATGGCCTCTAGGGCATACATATAACTAACAAATACTAGTCTGCTACCGCACACTACGCCTTGACGGAGGTCAACAAACGTAGCACGAATACTAAGTAGGACTTATCTGAAATGACGGAGGGCTACGACTGGTTTTTAAGAAAACCCTTTGCGTAATGAACTTGATATCGTTGTAGAATCGAGTGATTTTAAATGGAGTGTTTTTTGGGCTTTTCTAGTTTTGCTAAAGGGGTCACTCCCGGTGATGGGATCGTCGGCCCTTTCCTCATCGAATAAGGTGCAGGATATTTCACAAATATTACTATGCAAAGCAAGAACTATAGAAGCAATCAAAAGACAAACCGTGTTTGCAGCATCTGCTAGTTTCACTAAAGAGGTCACTCCCGGTGAAGGGATTGTAGGGTTCCTAGGCACACTAATGAGGTCTCACAAGGCATTAACCATGCCATTTTCAAAAATTACAAGTGCCGAGAAACCCTAATACGGATCGTTAACTAGAATTTTAGGCGATACAAGCAACTAGTTAACAACTTAACTAAGTGAACGGAAATACAACCTTTGTAGATCCGGTTCTTCACCTCCATAGCTCCATGATGAAGTCTCCTTGCTGTCCAAATCAAATCCCGGGCTCTAGTGTCGGCTTCATCGGAGAAATGGGCGGGCTAGGTCATCGACTACGATGCCGAAGATGATCTACGTCGAGGCATCACAAGATCAAGCTCCCACTTCACCAAGTCATGAAACTTGTGAAGAAAACACCCTATACTACTTGGCAAGAGATAGAGGATGAAGAAATAGGAGGTGGGTTTACTTTAGAATTGGATTTCTCACTCTTTTCATGAAATCACCATTGATGGTTGCAAGCTTCTTCATCTTGAAGAAGAAGAAGAAGAAGAGGATAATATTATGATAAGTTAATTAAAAATACAAAAGAAAATGAATACTTATCATAATATGAACCATGGTTAGGTGTAGAGAATTGACTAAGGTTAGATCAATGGTTAGGGTTAAGCATGAAGACAAAATGGTCACTTTGGTCAAAGCTTCATGAAGCTTCAACAAGCTTCAAGAATGAAAGCAACCATTTTGTTTTCTTATCCCATTTCTTTTTAATCCAAATTAAAAAGATAAAAGAATGAATAAATAAAAACCTTAACCATTTACTTAACCAAGGTTAAATTCTTTACACAAACCCTAGCAAACATGTATCATCAAGCATGATACATCCAAGTGCACAAAAGTATATCACATATACAACTTGTGAACTACAAGTGAGAAAATCCATTTAAAGTAAACCAATATTAGTTAATGCAAAGTAACATATCAAATATATAATTATGCATTAAATCATTAAATCAACACTTGATTTAACGATCCGGTCATATCGCATAGAACCGACTAATATCCAATGTATCGGCTTATCGAATCAATCCTCGATTCGATAACTAGGTTATATCGCATACAACCATTCGATACATTCATCGCGAGAATAGAATACGGTATCACATACACGAATTATTCTCGGTCCCGCACATATCTCATATGCGCTCTTATTTCGTTTCGCTTGAGCCAGGAAACCTCTGTGTAGAACTCTAAAGACTCGTCAATACGCCGGCAGCAGGTGATGATCATATCAAACACCCACAAGCCGCAAGCGGTCTGCTAAACGTAACGGCCACCCGGGTATTGAGCGATCAGAAGATCGACGAGCAAGCCCGCTCACACTCCTGTGAATCCAACCAGTAACACTTACCGTACAGTCCGGTCTCGTCGTCTGATATGTCGCATATCTCGCCTAGGGGTGGTAAACGTCAGACCCCGACAGCTCGATAATTCGTGTCGATATGAGGTCTATAACAGTTCGAGAAACTACTGGTAACACTTACCAGTAAATCTTAGCAACCCTGGCCAGGGATTTCCGGTTATAGCCAATCGAACACAGCGCAACATCAGCTCCCTATACCGGGAGAGACGAATCCCCTCCTATCGCTCATTGCCTCCATGTGATTCGGGACTGTACCCAAAAACCACCGTTTTACATGCCCCCTTAGACGTGGTAAGGTGTAAATCAAAGCACAGTGGGAATCACATAAGACTCTATGACGATCTCGGGTTAACAGACTACTCTGTACCAGTGTCACCAGAGAACTGCTATCTGACGTAAGGTATAATACCATCTGGGAGTTCTCGGCGAGTCCGTCCAGTGTACCCAGTCTCTACTGAGCACCCGTATATCATCTCTGATGTCAAACACCAATGGATATGGGATCATCCATCGCCCATCTTTATAGGTCGAGAAGGTATACGCTAGTCTACTCTGGTATATCGATGCCCCGTCTCGATATACCCACGACTAGGGACCTTGAAGAATGTACTTATGGACTACCCTGTCCCCACTAGTATGATCCGCATCATAGTCCAGGTAGTCAAGTACACATCCTAAGGGCTTTACCAACATGTAACAGAGAGACAATCAGTGTACACGTTAAGGTAAAAAGCAACCAGATAGCATACTATCATGTCGAGCAAGAAAGTCCTCCCTATATATGTCCCAGCATCCACTACAATATACATCCTATGTATAGTAATGGCCTCTAGGGCATACATATAACTAACAATCTCCCACTTGCACTAGGGCCATCTGATAGCAGTGGTTGTAGTATCTCATACTCAACCATCCCATAAAAGTCTCTCTCTGGGAAAAGGCCTTTGTGAGTGGATCCGCCGTGTTGTCCTCTAAGTCTACTCTCTTTACCTCGATCACCCTGGAGATCAACTATCTCCATGATCAGGTGATACTGCCTTAGAATATGTCTGGATCACTGATAGGACGGACGTTCCTTGGCCCAAGCCAAAACTCCATTGTCACACAATGGGAGGAACTAAGTTCATCTCATGAACAAATATACACCCAGACAGTCACTTTGGTAGCATCTTAAGTAGCGATGTATCCAGCCTTTATCGTCTAGTTTACCTCGGTATCTAGCTTGGAACTCTTCCAACATACCGTCCCTTTACTCAGGGTAAAGACAATGCCTGTGACTGACTTTCAGTCGTCCTTATCACCCTGGAACCCTTCCAGTGATTCTCCCCAGGATCGATTGATACCATCTCACTATAACTAGTGAGAATCCTAACATCCAGTTAAATCTATCTCATATATCCAAAACCCAGGATTTAGGAGGTATCACTTTGATCCTATATGGAGAATCATTGTGATAAGCGGAGATTGACCGAGCATAGCATAGGAAACTCCTTCCCTATCAAGAGCATGTCATCCACGTACTCTACGAGGATCGTCACTATACTCCTTACTACCTTTTTGTATATACAAGGTTCATCTACCATTTTGATGATGTCAAACTCTTTGACTAACACATCAAAACAGATGTTCCAACTCCGGGATAACTGCTTTATCCTATAAAGCATCTTGTACACGTTTCCGCTGCTCCCACTGTCTACGAAGCCCTCTGGCTGTGTACTTATAGGCGTTCTCTTCTAAAACATCATTTAGAAAAGCAGTCATTGCACCCAACCGCCAGATATCGTAGTCATGGTATGTAGCCGTGGCAAGTAGGATCTGGATGGATTTAAGCATAGCCACTTGAAAAGGTTTCATCATTATCCACGCCTGGTCGATGACGAAAAGCTTTAACAAGTCTAGCTTTGAAAGTCTCAACTTTTCCATCTACACCAAGTAATCTTCTCAAGATATACTTTCTCCTGATGGGGATTTAACCCTTCAGATATAGCAACCAAAGTCCATACTTTGTTGGTGTACATGGATTCCATCTCAGATCACTAAGCATCCAGCCATTCTTACAGAGTCTTACTCCTGATGGCCAGCTCGAAACTAGTTGGGTCATCATCTAATGATGCAATCCTCGCTCCCACTGTCATAGAGAAACCGAAGTATCTCTCACGTGGGTGAGGATCTTTACTAGATCGGCGGAGAGGCTGAGGTTCGTTGGTAACTATTGAATCCTTTGGTTCTTTCAAATCATCAGCTGCAGTTTGTATAGCTGGAACATTTCCAGTTCTAAATTACAGATCTTGTCTCGAGCTTGTCCGGATTTTGCTTTTCAGACATAGGCTGGACAACCCCAAATCTTAACTAACTTAAGAGATGGGCTCTTCCCTTATCATATCAAATATGAAGTGGTAGGCAACTGATTTGATTTGAACCCTATTCAATAGGTACGCAGCTTCTCATGTGCATAACTCCCAAAAAGGAAATAGGTAACTCAGTAGAACTCATCATAGAGCACACCTTATCATATAGGGTGTGATTGCTCCGCCCCGATATACCATCGTGCTATGGTGTATACGGAGGAGTAATGCTGAGTGAGAATCTCATTCTCCTTTAGAATAGTCCAGGAATTCCGTTCTCAAGTATTCTCCTCCTTGATCACATCAAAGGACATAATACTTATACCCTTTTTGGTTCTCTACTTCTAACTTATATTCTGTGAATATCTCAAAAGGTTCGGACTTGTGTTTCAACAGGAACATATGTCTGAATCAAAAGAGATCATCAGAGAATTTAATGAAGTATAAAGAACCGGTCTTGGCAAATGTAGGCAGGGGACTTTACATACATCAACATGTATCAATCCCAAGAGTTTACTAACTCTTTCTCTGTTTCCTGTAAACGGAGCTATGGTCATCAGATCTCTGTGACATGAATGGCATGTTTCACAAGATGTAAATTCAAACTGATTTAAATATGCATCTAAAATGTAACTTCAGCCAGTCGGATCGCATTGATATGACCTTGTCTACAATGTCTCAAGAAGGATTCGTTCATGTCTGAACTCTTCCTCTTGTGCGTGTTCCGTATACTAAAGAACTGTAGTTTGATTTAGAACATCAATGCTTTTAGATAACGTGCCTGAACCGATCAACTTTTGATATAGGAAATGTTCAAAACATTATCCATCAATACAAAATTATATCCTTTCTTTACTAGTAAAGAGACTGATATGATTTTGTATATCAGGTTCGGTATCTAATAACATTCGTTCAGAATCAATGTACTGGTCATACAGGGTGACAGTGACCAACAGACTTGGCTGCAACACTTGCCCCGTTCTTTGTCTCATGAAACTTATCACCCGTTCTCAGTTTTCTACTTATCTGTAGCCCTATGTAACAGATTACATATCTGGGATCCTGATCCGGTATCATAAACCCAGGATGCGGAGGATACTGAGAAACAGTTCTTTGTAACGAACACACCTGAAGATGATGCATCAGCATGCACTCTCTTCGTTTGGGCGGCACGGGAATTCTGGTATTCCCCTATTTCCTGCTCTGTCTTATAACAATTATAAGTTGGAGCG
The DNA here is from genome assembly GCA_030015575.1 of Agapanthus africanus. Lineage (NCBI taxonomy): Eukaryota > Viridiplantae > Streptophyta > Magnoliopsida > Asparagales > Amaryllidaceae > Agapanthus > Agapanthus africanus. The sequence continues at coordinate 380,591,926 of CM057337.1, read as the reverse complement.
GGGCCAACGTTCCCCAGCTCAGTATAACAAGCGGGTTCGGTCAATATTCCGTATTTTTATCTTGATTAAGGCGTGATATGGTCGCTACCCGGAGAGAGAGAGAAGAAAACACTCAGCGTGCGCTCTTGCAAGAATAGATTGGTTATTATTTTATCTAATCAGGATGGCTCCCACTGTTTTAATCAAATCTTCCTTCAAACCCTAAAAGGAAAGACTAGCTGGGATTAATTACACGCTATAAGTTCGCCAATCTTTCAGCCAGGCCAGTGTCGGTACTTTGAGGGAGGTCCCCCGCGCTTTCGCACGAACCTAATTAATGTAAACCTCGTTTTCCCAGAGGCGTAACCCCGTTGACACCTTTCTAGACACCTACTTGATCGGCTTGTTGCAATGTGTAAAACTCTCCCAGGAGTAACTCTTACTCGTAGCGGGTATCGGGATCCAACTATCTCATAGAAGGTATGCAATCTCATTGCAAATTTCAACACTTGAAATTCCCTATAATATTTTGCCCCAAACGATCTATGACCTTGACAAGGTCAACAAACCATAGACCGTAAGTCAAGTTCAACCCGTCATTTCTTGATTGAATCAAACCCACCCGCACGACCCTTGACAAGGTCAACAAGGCCGTACGACTACCCTAACCCAATCTGCATCATATGCATAAGCAGATAAATACTGGTTAGCTACCGCACACTGCGCCTTGACAAGGTCAACAAACGCAGCACGAATACTAAACAGGACTTATCTGAAATGACGGAAGGCTACGACAGGTTTTTCTTAAAACCTATTGCGTAATGAACTTGATATCGTTGTAGAACCAAATGAATTTTAAAATGGAGTGTTTTTGAGGCTTTTCTAGTTTTGCTAAAGGGGTCACTCCCGGTGAAGGGATCGTCGGCCCTTTCCTCGTCGAATGAGGTGCGGGATATATCATATATATCACTGTGCAAAGCAGAAACTATAGAAGCTTTCAAAAGACAATCCGAGTGTGTAGCATCTTCAAGTTATTGCTAAAGGAGTCACTCCCGGTGAAGGGATCTCGGTCCTTTCCTCATCGAATAAGGTGCAGGATATATCATATATACCGCTGTGCAAAGCAAGAACTGTAGCTACCTGTTTTATTTTTGAAATTCGATTCTATAACATCTTAGGTTTCTTTTATTTCATTAATCTCATTAATGAAGTCCCCTCATTTAAGTTCCAAAACATCACAGATAAATACGATGTACACTTATGCCATCCGCATTCGCCTCGATGTCCCCTCATGCACCGTTAGGTTAGGTAACTAACGGCAGAGCGGGGCAGGGCTAGCGCGGGTGTAAAACATAAGTAACATCTATATAATATATCATATATACTATATACAGTATCTATCACAGAACATATCACATGATCACATCACAGATATCGCAGCAAAAGAATCATATGAAATATTGGATATACTAGGACGTCCGTGTTTTCAATACGAGCCAGTATAAAACACGGATTCCATGGTCGTGATGAATAGCCAAACCCACACCCCTAGACCCCTACGAGAGCGGCAAGCAACCCTACCAATTCTAGGGTTAGGAGACCCGGACTCGACTCCTCGAGTTGGTCTCCCACTGGACCCCAAAACCTGGTTACTTGTGCCCTCCTCCTTGGGTCTATCCTAGTGCGGAAAAGTAAATAATATACAAAGGGTGACATCTTCCGCAACCTGGAAGTGCCCCAATAAAAGAATATTACAGACAAGTTTTTTACATGAATGAAAATGAAAAACACTCATCTCACATAAAAAAACCCCTGGCTATTCAAACACGACGATCCAATATAACATATCCAGCAACACATAACATCACATGTCATCAACGTAAGTAAATATGCGCATCCCAATTGTCGTTGACATATAGCAACGAAACCGGTGATATCACATATTACACTTACGGTCACAGAAAAGAAAGTGTAAAACTACAACAGTTGGAATCCGCAACTTGCATAGACATCGCATGCCTAATCAAATGAATACCTTAGACATCGCATGCCTAACAATTATAAACCCTGAATTTTAGTCTCATTATTGAAAACTCTTTTCAATATCAAGTCGGGTAATTCAACAATATTCTCGACATCCTGATCGAATGCTCGTCGCAAACTTTAGTAGACGGACGCACCCCCGATACCGTCGACGAAGTGCACCAAGGCGGAATACCGCTGCCGCGAGCACCCGAACGGATGCTTTCGGCGACGGAGTTCTCCTACAGTCACTTGGTCGGGGCTATGGAGTGAGGCTGTCTATTAAGTTTACCCGGCGAGTATCCGCGTACGCTACATGATTGCGACGGACTTTTGATCACATCAAAATTCCGTGGCAACCAATCAAGTGAGACTAAACTGCTATGTTTATAACATTCATTCAGTTATCACATAACTACTTGTGAATTCCAATTATTGTATCACAATCTGGATAAACAGAAAATGTTAAACTTTCCAATCGAACATTCGAACACCCAAGTTTTCCCGAAACAGATCAACACATGAAACAAGTTTAAAAACATCTAGTTCATGCCTCAGTACCAACGGTCCAGCTGTAGAAGGGTCAAGCCAACGCCTCACATGTGGCACGCCGTACTGCCCCAAACCCTAAGGTGCAAAGGGCAGTTCAAGACGGTCACATAATCGAGTTAAAGTTTGTTGTCTTCTAGAGGGACCATCGCGTTACTTGCACTACTTAGAACGTTATTAAACCACGGAAAGATCCAAAACTTGGAAATTTCCCGACAGGGGAAAAGTTGGGTATTTATATCCGGTCGAACTTTCTAACATATTCTAAATAATTATCCGGAAAACACATAGACAAGATTAGACAATCAGATCGAATCTACGAACCCCCAATACAACCCAGAAATTTCAACTCTTTAACAAATATTAAAAATTCCCAGGAAAACCAGCACTGCAAAGTAGGAGTTACTTTGCAAAATTCAATGCATGATAAGACAAATCGGCCGCGGAACCGCCGCACGAGCCATGCTCGTGCCGCGGAACCGCGGCGGCTTGATGGAATTAGGGCATCGAATTTTACAGTAACTCTTAGATATTCCTGCTGATTTTTCTGCATATTTTTAATTCTCAAAAATCCACAATTTTCAAAAATGTACAGAGAGCAATTTTGGGTTTAGGGTTTCGGTTCGATCGGGTTTCTAACATCGTCTAAGCATCTCCTAAGGCTCTAGCTAGGCTCTGATACCACTGTAGGGTTCCTAGGCACACTAATGAGGTCTCACAAGGCATCAACCATGCCATTTTCAAAAATTACAAGTGCCGAGAAAGCCTAATACGGATCGTTAACTAGAATTTTAGGCGAAACAAGCAACTAGTTAACAACTTAACTAAGTGAACGGAAATACAACCTTTGTAGATCCGTTTCTTCACCTCCATAGCTCCATGATGAAGTCTCCTTGCTGTCCAAATCAAATCCCGGGCTCTAGTGTCGGCTTCATCGGAGAAATGGGCGGGCTAGGTCATCGACTACGATGCCGAAGATGATCTACGTCGAGGCATCACAAGATCAAGCTCCCACTTCACCAAGTCATGAAACTTGTGAAGAAAACACCCTATACTACTTGGCAAGAGGTAGAGGATGAAGAAATAGGAGGTGGGTTCACTTTAGAATTGGATTTCTCACTTTTTTCATCAAATCACCATTGATGGTTGCAAGCTTCTACATCTTGAAGAAGAAGAAGAAGAGGATAATATTATGATAAGTTAATTAAAAATACAAAAGAAAATGAATACTTATCATAATATGAACCATGGTTAGGTGTAGAGAATTGACTAAGGTTAGATCAATGGTTAGGGTTAAGCATGAAGACAAAATGGTCACTTTGGTCAAAGCTTCATGAAGCTTCAACAAGCTTCAAGAATGAAAGCAACCATTTTGTTTTCTTATCCCATTTCTTTTTAATCCAAATTAAAAAGATAAAAGAATGAATAAATAAAAACCCTAACCATTTACTTAACCAAGGTTAAATTCTTTACACAAACCCTAGCAAACATGTATCATCAAGCATGATACATCCAAGTGCACAAAAGTATATCACATATACAACTTGTGAACTACAAGTGAGAAAATCCATTTAAAGTGAACCAATATTAGTTAATGCAAAGTAACATATCAAATATATAATTATGCATTAAATCATTAAATCAACACTTGATTTAACGATCCGGTCATATCGCATATAACCGACTAATATCCAATGTATCGGCTTATCGAATCAATCCTTGATTCGATAACTAGGTTATATCGCATACAACCATTCGATACATTTATCGCGAGAATAGAATACGGTATCACATACACGAATTATTCTCGGTCCCGCACATATCTCATATGCGCTCCTATTTCGTTTCGCTTGAGCCAGAAAACCTCTGTGTAGGACTCTAAAGACTCGTCAATACGCCGGCAGCAGGTGATGATCATATCAAACACCCACAAGCCGCAAGCGGTCTGCTAAATGTAACGGCCACCCGGGTATTGAGCGATCAGAAGATCGACGAGCAAGCCCGCTCACACTCCTGTGAATCCAACCAGTAACACTTACCGTACAGTCCGGTCTCGTCGTCTGATATGTCGCATATCTCGCCTAGGGGTGGTAAACGTCAGATCCCAACAGCTCGATAAGTCGTGTCGATATGAGGTCTATAACAGTTCGAGAAACTACTGGTAACACCTACCAGTAAATCTCAGCAATCCTGGCCAGGGATTTCCGGTTATAGCCAATCGAACACAGCGCAACATCAACTCCCTATACCGGGAGAGACGAATCCCCTCCTATCGCTCATTGCCTCCATGTGATTCGGGACTGTACCCAAAAACCACCGTTTTGCACGCCCTCTTGGACGTGGTAAGGTGGAAATCAAAGCACAGTGGGAATCACATAAGACTCTATGACGATCTCGGGTCAACAGACTACTCTTTACCAGTGTCACCAGAGAACTGCCATCTGACGTAAGGTATACTACCATCTGGGAGTTCTCGGCGAGTCCGTCCAGTGTACCCAGTCTCCACTGAGCACCCGTATATCATCTCTGATGTCAAACACCAATGGATATGGGATCATCCATCGCCCATCTTTATGGGTCGAGAAGGTATACGCTAGTCTACTCTGGTATATCGATGCCCCGTCTCGATATACCCACGACTAGGGACCTTGAAGGATGTACTTATGGACTACCCTGTCCCCACTAGTATGATCCGCATCATAGTCCAGGTAGTCAAGTACACATCCTAAGGGCTTACCAACATGTAACAGAGAGACAATTAGTGTACACGTTAAGGTAAAGAGCAACCAGATAGCATACTATCGTGTCGAGCAAGAAAGTCCTCCCTATATATGTCCCAGCATCCACTACAATATACATCCTATGTATAGTAATGGCCTCTAGGGCATACATATAACTAACAGGGATCTCGGCTCTTTCCTTATCGAATAAGGTGCTGGATGTTCTACGCGGAACACCGCTATGCAAAGCAAGAACTAGAGTTACCAGTTTTTAAACAAGTTTCTACAACATCTTTAAGTTTCTTTTATTTCATTAATCTCATTAATGAAGACCCATTTTAATATGCTTCACAAGCATCAGATATGAAACGAAATCAACAATATATATAATATATATCTCATATATATAATATAAACAATCGTCTCAGGAAGTAATATGATCTCATCACAGAACATAACAGCAGAAGAACATATATGAAATATTGGATATACTAGGACGTCCGTGTTTTGAATACGAGCCTGCATAAAACACGGATTCCATGGTCGCGATGAATAGCCAAACCCACATCCCTAGACCCCTACGATAGTGGCAATCCACACTGCCAATTCTAGGGTTAGGAGACCCGGTCTCGACTCCTCGAGATGGTCTCCCACTGGACCCTAGAACTAGGTTACTTGTGCTCCCCGCCTTGGGTCTGCCTAATGCGGAAAAATAAATAATATACAATGGTGACATCATCCTCAGCCCGGAAGTGCCCCAATAAAAGAATATTACATACAAATGAATTTTACATGAATGAAAAAGAAAAACTCTCATCTCACATAAAACCCCCGGCTATTCAGAACGCGACGATCCAATATAACATATCACAGCAACACATAATATCTCATATCTTCAACGTAAGCAAGTATGCGTATCCCGATTGTCGTTGATGTATAGCAACGAAGCCGGCGATACACCACATACTACGCTTACGGTCACAGAAAAGAAAGTGTAAAACTACAACAGTTGGAATCCGCAACCTCCTTAGACATCGCATGCCTAACCAAATGAATTCCTTAGACATCGCATGCCTAACAATTATAAACCCCGCATTTTAGTCTCATTATCGAAAACACTTTTCAATATCAAGTCGGGCAATTCAACAAGATTCCCGACAACCCGATCGAATACTCGTCGCAAACTTTAGTAGACGGCCGCACCCCCGGATGCCATCGATGAAGTGCACTAAGACGGAACACCGCTGCCGCGAGCACCTGAACGGATGCTTTTGGCGACGGGGTTCTCCTACAGTCACTTGGTCGGGGCTATGGGATGTGGCTATCTATTAAGTTTATCGGGCGAGTATCCGCCTACGCTACGTGATTGCGACGGACTTTTGATCACATCAAAATCCTGTGGAAACCGATCATCTGAGACTAAACTGCTATGTTTATTATATTCAAATTAGTTATCTCATAACTTCTTGTGGATTCCAAATATTGTATCACAATCCAAATAAATAGACAATGTTAAACTTTCCGATCGAATAATCAAACACCCAAGATTTCCCCAATATATCTCAACACTTGAAATCGGTTTAAAAATATCCATCACATGCCACAGTACCAATGGTCCAGCCGTAGAAGGGTCAAGCCAACGCCTCACATGTGGCATGCCGTACTGCCCCAAACCCTAAGGTTTATAGGCAGTTCAAGACGGTCACATAATCGAGTTAAGGTTTGTTGTCTTCTAGAAGGTCCACCGCGTTTCTTGCACGATTTAGAAAGTTTCAAACTCGAGAAAAAAATCCATCTTTTAAAAAATTTTCCGACTGGGAAAAAATGAGTTATTGATATCCGTTCGAACTTTTTAACATGTTCTGAAAAATTCCCGGACAAAATAAATGAAGTTATATTATCCGATCGAATCAACGAGTCCCCAATACAACCCAGATAACTCAACACATGAGTATAATTAAAAGTACCCAGAAAAATCAGGAAACACATACGGATGAAACTGTACAAAAAAAAAAAAGAAAAACCCTATCTTTACTGTTGCGCCGCGGAACCGCCGCTAATAGCATGTCATTGCCGCGGTTCCACGGCCGTTTAAGTGAGTTAGTGGCTCGTTTTTCACATAAGTCCATTGAATTCCCTGCTGATTTTTTTGAGTATTTTTAATATGGAAAAAATCACATTTTCAGAAAATGTCCAGAGAAGGGTTCGGATTAGGGTTTCGGGTTTCGATCGGACTTTAAATTTCGCTCAGACATCGCCTAAAGCTCCAGCTTGGCTCTGATACCACTGTAGGGTTGCTAAGCAGGCTCACAAGGTTCTACGAGGCATCAAACATGCCCGATTAAAAATTTAGCCATGCCGAACAACCTAAAACCGGATCTTTAAACTAGAGTTTAGGTGAAAACAACCATGTTAAACTCTTTAACACTAAGTGAGAGGGATTACAACCTTTGTAGATCCGGTCCTTCACTTCTTAAGCTCCGTGTAGATGTCCCCTTCGCTGCGATCGTGAACTCTGGACTGTGGAGTAGCTCCATAAAAAGAACGAACGTGCTTGCTTCGATGACTTCGAGGACGAAGATGATCTACGTCGGGGAGACACTAACTCTATCTATTCCTTCACTAGGTCATGAACTTTGTGAAGAGAACACACTCTACTACATGACAAGTGGTAGAGGATGAAGAAGTAGGAGGTGGGCTCACTTTAGAATTGATTTTCTCACACTTTTTCTCATGGCACCATTGGAGCTAGTAAGCTTTTCATGAAGCTTGATGACGAAGAAGAAGAAGAAAGAATAATATCATCATATGAATTATATTTTCTCAATTATGTAACCATGGGTGAGTTAAGCTATCATGCTTAACTCATGTAGAGAATTAACCAAAGCACGAGGTTATGGGTTGGGTTAACTAAATATCATTAAGAATAACAAAAGTGTTGACTTTGTCAATGTTTCCACAAGCTTCATGAAAGCTTGAGAACTTTGACAAAGTCTTTCTCTTTTGTTATTCTTAAGATATAAACAAAACCTTAATCTTTAACCTAATCCTGGTATATGTCTCATACACCCATCTTTGATGTATCACCAAGCATGATACAATCTTATGTACACAAATATATATCATATATACACTTATGCCCAATCAAGTGAGAAAATAAATCATAAGTGAACTAATACTAGTTAATGTAATGTAATATATCAAATATGTAATTATACATTAAATTATTAAATCAACTCTTGATTTAATAACCCGGCTATAACCGACTAATATCATGTGTAACAACTTATCGAATCAACACTTGATTCGATAACCCGGCTATATCGCATACAACCGATCAATATCACGAATCGTGAGAATAGAATACGGTATCTCATATCGTTTTAATCTCGGTCCCGCACATATTACATATGTGCTCCAACTCCGTTTCGCTTGAGCCAGGAAACCCCTGTATAGGACTCTAAAGAATCGTCAATACGCCTGCAGTAGGTGATAATCATATCAAACACCCACAAGCCGCAAGCGTTTTGCTAAACGTAACGGCCAACCAGGTATTGAGCAATCATAAGATCAACAAACAAGCCTGTACATTCTCCTATGAATCCAATCAGTAACACTCCCGTACAGTCCGGTCTCGTCGTCTGATATGTCGCATATCTCGCCTAGGGATGGTAAACATCAGACCCAGTAGCTCGATAAGTCGTGTCGATATGAGGTCTATAAATGCTCGAGAAACTACTGATAACACTTACCAATAAATCTCAGCAACCCTGGCCAGGGATTTCGGGTTATAGCCAATCGAACACAGCGCAACATCAACTACCTATACCGGGATAGACGAATCCCCTCCCATCGCTCATTGCCTCCATGTGATTCGGGACTGTACCTAAAAGCCACCTTTTTGCATGCCCTCTTGGACGTGGTATGATGGAAATCGAAGCACAGTGGGAATCACACAAGACTCTATGACGATCTCGGGTCAACAGACTACTCTGTACCGGTGTCTCCGGAGAACTGCCTTCTGACGTAAGGTATAATACCATCTTGGAGTTCTCGGCGAGTCCGTCCAGTGTACCCAGTCTCCACTGAGCACCCGTACACCATCCTTGATGTCAAACACCGACGGATATGGGATCATCCATCGCCCATCATATGGGTCAAGATGCGTATACGCTAGTTTACTCTGGTGTATCGATGCCCTGTCTCGATACACCCTCGACTAGGAATTGTTATAGAATGCACTCGTCGACTACCATGGCCCCACTAGTATATCTCATCATAGTCCCAGTAGTCGAGTACATATCCTAAGGGCTTTATCAACATGTAACATAGAGATAATTAGAGTACATGTTAGGATAAAGTACAACCAGATAGCACACTATCATGTCGAGCAAGAAAGTCCTCCCTATATATGTCCTAGCATCCACTACAATATACATCGTATGTACAGTAATGGCCTCTAGGGCTTACATATAACTAACAATCTCCCACTTGCACAAGGGCCATCTGTTGTGGTATCACATACCCAACAATTAGCTGTGGTTGAAGTATCTCATACTCAACCATCCCATAAAATTCTCTACTGGGAAAAAGGCCTTTGTGAGTGGATCCGCGCTGTTGTCCTCTGTGTTTACTCTCCTAACCTCGATCTCCCTGGAGATCAACCATCTCCATGATCAGGTGATACAGCCTAAGAATTATATCTGGATTTCTGATGGGACGGTAGTTCCTTGGCTAAAGCCACAACTCCATTGTCACACAATGATAGGAACGAAGTTCATCACATGAACTTATATATATCCAGAATGCCTCTTCGGTAGCATCCTTGGTAACGATGTATCTTGCCTTTAATCGTCTAGTAAGTCTCGGTATCTAGCTTGGAACTCTTCCAACATACCGTCCCTCCACTGAGGGTAAAGACAATACCTGCGACTGACATTCAGTCGTCCTTATCACCCTGGAACCTTTCCAGTGTTTCATCCCAGGATCGATTGATACCATCTCACTACAACTAGTGAGAATCCTAACATTCAATTAGATCTATCTTATAGATCCAAAATCCAGGATTTAGGAGGTATCACTTTGTCCTATATGGAGAATCCTTGTGATAAGCGGAGATTGACCGAGCGTAGCATAGGAAACTCCTTCCCTATCAAGAGTATGCCATCCACGTACTTTACGAGGACTACCATACTCCCTACTACCTTTTTGTATATACAAGGTTTATCTACCATTTTGGTGAAGTCAAATTCTTTGACTATCACATAAAAACAGACGTTCCAACTCCGCGATGCCTGCTTTATCACATAAAACATCTTGCTCATGTTTCCGCTGCCCCCACTGTCTATGAAGCCCTCTGGCTGTGTACTTATAGACGGTCTTTTCTAAATCATCATTTAGAAAAGTAGTCATGACACCCAACCACCAGATATCGTAGTCATGGTATGTAGCCGTGGCAAGTAGGATCTGGATGGATTTAAGCATAGCTTTGAAAGTATCAACTTTTCCATGCACACCAAGTAATCTTCTCAAGATACGCTTGCTCCTGATGGGGATTTAACCCTTCAGATAAAGCAAGCAAAGTCCATACTTTGTTGGTGTATAAGGATTCCATGTCAGATCGCTAACCATCCAGCCATTCTTACAGAGTCCCACTCCTGATGGCCGGCTCGAAAATAGTTGGGTCATCATCTCATGATGTAATCCTCGCTCCCACTGTCATAGAGAAACCAAAGTATCTCTCAGGTGGGTGAGGAACCCTACTAGATCGGCGGAGAGGCTGAGTTTCGTTGGAAACTACTGAATCCTTTGGTTCTATCAAATCATCAGCTGCAGTTTTGTATGGCTGGAACCTTTCCTGTTCTACATAACAGACCTTGTCTCGAGCTTGTCCGGATATGTCTTTTAGACATAGGCCGGACAACCCCAAATCTTAACAAACTTAAGATATGGGCTCTACCCTTTCTATATCACATATTAAGTGGTAGGCAACTAATTTGATTTGAACCTTATTTAATAGGTATGCAGCTTCACAAGTGCATAATTCCCAAAAGGAAATAGGAAACTCAGTAGTACTCATCATAGAGCGCACCATATCACATAAGGTGCTATTGCTCCGTCTCGATACACCGACATGCTGTGGTGTATATGGAGGAGTAATGCTGAGAGAGAATTTCATTCTCCTTTAGACTAGTCCAGAAATTCCGTGCTCAAGTATTCTCCTACTTGATCTCATCAAAAGACATAATACTTATACCAGTTTTTGGTTCTCTACTTCTAACTTATATTCTGTGAATATCTCAAAAGCTTCGGACTTGTGTTTCAACAGGAACATATGTCTAAATCTTAAGAGATCATCAGAGAATGTAATGAAGTACAAAGAACCGATCTTGGCATGTGTAGACAGGGGACCTTCACACATCAGCATGTATCAATCCCAAGAGTTCACTAACTCTTTCTCTGTTTCCAATAAACTGAGCTGTGGTCATCTTATCTTTGTGACATGACCGGCTAGTTTCACAAGATGTAAATTCAAACAAATTTAAATATGCATCTTAATATAACTTTGCTAGTCAGGTCGCATTGATATGACCTAATCTACAATGCCTCAAGAAGGATCCGTTCATTTCTGAACTCTTCCTTTTGTGTGTGTTCTGTATACTAAGAACTGTAGATTGATTTAGAACGTCAATGCTTTTAGATAACGTGCCTGAACCGATCAACTCTTGATATAGGAAATGTTCAAAACATTATCCAACAATACAAAATTATATCCTTCTTTACTAATAAAAAGACCGATATGATGTTGTATATCAGGTTCGGTATCTAATAACATTTGTTCAGAATCAATATATTCTGGTAATACAGGGTGATAGTGACCAACAGACTTGGTTGCAACACTTGCACCGTTTTCTGTCTCATGAAACTTATCACCCGTTCTTAGTTCTCTACCTTTCTGTAGCCCATGTAACAGATTACATATGCGGGATCCTGATCCGGTATCTCATACCCCGGACGTAAAGGATACTGAGAAACAGTTCTATGTAATGAACACACCTGAAGATGATGCATCAGCATGCACTTTCTTCGTTTGGGCGGCACGGGAAATCTGGTATTCCTCAATTTCCTGCTCTGTCTGATAACAATTATAAGTTGGAGCGGGACCAACATTCCTCAGCTCAGTATAACAAGTGGGTTCGGTCAATATATCTGTATTATTATCTTGATTAAGGTATGATATGGTCGGTACCTGGAGAGAGAGAGAAGAAAACACTCAGCGTATGCTCTTGCAAGATTAGATTGGTTATCTAATATATCTAATCAGGATGTCTCCCACTATTTTAATCAAATCTTCCTTCAAACCCTAAAAGGAAAGACTAGCCGGGATTAATTACACGCTACAAGTTCGCCAATCTTTCAGCCAGGCCAGTGTCGGTATTTTGAGGGAGGTTCCCCGTGCTTTCGCACGGACCTAATTAAAGTAAACCTCATTTTCCCAGAGGTGTAACCCCGTTAACACCTTTCTAGACACCTACTTGATCGGCTAATTTTAATGTGTAAAGCTTTCCCAGGAGTAACTCTTACTCGCAGCGGGTATCGGGATCCAACTTTCTCATAGATGTTATGCAATCTCATTGCAAATTTCAACACTTGAAATTCCCAATAATATTTTACCCCTAGCATCTTATGACCTTGACGGAGGTCAACAAACCATAGGCTATTAGTCAAGTTCATCCCGTCATTTCCTGATTGAATTAAACCTACCCGCACGACCCTTAACGGAGGTCAACAAGGCCGCACGACAACCCTAATCCAATCTGATATCGTTGTAGAATCAGCTGATTTTAAATGGAGTGTTTTTGAGGCTTTTCTAGTTTTGCTAAAGGGGTCACTCCCGGTGAAGGGATCGTCGTCCCTTTCCTCATCAAATAAGGTGCAGGATATTTCACAAATATCACTATGCAAAGCAAGAACTATAGAAGCAATCAAAGGACAAACCGAGTTTGTAGCATCTGCTAGTTTCACTACAGAGGTCACTCCCGGTGAAGGGATCTCGGCTCTTTCCTTATCGAATAAGGTGCTGGATGTTCTACAAGGAACACCGCTATGCAAAGCAAGAACTAGAGCTACCAGTTTTTAAAAAACTTTCTACAACATGTTTAGCTTTCTTTTATTTCATTAATCTCATTAATGAAGTCCTATTTTAATATGCATCACAAGCATCAGATATGAAACGAAATCAACAATATATATAATATATATCTCATATATATAATATAAACATTTGTCTCAGGCAGTAATATAATCTCATCACAGAACATAGCAGCAGAAGAACATATATGAAATATTGGATATACTAGGACGTCCGTGTTTTCAATATCAGCCTGTATGAAACACGGATTCCACGGTCGCGATGAATAGCCAAACCCACATCCCTAGACCCCTACAAGAGCGGCAAGCAACACTGCCAATTCTAGGGTTAGGAGACCCGGTCTCGACTCCTCAAGATGGTCTCCCACTGGACCCTAGAACCCGGTTACTTGTGCTCCCCGCCTTGGGTCTACCTAATGCGGAAAAGTAAATAATATACAATGGTGACATCATCCTCAGCCCGGAAGTGCCCCAATAAAAGAATATTACATACAAATGAATTTTACATGATTGAAAAAGAAAAACTCTCATCTCACATAAAAACCCCGGCTATTCAGAACGCGACGATCCAATATAATATATCACAGCAACACATAATATCTCATATCATCAACGTAAGCAAGTATGCGTATCCTGATTGTCGTTGATGTGTAGCAACGAAGTCGGCGATACACCACATACTACACTTACGGTCATAGAAAAGAAAGTGTAAAACTACAACAGTTGGAATCCGCAACCTCCTTAGACATCGCATGCCTAACCAAATGAATTCCTTAGACATCGAATGCCAAATAATTATAAACCCCGCATTTTAGTCTCATTATCGAAAACTCTTTTCAATATCAAGTCGAGCAATTCAACAAGATTCTCGACAACCTGATCGAATACTGATCGCAAACTTTAGTAGACGGCCGCACCCCCGGATGCCATCGATGAAGTGCACTAAGACGGAACACCGCTTCCGCGAGCACCCGAACGGATGCTTTTGGGGACAGGGTTCTCCTACAGTCACTTGGTCGGGGCTGTTAGTTATATGTATGCCCTAGAGGCCATTACTGTACATAAGATGTATATTGTAGTGGATGCTGGGACATATATAGGGAGGACTTTCTTGCTCGACATGATAGTATGCTATCTGGTTGGACTTTACCTTAACGTGTATAATGATTGTCTCTCTGTTACATATTGGTAAAGCCCTTAGGATGTGTGCTTGACTACCTGGACTATGATGCGGATCATACTAGTGGGGACATGGTAGTCCATCAGTACATCCTTCAAAGTCCCTAGTCGAGGGTGTATCGAGACGGGGCATCGATATACCAGAGTAGACTAGCGTATACCTTCTCGACCCATACAGATGGGCGATGGATGATCCCATATCCATTGGTGTTTGACATCAGAGATAATATACGGGTGCTCAGTAGAGACTGGATACACTGGACGGACTCGCCGAGAACTCCCAGATGGTATTATACCTCACGTCAGATGGCAGTTCTCTGGTGACACTGGTACAGAGTAGTCTGTTGACCCGAGATCGTCATAGAGTCTTATGTGGTTCCCACTGTGCTTTGATTTCCATCTTACCATGTCCAAGAGGGCGTGCAAAACGGTGGTTTTTGGGTACAGTCCCGAGTCACATGGAGGCAATGAGCGATAGGAGGGGATTCGTCTCTCCCGGTATAGGGGGTTGATGTTGCGCTGTGTTCGATTGGCTATAACAGGAAATCCCTGGCCAGGGTTGCTGAGATTTATTGGTAAGTGTTACCAGTAGTTTCTCGAATTGTTATAGACCTCATATCGACACGACTTATCAAGCTATTGGGGTCTGATGTTTACCACCCCTAGGCGAGATATGCGACATATCAGACGATCAGACCGGACTGTACGGTAGTGTTACTGGCTGGATTCACTGGAGTGTGAGCGGGCTTGCTCGTCGATCTTCAGATCGCTCAATACCCGGGTGGCCGTTACGTTTAGCAGACCGCTTGCGGCTTGTGGGTGTTTGATATGATCATCACCTGCTGCCGGCGTATTGACGAGTCTTTATAGTCCTACACAGAGGTTTCCTGGCTCAAGCGAAACGAAATAGGAGTGTATATGAGATATGTGCGGGACCGAGAATGATACCAGTATGTGATACTGTATTCGATTCTCGCGATATATGACATTGATCGGTTATATGCGATATAGCCGGGTTATCGGATCAAGTGTTGATTCAATAAGTTGTTACTGTTGATATTAGTCGGTTATATGCGATATGACCGGATCATTAAATCAAGTGTTGATTTAATGATTTAATGCATAATTATATATTTGATATATTACTTTGCATTAACTAGTATCGGTTCACTTAAGATGGATTTTCTCACTCGGATGTGCGCATTGTATATGCGATATATTTTTGTGCACTTGATTGTATCATGTTTGATGATGCATGCAACATTGGTTAGTGTAAAGAATTAAACCTAGGTTAAGGTTTCTATTTATTTGTCCATTCATTTATCTTTTTATTTGGATTAAAATGAAATGACAAAAGAAAACAAAATGGTTATCATTCTTTCTTTCTTTCATGAAACTTGATGAAGCTTCATGAAGCTTTGACCATATGACCATTTTGTCTTTTAGCTTAACCCTAACCATTGCACTTAACCATGATTGATTCTCTACACCTAACCATGGTTCTAATATGATAAGTATTCATTTCTTTTCTAATTTTAATTAACTTATCATAATTAGCTTCTTCTTCTTCTTCATTTCTTCACATGAAGAAAGCTTGCTCCATTAATGGCAAGTGATGAAAAAGAGTGAGAAATCCAAAACTAAAGTCTACCCACTTCCTATTTCTTCATCCTCTACCTCTTGCCAAGTAGTAGAGTGTGTTTCCTTCACAAGTTTTCACGGTTTGGTGAAGGTGGAGTTTGATCTAGCGATGCCTCGACGTAGATCATCTTCGGTATGGACATCGATGACCTAGCCCGTCCATTCTCCGATGAAGCCGACGCTAGAGCCCGGGACTTGTTATGGACAGCGAGGAGACTTCATTGTGGAGCTATGGAGGTGGAGAACCGAATTTACAAAGGTTGTATTTCCGTATCTCTTAGTTAAGTGTTAACTAGTTTATTGTTTCGCCTAGATTTCTAGCCGACGATCCGTAGTCGGGTTTCTCGGCACCTAGATTATTTGAAATTGGCATGGTTGATGCCTTGTGAGACCTCATTAGGGTGCCTAGGAACCCTACAGTGGTATCAGAGCCTAGCTAGAGCCTTAGGCGAAGTCTAGACGGAGTTTGAAGTCCGATCGACCCGAAACCCCATCTCAAATAATGCTCTCTGTCCTTTTTCTAAAAATGTTGATTTTTTGAAATTAAAAATATGCAGAAAATCAAGCAGGGTTTTCTAGGAATTACTGTAAATTTCGTGGACCTAATTCAACTATTCCACCGCGTTTCCGCGGCATGATCAAGGCTCACGAGGCGGATCCGCGGCCGTACGGCAACATTATTTAAATTAGTTTGCACAGTAACTCCTATTTAACAGTGCTGGTTCTCCTGGGTATTTTTAATATTTTTTCCAGAGTTTGCATTTTCTGAGTTGTTTTGGGGATTCGGTATTTCGATCGGAGTATCAGATTTTGTCTATGTGGCTATCCGGATAAATTTTAGAATATGTTAAAAAGTTCGACCGGATTTAAATACCCAATTTTTCCCCTGTCGGGAAATTTTCAAGTGTTGGATTTTTCCGTAGTTTAACGACGTTCTAAGTAGTGCAAGTAACGCGATGGTCCCTCTAGAAGACAACAAACCTTAACTCGATTATGTGACCGTCTTGAACTGCCCTTTGAACCTTAGGGTTTGGGGCAGTACGGCGTGCCACATGTGAGGCGTTGGCTTGACCCTTCTACGGCTGGACCGTTGGTACTGAGGCACGAACGGAATGTTGTTAGACTTATTTCATGTGTTGACCTGTTTCGGGAAAACTTGGGTGTTCGATTGTTCGATCGGAAAGTTTAACATTTTCTATTTATCCGGAATGTGATACAATAATTAGAATTCACAAGAAGTTATGAGATAACTGAATGAATGTTATAAACATAGCAGTTTAGTCTCACTTGATCGGTTGCCACGGAATTTTGATGTGATCAAAAGTCCGTCGCAATCACGTAGCGTACGCGGATACTCGCCGGGTAAACTTAATAGACAGCTTCACTCCATAGCCCCGACCAAGTGACTGTAGGAGAACCCCGTCGCCGAAAGCATCCGTCCGGGTGCTCGCGGTAGCGGTGTTCCGCCTTGGTGCACTTCGTCGACTGTATCTGGGGTGCGGCCGCCTACTAAAGTTTGCGACGAGCATTCGATCAGTTTTTCGGGAATCTTGTTGAATTGCCCGACTTAATAATGAAAAGTGTTTTCAATGATGAGACTAAAATGCGGGGTTTATAATTGTTAGGCATGCGATGTCTAAGTAATTCATTTGGTCAGGCATGCGATGTCTGAGGTGGTTGCGGATTCCAACTGTTGTAGTTTTACACTTTCTTTTCTGTGACCGTAAGTGTAATATGTGATATCGCCGGTTTCGTTGCTATATGTCAACGACAATTGGGATGCGCATATTTACTTACGTTGATGACATGTGATGTTATGTGTTGCTGGATATGTTATATTGGATCGTCGTGTTTGAATAGCCGGGGGTTTTTATGTGAGATGAGTGTTTTTCATTTTCATTCATGTAAAAACTTGTATGTAATATTCTTTTATTGGGGCACTTCCAGGTTGCGGAAGTTGTCACCTTTTGTATATTATTTACTTTTCCGCACTAGGATAGACCCAAGGAGGGGAGCACAAGTAACCGGGTTCTGGAGTCCAGTGGGAGACCAACTCGAGGAGTCGAGTCCAGGTCTCCTAACTCCAGAATTGGTGGGGTTGCTTGCCTCTCTCGTAGGGGTCTAGGGGTGTGGGTTTGGCTATTCATCGCGACCGTGGAATCCGTGTTTTATACTGGCTCGTATTGAAAACACGGACGTCCTAGTATATCCAATATTTCATATGGTTCTTCTGCTGCGATATCTGTGATGTGATCATGTGATGTTCTATGATAGATACAGTATATAGTATATATGATATATTATATAGACGTTACTTATGTTTTACACCCGCGCTAGCTCTGCCCCGCTCTGCCGTTAGTTACCTAACCTAACGGTGTACGAGGGGACATCGAGGCGAATGCGGATGGCATAAGTGTACGTCGTATTTATCTGTGATGTTTCGGTATATAAATGATGGGACTTCGTTAATGTGATTAATGAAATAAAAGAAACCTAAGATGTTGTAGAATCGAATTTCAAAATAAAACAGGTAGCTACAGTTCTTGCTTTGCACAGCGGTATATGTGATATATCCTGCACCATATTCGATAAGGAAAGGACCGAGATCCCTTCACCGGGAGTGACTCCTTTAGCAATAACTGGCAGATGATACACACTCGGTTTGTCTTTTGATTGCTTTTAGTGTTTTTGCTTTGCACAGTGATATATATGATATATCCCGCACCTCATTCGACGAGGAAAGGACCGACGATCCCTTCACCGGGAGTGACTCCTTTAGCAAAACTAGAAAAGCCTCAAAAGCACTCCATTTCAAATTCATTTGATTCTACAAAGATATAAAGTTCATTACGCAAAAGGTTTTCTTAAAAACCTGTCGTAGCCCTCCGTCATTTCAGATAGGTAATAGTTAGTATTCGTGCTGCGTTTGTTGACTCAGTCAAGGCGTAGTGTGCGGTAGCTGATTATTGCTTAACTGCAAAGCATATGATGCGATTGGATTAGGGTAGTCGTGCGGCCTTGTTGACTCAGTCAAGGGTCGTGCGGGTGGGTTTAATTCAATCGAGAAATGACGGGTTGAACTTTACTTGCGGTCTATGGTTTGTTGACTCAGTCAAGGTCATAGATCGCATGGGGCAAAATATTATCGGGAATTTCAAGTGTTGAAATTTGCAATGAGATTGCATACCTTCTATGAGATAGTTGGATCCCGATACCCGCTGCGAGTAAGAGTTACTCCTGGGAGAGTTTTATACATTACAATTAGCCGATCAAGTAGGTGTCTAGAAAGGTGTCAATGAGGTTACGCCTCTGGGAAAACGAGGTTTACATTAATTAGGTTCGTGCGAAAGCACGGGGGACCTCCCTCAAAGTACCGACACTGGCCTGGCTGAAAGATTGGCGAACTTGTAGTGTGTAATTAATCCCGGCTAGTCTTTCCTTTTAGGGTTTGAAGGAAGATTTGATAAAAAGCAGTGGGAGCCATCCTGATTAGATAAAATAATAACCAATCTATTCTTGACAGAGCGCACGCTGAGTGTTTTCTTCTCTCTCTCTCCAGGTAGCGACCATATCACGCCTTAATCAAGATAATAATACGGAATATTGACCGAACCCGCTTGTTATACTGAGCTGGGGAACGTTGGTCCCGCTCCAACTTATAATTGTTATAAGACAGAGCAGGAAATTGGGGAATACCAGATTTCCCGTGCCGCCCAAACGAAGAGAGTGCATGCGGATGCATCATCTTCGGGTATGTTCATTATACAGAACTGTTTCTCAGTATCCTTTACGTCCTGGGTATGTGATACCAGATCAGGATCCCAGATATGTAATCTGTTACATAGGGCTACAGATAGGTAGAGAACTGAGAACGGGTGATAAGTTTCATGAGGCAGAAAACGGGGCAAGAGTTGCAGCCAAGTCTGTCGGTCACTGTCACCCTGTATTACCGATACATTGATTCTGAACGAATGTTATTAGATACCGAACCTGATATACAAAATCATATCAGTCTCTTTATCAGTAAAGAAATGATAAAATTTTGTATTGTTGGATAATGTTTTGAACATTTCCTATATCAAAAGTTGATCGGTTCAGGCACGTTATCTAAAAGCATTGATGTTCTAAATCAAACTACAGTTCTTAGTATACAGAACACACATAAGAGGAAGAGTTCAGAAATGAACAAATCCTTCTTGAGGTATTGTAGACTAGGTCATATCAATGCGACCCGACTAGCTAAGTTCCACATAGATGCATATTTAAAACAGTTTGAATCTACATCTTATGAAACTTGCCAGTCATGTCACAAAGATATGATGACCATAGCTCCGTTTACTGGAAACAGAGAAAGAGTTAGTGAACTCTTGGGATGATACATGTTGATGTATGTAGGTCCCCAGTCTACACATGCCAAGACTGGTTCTTTGTACTTCATTACATTCTCTGATAATCTCTCGAGATTCAGACATATGTTCCTGTTGAAACACAAGTCCGAACCTTTTGAGATATTCACAGAATATAAGATAGAAGTAGAGAACCAAAACGGGTATAAGTATCATGTCCTATGATGAGATCAAGGAGGAGAATACTTGTGCACGGAAATCCTGGATTATACTAAAGGAGAATGAGATTCTCTCTCAGCATTACTCCTCTGTATACACCATAGCACGATGGTATATCAGGGCGGAGCAATCACACCCTATATGATAAGGTGTGCTCTATGATGAGTACTACTGAGTTACCTTTTTCCTTTTTGGGAGTTATGCACTTGAGAAGCTGCATACCTATTGAATAGGGTTCCAATCAAATCAATTGCCTACCATTTCATATGTGATATGGAAAGGGAAGAGCCCATATCTTAAGATAGTTAAGATTTGGGGTTGTCCGGCCTATGTCTAAAAGCAAAATCCGGACAAGCTGAAGGCAAGGTCAGTCATGTAGAACTGGAAATGTTCCAGCTATACAAAACTGCAGCTGAAGATTTGACAGAACCAAAGGATTCAATAGTTACCAACGAACCTCGGCCTCTCCGCCGATCTAGTAGGGTTCCTCACCCACCTGAGAGATACTTCGGTTTCTCTATGATAGTGGGAGCGAGGATTGCATCATGAGATGATGACCCAACTAGTTTCGAGCTGGCCATCAGGAGTGAGACTCTGTAAGAATGGCTGGATGTTTAGCGATCTGAGATGGAATCTTATACACCAACAAAGTATGGACTTTGGTTGCTATATCTGAAGGGTTAAATCCCCATCAGGAGCAAGTATATCTTGAGAAGATTACTTGGTGTACATGGAAAAGTTGAGACTTTCAAAGCTAGACTTGTTAAAGGTTTGCATCATTGACCAGGTGTGGATCATGATGAAACTTTTTCTAGAGAACTATGCTTAAGTCCATCCAGATCCTACTTGCCACGGTTACGTACCATGACTACGATCTCTGGTGGTTGGGTGTCTTGACTGCTTTTCTAAATGATGTTTTAGAAGAGGACGTCTATAAGTACACAGCCAGAGGGCTTCGTAAACAGTGGGAGCAGCGGAAACGTGTGCAAGATTCTTTATAGGATAAAGCAGGCATCGCGGAGTTGGAACATCTGTTTTGATGAAGTAGTCAAAGAGTTTGACATCATCAAAATGGTAGATGAACCTTGTATATACAAAAAGGTAGTAAGGAGTATGGTGATGATCCTCGTAGAGTACGTGGATGACATACTCTTGATAGGGAAAAAGTTTCCTATGCTACGCTCGATCAATCTCCGCTTATCACTAGGATTCTCCATATAGGATCAAAGTGATACCTACTAAATCCTGGGTTTTGGACCTATGAGATAGATCTAAATGGATGTTAGGATACTCACTAGTTGTAGTGAGAAGGTATCAATCGATCCTGGGGAGAATCACTGGAAGTGTTCCAGGGTGATAAAGACGACTGAATGTCAGTCACAGGCATTGTCTTTACCCTCAGTAAAGGGACGGTATGTTGGAAGAGTTCCAAGCTAGATACCGTGACATACTAGACGATAAAGGCAGGATACATCGCTACTTAAGATGCTACCGAAGAGGCTGTTTGGGTGTATATTGGTTCATGAGATGAACTACGTTCCTACCATTGTGAGACAATGGAGTTGTGGTTTATGCCGAGGAACGCCGGTCCCATCAGTGATCCAGACATATTCTAAGGCAGTATCACCTGATCATGGAGATGGTTGATCTCCAGGGGATCGAGGTCAGGAGAGTAGACTCAGAGAACAACACATCGGATCCACTCACAAAGGCCTGTTACCAGAGAGAGACGTTTATGGGATGGTTGAGTATGAGATACTACAACCACTGCTACAGATGGCCCTAGTGCCAGTGGAAGATTGTTAGTTATATGTATGCCCTAGAGGCCATTACTTTACATAAGATATATATTGTAGTGGATGCTGGGACATATATAGGGAGGACTTTCTTGCTCGACATGATAGTATGCTATCTGGTTGGACTTTACCTTAACGTGTATACTGATTGTCTCTCTGTTACATGTTGGTAAAGCCCTTAGGATGTGTGCTTGACTACCTAGACTATGATGCGGATCATACTAGTGGGGACATGGTAGTCCATAAGTACATCCTTCAAAGTCCCTAGTCGAGGGTGTATCGAGACGGGGCATCGATATACCAGAGTAGACTAGCGTATACCTTCTCGACCCATACAGATGGGCGATGGATGATCCCATATCCATTGGTGTTTGACATCAGAGATGATATACGGGTGCTCAGTAGAGACTGGGTACACTGGACGGACTCGCCGAGAACTCCCAGATGGTATTATACCTCACGTCAGATGGCAGTTCTCTGGTGACACTGGTACAGAGTAGTCTGTTGACCCGAGATCGTCATAGAGTCTTGTGTGGTTCCCACTGTGCTTTGATTTCCATCTTACCACGTCCAAGAGGGCGTGCAAAACGGTGGTTTTTGGGTACAGTCCCGAGTCACATGGAGGCAATGAGCGATAGGAGGGGATTCGTCTCTCCCGGTATAGGGGGTTGATGTTGCGCTGTGTTCGATTGGCTATAACAGGAAACCCTGGCCAGGGTTGCTGAGATTTACTGGTAAGTGTTACCAGTAGTTTCTCGAATTGTTATAGACCTCATATCGACATGACTTATCAAGCTATTGGGGTCTGACGTTTACCACCCCTAGGCGAGATATGCGACATATCAGACGATCAGACCGGACTGTACGGTAGTGTTACTGGCTGGATTCAGTGGAGTGTGAGCGGGCTTGCTCGTCGATCTTCTGATCGCTCAATACCCGGGTGGCCGTTACGTTTAGCAGACAGCTTGCGGCTTGGGGGTGTTTGATATGATCATCACCTGCTGCCGGCGTATTGACGAGTCTTTAGAGTCCTACACAGAGGTTTCCTGGCTCAAGCGAAATGAAATAGGAGTGCATATGAGATATGTGCGGGACCGAGAATGATACCAGTATGTGATACTGTATTCGATTCTCGCGATATGTGACATTGATCGGTTATATGCGATATAGCCGGGTTATCGGATCAAGTGTTGATTCGATAAGTTGTTACTGTTGATATTAGTCGGTTATATGCGATATGACCGGATCATTAAATCAAGTGTTGATTTAATGATTTAATGCATAATTATATATTTGATATATTACTTTGCATTAACTAGTATCGGTTCACTTAAGATGGATTTTCTCACTCGGATGTGCGCATTGTATATGCGATATATTTTTGTGCACTTGATTGTATCATGTTTGATGATGCATGCAACATTGGTTAGTGTAAAGAATTAAACCTAGGTTAAGTATATGGTTAAGGTTTCTATTTATTTGTCCATTCATTTATCTTTTTATTTGGATTAAAATGAAATGACAAAAGAAAACAAAATGGTTATCATTCTTTCTTTCTTTCATGAAACTTGATGAAGCTTCATGAAGCTTTGACCATATGACCATTTTGTCTTTTAGCTTAACCCTAACCATTGCACTTAACCATGATTGATTCTCTACACCTAACCATGGTTCTAATATGATAAGTATTCATTTCTTTTCTAATTTTAATTAACTTATCATAATTAGCTTCTTCTTCATTTCTTCACATGAAGAAAGCTTGCTCCATTAATGGCAAGTGATGAAAAAGAGTGAGAAATCCAAAACTAAAGTCTACCCACTTCCTATTTCTTCATCCTCTACCTCTTGCCAAGTAGTAGAGTGTGTTTCCTTCACAAGTTTTCACGGTTTGGTGAAGGTGGAGCTTGATCTAGCGATGCCTCGACGTAGATCATCTTCGGCATGGACATCGATGACCTAGCCCGTCCATTCTCCGATGAAGCCGACGCTAGAGCCCGGGACTTGTTATGGACAGCGAGGAGACTTCATTGCGGAGCTATGGAGGTGGAGAACCGGATCTACAAAGGTTGTATTTCCGTATTTCTTAGTTAAGTGTTAACTAGTTTATTGTTTCGCCTAGATTTCTAGCCGACGATCCGTAGTCGGGTTTCTCGGCACCTAGATTATTTGAAATTGGCATGGTTGATACCTTGTGAGACCTCATTAGGGTGCCTAGGAACCCTACAGGGGCTATGGGATGTGGCTATCTATTAAGTTTACCTGACGAGTATCCGCGTATGCTATGTGATTGCGACGGACTTTTGATTACATCAAAATCCCGTGGCAATCGATCATCTGAGACTAAACTGCTATGTTTATAATATTCAAATTAGTTATCTCATAACTTCTTGTGGATTCCAAATAATGTATCACAATCCAGATAAGTAGACAATGTTAAACTTTCCGATCGAATAATCATACACCCAAGATTTTCCCCAATATATCTCAACACTTGAAATCAGTTTAAAAACATTCATCACATGCCACAGTACCAATGGTCCAGCCGTAGAAGGGTCAAGCCAACGCCTCACATGTGGCATGCCGTACTGCCCCAAACCCTAAGGTTTATAGGCAGTTCAAGACGGTCACATAATCGAGTTAAGGTTTGTTGTCTTCTAGAGGGTCCACCGCGTTTCTTGCACGATTTAGAAAGTTTCAAACTCGAGAAAAAATCCAACTTTTCAAAAAATTTCCAACTGGGAAAAAGTGAGTTATTGATATCCGTTCGAGCTTTTTAACATGTTCTAAAAAATACACGGACAAAATAAACGAAGTTATATTATCCGATCGAATCAACGAGTCCCCAATACAACCCAGATAACTCAACACATGAGTATAATTAAAAGTACCTAGAAACATCAGGAAACACATACGGATGAAACTGTACAAAAAAAAAGAAACCCTAACTCTACTGTTGCGCCGCGGAACCGCCACTAATGGCATGTCATTGGCGCGGTTCCGCGGCCGTTTAAGTAATTTAGTGGCTCGTTTTTCTCTTATGTCCATAGAATTCCCTGCTGATTTTTTTGAGTATTTTTAATATGGAAAATAATCACATTTTCAGAAAATGTCCAGAGAAGGGTTCGGATTAGGGTTTCGGGTTTCGATCGGACTTTAAACTTCGCTCAGACTTCGCCTAAAGCTCTAGCTTGGCTCTGATACCACTGTAGGGTTGCTAAGCACGCTCACAAGGTTCTATGAGGCATCAACCATGCCCGATTAAAAATTTAGCCGTGCCGAACAACCCAAAGCCGGATGTTTAAACTAGAGTTTAGGTGAAAACAAGCATGTTAAACTCTTTAACACTAAGTGAGAGGGATTACAACCTTTGTAGATCCGGTCCTTCACTTCTTAAGCTCCGTGTAGATGTCCCCTTCGCTGCGATCGTGAACTCCGGACTGTGGAGTGGCTCCACAAGAAGAACGAACGTGCTTGCTTCGATGACTTCGAGGACGAAGATGATCTACGTCGGGGAGACACTAACTCTATCTATTCCTTCACTAGGTCATGAACTTTGTGAAGAGAACACACTCTACTACATGACAAGTGGTAGAGGATGAAGAAGTAGGAGGTGGGCTCACTTTAGAATTGATTTTCTCATACTTTTTCTCATGGCACCATTGGAGCTAGTAAGCTTTTCATGGAGCTTGATGAAGAAGAAAAAGAAGAAAGAAGAATATCATCATATGAATTATATCCTCTCAATTATGTAACCATGGGTGAGTTAAGCTATCATGCTTAACTCATGTAGAGAATTAACCAAAGCATGAGGTTAAGGGTTGGGTTAACTAAATATCCTTAAGAATGACAAAAGAGTTGTCTTTGTCAATGTTTCCACAAGCTTCATGAAAGCTTGAGAACTTTGACAAAGTCTTTCTCTTTTGTTATTCTTAAGATATAAACAAAACCCTAATCTTTATCCTAATCTTGGTATAAGTCTCATACACCCATCTTTGATGTATCATCAAGCATGATACAATCATATGTACACAAATATATATCACATATACACTTATGCACAATCAAGTAAGAAAATAAATCTTAAGTGAACTAATACTAGTTAATGTAATGTAATATATCAAATATATAATTATAGATTAAATTATTAAATCAACTCTTGATTTAATAACCCGGTTATAACCGACTAATATCATGTGTAACAACATATCGAATTAACACTTGATCCGATAACCCGACTATATCGCATGCAACCGATCAATGTCACGAATCACGAGAATAGAATACAATATCTCATATCGTATTAATCTCGGTCCCGTACATATCACATATGTGCTCCTACTCCGTATCTCTTGAGCCAGGAAACCCCTGTGTTGGACTCTAAAAACTCGTCAATACGCCGGCAGTAGGTGATGATCATATCAAACACCCACAAGCCGCAAGCGGTCTGCTAAACGTAACGGCCACCCGGGTATTGAGCAATCAGAAGATCAACAAGCAAGCCTGTACATTCTCCTGTGAATCCAATCAGTAACACTCCCGTACAGTCCGGTCTCGTCGTCTGATATGTCGCATATCTCTCCTAGTGGTGGTAAACGTCAGACCCAGTAGCTCGATAAGTCGTGTCGATATGAGGTCTATAATAGTTCGAGAAACTACTGATAACACTAACAAGTAAATCTCAGCAACCCAGCCCAGGGATTTCCGGTTATAGCCAATCAAACACAGCGCAACATCAACTCCCTATACCGGGAGAGACGAATCCTCTCCTATCGCTCATTGCCTCCATGTGATTCGGGACTGTACCCCAAAGCCACCTTTTTGCACGCCCTCTTGGACATGGTATGATGGAAATCAAAGCACAGTAGGAATCATACAAGACTCTATGACGATCTCGGGTCAACAGAATACTCTGTACCAATGTCACCGGAGAACTGCCATCTGACGTAAGGTATAATACTATCTGGGAGTTCTCGACGAGTCCGTCCAGTGTACCCAGTCTCCACTGAGCACTCGTACACCATCCTTGATGTCAAACACCGATGGATATAGGATCATCCATCGCCCATCATATGGGTCAAGATGCGTATACGCTAGTCTACTCTGGTGCATCGATGCCCTGTCTCGATACACCCTCGACTAGGAACAGTTATAGGATGTACTCGTCGACTACCGTGGGCCCATTAGTATGATCTCCTCATAGTCCCAGTAGTCGAGTACATATCCTAAGGGCTTTATCAACATGTAACATAGAGACAATCAGAGTACATGTTAAGATAAAGTACAACCAGATAGCATACTATCATGTCGAGCAAGAAAGTCTTCCCTATATATGTCCTAGCATCAACTACAATATACATCGTATGTACAGTAATGACCTCTAGGGCATACATATAACTAACAAAAGGTTGACTTTGTTGACTTGTTGACTTAGTTGACCGGTTGACTAGGTTGGACTTGTTGACCATCATCATGACAATGGCTATCATTTCTTGGCATTGACCTTTGCTTGCTTGTTTGTTCACAAATTGCATTTAATGCATGAAATGATATTGCCATTTGATATGATAACAACCATCATATAATACTCAATTATTATTATTTGTTATGATTATTTTGGATTATTAGAGCATGGGTGAGAAAAGTCTTGCTCATTCTATCATTCTCATTCTCTCTCATCCTCAAGCTCTCCCTTTTCCTCTTGCTCTCTCTCTAGTTGATGGTTCTATTTTCTCATGTATTGAGAAGCAAGAACCATAGAGATAAAACCCAAAACACTTCTCTACTCATCCTAGTATATAAGGTCTAGCAAACCAAGTCTTCTAGTTTCCTCAAGTTTGAGGTTGGAGCCAAAGGTAGAAGCTTTCAGGTGGATCCTTTTTCGGCACAAGGAGATGACGAGGAGAGAACCATCCGACAACCACAAGGAGTCGAAGAGAAGGAGTTCAAGTTAAGGTACAACCCCCTAACCGAGTAGGTAAAACTCCTAGTTAGGTTGTTAGATAGTTGTTTAACAAAGATCCGTATTTTGAGTCCTTGTTACCACCAAAACAAAAAAAATGTTTTTCACCATTTCCGCAACCCCAAAGAATCGGGGATGGCTAACGTGGACTTACAATAGCTGCATCCATGGCTTGAGCATAAGTATAGAAATGCTGGGAGCCTATAGCAAGAAACAACTGTGTGTCCAGACTCCTTATGAAGCTCTTCACCTGAAGCTCCTCTGTAGGCACTAAGTATGGAGCGTAGCACAACTGTAGGGTTCCTAGGCACTCTCAAGAGGTCTCACAAGGCATCAACCATGCCAATTTCAAAATTTTACGGTGCCGAGAAACCCTAATACGGATCGTTGGGCGACAAAGCAACTAGTTAACTACTTTAACTAAGAGTACGGAAATACAACCTTTGTAGATCCGGTCCTCCACCTCCACGGCTCCGTGATGAAGTCCTCTCCGCTGTCCAAATGAAATCCCGGGCTCTAGCGTCGGCTTCATCGGAGAAATGGGCGGGCAAGGTCGTCGGCTTCGTGCCGAAGATGATCTACGTCGAGGCATCAAAAGATCAAGCTCCCACTTCACCAAGTCATGAAACTTATGAAGAAAACACACTCTACTACTTGGCAAGAGGTAGAGGATGAAGAAATAGGAGGTGGGTTCACTTTAGAATTGGATTTCTCACTCATTTCATCAAGTTGCCATTGATGGAGTCATGCTTTCTTCAAGTGAAGTAGAAGAAGAAGAAGATGAATATTATGATAAGTTGTTTTCAAAAAGGAAATAAAATCAATACTTATCATAATTCAACCATGGTAAAGTGTAGAGAATAGACTAGGGTTAAGTGGAGTGGTTAGGGTTAAGCATGAGACAAAACGATCACTTAGTCAAAGCTTCATGAAGCTTCATAATACATACAAAGAAAGCCACCATTTTCTCATAATGCTAATTATTTTCTTAAAAGAATAAAGAATAAATAAATAAATAATTAAATGAAAACCCTAACCATTACATAACCATGGTTTAATCTTTACACAAACTCAAGTAAGCATGTATCATCAAACATGATACAATCAAGTGCACAAAAGTATATCACATATACAACTTGTGAACTTCAAGTGAGAAAATCCATTTAAAGTGAACCAATACTAGTTAATGCAAAGTAATATATCAAATATATAATTATGCATTAAATCATTAAATCAACACTTGATTCAATGATCCGGTCATGTCGCACACAACCGAATAGTATACAATGTATCGGCTTATCGAATCAATCCTCGATTCGATAACTAGGTTATATCGCATACAACCATTCGATACATTCATCGCGAGAATGAAATACGATATCACATACACGCATTATTCTCGGTCCCGCACATATCTCATATGCGCTCCTATTTCGTTTCGCTTGAGCCAGGAAACCTCTGTGTAGGACTCTAAAGACTCGTCAATACGCCGGCAGCAGGTGATGATCATATCAAACACCCACAAGCCGCAAGCGGTCTGCTAAACGTAACGGCCACCCGGGTATTGAGCGATCAGAAGATCGACGAGCAAGCCCGCTCACACTCCTGTGAATCCAACCAGTAACACTTACCGTACAGTCCGGTCTGATCGTCTGATATGTCGCATATCTTGCCTAGGGGTGGTAAACGTCAGACCCCAATAGCTCGATAAGTCGTGTCGATATGAGGTCTATAACAGTTCGAGAAACTACTGGTAACACTTACCAGTAAATCTCAACAACCCTGGCCAGGGATTTCCGGTTATAGCCAATCGAACACAGCGCAACATCAACTCCCTATACCGGGAGAGACGAATCCCCTCCTATCGCTCATTGCCTCCATGTGATTCGGGACTGTACCCAAAAACCACCATTTTGCACGTCCTCTTGGACGTGGTAAGATGGAAATTAAAGCACAGTAGGAACCACACAAGACTCTATGACGATCTCGGGTCAACAGACTACTCTGTACCAGTGTCACCAAAGAACTGCCATCTGACGTAAGGTATAATACCATCTGGGAGTTCTCGGCGAGTCCGTCCAGTGTACCCAGTCTCCACTGAGCACCCGTATATCATCTCTGATGTCAAACACCAATGGATATGGGATCATCCATCGCCCATCTGTATGGGTCGAGAAGGTATACGCTAGTCTACTCTGGTATATCGATGCCCCGTCTCGATACACCCACGACTAGGGACTTTGAAGGATGTACTTATAGACTATCTGTTCCCACTAGTATGATCTGCATCATAGTCCAGGTAGTCAAGTACACATCCTAAGGGCTTTACCAACATGTAACAGAGAGACAATCAGTGTACACGTTAAGGTAAAGTGCAACCAGATAGCATACTATCATGTCGAGCAAGAAAGTCCTCCCTATATATGTCCAAGCATCCACTACAATATACATCCTATGTACAGTAATGGCCTCTAGGGCATACATATAACTAACAATCTCCCACTTGCACTAGGGCCATCTGTAGCAGTGGTTGCAGTATCTCATACTCAACCATCCCATAAAAATCTCTCTCTGGGAATAGGCCTTTATGAGTGGATCCGCCGTGCTGTCCTCTGAGTCTACTCTCCTAACCTCGATCTCCTTGGAGATCAACCATCTCCATGATCAGGTGATACTGCCTTAGAATAAATCTGGATCATTGATGGGACGGGTGTTCCTTGGCATAAGCCACAACTCCATTGTCACACAATGGGAGGAACTAAGTTCATCTCATGAACAAATATACATCCAGACTGCCTCTTTGGTAGCATCTTTAGTAGCGATGTATCCAGCCTTTATCCTCTAGTATGCCACGGTATCTAGCTTGGAACTCTTCCAACATACCGTCCCTTTACTGAGGGTAAAGACAATGCCTGTGACTGACTTTCAGTCGTCCTTATCACCCTGGAACCCTTCCAGTGATTCTCCCCAGGATCGACTGATACCATCTCACTACAACTAGTGAGTATCCTAATATCCAATTAGATCTATCTCATAGATCCAAAATCCAGGATTTAGGAGGTATCACTTTTGATCCTATATGGAGAATCATGGTGATAAGCGGAGATTGAACGAGCGTAGCATAGGAAACTCCTTCCCTATCATGAGTATGTCATCCACGTACTTTACGAAGATCATCACCATACTCCCTACTACCTTTTTGTTTATACAAGGTCCATCTACTATTTTGATGAAGTCAAACTCTTTGACTACCACATCAAAACAGATGTTCCAACTCCGCGATACCTGCTTTATCCTATAAAGCATCTTGTACACGTTTCCGCTGCTCCCACTGTCTACGAAGCCCTCTGGCTGTGTACTTATAGACGTTCTCTTCTAAAACATCATTTAGAAAAGCAGTCATGGCACCCAACCGCCAGATATCGTAGTCATGGTATGTAGCCGTAGCAAGTGGGATCTGGATGGACTTAAGCATAGCTACTTGAAAAGTTTTTATCATTATCCACGCCTGGTCGATGACGAAAAGCTTCAACATGTCTAGCTTTGAAAGTCTCAACTTTTCCATCTACACCAAGTAATCTTCTCAAGATATACTTGCTCCTGATGGGGATTTAACCCTTCAGATATAGCAACCAAAGTCCATACTTTGTTGGTGTATAAGGATTCCATCTCAGATCGCTAAGCATCCAGCCATTCTTACAGAGTCCCTACTCTCGATGGCCAGCTCGAAACTAGTTGGGTCATCATCTCATGATGCAATCCTCGCTCCCACTGTCATAGAGAAACAGAAGTATCTCTCAGGTGGGTGAGGAACCCTACTAGATCGGCGGAGAGGCTGAGGTTCGTTGGTAACTATTGAATCCTTTGGTTCTTTCAAATCATCAGCTGCAGTTTGTATAGCTGGAACATTTCCAGTTCTACATAACAGACCTTGCCTCGAGCTTGCCCGGGTTGTGCTTTTAGACATAGGCCGGACAACCCCAAATCTTAACTAGCTTAAGACATGGGCTCTTCCCTTTCCATATCACATATGAAGCGGTAGGCAACTGATTTGATTTGAACCCTATTCAATAGGTATGCAGCTTCTCAAGTGCATAACTCCTAAAAAGAAATAGGTAACTCAGTAGTACTCATCATAGAGCACACCTAATCACATAGGGTGTTATCGCTCCGCCCCGATATACCATCGTGCTATGGTGTATACGGAGGAGTAATGCTGAGAGAGAATCTCATTCTCCTTTAGAAAAGTCCAAGAATTTCGTGCTCAAGTATTCTCCTCCTTGATCTCATCAAAGGACATAATACTTATACCCGTATTGGTTCTCTACTTTTAACTTATATTCTGTGAATATCTCAAAAGGTTCGGACTTGTGTTTCAACAAGAACATATGTCTGAATCTTGAGAGATTATCGGAGAATGTAACGAAGTCCAAAGAACCGGTCTTGGCATGTGTAGACAGGGGACCTTACATACATCATCATGTATCAATCCCAAGAGTTTACTAACTCTTTCTCTGTTTCCAATAAACAGAGCTTAGGTCATTTTATCTTTGTGACATGACTCGCAAGTTTCATAAGATGTAAATTCAAACTAATTTAAATATCCATCTACTATGTAACTTAAGCTAGTCGGGTCGCATTGATATGACCTAGTCTACAATACCTCAAGTAGGATTCGTTCATTTCTGAACTCTTCCTCTTGTGTGTGTTCCGTATACTAAGAACTGTAGTTTGATTTAGAACATCAATGCTTTTAGATAACGTGCCTGATCCGATCAACTTTTGATATAGGAAATGTTCAAAACATTATCCAACTATACAAAATTTTATCATTTCTTTACTAATAAAGAGATTGATATGATTTTGTATATCAGGTTCGGTATCTAATAACATTCATTCAGAATCAATGTATTTGGAATACAGGGTGACAGTGACCAACAGACTTGGCTGCAACACTTGCCCCGTTTTCTGCCTCAAGAAACTTATCACCCGTTCTCAGTTCTCTACCTAGCTGTAGCCCTATGTAACAGATTACATATCTGGGATCCTGATCTGGTATCACATACCCAGGATGCGGAGGATACAGAGAAACAGTTCTTTGTAATGAACACACCCGAAGATGATGCATCAGCATGCACTCTCTTCGTTTGGGCGGCACGGGAATTCTGGTAATCCCCAATTTCCTGCTCTGTCTTATAACAATTATAAGTTGGAGCGGGACCAACGTTCCCCAGCTCAGTATAACAAGCGAGTTCGGTCAATAATCCGTTTTATTATCTTGATTAAGGCGTGACATTGTCGCTACCTGGAGAGAGAGAGAAGAAAACACTCAGCGTGCGCTCTTGCAAGAATAGATTGGTTTTTATTTTATCTAATCAGGATGGCTCCCACTGTTTTTATCAAATCTTCCTTCAAACCCTAAAAGGAAAGACTAGCTGGGATTAATTACACACTACAAGTTCGCCAATCTTTTAGCCAGGCCAGTGTCGGTACTTTGAGGGAGGTCACCCGTGCTTTCGCACGAACCTAATTAATGTAAACCTCATTTTCCCAGAGGCGTAACCCCGTTGACACCTTTCTAGACACCTACTTGATCGGCTAATTGTAATGCGTAAAATTCTCCCAGGAGTAACAATTACTCGCAGCGGGTATCGGGATCCAACTATCTCATAGAAGGTATGCAATCTCATTGCAAATTTCAACACTTGAAATTCCCGATAATTTTGCCCCTAGCACCCTATGACCTTGACGGAGGTCAACAAACCATAGGCTACTAGTCAAGTTCAACCCGTCATTTCTTGATCGAATTAAACCCACCCGCATGACCCTTGACGGAGGTCAACAAGGCCGCACGACTACCTTAATCCAATCTGCATCATATGAATAAGCAGATAAATACTAGTTAGCTACCGCACACTACGCCTTGACGGAGGTCAACAAACGTAGCACGAATACTAAGTAGGACTTATCTGAAATGACGGAGGGTTACGACAGGTTTTTCTGAAAACCTATTGCGTAATGAACTTGATATGGTTGCAGAATCAAATGATTTTAAAATGGAGTGTTTTTGAGGTTTTTCTAGTTTTGCTAAAGGAGTCACTCCCGGTGAAGGGATCGTCGGTCCTTTCCTCGTCGAATGAGGTGCGGGATATATCATATATATCACTGTGCAAAGCAAAAACTCTTAAAAGCAATCAGAAAACAAACCGAGTGTGTAGCATCTGCCAGTTATTTCTAAAGGAGTCACTCCCGGTGAAGGGATCTCGGTCCTTTCCTCATCGAATAAGGTGCAGGATATATCACATATACCGCTGTGCATGGCAAGAACTGTAGCTACCTGTTTTATTTTGAAATTCGATTCTACAACATCTTAGGTTTCTTTTTATATCATTAATCACATTAATGACGTCCCATCATGTAAGTACCTAAACATCATAGATAAATACGACGTACACTTATACCATCCGCATTCGCCTCGATGTCCCCTCGTGCACCGTTAGGTTAGGTAACCAACGGCAGAGCGGGGCAGGGCTAGCGCGGGTGTAAAACATAAGTAACGTCTATATAATATAACATATATACTATATAAAGTATCCATCACAGAACATCACATGATCACATCAC
The DNA here is from genome assembly GCA_030015575.1 of Agapanthus africanus. Lineage (NCBI taxonomy): Eukaryota > Viridiplantae > Streptophyta > Magnoliopsida > Asparagales > Amaryllidaceae > Agapanthus > Agapanthus africanus. Next base: position 380,556,741 of record CM057337.1, on the reverse strand, counting down.
AGATATCGCAGCAGAAGAATCATATGAAATATTGGATATACTAGGACGTCCGTGTTTTCAATACGAGCCAGTATAAAACATGGATTCCACGGTCGCGATGAATAGCCAAACCCACACCCCTAGACCCCTACGAGAGCGGCAAGCAACCCTACCAATTCTGGAGTTAGGAGACCCGGACTGGACTCCTCGAGATGGTCTCCTACTGGACCCCAGAACCCGGTTACTTGTGCTCCCCTCCTTGGGTCTATCCTAGTGCGGAAAAGTAAATAATATACAAAAGGTGACATCTTCCGCAACCAGGAAGTGTCCCAATAAAAGAATATTACATACAAGTTTTTACATGAATGAAAATGAAAAACACTCATCTCACATAAAAACCCCCGGCTATTCAAACACGACGATCCAATATAACATATCCAGCAACACATAACATCACATGTCATCAACGTAAGAAAATATGCGCATCCCAATTGTCGTTGACATATAGCAACGAAACCGGCGATATCACATATTACACTTACGGTCACAGAAAAGAAAGTGTAAAACTACAACAGTTAGAATCCGCAACCTGCATAGACATCGCATGCCTAATCAAATGAATTCCTTAGACATCGTATGCCTAACAATTATAAACCCCGCATTTTAGTCTCATTATCGAAAACTCTTTTTAATGTCAAGTCGGGCAATTCAGCAAGATTCCCGACATCCTGATCGAATGCTCGTCGCAAACATTAGTAGGCGGCCGCACCCCCGTGTAGGGTTCCTAGGCACTCTCAAGAGGTCTCACAAGGCATCAACCATGCCAATTTCAAATTTCAACGGTGCCGAGAAACCCTAACAAGATCGTTAACTAGAAATCTAGGCGAATAAGCAACTAGTAAACTACTTTACTAAGAGAATACGGAAATACAACCTTTGTAGATCCGGTCCTCCACCTCCACGGTTCCGTGATGAAGTCCTCTCCGCTGTCCAAATCAAATCCCGGGCTCTAGCGTCGGCTTTATCGGAGAAAGAGCGGGCTAGGTCATCGACGACGTGCCGAAGATGATCTACGTCGAGGCACCGCTAGATCAAGCTCCAACTTCACCAAGTCTAGAAAACTTATGAAGGAAACACACTCTACTACTTGGCAAGAGGGAGAGGATGAAGAAATAGAAAGTGGGTTCACTTTAGAATTGGATTTCTCACTCATTTTCATCAATCACCATTGATGAAGTGAAGCTTTCTTCATGAAAGAAGATGAAGAAGAAGAAAAATGAATATGATAAGCATATGCTAAAATGAAAAGAATAATGAATTCTTATCATCATAGAACCATGGTTAGGTGTAGAGAATTAATTAGGGTTAAGTGGAATGGTTAGGGTTAAGGATGAGACAAAGTGGTCACAAAGTCAAAGTATTCATGAAGCTTCATGAAAGAACAAAGAATGCCACCATTTTATCACTTCCTTTTCTTTTTCCAAAAGAATAAATAAATGAATAAAATGAATAAGCAAATAATAAACCCTAACCATTTCAATAACCAAGGTTTAATTCTTTATACTTAACCAATTTTACATGCACCATCAAACATGATACAAGCATGTGCACAAAAATCATATCACATATATAATTCGCACATCCGAGCGAGAAAATCCATTTAAAGTGAACCGATACTAGTTAATGCAAAGTAATATATCAAATATATAATTATACATTAAATCATTAAATCAACACTTGATTTAACGATCCGGTCATATCGCATATAACCGACTAGTATCAAATGTATCGGCTTATCGAGTCAATCTTCGATTCGATAACTAGGTTATATCGCATACAACCATTCGACACATTGTTCGCGAGAATGAAATACGGTATCACATACACGCATTATTCTCGGTCCCGCACATATCTCATATGCGCTCCTATTTCGTTTCGCTTGAGCCAGGAAACCTCTGTGTAGGACTCTAAAGACTCGTCAATACGCCGGCAGCAGGTGATGATCATATCAAACACCCACAAGCCGCAAGCGGTCTGCTAAACGTAACGGCCACCCGTGTATTGAGCGATCTGAAGATCGACGAGCAAGCCCGCTCACACTCCAGTGAATCCAACCAGTAACACTACCGTACAGTCCGGTCTGATCGTTTGATATGTCGCATATCTCGCCTAGGGGTGGTAAACGTCAGACCCTAATAGCTCGATAAGTCGTGTCGATATGAGGTCTATAACTATTCGAGAAACTACTGGTAACACTTACCAGTAAATCTCAGCAACCCTGGCCAGGGATTTCCGGTTATAGCCAATCGAACACAGCGCAACATCAACCCCCTATACCGGTAGAGACGAATCCCCTCCTATCGCTCATTGCCTCCATGTGACTCGGGACTGTACCCAAAAACCACCGTTTTGCATGCCCTCTTGGACGTGGTAAGATGGAAATCAAAGCACAGTGGGAACCACACAAGACTCTATGACGATCTCGGGTCAACAGACTACTCTGTACCAGTGTCACCAGAGAACTGCCATCTGACGTAAGGTATAATACCATCTGGGAGTTCTCGGCGAGTCCGTCCAGTGTACCCAGTCTCTACTGAGCACCCGTATATCATCTCTGATGTCAAACACCAATGGATATGGGATCATCCATCGCCCATCTGTATGGGTCGAGAAGGTACACGCTAGTCTACTCTGGTATATCGATGCCCCGTCTCGATATACCCACTACTAGGGACTTTGAAGGATGTACTTATGGACTACCATGTCCCCACTAGTATGATCCGCATCATAGTCCAGGTAGTCAAGTACACATCCTAAGGGCTTTACCAACATGTAACAGAGAGACTATCAGTGTAGACGTTAAGGTAAAGATCAACCAGATAGCATACTATCATGTCGAGCAAGAAAGTCCTCCCTATATATGTCGACGCATCCACTACATTATACATCCTATGTATAGTAATGGCCTCTAGGGCATACATATAACTAACAATCTCCCACTTGCACTAGGGCCATCTGTAGCAGTGGTTGTAGTATCTCATACTCAACCATCCCATAAAAGTCTCTCTCTGGGAAAAGGCCTTTGTGAGTGGATCCGCTGTGTTGTCCTCTGAGTCAACTCTCCTAACCCTGATCACCCTGGAGATCAACTATCTCCATGATCAGGTGATACTGCCTTAGAATATGTCTGGATCACTGATGGGACGGACGTTCCTTGGCCTAAGCCACAACTCCATTGTCACACAATGGGAGGAACTAAGTTCATCTCATGAACAAATATACATCCAGACTGCCTCTTTGGTAGCATCTTTAGTAGCGATGTATCCAGACTTTATCGTCTAGTATGTCACGGTATCTAGCTTGGAACTCTTCCAACATACCGTCCCTCCACTGAGGGTAAAGAAAATGCCTGTGACTGACATTCAGTCGTCTTTATCACCCTGGAACCCTTCCAGTGATTCTCCCCAGGATCAACTGATACCATCTCACTACAACTAGTGAGAATCCTAACATCCATTTAGATCTATCTCATAGACCCAAAACACAGGATTTAGGAGGTATCACTTTGATCCTATATGGAGAATCATTGTGATATGCGGAGATTGATCGAGCGTAGCATAGGAAACTCCTTCCCTATCAAGAGTATGTTATCCACGTACTCTACGAGGATCGCTACCATACTCCCTACTACCTTCTTGTATATACAAGGTTCATCTACCATTTTGATGATGTCAACTTCTTTGACTAATCCATCAAAATAGATGTTCTAACTCCGCGATGCCTGCTTTATCCTATAAAGTATCTTATACACGTTTCCGCTGCTCCCACTGTTTACGAAGCCCTCTGGCTGTGTACTTACAGACGCTCTCTTCTAAAACATCATTTAGAAAAGCAGTCATGACACCCAACCACCAGATATCGTAATCATGGTATGTAGCCGTGACAAGTAGGATCTGGATGGACTTAAGCATAGGTACTAGAAAAGGTTTCAACATTATCCACGCCTGGTCGATGACGAAAACCTTTAACAAGTCTAGCTTTGAAAGTCTCAACTTTTCCATCTACACCAAGTAATCTTCTCAAGATATACTTGCTTCTGATGGGGATTTAACCCTTCAGATATAGCAACTAAAGTCCATACTTTGTTGGTGTATGAGGATTCCATCTCAGATCGCTAAGCTTCCAGCCATTCTTACAGAGTCCCACTCCTGATGGCCAGCTCGAAACTAGTTGGGTCATCATCTCATGATGCAATCCTCGCTCCCACTGTCATAGAGAAACCGAAGTATCTCTCAGGCGGGTGAGGAACCTTACTAGATCGGCAGAGAGGCTGAGGTTCGTTGGTAACTATTGAATCCTTTGGTTCTTCCAAATCATCAGCTGCCGTTTGTATAGCTGGAACATTTCCAATTCTACATAACAGATCTTGCCTCGAGCGTGTCCGGATTTTGCTTTTAGACATAGGCCGGACAACCCCAAATCTTAACCAGCTTAAGATATGGGCTCTTCCCTTATCATATCAAATATGAAGTGGTAGGCAACTGATTTGATTTGAACCCTATTCAGTAGGTATGCAGCTACTCAAGCGCATAACTCCCCAAAGGAAAAAGGCAACTCAGTAGTACTCATCATAGAGCACACCATATCAAATAGGGTGTATCTGCTCCGCCCCGATATACCATCGTGCTATGGTGTATACGGAGGAATAATGCTGAGAGAGAATCTCATTCTCCTTTAGAATAGTCCAGGATTTCCGTGCACATGTATTCTCCTCCCTTATCTCATCATAGGACATAATACTTATACCCGTATTCTGGTTCTCTACTTCTAACTTATATTCTGTGAATATCTCAAAAGGTTCGGACTCATGTTTCAACAGGAACATAGGTCTGAATCTCGAAAGATCATCAGAGAATGTAATGAAGTACAAAGAACCAGTCTTGGCATGTGTAGACAGGGGACCTACATACATCAACATGTATTATCCCAAGAGTTCATTAACTCTTTCTCTGTTTCCAATAAACAGAGCTGGTGTCATCGTATCTTTGTGACATGACTGGCGAGTTTCACAAGATGTAAATTCAAACTGATTTAAATATGCATCCACATGTAACTTGAGCTAGTCGGGTCACATTGATATGACCTAGTCTACAATGCCTCAAGAAGGATTCGTTCATTTCTGAACTCTTCCTCTTGTGTGTGTTCTATATACTAAGAACTGTAGTTTGATTTAGAACTGTAGTTTGATTTAGAACATTAACGCTTTTAGATAACGTGCCTGATCCGATCAACTTTTGATATAGGAAATGTTCAAAACATTATCCAACAATACAAAATTTTACCATTTCTTTACTAATAAAGAGACTGATATGATTTTGTATATCAGGTTCGGTATCTAATAACATTCATTCAGAATCAATGTATAGGTAATACAGGGTGACAGTGACCAACAGACTTGGCTGCAACATTTGCCCCGTTTTCTGCCTCATGAAACTTATCACCCGTTCTCAGTTCTCTACCTTTCCGTAGCCCTATGTAACAGATTACATATCTGGGATCCTGATCTGGTATCACATACCCAGGACGTAGAGGATACAGAGAAACAGTTCTGTGTAACGAACACACCCGAAGGAGATGCATCATATGCACTTTCTTCGTTTGGGCGGCACGGGAATTCTGGTAATCCCCAATTTCTTGCTCTGTCTTATAACAATTATAAGGTGGAGCGGGACCAACGTTCCCAAGCTCAGTATAACAAGCGGGTTCGGTCAAATATCCGTATTATTATCTTGATTAAGGCGTGATATGGTCGCTACCTGGAGAGAGAGAGAAGAAAACACTCAGCGTGCGCTCTTGCAAGAATAGATTGGTTATTATTTTATCTAAACAGGATGGCTCCCACTGCTTTTTATCAAATCTTCCTTCAAACCCTAAAAGGAAAGACTAGCCGGGATTAATTACACACTACAAGTTCGCCAATCTTTCAGCCAGGCCAGTGTCGGTACTTTGAGGGAGGTCCCCCGTGCTTTCGCAGGAACCTAATTAATGTAAACCTCGTTTTCCCAGAGGCGTAACCTCATTAACACCTTTCTAGACACCTACTTGATCGGCTAATTGTAATGTATAAAACTCTCCTAGGATTAACTCTTACTCGCAGCGGGTATCGGGATCCAACTATCTCATAGAAGGTATGCAATCTCATTGCAAATTTAAACACTTGAAATTCCCGAAAATATTTTGCCCCGAACGATCTATGACCTTGACAAGGTCAACAAACCATAGACCGCAAGTCAAGTTCAACCCGTCATTTCTTGATTGAATCAAACCCACCCGCACGACCCTTGACAAGGTCAACAAGGCCGCATGACTACCCTAACCCAATCTGCATCATATGCATAAGCAGATAAATACTGGTTAGCTACCGCACACTGCGCCTTGACAAGGTCAACAAACGCAGCACGAATACTAAACAGGATTTATCTGAAATGACGGAGGGCTACGACAGGTTTTTCTGAAAACTATTGCGTAATGAACTTGATATCGTTGTAGAATCAAATGATTTTAAAATGGAGTGCTTTTGAGGCTTTTTTTTAGTTTTGCTAAAGGAGTCACTCCCGGTGAAGGGATCGTCGGTCCTTTCCTCGTCGAATGAGATGCGGGATATATCACATATATCACTGTGCAAAGCAAAAACTCTTAAAAGCAATCAAAAGAAAAACCGAGTGTGTAGCATCTGCCAGTTATTGCTAAAGGAGTCACTCCCGGTGAAGGGATCTCGGTCCTTTCCTCATCGAATAAGGTGCAGGATATATCACATACACCGCTGTGCAAAGCAAGAACTGTAGCTACCTGTTTTATTTTGAAATTCGATTCTACAACATCTTTAGGTTTCTTTTATTTCATTAATCATATTAATGAAGTCCCATCATTTAAGTACCTAAACATCACAGATAAATACGACGTACACTTATGCCATCCGCATTCGCCTCGATGTCCCCTCGTGCACCGTTAGGTTAGGTGACTAACGGCAGAGCGGGACAGGGCTAGCGCGGGTGTAAAACATAAGTAACGCCTATATAATATATCATATATACTATATATAGTATCCATCACAGAACATATCACATGATCACATCACAGATATCGCAGCAGAAGAATCATATGAAATATTGGATATACTAGGACGTCCGTGTTTTCAATACGAGCCAGTATAAAACACGGATTCCACGGTCGTGATGAATAGCCAAACCCACACCCCTAGACCCCTACGAGAGCGGCAAGCAACCCTACCAATTCTAGAGTTAGGAGACCCGGAATCGTCTCCTCGAGTTGGTCTCCCACTGGACTCCAGAACCCGGTTACTTGTGCTCCCCTCCTTGGGTCTATCCTAGTGCGGAAAAGTAAATAATATACAATGGGTGACATCTTCCGCAACCTGGAAGTGCCCCAATAAAAGAATATTACATACAAGGTTTTACATGAATGAAAATGAAAAACACTCATCTCACATAAAAAACCCCGGCTATTCAAACACGACGATCCAATATAACATATCCAGCAACACATAACATCACATGTCATCAACGTAAGTAAATATGCGCATCCCAATTGTCGTTGACATATAGCAACGAAACCGGCGATATCACATATTACACTTACGGTCACAGAAAAGAAAGTGTAAAACTACAACAGTTGGAATCCGCAATCTGCATAGACATCGCATGCCTAATCTAATGAATTCCTTAGACATCGCATGCCTAACAATTATAAACCCCGCATTTTAGTCTCAAAATTGAAAACTCTTTTCAATATCAAGTCGGGCAATTCAACAAGATTCCCGACATCCTGATCGAATGCTCGTCGCAAACTTTAGTAGACGGCCGCACCCCCGATACCGTCGACGAAGTGCACCAAGGCGGAACACCGCTGCCGCGAGCACCCGTACGGATGCTTTCGGCGACGGGGTTCTCCTACAGTCACTTGGTCGGGGCTATGGTGCGAGGCTGTCTATTAAGTTTACCCGGCGAATATCCGCGTACGCTACGTGATTGCGACGGACTTTTGATCACATCAAAATTCCGTGGCAACCGATCAAGTGAGACTAAATTGCTAGATTTATAACATTCATTCAGTTATCTCATAACTTTTGTGAATTCCAATTATTGTATCACATTCCGAATAAGATAGAAAATGTTAAACTTTCCGATCGAACATCCAAACACCCAAGTTTTCCCGATACAGCTCAACACATGAAACAAGTCTAAAAACATTCAGTTCGTGCCTCAGTACCAACGGTCCAGCCGTAGAAGGGTCAAGCCAACGCCTCACATGTGGCACGCCGTACTGCCCCAAACCCTAAGGTTCAAAGGGCAGTTCAAGACGGCCACATAATCGAGTTAAGATTTGTTGTCTTCTAGAGGGTCCATCGCGTTACTTGCACTACTTAGAACGTCTTTAAACCACGGAAAAATCCAACACTTGGAAATTTCCCGACAGGGGAAAAATTGGGTATTTATATCCGGCCGAACTTTTTAACATATTCTAAAATTATTCGGAAAGCCACACAGACAAAATTTGATAATCCGATCGAACATTCGAATCCCCAAAACAACCCCAGAAAATTCAACTCTTGAATAAATTTTAAAAATACTCAGAGAACTCTGCACAGTTAAATAGGAATTACAGTACAAAATGTTAGGGCTGACATCACAATTTTGCCGCGGAACCGCCGCATAAGCTAGGCTTATGCCGCGGTTCCGCCGCCGATATCACTGTTCATGAAATAAATTTTGCGCCGTAATTCTTATAATTCCCTGCTGAGTTTTCTGCTTATTTTTAATTTGGAAAAAACCCAGTTTTTAAAAAATGTACAGAGAGCCGTTTTGGAAATGGGTTTCGGGTCCGTTCGGATTTCAAACGTCGTCTGGACTTCGCCTAAGGCTCTAGCTAGGCTCTGATACCACTGTAGGGTTCCTGGGCACTCTCAAGAGGTCTCACAAGGCATCAAACATGTCAATTTCAAATTTCAACGGTGCCGAGAAACCCTAACAAGATCGTTAACTAGAAATCTAGGCGAATAAGCAACTAGTAAACTACTTTACTAAGAGAATACGGAAATACAACCTTTGTAGATCCGGTCCTCCACCTCCACGGTTCCGTGATGAAGTCCTCTCCGCTGTCCAAATCAAATCCCGGGCTCTAGCGTCGGCTTCATCGGAGAAAGAGCGGGCTAGGTCATCGACGACGTGCCGAAGATGATCTACGTCGAGGTATCGCTAGATCAAGCTCCAACTTCACCAAGTCTAGAAAACTTGTGAAGGAAACACACTCTACTACTTGGCAAGAGGTAGAGGATGAAGAAATAGAAGTGGGTTCACTATAGAATTGGATTTCTCACTCATTTTCATCAATCACCATTGATGAAGTGAAGCTTTCTTCATGAAAGAAGATGAAGAAGAAGAAAAATGAATATGATAAGCATATGCTAAAATGAAAAGAATAATGAATTCTTATCATCATAGAACCATGGTTAGGTGTAGAGAATTAATTAGGGTTAAGTGGAATGGTTAGGGTTAAGGCTGAGACAAAGTGGTCACAAAGTCAAAGTATTCATGAAGCTTCATGAAAGAACAAAGAATGCCACCATTTTATCATTTCCTTTTCTTTTTCCAAAAGAATAAATAAATGAATAAAATGAATAAGCAAATAATAAACCCTAACCATTTCATTAACCAAGGTTTAATTCTTTATACTTAACCAATTTTACATGCACCATCAAACATGATACAAGCATGTGCACAAAAATCATATCACATATATAATGCGCACATCCGAGCGAGAAAATCCATTTAAAGTGAACCGATACTAGTTAATGCAAAGTAATATATCAAATATATAATTATATATTAAATCATTAAATCAACACTTGATTTAACTATCCGGTCATATCGCATATAACCGACTAGTATCAAATGTATCGGCTTATCGAATCAATCTTCGATTCGATAACTAGGTTATATCGCATACAACCATTCGACACATTGTTCGCGAGAATGAAATACGGTATCACATACACGCATTATTCTCGGTCCCGCACATATCTCATATGCGCTCCTATTTCGTTCAGCAGCCCTGGCCAGGGACTTACTGATATAACCAGTCGGGCACAGCACAGCATCAACCCCCAATACCGGGAGAGACGAAACCCCTCCTATCGCTCATTGCCTTCGTGTGTCTCGGGACTGTACCCAACGGCCACCTGTTTGCACGACTCAGTAGAGACGTGGTAGGGTGGCAATCAAAGTACAGTAGGAGAGCACACAAGACTCCATGACGATCTCGGGTCTACAGACTAACCTGTACCAGTCTTACCTGAGAACTGCTATCCGACGATAGATATAATTCCATATAGGAGTTCTCGGCGAGTCCGTCCAGTGTACCCAGTCACCGCTGAGCACCCGTATATGATCTTGATGTCAAACACCAATGGATATGGGATCATCCATCGCCCATCATATGGGTCTAGTATCATATACGCTAGTCTACTCTGGTATATCAATGCCCCGTCTCGATATACCTACGACTAGGGACTTTCCAAGATGTGCTTATAGACTACAAATGTCCCACTAGTATGATCCCCATCATAATCAGAGCAGTCAAGCCAATATCCTCAGGGCTTTATCAGCATGTATGAGTGAATAACAAGCATGATCAGATCAACATGTCAGATAAAGAAGAACCAGATAGCATACTATCATGTCGAGCAAGAATGCATACTGAATATATATATACATGTACAGATACATCCACTATCACATAATGGCCTCTAGGGCATACATATATCCAACAATCTCCCACTTGCACTAAGGCCAGTTATTGGCGTATCTCATACCCAACATCTCAAAAAGTCGCTCATGCTGCGGCTGAGGGAGGGCCTTGGTGAATGGATCCGCGGCGTTATTCTTTGTGTCTACCCTCCTAATCTCGATCTCGTGGCGATCTACAATCTCCCAGATCAAATGAAAACGCCTCAGGATGTGTCTGTACCGCTGATGGGATCTGGGCTCCTTGGCTAACGCCACAGCCCCATTATTGTCACAATACAAAGGTATTGGATCAATAATGGTTGGAACTACTCCTAGCTCCGAGATGAACTTCTTCATCCAGACGGCTTCCTTGGCGGCATCATTTGCAGCAATGTACTCAGCTTCCATCGTAGAGTCTACAACGGTATCTTGTTTGGAACTCTTCCAACTCACCGCCCCTCCATTGAGGGTAAATACAAACCCAGAGATAGATTTGCTGTCGTCCTTATCGCTCTGGAAGCTCGAATCGGTAAAGCCTCCATTTGGAGATCTCCATTACCATACACCAAGAACAATTCTTTAGTCCTTCGCAAGTACTTAAGAATGTTCTTCACTGCTGTCCAGTGATTCTCCCCTGGGTTGGATTGATACCTGCTTACAACACTAAGTGCGTAAGCTACATCTGGGCGTGTACATAACATCGCATACATTATAGATCCTACTGCCGAAGCATAGGGTATAATACTCATGCGAGCTCTCTCTTCATCGGTCTTTGGACAAGAATCCTTGGAGAGAGTGACCCCATGGCAAGCGGGTAAGGCACCCCGTTTGGAGTCTTCCATACTAAACCTTTTTAGGATGGTGTCAATGTACCTGGTTTGGGACAATCCCAATAACCTTTTGGATCTATCCCTATAGATCCTTATGCCCAGAATGTACGTGGCATCACCCAGGTCCTTCATGGAGAACCTTAGTGATAAGAAAGATTTGACCGACTGTAGCATAGGAATATCATTTCCTATCAGAAGAATGTCGTCCACGTACAATACGAGGAATGTGACAGCTCTCCCTACAGCCTTCTTATAAACACAAGGTTCATCTGGATTTTTGATGAAATCAAAATCTTTGATGACATCATCGAAACAGATGTTCCAACTCCGTGATGCCTGCTTTAACCCATATATGGATTTAAGCAATTTACATTCTTTCCCGCTGCTCCCACTATCAATGAAGCCCTCTGGCTGATCCATATAAACGCATTCTTCCAAATTTCCATTTAGAAATGCGGTTTTAACGTCCATCTGCCAGATTTCATAGTCGTAGTGAGCAGCAATAGCAAGTAGGATCCGAATGGATTTAAGCATGGCTACGGGAGAAAAAGTCTCGTCATAGTCCAAACCTGTTCTTTGATGAAAACCCTTCGCCACAAGTCTTGCCTTATAGGTCTCCACCTGCCCATCTACACCAATCTTTCTTTTAAAGATCCATTTGCACCCTACTGGTTTTACCCCAGGGGGTACAACGTCCAAAGTCCACACTTTGTTGGTGTACATAGACTCCATTTCAGATCTCATGGCATCCAGCCACTTCACAGAGTCCTTACTCGTGATAGCTTGCTGAAAACTGGTAGGATCATCATCATCCATGATGCAATCTTCTCCGTTACCATTAATGAGGAAACCGTAGTACCTCTCCGGTGGGCGAGAATTCCTACCAGACCTACGGAGTGGCCGAGGTTCTTCAGTTTCTGCTGCAACAGCCGGTTCAACCAAATCGTCATTTGTAGTTTGTGTCTCTAGAACCTCTTCTAGATCCACCACCTTGCCATCATCTTTATCTGTGAAAAACTCTTTTTCCAAGAATGTGGCATGCTGAGAAACAAACACCTTTTGTTCCTCTTTGTGGTAGAATAGATATCCATAAGAATTCTTTGGATATCCCACAAAGTTACACATGACCGATCGTGTCTCGAGTTTGTCCGGATTCTGCTTTTTAACATAGGCCGGGCAACCCTAAATCTTAATTCTTTTAAGAGATGGTTTCTTCCCCTGCCATATCTCATATGGTGTGGTGGACACGGCTTTGGTTGGAACCCTGTTCAGTAGAAACGCTGCAGTCTCTAATGCATGACCCCAAAACGAGACGGGTAACTCAGCGTCACTCATCATGGACCGGATCATATCTAATAGGGTCATATTCCTTCGTTCTGACACACCGTTGTGCTGTGGTGTGTAAGGAGGAGTGAGCTGAGAGAGAATCCCATTCTCTTTCAAGAAGTTTGCAAATTCTGCACTGAGATACTCACCACCTCGATCTGATCGAAGCATCTTGATACTCAAGCAGGTTTGTTTTTCTACTTCTTGTTTATATTCAATGAATTTCTCGAAAGCTTCGGACTTGTGCTTTAATAAAAATCCATGACCGAATCTTGAGAAAACGTCAGTGAACGTAATGAAGTATGAAAAACTGCCTCTGGCCTGTGTAGACATTGGCCCACATACATCACTATGTATGAGGCCCAGGAGCTGAGTAGCTCTTTCTCCGTGTCCGGTAAACGGAGTTTTGGTCATTTTACCCTTGATACAAGACTGGCAAGTCGCATAAGATTTATATTCAAAAGAGTTTAAATATCCATCTTTGTGTAACTTGTTTAGTTTTGTTTCGTTAATATGACCAAGTCTACAGTGCCAAAGAAAAGCTTCATTTAATTCTGAAAATTTTCTTTTATTAGTGTGTTGTATACTGAAAACTGTGTGTTGATTTAAGACATATATTCCGTTGTTAAGCGTACGATACCCAACCAACATTTGATTCAGGTTAATGTTCATAACATTGTTCTGCAATACAAAATTATACCCTTCATTGTCCAACAAAGAAACGGATATTATATTACATAGCATACTTGGTACAAAATAACATGGATTCAAAATCAAAATACATCCAGATGGCAACCCCAAGTGATACTCTCCCACTGCGACTGTATGTACATTGGAACCATTTCCAACGCGGAGAGTATGGTCACCTGTCCTCAAAACCTTGCTATTTCTCAGCCCCTGTATGGAATTGCAAATGTGAGAACCTGAACCGGTATCCAATACCCAGGAAGCAGAGTTTATAGAAAAACAGTTTTCAGTCACAAACGCACCTGAAGCAGAAGCATCACCATGCTTCTTCTTGAGACTTAAGTACTCCGTGCAATTGCGCTTCCAATGTCCTGTCTTGTGGCAGTGAAAACATTCTCCCTTCCCCGAGTCTCCAGCCTTGGACTTTCCCCTTCCCTTCACCTTTTTAACTCCGCCCTTAGGATTAGTGGGTTTCTTCTTTTTCTTTCCCTTGGCCTTGGCTTTCGGGCGAGAAGAGGAAGACTGTCCAATAGTCATAACGGGAGTTTTTGCTAACTTCATAGTGCTCTCTGCACTCCTTAACATATTAAGGAGTTCAGGGAGGTCCTTCTCCATGCCATGCATGTTGAAGTTCACTATGAACTGAGCAAAGGTGGAGGGGAGGGACTGCAGAATAATATCTATATATTGTTCATTGTCCATTGTCCATCCAAGGTCCTCAAGCTCTTCTATAAGAGCTATCATCTTCAGAACATGGTCTCCTACTGGTGTGCCAGGGGCCATTCGCATCTGAAACAATTTCTTTGATGCTTCGTATCGTAATACGCGGGATTGCTCCCCATACAACTCCTTTGTATGGAGCAATATACCGTGAATGTCCATGTCCTCGTGCTGCTTTTGATGTGTGTTATCCATCGATGCAAGCGCGAGGCATGTGGCCGTGGCACAGTCAGCGTCCCATGTCTTGCGGACTTCAATGTCCGCAACTGAGGATTTTGGACCAGGTACGGGCGGGGCTGAAGCCGTGAGGACATATGATACTTTATCATAAGTCAAGGCGATTTTCAGATTCCTCAGCCAGCCTTTATAGTTGGTCCCATTTAGTTTGTTTTTATCTAGTAAAAGCTTGAGTCCAGTCATGGGTATCTGCCATTAAGAGAGAGAAAAGAATACACTCAGCGAAAGCTCTTGCATAGATTAGATTGGTTTATTATCTTGTCTAATCGATGTTTCCCACTGCTTTTATCGAGTTTTTCTTTCAAACCTTAAAATGAAAAACTAGCCAGGATTAATTACAGTCTACAACTTCGCTAACCGTTCAGCCAGGCCAGTGTCGGTACTTTGAGGGAGGTTCCCCGTGCTTTCGCACGGACCTAATTAGAGTAAACCTCGTTTTCCCAGAGGCGGAGCCCCGTTAACACCTTTCTAGACACCTAATGAGTTAGCTAATTGTAAACTGTAAAACTCTCCTAGGAGCAACTATTGCCCACAGTGGGATCGGGATCCAACCATCACATGGAAGGTATGCAATCTCATTGCAAATTTCAACTATTGAAATTCCCGATGTGGTTTTTACCCCTGGCACTTATGACCTTAACTAAGGTCAACAAATCATAAGTACCAGTCAAGTTCTACCCGTCATTTCTTGATCAATTAGACCCACCCATATGACCCTTAACTATGGTCAACAAAGTCGTATGAATGTCCTAATTAATCTGCATCATATGCAGTGTAGGAAGACATCACTTAGCTACCGTACACTACGCCTTAACTAAAGTCAACAAACGTAGCACGAATACTAAGTACTCTACTTTCTAAAATGACGGAGGGTTGCGAATGATTTTTAAGAAAATCTTTAACGCTTTGAACTTGATATCATTGTAGAATCAAATGGTTTTCAAAAGGAGTGGCTTAAGCTCCGCAGTTTTGAAATATAGCTTTTTCATAAATAGCCGAGTGGTTTTTCAAATCCGATTCTACAACTTCTTTTAGGTTTATTTTCTTTACATTAATCACATTAATTTAATCCCATCATCTAAGTCCTTAAGCCAATCACAGAAAAGAAACGAAAATAACACGTACGCTTATGCCATCCGCATTCGCCGCAATGTTCCGTTATGCACCGTTAGGTTACTTAACTAACGGCATACCGGGACGGGACTAGCGCGGGTGTAAAACATAAGCAACGTCTACTATATATCATATATATAATATGTCATTCGTCTCAGATATCACAGAATACAGGCAGCAGAAATATAGATATAACGTGGGATATACTAGGACGTCCGTATTTAGTATTTAGCCAGAATAGAAAATACGGATTCCACAGTCGCGATGAATAGCCAAGCCCACACCCTGGACCCCTACGAGAGCGGCAAGTGACCCTGCCAATTCTGGAGTTTAGGAGACCCGGTCTCGACTCCTCGAGATGGCCTCCCACTGAACCCCAGAACCCGGTCACCTGTGCTCCCCTCTTTGGGTCCATCCTAATGCGGAAAAGTAAATAATATATAACACTGGTAACACAACCTCAACCCGGAAGTGCCCCAAATAAAAGAATATTACATTACATTTGAATTTATATGAATGAAAATATAAAACTCTCATCTCACATAAAACCCCCCGGCTATTCAATCGCGACAATCCTGCACATCATATCTCAGCAACACATAATATCTCATATCATCAACGTAAGTAAGTATGCATACCCCAATTGTCGTTGATGTTTAGCAACGAAACCGGCGATATCGTACATACTACACTTACGGTCACAGAAAAGAAAGTGTAAAACTGCAATATCTGGAATCCACATTCTCTTTAGACATCTCAAATGCAAAATATCACATATTCCGTATTTCATGTCTAGTAATATGAATTCCACACATTGCATTACATTCCGGATAAACAGACAGTATCGAAGTTTTCGAATGAACGATCAAATACCCAGGATTCACTAAAGCCCAACACTTGAGCAGAGTTCAAACACCTGGAGTGTGACACAGTAGTAGCGGTCCAGCCGTAGAAGGGTTAAGCCAACGCCTCACATGTGGCACGCCGTACTGCCCCAAACCCTAAGGTTCAAAGGGCAGTTCAAGACGGTCACATAATCGAGTTAAGGTTTGTTGTCTTCCAGAGGGACCACCACAAAAAGACTTGCACGTATCTCCAAAGTATTTAAACCCCGTGAATAATGAGCAAATGATAGTCGTTCAAACACTTCAATACTTTCTAATTTACCCGGAAAATCAACGAAATGAAAATACCGATCGAATCTATGCGTCCAAAACCATCTCCAGAAGATACAGAACTATATTCAGATTAAACATACCTAAAACAGTATACTAGCAGACCTAGGAATTATGGTGCAAATCTCATAGCATGATGTCACTGTACGGCCGCGGATCCGCGGCCTAAGCAAGGAATTGCCGTGGTTCCGCGGCCATATGAACAGTATACTTCATCGTGTTTCACCATTATTCTTAGTTTTCCCTGCTGTATTTTTTAAGTATTTTTAATTCTGAAAAATGTCAGGTTTTAAAATTTGTCCAGAGAGGGTCCAAAAAATCGTATTTTTTATCCGATCGGGATTTTTACTCCGTAAAAGCGTCGCCTAATATTCTAGGTCGGCTCTGATACCAATGTAAGGTTTGCCTAGCACCCTATAATGACTTTGGAAGCATCACATGTCACAAAGTTCAAGTTTTTATGGTGCTAGACAAGCATGCAATGGAATCGATCCTAGAAAATTAGGGTTACGAAAACTTAAGCTAATAAAAATTAGGGTTTGAAGGCTACAACCTTTGTAGCTCCCCTTTGGCTTGACTCCTTGATCTCTAGGGTGTTGGAAGAAGGTCCACTTGTAGTCCTCTTTCGTCCACGACGATCCACCCGAAGTTTCCCGTCCAAGCTTGCAACTTTGGAAAAGCAAAGAGAACACTCTAATCAAGTTGGCTAGACTTGAGTAGAATGATATTGTGGCTAAGGATCTCACTTCAAAAACCTTTCTTTAATTGTGTTTAACTCACTAGAAAAAAACTAGAGAGGAAAAGGTGAAGGAGGATGAAGATGGTGGCTATTTTTAACAAGAGGTGAAGAAAAATAACCCTTAGTTAAAAAGGAAAATGAAACATATATCACTATATATATTTATTTCCTTCTTGCATTCAACCATGATTAAATGATGGAGAGTTAATTTAACTTGGGTTTTAAATGATAAAGAGAAGGATAACCCTAGGTTAGTGGTAGTTGAGCTTGGTTAGGTTAGAAGAAGAATGTAGAAGCTAGAATGATTATCCTTTCCTTTTCATTTTGTTTTAAAACCAAAATTAAATAATAATCCATAATTTAATCCATGGTGTGAGTCTTATATTGCCACCATTTCCATATGCTAACAACCATGATGGATGGGTGTATGTATGTATACATGTATGCACATCCACATGTGCATGAAACTAGAATGAAAGAAAGAAACACATGCATGCATGCATACATCCATCAAACCCTAGAAAGGTTTCAAGTGAGAAAACTAATGGTTAGATGATAAATCAACACTTAACTTATCAATCCGGTCATATCTCATTTGACCCCACCAAAAGCAGGCCACCCGATCAATGTTCGGTATCATATACGCACATTTTAATCGGGTGCATGCGCATATCGCATACGCGCACCACAACGTTTCGCCTGGACAGGGTAACTCCTTTGTGGGACTCTAAGACTCGTCAATATGCCGGCAGAGGGTGATGATCATATCAGGTACCCTCAAACCACAAGCGGTCAGCTAAACGTAACGGCCACCCGGGTATTGAGCGATCAGAAGAAAACAAGCGAACCTGCTACAACTCCCATCGAGCCATCCGGCAACACTACCGTACAGTCCGGTCTCTTCGTCAGATATGCTGCATATCGAGCCTAGGGATGGTCACGTCGACCCTAATAACTCAATAAGTCATGCCGGTGAATGGTCTATAACAGATCGAGAAACTACCGATAACACTTATCAGCAAATCTCAGCAGCCCTGGCCAGGGACTTACTGATATAACCAGTCGGGCACAGCACAGCATCAACCCCCAATACCGGGAGAGACGAAACCCCTCCTATCGCTCATTGCCTTCGTGTGTCTCGGGACTGTACCCAACGGCCACCTGTTTGCACGACTCAGTAGAGCCGTGGTAGGGTGGCAATCAAAGTACAGTGGGAGAGCACACAAGACTTCATGACGATCTCGGGTCTACAGACTAACCTGTACCAGTGTTACCTGAGAACTGCTATCCGACGATAGATATAATTCCATATAGGAGTTCTCGGCGAGTCCGTCCAGTGTACCCAGTCACCACTGAGCACCCATATATGATCTTGATGTCAAACACCAATGGATATGGGATCATCCATCGCCCATCATATGGGTCTAGTATCATATACGCTAGTCTACTCTGGTATATCAATGCCCCGTCTCGATATACCTACGACTAGGGACTTTCCAGGATGTGCTTATAGACTACAAATGTTCCACTAGTATGATCTCCATCATAATCAGAGCAGTCAAGCCAATATCCTCAGTGCTTTATCAGCATGTATGAGTGAATAACAAGCATGATCAGATCAACATGTCAGATAAAGAAGAACCAGATAGCATACTATCATGTCGAGCAAGAATGCATACTGAATATATATATACATGTACAGATACATCCACTATCACATAATGGCCTCTAGGGCATACATATATCCAACAGGGTGATGAGTGGTATGAAAGCATTACTGAGAAAGCATGGTGCATTAATTGCATTGGATGCACTCACCTCTGACCTCACCCTACACTCACCTCCCTCTCTCTTCATCTTTCCCCCTCTCTCTCTCTCATTTCACTAACTCATTCACTCTCTCCTTTCTACACAAAATCCATCACTAAACAACAAAAACTTTATCAAAATCACATCTTTATCTTGGTTTTGCCTCATGGATGCCTTGGAGCATGCAAAGCTTGGTTCTTTGAGTTCTTTTGGCTAGGTAATGATCCCTATCTGTTCTTTTTATAGTTTTATGCTTTGTAGATTGTTAGATTTAGTTTAGATAGTGTAAATTTTAGTTTTGTACATAATATCGTATTTTTAATGTCTATTTGTGATATCTGTGTTCTGCTGTGACCCGGGATGTGTACGAGAAAATCAAACAATATAGTTGTGTTGTACCTGTGATCATAGGACCTTACCTGGAGCACGGGCCCTTGGAGCTCGGACCCATCCGGCGACGTATGAAGGGGATTCCGGCGAGATCGGCCGTGTGTAGGAGTTAGGGTATGGGTTTTTCTGGGTAGGTATCTGCAGTGGTTCTGGTGTATTTGGTCTTGTTTGATTGTTGAGTTTTCTCAGTATGCAAAATCTGGGATCACCTAAGTAGTTTCTAGTGTTTTGTGTCCGCGCGATACGTTATACGACACGAATCGTGCACTTTGTGTGGTTTTCCTCGTGTGTTAGTTTCGTCGTGTCGCAACGCACGTTAGCCACAATACGAACACTTGAGAGTATGTTTTGTGTTGTTGCGTCTGTCTAAAGTAGTTTGTACGTGTTTTGGGTCTATTATTAATATATACTTGTTTTATTGTTTTAATGTTGCAGGTTCGCAGGCGGGGACTTCGGACACTGCTACAAGGGGAAAACAGGCGGTAGACTTCACCTAGCTTGGAGCTTTGGTGAGTAGATTTAACATCTACAGGGTAATCACCCGCATGGCGTTTTGTGTCTGGTCTGGAGATGTTATTTCTGTCGCATATTCTATGTCATATTTCTGTCGCATATATACTTTTTAGAATGTGTTTTTTAGCTTATTATATTTTAATGTATGGTTTTTAATAAAAAGTTTACCAAATTGGGTTTTAATTATTATATCCTATTTATTGAGTATTTTATTAGGATTTTTCTAGGCACACACAAACTTGTGCATGTAAACTAGGGTGTTAATTGTGGTTTAACCATTGCTTAATCTAGTTTTATTATTGTTTAGGTGTTGTGGGTTAAATAGTTATGGTTGTTCTTAAAAAAAAAGAAAATGAAAAATGAATTTAAAAGGGTTTTATTTTGGTTGAATGTTGACTTTGGGAGAGAGAGGGCATGGGACAACATGGCTTGTGCCATGCTTCTTTAATGAAGTGAGAGAGAGTGAGAAGGGGGGTTTGATTTGTTTCTCTCATTTCTCACTCTCACTCTCATTTCCCTCACACTCTCAAACACACACACACAAACTCACCTGCTTTAGCAGAAAACCACCAGCAGCAACAGCAATGACAACAACAACAACAGCAGCAGCATCTGGCAGCATCAGCTCAAGCAACATGAAGAAGATGAAGTAACAGCAATAGAGGTAGCAGCAGCAGTAGCTTCAGCAGCTGAAGCGAGCAGCAGCACCATCAGCATCAGCAGCAAGCTGCTCCAGCATCAGCAACAGAACCAACAGCATCACCTTCAGCAGCACAAGCAGCATCAGCAGCAGCAACATGCACCAGCATCACCAGCAGCAGTAGCAGCTCAGTCCCACTTCTTCACCTGCTTCTTGGGGGTCTTTAGGGTATAACTCTTAGACCCAATTCCCCTTATTGCTAGCTTGTGCGTAGTTTGGTGTCGGTTTGTGTTAATTATGAGTTTAGTGCTAATTTAAGGTGATTTGTGTGGAATGTTGTTTAAGTGATGATTTTGTTAGTTAACCTAGATTATTTTAGTGTTATTAGGGTCACTTCAACTGAGAAATAACCCAGATTACACTAAAATACCATAGGTTTTTCTTATTGTGCAAATTGGTGATTTTAAAGAGATATATTGGGTTTCTGTGATCTGCTTTTGACCCGGGATCTTCAGGTTAAAATTGAGAAAACTGGGGCATGTACACTAGGTCTAGATACCACCACCTGAACACGAAACCCTATTTCCAAACATTGGCCGAAGATTTATTCGGTTTGGCCGGAATGTGCGGCCAAGTAGGGGGCATGGGTGTTGGGGTTTTGTGTAGGGCTCTCTGCTGTGTTGTCTAGTGTTTTGTCATGTCTAGTTTTGTAATATTTTACCTGTAGGAAATCTTGTGTAATATATCAAATTTGGTGTTCGTTGTGTTTGTGCGATACACGCGATACGTGAGAGGGTTCTGTGATCCGGCGTATCGCGGCGTGTCGTGATGGTTTTAGACGCGTACACACACGCTTTAGCGTATCGTGCACACGCGCGTTTAGTTTGCGACGCGAGTTTCTCGTTTGGTTCGATATCGCGTTTCACGGAATATTTGGCTTATATATTATTTCCGTGTCTTATTTGCAGGTTTGCAGGCAGGGACTACGGACACTACTACAGGGGAGAGCAGATGGTAAGATTCACCTAGCATGAAGCATAGGTGAGTAGATTTAACATCTACAGGGGAATCGCCCGCATGGCGTTATGCGTCTGGGCTAGGATTCTATACTTGTCGCATATTCTACGTCATTGTTAGAATTGCGCCTTTACCCTATTTACTTAGATATAGTTGTACTGTGACTAGTAGCCGTAGGGCACTGCACACATTATTGACAGCTCATGTTACACGAGCACGGATTGTATGCTACACACACACCGTCAATAATTGCCATGTCACACACTAACCATTATAGATACTATTGCTTATCACACATGAAATCTAGCTTATCGGTATACCTATAGTGTATCATACCTTTAGTGATAGGTACATCTACACCTTGCGATACAGCTACAGGTATACCTTGCACATATTTTAGTTATACCGGGGGGGATATCCTACATATTTTACATATACCCAGGAGGGTTTACGACATCAGTTCTTATAGGTGGATACCTATACATTGCTACACCTGTATGTTACACACATATTCAGTTGCAGTTACATATTTACCTTTACTGATGTTACTTAGCTGTACCTTATTGCTTTCACATACATCTGGTTTCAGCTACATATTCTCTGTTATATGCTCGCATTTCAGATATATCGTATATGTTTATTCCTAGATTGCGCATTATTATTTGGATTTTACATAATGTTTTCTGGATTTGGGAACCGCGGGAGTTCATGAAATTAAGCATACAATGAAAAACCCGGTTTCCTTGATATGATATTTGCGCATCCACCATGAGTTTTATCGGTGCTGATTATTTATACCCTATGCGAGGAGGCGTAGAGGCCGCATGAAGGTACATGGTGGGGCCCGGAGGTACCCCGGGGCGAGAACGGATCGCTGGATTTGTTAGACGGAGAGCCTGTCAGGGGAACCATACCGTCCGGTGATATTACCTTTTACTCGGTGGTTATCTTGGGGATACCGACCGGAGTCTTGTACGTATGCAAACGTCGAAAGGCGAGGGTCAGAGCTAGGCACTCGTGCTTTCGGGACAGCGTATGATATGTACCTATCAGGATTTCTGTGTCGATGCTTGGCACATTGTTTTCATGATATTTCTTTTAAACACCTTTGTATATATAACAGGGGATTAGCCGTTGTTATATATACCCTTACACCAATATTAGTGGAATGGGACGCTAATATATGTGTATTGCCCCCATTATATTTATTTCTGCAAATATATATACCTTTAAGATGTTAGAAACTTACTTGAGATTCGACTTGGGATATAGGTGATTCATTGAGATTGGATATTGGATATGAAAGAGATTGTTGATTTGTACATTCGAGATATAGGAGAGCTTCGATATTGTACATTGAGGTGTTGTGAGACCTATGTGATGTGAGAGCCCAGTTTGGGGGCTGATTTGAGGATTTGGGATTTGAGTGTCTTGATGGATTGTGATCCTACCACGATGTTAGGTTTCCATGGAAATGACTTATTCCACCCCATACCTCACACTTATCTATTCTATGCACAGATTCATATATTGGTAGTACCTGTTAGTGTACCCTTATGATAGTTGCATATTTACATTCTCATATCCCTATTGCATGGTTATTGCATATTATTGTCATGTTACTATTGCTTCACTTATTGATTGTACCTGCTAGTGTATTTCCCTTTATTCAGCATTTGCATGACATGTTATTACTGTAATCGCATATCTTAGATTCATGCTGTACGTACATTCCTGCGATTACCTGCATCTGTTATCTACTATTCATGAGTTGGCAACTCACCCCCGTTGTGCCACAGGTGTTTCAGGTTGTTCCTATTTTGTATTGTACATTCGTTGTATCTTGTACTCTCCATCTACTATTATGTTGTTGACTTAGAGACTTGGTGAGGATGTTACTGTATATTATTTGTGGGTTTGTTGTCTTTTATATACAGCTTTCTCTCTATTGTCTTTATTTTTTCGCTATAGCGTCATATTTTTGTGTTGCGTTCATCTTGGATAGTTTTTACAAAAAGGGGGTGTTGCTAAAACATTAAAGAAATAAAGTAGGGCTCTTAAAGAATTTGGGTTGCGATTTTAAATGTTTCAAAAACTTATATTATCTTTTCCGTATTTTTATGGTTTAGATTTCTGGGTTTTGGCTTTCTTTTACTACGTTACGTTTTAGGGCGTTGCGTAGTATTAGGGCCGTCACGGGCCAATTTCGGGTCGTGACAAAGTTGGTATTAGAGCGCTAGGTTTTACCTTTCGGAGTGTAGGATGACCTGAGTATGATGGAGTAGGTAGCTTAAGCAAAGTAACGTAGTGTGTGTATGTCGGAAGCATACCCACGATGCGGTACTTCGCCTAAAGTGACCTAAGTACAAATTGCTTGAAATTCCTTCCTTGATGATTCATATCCTTGAGATTCGATTCCTTATTCATCGAATCTTATATCTATTTATAGCCTTGCCGCCGATGACTATGGGGACTCAGAGTGATGCAGCGAGGGCGGAGGTCAGAGTTGGCTCGGGTGAGACGAGTACTGACCAGGATGGCACTCTAGTTGCACAGGTGCAGACGGATCAGCCTACGACATATACTATTGATAGACTTTGGCGGAGATGCAGGACTCCCGCCAGACTATGAGTTCTTGGGTTGATGTCGTTCGGGAGCTATGACAGGAGGTTGTCACCCCTGTTACTCAGTTGTCACTTGCGATCCGCATGCAGCAGTCCTCACCTACATAGCACCAGTGGTTGCAGCTCCAGTTGGCGAGGCACATATTCCAGGACAGTGGAGGACTCGTACCAGCGTACCAGCCCAGAGACAGAGGTTTGGTCGTCGGGACAGATTTCGTGGCCGTCGCGGGAGTAGCAGAGGCTTAGGACGAGGACAGTCGTTCAGCTCTCATCCCGAGGATAGTCAGCAGTCAGCGCGTGGATGCTTTCGATGCAGGAGCCTTCAGCACTTCGTTAGGGATTGTTCCTTAGCACCTCGTCATGATCGTACACGGAGAGGCCGTGAACGTGGAAGGTTCGCTCAGAGGGCTCTGGCTACCAGAGGAGTTCATCCAGTTGCGAGTAGAGGGCAGACACAGGAGTTTGCTTCTACTCATCGGGACGCGCAGACGTCCAATGCAGAGTCTTCAGGTATCCTTATTTCGCATGTTCTTTTGATGTGTTAGTTTGTTTTCTTGCTTGTACCGTGGTTGGGTAGATTGGTAGTAGTTTGTGTTAACTTCTGTCAGCGATACTTTTGTTGCGCGACACGTATTCAGTTGTGTGCCAATCGGATAGGAGATAGAGATTCGTCCATCGTTTCGATCCTTCTAGAGATGTTGGATTTGACGTTCTCCTGGGCACTAACTGATTAATTACGTGTTAGGCATCTGTGGACTACCGTGAGGAAACAGTCAAGTTTGTTTTCCCGGCAAGTCAGTTCTTGTTGTGCAGGTGGATAGTTGTGCCGCCTATCACGGCTTGAATTCAGCCTTTTTCGCTAGTCGGCTACTGAGGAGATGTCGTGGATTCTTGGTGTTCATTAGAGATACCGGAGCCACAGTGGGATGTTGGACCGGGTTCCTTTCGTGCGAGAGTTTTTCCGACGTTGTTCCGGATAAGCCGGCGAAGCTTAGGGAGCTTAAGGATCAGCTGCAGAGTTTTGGTTTGGGGTGTTTGTGCGTCTGAGTGTTTCGCTTTTGGAAGATCCTATTTCTGTTCGTCAAGGAGAAAGACGGCAGTTTAGGGTTACATATCGACGGATCGTTAATTGAACCGGCTTACGGTGCGGATAGGTATCCTTCACCTCGCCGTGAAGATTTCTTCGATCAGCTCCAGAGTGCGAGACATTTTCTAAGTTTGCTTGGGATCAGGTCATCATTATTGCGGTTCGGAGTGATGGCATTCCAAAGACTGCCTTGTGCGTGCTACGGGGTTTGTGTGGTTTGGTGAGTCATTGGATTCACTGATGCCCTGGAAGCATTTGTAAATGTGATGAACCAGATTTCTTCAGGCCGTTCCTCGACCAGTTTTTGTTGTGTTATACACGACATTCTGGTCTATTTAATGGGTCTTGAGGAACAGTAGTAGCACTTGAGGATCTGTTATGCAGATACAGGGAGAGTACCAGCAGTTTGCTAAATTGTCGGAGTGTTTCTTCAGGCCTGTTTTGTGTTGACTCCTAGGTCTTGTAGTCACGGGAGAAGGTTTTGTATGGCCCCGAGGGAAATCGTGGCCGTACAGCTTAGGCCCAGACTTGTGTGCAGGACGGAGATCCGCAGATTGTTGGGCTTAGCTGGTTTTTACCGCCGTTTCATGCAAGATTGCTAGAGTAGTGCAGCACCGTCGACTGAATGGACCGGAAGGGAGGTTTCTTTTCTGTGGACGGAGGCATGTGTACGGAGTTTTCGGCAGTTGAAGATTCTGTTAAACAACTGCATCAGTTCTTACTTTCTTTTGGTTCGGGCGACCTTGTTGTTTAACTGTAATGTTTCTTGAGTGGGCTCGAGTGTGTACTGAGGTGACACTATAGGGTTATCGCTTTTGCTTCCCTACATTTGGAGGAAGTACGAGAAGGATATTCCACTCATGATCTGGAGATGGCCGCGGTTGTTTTGCGTTGGAGATTTGGAGACACTACTTGTTCGAGAGTCGTGTCAGATTTTCCACGGACCACTAGAGCTTAATGAACATCTTCCTGCAGCGGATCTTGATTGTTGTGATAGTCTTCTGTAGATTTACAGTTCTTGTGTGATCGTCGAGTACAGCTTTAGTTCGTCTCTACGGAGGGGACAGCATGCTCATGTCCGCGCCCGACCACTTTCCTTAAATCGTTTTCGCGAGACATTGTCCGCCGATACTCGTTCGTCAGTGATACTTGAGCATACTCGGCTGGGTAATGATTTGGAGACCTTGATTGTGACAATGGTGTGCTAAGTTAGGGACGCGTTTGTGTACCTGATATCATCGGGTAGAGATGTGTAATCCTAGAACATGCACATCTGTCAACTCTCTATATTCATTCAAGTTCCACCAACATTGACGTGACTTGTGAGATAGTTACGGGTGGACAGGGATGTAAAGAGAAGTCAGAATTCATTTCAAGGTGTCTGTCTTGTTGTGTGTTTGGGTCGAGCATCTGAGGCCGGCTAGAGAGTTGCAATCTTTTACCGTTCCGAAGTAGGAGTGGGAGCAGATCTCCATGAATTTCGTTATGGTTTCTACCCAAGTTTAGTTAGGGTGTGACTCCATTCGGATTCTTGTCGTACGGTTATACTCAGTTTGCTCAGTTGTTTTTGTTAAAGCTGTGTGTTTGTTTGATTGTTGTCAGCGGTTGGGGATCGTCACTCGCCATCGTTAGGGTTCTCCTTCGATAGCTGTTATCAGGAGACACTCCAATTGGCCACCTTTAGGTTTAAGGGTTAGGTCGTGTCGATCACCGGTCTGTTGTTTTTCTGACTCTGCGTAAGTAGGACTTTGGACCCCAGCTAGTCTAGAGACTTCGGAGATGGTCCAGTTGTGTTAGGTCAGGAAGGGAATTGTCCATTGCGAACTGAGGTCTTATGCCGACTGTGTTGGTCATAGACTCGAGTTCGCAGGGACAGATCATGTATTCCTACGGACTTTCCGATAAGTGACGTGTTGGATTTTGGGAAGCTTATCCCAGGATTTAGGTCCTTCTGAGATCCTATAAGCGAGTTAGTTTCGTTGCCTTTAATTTGGCACTTCCGCCCAGATTATTGGATTTTCACCCCGTATTCCTTGTGATGATACTCTACAATTACCTTCTTGACCTTTCTCATATGATTTAGCACCAGACCATTTAGCTTAGACGCGATCTTTCGTTCACCAGCAGCCAATTGTGTTAATGGCTCAGCAGTTGGAGGAACATCGGTCAAGGGTCTTGCTATCTGTGGAGGGTTTCCTTGGACATAGCCGTATAGTGAGATAGTCACTTGGGAGGCTGCGAGCGAGATTTGAGAATTTTAATCTTCTCTTTGAATGTACGCGTAGAAGTGTATTTTTAAATTCGGGGACGAATTTCTTTTAAGGGGGGGAGATTGTAACACCTTAGAATGTGTTTTGTAGCTAATTACATTTTAATGTATGGTTTTTAATAAAAAGTTTACCAAATTGGGTTTTAATTATTTTATCCTATTTATTGAGTATTTTATTAGGATTTTTCTAGGCACACACTTACTTGTGCATGTAAACTAGGGTGTTAATTGTGGTTTAACCATTGCTTAATCTAGTTTTATTATTGTTTAGGTGTTTTGGGTTAAATAGTTATGGTTGTTCTTTAAAAAAAATTGAAAATGAAAAATGAATTTAAAAGGGTTTTATTTTGGTTAAATGTTGACTTTGGGAGAGAGAGGGCATGGGACAACATGGCTTGTGCCATGCTTCTTTAATGAAGTGAGAGAGAGTGAGAAGGGGGGTTTGATTTGTTTCTCTCATTTCTCACTCTCACTCTCATTTCCCTCACACTCTCAAACACACACACACACTCACCTGCTTCAGCAGAAGACCAGCAACAGCAACAGCAGTGACAACAACAACAACAGCAGCAGCATCTGGCAGCATCAGCTCCAGCAACAAGAAGAAGATGAAGTAACAGCAACAGAGGTAGCAGCAGCAGGAGCTTCAGCAGCTGAAGCGAGCAGCAGCACCATCAGCATCAGCAGCAAGCAGCTCCAGCATCAGCAACAGAACCAACAGCATCACCTTCAGCAGCACAAGCAACATCAGCAGCAGCAACATGCACCAGCATCACCAGCAGCAGTAGCAGCTCAGTCCCACTTCTTCACCTGCTTCTTGGGGGTCTTTAGGGTATAACTCTTAGACCCAATTCCCCTTATTGCTAGCTTGTGCGTAGTTTGGTGTCGGTTTGTGTTAATTATGAGTTTAGTGCTAATTTAAGGTGATTTGTGTGGAATGTTGTTTAAGTGATGATTTTGTTAGTTAACCTGGATTATTTTAGTGTTATTAGGGTCACTTCAACTGAGAAATAACCCAGATTATACTAAAATACCATAGGTTTTGCTTATTGTGCAAATTGGTGATTTTAAAGCGATATATTGGGTTTCTGTGATCTGCTTTTGACCCGGGATCTTCAGGTTAAAATTGAGAAAACTGGGGCATGTACACTAGGTCTAGATACCACCACCTGAACACGAAACCCTATTTCTAAACATTGGCCGCAGATTTATTCGGTTTGGCCGGAATTTGCGGCCAAGTAGGGGGCATGGGTGTTGGGGTTTTGTGTAGGGCTCTCTGCTGTGTTGTCTAGTGTTTTGGCATGTCTAGTTTTGTTATATTTTACCTGAAAGAAAATCTGGGGCAATATATCGTATTTGGTGTTCTTTAAGTTTGCGCGATACGCGCGATACGTGAGAGGGTTCTGTGATCCGGCGTGTCGCGATAGTTTTAGACGCGTACATACACGCTTTAGCGTATCGTGCACACGCGTGTTTAGTTCGTGACGCGAGTTTCTCATTTGGTTCGATATCGCGTTTCGCGGAATATTTGGCTTATATATGATTTCCGTGTCTTATTTGCAGGTTTGCAGGAAGGGACTACGGACACTACTACAGGGGAGAGCAGATGGTAGGATTCACCTAGCATGCAGTATAGGTGAGTAGATTTAACATCTATAGGGGAATCGCCCGTATGGCGTTATGCGTCTGGGCTAGGATTCAATACTTGTCGCATATTCTACGTCATTGTTAGAATTGCGCCTTTACCCTATTTACTTAGATATAGTTGTACCGTGACTAGTAGCCGTAGGGCACTGCACACATTATTGACGGTTCATGTTGCACGAGCACGGATTGTTTGCTACACACACACCGTCAATAATTGCTATGTCACACACTAAACATTATAGATACTATTGCTTATCACACATGACATCTAGCTTATCGGTATACCTATAGTGTAACATACCTTTAGTGATAGGTACATCTACACCTTGCGATACATCTACAGGTATACCTTGCACGTATTTTAGTTATACCGGGGGGATCTCCTACATATTTTACTTATACCCAGGGGAGTTTACGACATCAGTTCTTATAGGTGGATACCTATACATTGCTACACCTGTATGTTACACACATATTCAGTTGCAGTTACATATTTACCTTTACTGATGTTACTTAGCTGTACCTTATTGGTTTCGCATATATCTGGTTTCAGCTACATATTCTCTGTTATATGCTCGCATTTAAGATATATCGTATATGTTTATTCCTGGATTGCGCATTACTATTTGGATTTTACATGATGTTTTCTGGATTTTGGAACAGCGGGAGCTCATGAAATTATGCATACATTGAAAAACCCGGTTGTAACATTTTAAAAATATTTAAATAATTAATTAAATATATAAAATCGTTTCTGTGAATTTTATAATTTTCGGAAAAATAAAACGTAGTTTTCATAAGATTAAACCGTAATTATTTTTCACTATAAATTTAAAAATACCTATTTTAATTATGTTATTACTAGTAAATGGTGTTTATTTAGCCACTTATAAATTTTTAATTTAATTAAATGTTTTTATTAAATTAATTATTTTAAATATTAACATAAGCTTTATTTTTACACTAAATTAGTGTAAATTACAAATTTGGATGGGTTTAATTAGCAAAAGTGAACCATTACATATTAGAATCAAGTGTGTTTCATGAAAAATTTATTTTCAAAATTTTACAATGGTTCTAGACCATTCTATGTCAAATGGAGTGAAGAAAATAAAGAATTTTTCAATAAATTCATGAAAAGACTTAATTGTGTGATATTTTTGTGAAAACTTCTACACTTTTCTTCACCTTTTCTCACTCTCCTCTCTTTTCCTCACCTCATGGCCGGCCTCACCACCATGGACAGCCTCAAAATTTTCCCCCCATCATTTTTGTATTAAAAATCATCAAAATTCATCAAAAATTCAATAAAAACCCCACAAAATCCTAATTAATTCCTACCCTCTATTATTTGCTCATATTTACATGGATTTTGGAGATGGAAATCATTCATTTTGGAGGCTTATTTTCATTTTTGGATTTCATGTTGTGGAGGTACCCCCACGTGGACTGCGGGCGATGAAGAAGAGGATGGCGACACCGTCTTCGGCAGACAAGGACCAGGTACTCCTCACGTGGACTGCGGGCGATGAAAAAGAGGATGGCAACCCCTTCTTCGGTAGACAAGGACCAGGTATGTAGATGTATATCTACGGGTGGAAGTCGGGTGGATGGCGCTTAGCACCCCCGTAAACGTAGAATAGGGATAGTACTTATTGTCATTAGGAAGCTAGATGTGACCTTAGATCTTGATGAGTATGACCCTAGTAATGACCCTAGGTTGGACTAGACTAATTAGAAAGACCATACCAGAGGATGAATACCTTGGAAGAGATTCGTAGGTTTCAGGTAGATACACATACACGCACACACTGAGGCTCGACGTGGTGTATACGTGTTTGTGTGTGTGTGTGTGTGTGTGTGTGTGTCTATATATATATATATAAGAATAGGTGAAGGTATACATATATACACAATACGCATATGTGATACAAGGATGTGATATGATACACGGGGATGAAACAATATAACTGGGCTGATGCCGTGATTCTTGGCTATACAGTCGTGTTATGATATTAGCGGATCATTAGAAAATGAGATAATGGATTTGTATACATGAACAATAATAAAGGATGGTGATGATATTGAAGTATATGGGACTCTAAATAGAACCCGGACCGTAACCTGTGCCTGAAATTCTGATATGATATATGTATGACCTGATTACGACATCATATAGGTGTGACTTGATTTTGATATGATATATATGTGTAACTTGATTACGATATCATATAAGTGTTACTTAATCACAATATGATGCATATACATGATATTTATGATGACAAATTAACGATGTATATTTATGCTGGCAATGATATATGATTGATGTATGCGATTACAGTATAGCACCTTGATCTTGACATGAGTTCATGATAATATTATACGAATGATGAGACACGTAGGTGATACTTGACCCGTACCCCGATATTGGGATGCCGTACGATGGACTTTACCGTACGAGGCATAGATATGATGATTGATCTGTACTCTTGATTCGAGGAAGCCGTACTACGTACGTGACGCTATTGAGGCTAGATCGCCGACTATTAGAGATATGGATTCAGACTTTAGGTGTACTCCTATTTCTTATCGACTAGTTTCTTAGGTTTAGTTCCTTAGGAGGTTAGATGGACATTAGTTTAGGTTCGAGTCATATAGTGGTAGTTGTACTTGTATATCGCAGATGAGTGATTATTACACATCCGTCTTTACATTCATAACGTAATCATAATGTTGCATGTTCATACATATGTTTCTATATCAGTATAAAACTCTGCCTGTTAGGACACCAGCACCATTACCGATGATGCGCATATTCCACACACACTTATTTGCCGGCTCACACACATCATCATCGGTAATTGCTATGTCACGTATACTTTAGATCATATTATCTTTTAGTGATAGAATCAGCTAACAGCTAGATCGATATTACATTGTGATTACTCTCTGGTGTTAGTATAGACATGGTTTTTATTACTTAGACATTTCATGCATTCGCATTTTCATGTTATCATGCAGTATTATGGGGCATATGCCGACACTTATCATATACTTACTCATGATTTTGGGATTTTGGATTTCTATGAGATTTCTGGATTTTTGGGAAAAACCGCAAGAATATATAAAAACTTCTCTCTCTCCCCTCCTCTCTTTTTAAAACATAAGATGCGGTTTTCTCGTGATGTATGTGTCGTCCACCATGAGATTTCATGTTTTCTGTCGGATTTCGAGACCCGGTTCGAAGAGTGGATGAACCGTCTCGGGCACATGGTGGGCCCGGTATGGTACCCCGGGGCAAGAAGATCGAGTTGTAGACGATGAGCCTGGCAGGGGAAGACTACCTACCGGTGATGTCTGGCGCGGTGGATATCCGGAGGATACCGACCGTTGTCGTGAGATTTGATAATATGGGCCGATCCGGACTGACGGAGCCCGAGATATTGAGACTATGAGACATTGAGATTATGAGGTATTTAGACTTGAAATTTACATGTTTTGTGTCGATGCTTGACACGGATTTCCATGGATTTCATCGTTGATATTTCAGATTCTATACACATTTTACTATGATAAAAGCTAAAGATTTTTTATACAGATATATCTAGATTTCAGGATTGGTTATTTTACATTCATGGAGCATTCATACTCATTCAAATGGCTTAGTACTATATGAGGCACTGACACGAGCACGGAGCATTTGCACTTACACATAGCTTATTATCCTGCCTTTACTTGATAACTATTAGTATATTATTATATTATTATGACCTAGGATAGCGTCGTGCATTTCGATTTCTTTTCGCAGATATCTTCTACTCATGAGTTGGCAACTCACCCCCGTTGTGTCAAATTTTATTACAGGTTCGATGTACAGGTTTCCCTGGCAGCTTGCTGGCACATCTATCCATTCAGGGTGATTTGCACGGTAGGTTGGTTCATTTATATCTGTACCGCCATTGTACTTTTATTATTTCATTTGTATCCAGAAAGCTCCATCAACCAAACTTGTATTACTTGATAGTTTACTCGATCAGTTGTTTATTTCGACCTTAGAGTCACGCTTGTATTATTATGATATCTGGTGGTTTTGTTTTCTTTTGAGTTTTGAGCATCGCCCTTTGGCGTTGTATACTATTGTGCATTGATGTAGTTGTTTCCGCCTTTTGGCGTAGAGCTAGCTCCCGTTGGGGATGCTTTTTATTGTTTATATGTATTCATTCTTATTTGTACTCGTTTGGGGCCAGTTTTTACAAAGGAGACTCTGCCGAAATTTTTGAGAAATTGGATGTTGCTTTTAAACTTGTTTTCTTCATGTTTTCCTTTACTTCTTCTTCTTTTATGGTTTAGATTTCTGGGCTTCGGCTTACTTAGATTACATTGCGGCTCTGGACGCTTCGTAATCTAAGTGCCGGTCACGTTCCGTACTTTCGGGTCGTGACAAAGTTGGTATCAGAGCGCTAGGTTTAACCTTGTATAAGTCTAGATGACCCTTGGTTGATGGATTAGGCGACTTAGGTTGAGTGACGTGCCGTGGGTATGATCCACGGCATACTTACGATACGCTACTCTTCTTAAGTAGCCTTAGGATTTACATTTGTTTGCACCGCATTTCATTCATTCCTTTGATCTATCTTCGTCGATATCGGAGGGTGGTTTCTGTTACCACGGGCGTACGGGCAGAAGGAGCTGCGGCTCGAATACGATAACCATTAGGGTATCGGTTATTCTTGAGGATTGAAGTATTGTTTAGCGTGCGGGAGAAGGGTATTCACATGCTGTCCAGACGAAGTTAAAGGATTCGAACGATTGTCAGAAACCCATTTTCCCAAGTTTAAAGTATTCGGAAGAACATGCAGGTATTTCGATGGACCCTCCAGAAGAATGAAACCCTAACTCGACATAATAACCACGAGAACGCCCTTGAACCTTAGGGTTTACGGCAGTTCCGCGGTGCCATTAGTGAGGCTTGGGTTTGCCCTTCTATGGCTGGACCATCGATGCTGGGGTATGTACCGGATATTTTTAAACTGTACTTGAGTGTCGAGCTCTCGGGGAATTATGGGATTTTGATGGATCGATCGAAAAGTTTAATGTAGTCCGGATATCAGGTGAAGGGATCGAATACGTGGGAGACTTTAGATATGAGTATTGCCATTGGTAGCACAGTCAGCACACCTATGAAGAGACAAGTTCGAAGCAGTCGACACCAGAGGAAAGGGGGAAAGAGGCGCACATTGACGATAGTGTTTACGATTGTGATTTGGTGATTTGAATTTCATATTTCCGTTGATTGGATTTTTTTTTTTTGGTATTTTGAGGATTTTGTTCTACGATTGGTATTTCTTATGTGTGCATTCATTACATTCTATTCGTGCTTCATATATCAGTTGTATTGATTTTGTTTTGTACATACCCAGTACACTCGATTTGGTTTTATACATTTTGAGATTTTGATTTGATTTCGTGCATATGGATTACACAATATTTTGACATATGCTTCGACCTAGTTTTCATGCATTTTCGTACTGTGATTTCGATTTTGATATTCGGTGTATGTTTTCGTGCACCATGTGCACCTGATTGAGATTCTTGCGCACATTTGGTGCACCTGATGCGATTTGTGCACAACAGATGCACTAAATCGTGGTTTTGTGCAGATTAGATGCACCTGATATTAGAGTCGTGCATGCCCGTTGCACTTGACAGATATTTTTGGTGCACACCTGTTGCACTCAGTTTTGTTTTTGTGTGAATTCGTGGCATCTGTTTTTGGTTTCGATTTCAGTACGCACCGAACGCACATGATATTTTTATGATGTGATTGGGATTGATTTCTCTTTGATCAGTATGTTTTTATAATCATTACTATTGATTTGGTAACAAGGCGGGACGTGTATGTTAAATAAAAGATATATATATATAGCTATTTTTTAAAAATAAACGTCCGCTACTTATGCCGTGGCACGTGCATCACACTGCGATTTTCAAAAGGGGTTCTTGCATGCTTCTTTATCCAGATGTTTGGACGATTTTACTATGATGCGCACAATATATAAGTTGTAGTTTTGATGTATATTATGTTGGTTTTCGTATTGCGTTTTGGTATTTTATTTTCGCCATAACTCCGATGATTGTGTTATGCTTGACGGAGTTGGTTTTAGTTATGTATTGATGATTTCGGAGCCCCGACGATTTAAGTGTTTTGGCTGAATGTATTAGTAATTGGGGGGAGTTTTAATTTAAATTCGGAGACTGAATTTCTTTAAGGGAGGAAGATTGTAGCATTTTAAAAATAATTAAATAATTAATTAAATAAATAAAATCGTTTATGTGAATTTTATAATTTTCGGTAAAGTAAAACGTAGTTTTCATAAAACTAAACCGTAATTATTTTTCACTATAAATTTAAAAATACATATTTTAATTATGTTATTTCTAGTAAATGGTGTTTATTTAGCCACTTATAAATTTTTAGTTTAATTAAATATTTTTCTTAAATTAATTATTTTAAATATTAACATAAGCTTTATTTTTACACTAAATTAGAGTAAATTACAAATTTGAATGGGTTTAATTAGCAAAAGTGAACCATTACATATTAGAATCAAGTGTGTTTCATGAAAAATTTATTTTCAAAATTTTACAATGGTTCTAGACCATTCTAAGTCAAATGGTGTGAAGAAAATAAAGAATTTTTCAATAAATTCATGAAAAGATTTAATTGTGTGATATTTTTGTGAAACCTTCTACATTTTTGTTCACCTTTTCTCACTCTCCTCTCTTTTCCTCACCTCATGGCCGGCCTCACCACCATGGGCAGCCTCAAAATTTTCCCCTCATCATTTTTGTATTAAAAATCATCAAAAATCATCAAAAATTCAATAAAAACCCCACAAAATCCTAATTAATTCCTACCCTCTATTCTTTGCTCATCTTTACATGGATTTTGGAGATGGAAAGCATTCATTTTGGAGGCTTATTTTCATGTTTGGATTTCATGTTGTGGAGGTACCCCCACATGGACTGCGGGCGATGAAGAAGAGGATGGCGACACCGTCTTCGGCAGACAAGGACCAGGTACCGCTCATGTGGACTGCGGGCGATGAAGAAGAGGATGGAGACACCGTCTTCGACAGACAAGGACCAGGTGAGTAGATGTATATCTACGGGGGGAAGTCGGGTGGATGGCGTTTAGCACCCCCGCAAACGTAAAATAGGGATAGTACTTATTGTCTTTAGGAAGCTAGACGTGACCTTAGATCTTGATGAGTAGGACCCTAATAATGACCCTAGGTTGGACTAGACTAATTAGAATGACCATACCAGAGGATGATTACCTTGGAAGAGATTCGTAGGTTTCAGGTAGATACACACACACGCACACACTGAGGCTCGACGTGGTGTATACATGTATGTGTGTATGTGTGTGTACATATATATATATATATATATATATATATATATATATATATAGGACTAGGTGAAGGTATACATATATACACAATACGTATATTTGATACAAGGATGTGATATGATACACGGGGATGAAACAATATAACTGGGCTGATGCCGTGATTCATGGCTATACAGTCGTGTTATGAAATTAGCGGATCACTAGAAAATGAGATAATGGATTTGTATACATGAACAATAATAAAGGATGGTGATGATATTGAAGTATATGGGACTCTAAATAGAACCCGGACCGTAACCTGTGCCTGAAATTCTGATATGATATATGTGTGACCTGATTACGACATCATATAGGTGTGACTTGATTTTGATATGATATATATGTGTAACTTGATTACGATATCATATAAGTGTTACTTATTCACAATATGATGCATATACATGATATTTATGAGGACAAATTAACGATGTATATTTATGCTGGCAATGATATATGATTGATGTATGCGATTACAGTATAGCACCTTGATCTTGACATGAGTTGATGATAATATTATACGAATGATGAGACACGTAGGTGATACTTGACCCGTACCCCGATATTGGTATGCCGTACGATGGACTTTACCGTACGAGGCATAGATATGATGATTGATCCGCACTCTTGATTCGAGGAAGCCGTACTACATACGTGACGCTATTGAGGCTGGATCGCCGACTATTAGAGATATGGATTCAGACTTTAGGTGTACTCCTATTTCTTATCGACTAGTTTCTTAGGTTTAGTTCCTTAGGAGGTTAGATGGACACTAGTTTAGGTTCGAGTCATATAGTGGTAGTTGTACTTGTATATCGCAGATGAGTGATTATTACACATCCGTCTTTACATTCATACCGTAATCATAATGTTGCATGTTCATACATATGTTTCTATATCAGTATAAAACTCTGCCTATTAGGACACCAGCACCCTTACCGATGATGCGCATATTCCACACACACTTATTTGCCGGCTCACACACATCATCATCGGTAATTGCTATGTCACGCATACATTAGATCATATTATCTTTTAGTGATAGAATCAGCTAACAGCTAGATCGATATTACATCGTGATTACTCTCTGGTGTTAGTATAGACATGGTATTTATTACTTAGACATTTCATGCATTCGCATTTTCATGTTATCATGCAGTATTATGGGGCATATGCCGACACTTATCATATACTTACTCATGATTTTGGGATTTTGGATTTCTATGAGATTTCTGGATTTTTGGGGAAAACCGCAAGAATATGTAAAAACTTCTCTCTCTCTCCTCCTCTCTTTTTAAAACATAAGATGCGGTTTTCTCGTGATGTATGTGTCATCCACCATGAGATTTCATGTTTTCTGTTGGATTTCGAGACCCGATTCGAGGAGTGGATGAACCGTCTCGGGTAAATGGTGGGCCCGGTATGGTACCCCGGGGTAAGAAGATCGAGTTGTAGACGATGAGCCTGGTAGGGGAAGACTACCTACCGGTGATGTCTGGCGCGGTAGATATCCAGAGGATACCGACCGTTGTCGTGAGATTTGATAATATGGGCCGATCCGGACAGACGGAGCCCGAGATATTGAGACTATTAGACATTGAGATTATGAGGTATTGAGACTTGAGATTTACATGTTTTGTGTCGATGCTTGACACGGATTTCCATGGATTTCATCGTTGATATTTCAGATTCTGTACACATTTTACTATGATAAAAGCAAAAGATTTCTTATACAGATATATCTAGATTTCAGGATTGGTTATTTTACATTCATGGAGCATTCATACCCATTCACATGGCTTAGTACTATATAAGGCACTGACACGAGCACGGAGCATTTGCACTTACACATAGCTTATTATCCTGCCTTTGCTTGATAACTAGTAGTATATTATTATATTATTATGACTTAGGATAGCGCCGTGCATTTTGATTTCTCTTCGCAGATATCTTCTACTCACGAGTTGGCAACTCACCCCCGTTGTGCCAAATTTTATTACTGGTTCGATGTACAGGTTTCCCTGGCAGCTTGCTGGCACATCTATCCATTCAGTGTGATTTGCACGGTAGGTTGATTCATTTATATCTGGACCGCCATTGTACTTTTATTATTTCATTTGTATCTAGAAAGCTCCATCAACCAAACTTGTATTACTTGATAGTTTACTCGATCAGTTGTTTATTTCGACCTTAGAGTCGCGCTTGTATTATTATGATATCTGGTGGTTTTGTTTTCTTTTGAGTTTTGCGCCTCGCCCTTTGGCGTTGTATACTATTGTGCATTGATGTAGTTGTTTCCGCCTTTTGGCGGAGGGCTAGCACCCGTTGGGGATACTTTTTATTGTTTATATGTATTCATTCTTATTTGTACCCGTTTGGGGCCAGTTTTTACAAAGGAGACTCTCCCTAAATTTTTGAGAAATTGGATGTTGCTTTTAAACTTGTTTTCTTCATGTTTTCCTTTACTTCTTCTTCTTTTACGGTTTAGATTTCTGGGCTTCGGCTTACTTAGATTACATTGCGCCTCTAGACGCTTCGTAATCTATGTGCCGGTCACGTTCAGTACTTTCGCGTCGTGACACCGGTTTCCTTGATATGATATTTGCGCATCCACTATGAGTTTTATCGGTGCTGATTATTTATACCGCATGCGAGGAGGCGTAGAGGCCGCATGAGAGTACATGGTGGGGCCCGGAGGTACCCCGGGGCGAGAATGAATCGCTGGATTTGTTAGACGGTGAGCCTGTCAGGGGAACCATACCGTCCGGTGATATTACCTTTTAATCGGCGGTTATCTTGGGGATACCGACCGGAGTCTTGTACGTATGCATACGTCGAAAGGCGAGGGTCAGAGCTAGGCACTCGTGCTTTCGGGATAGCGTATGATACGTACCTATCAGTATTTCTGTGTCGATACTTGGCACATTGTTTTCATGATATTTCTTTTAAACACCTTTGTATATATAACAGGGGATTAGCCGTTGTTATATATACCCTTACAACAATATTAGTGGAATGGGACGCTAATATATGTGTATTGCCCCCATCATATTTATTTCTGCAAATATATATACCTTTAGGATGTTAGAAACTTACTTGAGATTCGACTTGGGATATACGTGATTCATTGTGATTGGATATTGGATATGAAAGAGATTGTTGATTTGTACATTCGAGATATAGGAGAGCTTCGATATTGTACATTGAGGTGTTGTGAGACCTATGTGATGTGAGAGCCCAGTTTGGGGGCTGATTTGAGGATTTGGGATTTGAGTGTCTTGATGGATTATGATCCTACCACGATGTCAGGTTTCCATGGAAATGACATATTCCACCCCATACCTCACACTTATCTATTCTATGCGCAGATTCATATATTGGTAGTACCTGTTAGTGTACCCTTATGATAGTTGCATATTTACATTCTCATAACCCTATTGCATGGTTATTGCATATTATTGTCATGTTACTATTACTTCACATATTGATTGTACCTGCTAGTGTATTTCGCTTTATTCAGCATTTGCATAACATGTTATTACTGTAATCGCATATCTTAGATACATGATGTACGTACATTCCTGCGATTACCTGCATCTGTTATCTACTATTCACGAGTTGGCAACTCACCCCCGTTGTGCCACAGGTGTTTCAGGTTGTTCCCCAGAGTAGTCGAGGCAGGCTATTCCGCTTTTCAGCTATCATCTTTTGCTACAGATACCGCATCAGCTCACAGTACTATTTTGCTTAGTTGGGTTTTGGTGGTCATCTGTATTTTGTATTGTACATTCGTTGTATCTTGTCCTCTCCATCTAATATTATGTTGTTGACTTAGAGACTTGGTGAGGACGTTACTGTATATTATTTGTGGGTTTGTTGTCTTTTATATACAGCTTTCTCTCTATTGTCTTTATTTCTTCGCTATAGCGTCATATTTTTATGTTGCGTTCATCTTGGTTAGTTTTTATAAAAAGGGGGTGTTGCTAAAACTTTAAAGAAATAAAGTAGGGCTCTTAAAGAATTTGGGTTGCGATTTCAAATGTTTCAAAAACTTATATTATCTTTTCCGTATTTTTATGGTTTAGATTTCTGGGTTTTGGCTTTCTTTTACGACGTTACATCTTAGGGCGTTGCGTAGTACTAGGGCCGTCACGGGCCAATTTCGGGTCGTGACACTTTGATTCATATTTCTTATCGCATATGACATATAGCATACCTGTATATCCACATGCTTACACATATGCCCTCACATACTTACATGCTAGATACTTGTATACCTATAGGAAATTGTACCATTAGTGATAGGTACATACACACTTTATGACATAGCTACAGGTATATCTTGCACACATATTTTACTTATTCCCAGGGGGTATACTACATCATTACTCATAGGTAGATACATATATCTTGCTATGCCTTTATGTTTTTACATACATCTGGTTATAGCTACATGTTTACCTTTACTTGATGTTTTTTTAGAATCGGAGAAAAATAGGAACCACATGATATTTATATTAACTTGTTGCAGTTAATTAGCGGCTTTTCCTTTATATGCTTACATTTCAGTTTATGCTGCATATATTATATTCATTGATTTTCGCATTGTGATATGGATTTTTCATGATGTTTTCTGGACTTGGGGACCGTGGGAGTTCATGAAATTATGCATTATTTGAAAAACCCGGTTTCTTTTCATATGATATTACAGCATCCATCATGAGATTTATCGGTTCTGATTATATACCCGATTCGAGCAGCGGGAGGCACAGTCTGTGGGTACATGATGGGGCCCGGGAGGTACCCGGGGCAAGAATCGTGGAGTAGACGATGAGTTAGTGGGGGAACCATATCATCCGATGACATTACCAATGACTCAGCCGTTATCATGGGGATATCGACGGGAGTCATGTACATATAGATACGTCGAGAGGCGAGGGTCAGAGCTAGGCACTCGTGCTTTCGGTATAGCGTATGATACGTACCTATCAGGGTGCCTGTCTTGGTAACAACACCTAATAGATCAGCATTTCTGTGTCGATACTTGACACATTGTTTTCATGATATTTTACTTCTTTGTATATATAACAGTGGAATGGGACGCTGTTATATATGCCTTTACATCAATATTAGTGGAATGGGACGCTAATATATGTGTATTGATATCAATTTATATACAACATCATATTTATTCATGCAAATATATTTAGGATGTTAGAATTTTACTTGATAATTGGATTTGGGATATAGGAGAATTATTTGAGATTTGATACAAGATATATATGAGATTGCTGATTTTGTACATTCAGGAAATATGAGATTTATTCGATATTGTACATTCAGGATTTGTGAGACTTATGTAATATGAGAGCCAATTTTGGGGCTTATTTAAGGAAGTTGGGATTTGGATTGTCTTGATGCATTGTGATCTTACCACGATATCAGGATTCCGTGGAAATGACATATTTCATTCCATACTCCACATTTATTGTTTATGCACTACTTCATGTTTTAGTAGTACCTGTTAGTGTACATTTCATGACTGTTCCATTTACATACCTTTATTTATATGCATTAATTCATGTGTTAGTTGTACCTGCTAGAGTACCTTTCATGACTGTTGCATATATACATTTTCATATCATTATTGAATGATATTGCATACCGATTGTCATATTATTATTGCTTCATGTAATAGTTGTACCTGCTAGTGTACCTTTCATGATTATTGCATTCATATGACATTTTATTGCTATTAATTGCATATGTTAGATTCACGTTGTACGTGCATACTTGCGATTACCTATATATGTTATTTACTATTCACGAGTTGGCAACTCACCCCCGTTGTGCCACAGTTGTTTTGTAGGGTGTTCCCTAGAGTAGTCGAGGCAGGCTATTCATCTATCTGATCACCTTTTGCTGCGGATACCGCTTCAGCTCATAGTGTGCAGTTTTGCTTAGGTGGGTTTTATGGTTATCCGCATTGTAGTATTGTATATTCGTTGTATTCTTGTACTCTCCATCTACTATATTTTCTTGTTGACTTAGAGACTGGGTGAGGACGTTATTGTAAATTATTTGTGACTTGTTGTCTTTTACACAGTTTTCTTTCTATCGTCTTTTATTTCTTCGCTTCGGCATCGTATATTTGTTGTGGTGGTTGTTTTCCACCTTTGGGCATATATTTGCTCCCGTTTAGGGATGCTTTATTTATATTTATGTTGTACCCATTTTTGGGGCTAGTTTTTACAAAGGAGGTGCTGCAAAAATTTTAAAGAAAGAAAGTTGGACTTTTAAAGAATTTGGGTTGTGATTTCAAAGACTTTTAAACAATATTTCTTATCTTTTCTTGTCTTTTAATGGTTTAGATTTTTGGGTTTTGGCTTTCTTTTACTGCGTTACGCCTGTAGACATTGCGTAGTATTAGGACCGTCACGTGCCAATTCGGGTCATGACAAAGTTGGTATCAAAGCGCTAGGTTTTTACCTTTCGGAGTGTAGGATGACCTTAGTATGATGGAGTAGGTAGCTTAAGCAGAGTAATGTAGTGTCTGTATGTCTGCAGCATACTCACGATGTGGTACTCCGCCTAAAGGGACCTATGCACATTGCTTGAAATTCCGTCCTTGATGATTCATATATTTGTGATTCGATTTCCGTGTTCTTATCGAATCTTATTTCCATTTATAGCCTTGCCACCGATGACTATGGGGACTCAGAGTGATGCAGCGAGGGCCGAGGTCAGAGTTGGTTCGGGTGAGACGAGTACTGACGAAGATGGCATGCTAGTTGCACAGGTGCAGACGGATACGCTTTCGACAGATAGTATCGCTAGGCTTATGGCAGAGATGCAGGACATACGCCAGACGATGAGTTCTGTTACGATCCGAAATATTAGCTCGTGACCAGCACTTGAATCACACAACGTCAAAAGGCGTAATCGAATTCAAGTAAGCTGAAACCCAGAAATCTAAAGCTTTTTACAAAAATAAATGAGGTGAGGTTTTGAAATAAAGGTATAATGAAAAAAAAAATTCTTAATGCATAGAAAAGGAACATGAATGATGCAAGTGAAATTTACTAGTTTGAAAACATGTTTCGTTTCTTAAAAATTTCGGCAGCACCTCCTTTGTATATTTTGATCCAAAACCATAAATACATAATAAGAATAAAGGCATTCCCAAGCGGGAGCTAGCTCTTCGCCAAACGATGGATCACAACCAAGCAATACAGTATAAATAAATATACGACGCCCAACGGCGAAGCTCACCACACAAGAATAAAGAATAAAGCGAGTAATCGTAACCACAAGAAGCTAATTACCACTCGCTCTAAGTCTAGCAACCACAAACCCACTAAGTCTCATTACTTATACAATTTACTAATGTTGATTGATAGAGTTAACTAGATACAATAATGAAATACAGATATAAGAGTGTGTACGATACAAATGTCCCACCTAGCAATGCAAAACACCCGAGTGCAACTGTGTGCCAGCGAAGCCGCTACTGATCCAAGCGGTCAACCTGGAAGAACTGTGGCACAACGGGGGTGAGTTGTCAACTCGTGAGTAGAAAAAATATCAACAGATAGAAATCGAATAAACAACGACTCCTAGGTCAACTATATCATAAAGGTAATACTATGATATCTAGGGTGACCGGGTCTGTATATGTGCAAAC
Source organism: Agapanthus africanus (assembly GCA_030015575.1). Classification (NCBI taxonomy): domain Eukaryota; kingdom Viridiplantae; phylum Streptophyta; class Magnoliopsida; order Asparagales; family Amaryllidaceae; genus Agapanthus; species Agapanthus africanus. Next base: position 380,511,997 of record CM057337.1, on the reverse strand, counting down.
AAGGTAGTCAATACCTATATGCATGCGGATAACATTCAGCAGTAATAATCAATGCATGAATATGGATGCCGTCCAACCATAATCAAGGTATGTATGCATGTGGATCTCGTCCACCGAAAATCAATGTCTGTATGCACGTAAACATCATAAAAGGGTGTGCATGAAAGTATGAGGACATATATATCAATGGTGTCCCTCGTGACATATCAAAATGATGGAACCTGAGTGCCTAACATCGACACTCGAAAACATCATGAAAACCGTGCCCAGCATCGGCACATAAATCCTCATATATCGGGCCCCGTCAGTCCGGATCGGCCCACATGCTCCGTCAGTCCAGATCGGCCCATATCATCTCTCGACTTTGGTCGGTATCCTCCGGATATCCGCCGAGCCCAAATATTATCACCGGTAGATAGTGGTCCCTCTGCCAGGCTCATCGCCTAATGCGCGACAGATCCGTTCTCGCCCTGGGGTACCATACCGGGTCCACCATGTACCCGGAATCGGCCTCATCCTCCTTCTCGAATCGGGTTTCACATGTTGCTCTCAGAACCGAGGAAACACAAGGTGGACGCACTGAAATATCATAACAAGAGAAACTGGGTTTTTAAAACAACACATAATCTCTTTTAAAATGTCCAAGGTTCTCAAATCCAGAAATCTCATAAAAACAGCATATTTCAATGCGTAAAATCATAAAGAATGATGTATGCGACATATGATGGAAATGTAAGCATATCCGTATATCATGCAAAAAGAAACAGTGATATATCATATTAAGGGAAAACCGCTCCTTTAAAGAATTCCAGTTTTGAAAATATGCCTTGCGGTTCCCAATATCTCCAAAGTCAAATGCAACATCGTATATAAGTGCACGGGTAACTATTGCAAGTAAATGATGTATAGAGTCATATCATGATGCAGCAATCCTACTGTGTAGTGACATGGCAATTATCGATGATGAAGTGTGTGAGACGGTAAATCTGTGTACGTGTAACATACGCATCATCGATAATGGTGCAAGTGTACTAACACAGGTATATGCAATGCAATAATAATATCATGAATGCAGCAAAAGTTAAACATCAGATCATCATATTCGTCTTATATTCTTTCATCGCATTTATATTTCACATCAAGTCGAGTTTACCTAAACATTCTATCTCTACTATAATTATAGATATCTAATCTAACATACACACCCGAACCATACAATCAGACATTAAAAGAAGCGAATCGTAGTTTTGAAAATAGGGGTTACGGTGTTTTAAGGAAAAGATATCATTTGAAAATCCGTAACATCCCTCGAACTATATATATAAAATACATACGATTCTTCGGTTTAGAAAAGTGTATGGTTCGGATGACGCCTCAACATTAATTATCCAGTCCTACAATACCCTAACCGGCAATATCGACAAATGTCGTCCTCGAATTCCATCATCACATAATAGCCGTAACACATCACTTCTAACTATCCTCTAGTTTCTAATATGGTTTCGTAGCTATCCTCATTATAACCTTAGTTTCCTAATCTAGGTTTCCTAACCATACTTTATAATCAGTTTTCCATCAATACATTGCGGGGGTGCTATACGCCATCCACCCGACTTCCCCCGTCGATATAGATCCACTCACCTGGTCTTCGCTCGCCGAAATCAATGACGCCGCGCTCCTTCGCCTCGGAATCCATATGAGGGTACCTACAATAATAAACAATCGCAATACGTATTAAAATCAAATTTGGAAAACCGATACGGCGCACGGTGTGCTCATAGGTTTGAACCAATGGCCTACACGTGCAAAACAATCAAACAACTCCTGTTGTCGATGTACAAACATCCGACAACCAAATACAAATCCAATTGTCAAGAAATTGCATTTCAAAATACGGAAAACATAGCCTAAAACACACCAAAATGCTCCCAGATTTTCCCCAGGTGACAATTAGCCAATTCTGCATATAGGAGGGGTCTATTTTAGTGCAAAGGGAGCCATGGACCAAACTTGGGACCCTATTTCCCTACGGTGGACGCAAATTGCGGCCATAATGGATAAATCTTTGGCCTTGGGTTGGGGTATGGGGCTAGGGTTTCGGTGGTAGCTTCCTAGGTGCCTGCACGACTCCCACTAATTGCAAAATCATTTCTAGTGTCCCCGGGTTGCTCCAGATACCAAAATACCCTCTCAAATCATACATTTATCCGATGTCGGGGTTTCTAGATCCGTGTTTTGGGTTTGCTAAGCTCTGGTCCAGGTCATTAAACAGCACCCAAGTCTAGTTAACAGCCACAACATCACCAATTTTAAACAAACACTCAACCCTTTACTAGGGTTTCCCAAAGTTCACTGAACTTCACAATATCGGTTTAAAGTTAACATGGATGTAAAAGCAATGTGAATACTGTTCCCCTCCGAATGGCGGCCAAGACATGGGACGTCTCGCCTGAAATGTGGGGCAGATGCTATTGGTTTTATCCGTCCACGTCTCCGAAGATGCCCAGTTGATTTATGGCACCGTGTATCGGAGGTTTAGACGGATGCGGCCGATGTAGCAGACTTCGTCAGATTCCCCCTCGCTTGAGATTTTTTTTATTGTGGGTACGCTCTTCCCTGCAGGCGCAAGCCCCTGCAGTTAATTACGCTACCGCATCGCGGTAACAACTTTCTCCTTCTCCAGAATTTAACTTCGTGTCGTGGGTGTTTGTTTTGTTTTTGGTCGCCCGTGGATTGTATACGGAGACTAATTTATGTCGTCGCCCGTAGGACGTGGATTAGTCCAAATCCGTATTTTCTTAGATTTGGGTTTGGTGTTTTGGTTTAAGCATACGTTTGCCCTATTTAAGGCTAAGATTAACTTAAACTTTTGTTAAGGATACGTTAGCCTAATCTCCAGACTAAGATCAATTTATCGGGATCGTTTGGATCCGACAAGAGAGCAAATGGCTCTATTGTTTAGTTTAATGACATTGTGGTCGATTACCAGTTTAGGGACATGGTGGTCCATTACATGTATGGCCGTCGGGACCCATCGCCTCTCTGACGACATTGAAGGATTACAACGACGGATGTCAGAGGAGTTCAGAGATGTACCTTTGAACCAAAGTTGATTGGGGGATTTATAGTCCAATTTGGGACTAAAGTCTGTTTGAAAGTTTAAGGATGCGTTAGCCATATTTGAGGTTAAGATCAACTTAAACGGGATCGTTTAGATCCGACAAAAGAGCATTTGGGGGCTCTATTGTTCCAGTTTAGGGACATAGTGGTCCATGTTCCAGTTTAGGGACATGGGGGTCCATTTGTTTAAGGACGCTTGAGTCCGGGAGTTTAAGGACGCTTAAGTCCATGAGCTGGTTTAAGGACGCTTAAGTCCAGGAGTTTAAGGACGCTTAAGTCTATGAGTTGGTTTAAGGATGCTTAAGTTCGGGAGTTTAAGGATGCTTGAGTCCGGGAGTTTAAGGACGCTTAAGTCCGGGAGTTTAAGTCCCACTTGAGTCCGGGAGTATAAGGACGCTTAAGTCCATGAGTTGGTTTAAGGACGCTTATGTCCGGGAGTTTAAGGACGCTTGAGTCTGGGAGTTTAAGGACGCTTAAGTCCATGATCTGGTTTAAGGATGCTTAAGTCCGGGAGTTTAAGGACGCTTAAGTCCATGTCGATGTGTGGTTGTCGGGACCTGTCAACTCTCTGACGACGTTGAAGGATTACAACGACGGATATCAGAGGAGTTCAGAGATGTACCCTTGAACCGGATGTAAATTGATTTAAGGGAGCAGTCGTGCTCGGTCAATTTAATTTGAGGACTTACGGCCATGATTGGGCTAAGTCCAGTTGAGAATGTTCAACGTTTTTATTCGTGGTCGGCCTATTAGGCCTATGCTAGGGCGTTGCCCCTGCACTGCATTTTATTTTGGCCTGTAAGGCCTATTTGATTTGGGCTCTGTCCCTTTATTTTTATGATGCAGAGCATCTGACAGACCTTTGTTTGGGCTCTGCCCTTTTAAAATAATGCATGGCATTTTATTAGGCCTGTTAGGCCCTTTTTTATTGGGCTCAGCCCTTCTTTTCAGAAATGGAGTGCATTAACTATCTGACAGTGGCCATGTGGCCTGTCAGGCGCTTTGCGCCAATTAATGAGGGCAAGTGCATGTGGAGGCGACACGTGTCACGCTCTGGTGAGCGCAAGCGCAGTTAGCGCAGTACGCTGTGCCAGTGCGCTGCGCTGTTGCGCTGCTGACACGTTTCATGCTCTGGTGAGTTGCGCCAATTTCAGAGAGCAATGCTCTATTTTAAAATCGCATAGCGCAAGTTGTTCTGGAGCTAACACATGGCGCTCTCTGGTGGCTTGCGCTAACCCAGGAGCGTAACAGTGCAGATTTACAAGTGCAAGGCACTGTTTTAATATCTTGATCTAATTTTGGATTTAAGAAAGGAATCATTTAAGATTCCAGAATCAGTGGTTCATCAAAAGGCAATGCCTTTGTTATTATTATATGTTTTTTTATGGAAGATCTTTGATCTTTTTCTTAGATCAACGATCTTTTTTAGGAGAAACTCTTCTTTTTTTCAAAAGTTTTTACCTTTTTCTTTCTTTGAGCTCTTCTCAAAATTCTTTAGACGAATTCTCTGTTTTTCTCTCTGTGTTTTTCAGTTTCTGTGTGTTTTAGACTTGAAGTCTAGGGGCCTTTATATAGTGCCATTTAGTTTGTTGAATTGGTTAGAGAGATCTTTCTCTAAGTGATTTAGGGATTTTTCCCCACTGTAGGATCTTTGGTCCAAGGCCTTCTGTTTTACAGAAGACAATTTTCTTGTTTTAACAAGAACAGAAAGATCTTTCTGGAATTTTAATTCTATTTGGCGCAAACGCTCCTGCGCTTGACACGTGTTGCGCAGCGCATAGCGCTAGCGCAACTGATCTGACATGTGTCGCGCAGCGCAGAGCGGAGCGCAACTGCACTAGCGCACCTGGGCTGACATGTGTCGCGCATCGCAGAGCGCAGCGCAGCTGCGCTAGCGCACCTGCGCTGCCACGTGTCGCGCAGCGCAAAGCGCAGGTCAGCTGAAGCGTTGCTTCATTTATTTTAACTTTAATTTTTTGTTTAATTTCAAAGCAGAGCTTTGCTCTGATTGGGGGAAACAGAAGCGTTGCTTCGTTTCCTGTCTTGGAATTTGAACAGAGCTTTGCTCTGATTGGGTAAACAAATGCCCCCCCACCGTTGTGCTTACGTGGCCTCCAAATGTGAGCGCAACGGTGGCAGAATTCCAACCGTCGTGCCATCCCTTGGAAGTTGAAACGGCTCTTCAATGCCTATAAATAGGACCTTTGGTCCCTTAGATGATTTTCATCTCTTCATAAGAATTTTGTTCAGAGCCCTGCTCTTTTGTTTAAGAACTTTTAAATGTTCAAACTCTAGAGAATTTTAGTTAAAAATTAATTTGGATTAAATTAAATCAATTTTAAGAGCCTTACTCTCAATAGATCCCTGATCTAAAGAAGTCCCATTTTGGGTTTCACTTAGCAGAACTTTGCTCTAAAGGGGTCTAAAGGGAACTAAGGAGAACCCTATTAGGGTTCTATTAATAGAGCTCTGCTCTCTAAAATATTTTCCTTGTATTTTCTCATTTCATTAATGGAGCTTTGCTCCTTCCAAATCATATGAAGGAACTTTTAAGATGCTGTTTCATGGATCTTGGAGGTTTTAAGATGGAATTTTCTTTTTGATGAATCATATCATCTTTTCAGAGCAGAGCTCTCCATGTTCTCGGGGGCCTTCTTTAATTTCCCTTCATAATTGACTTTGACAGGTGTCACTCCTGTCTGTAGAGCATTGCCCTCGAGGATTTTAACTTCCTGTGCATGTCTTGAATAAGAAATTACTTAATCAGTCTGTCTGATAATTTTGTTTATTCTCTTTTATAGGAGTAATGGACGCCCACATGTACGATATCGACGAGATTATTTCTTATGGAGACATCCGCCGAATCGACCGTTCTCAGAACCGAGAATTTACCAATGCCGAGTGTGCTGAAATCATGAGCCGCTTCGACGCATACCACGGTCAACTGGTTCCTCGGTGCTCCCCTCTCTTGAAGCTTATTATGGGAGCAATTTGGGAAGGGCTTCCCCTATTCTTTATCGGCGTGCCGCTTAGGGCATTGGACGCCGCCGAGGACAAGGTGCACTCAGTATACCTAATGAACTTAATCTTGAAGAGACGGCGAGACAATCTTATCGATCTATTGCACCAGGCCTTTCAACAGTCCGCTATTCTTGCTGCCTATCGGAGGGTGGAGGACATCAGTAGGGATCCCGACGCCCATGCTCGCGAAAGGAAGCACACCAGGATGGTTCGCCAAGCTTGGAAAGTCTTGGACAAGGTAACTTTCGATTTCCTCAATTCCTGTCCAGGATCTGAGGTTCTGCTGTTGTAATCATTTGAATAATGTCTTTGTCTATTCCTTTATGATTGTAAGAACCCTTTGCAATATGAATGGAAAATTTCTCATTTCAGCTTGTCTTATTTCTCGTTCTGAGTCTTTTGCACATGCATGAATGGAGGTGTCTCGAACGCTTGATCAAATGCAAATCGGATGTTCTTTCTGTCGCTTTCTTCTTTCTTTTATTATCAACATGTTACCGTAGTAAACATGGTCGACGGATGGTAGAGCGAGCATCCTGTATTGGCTTCTTCAAGAGGTAGTGATGGCTTAGGCCGCATGTTCAGATCTGCTACCTAAGACTTTTCAACTCTATGAGCCGTGTGGGTCTCATAAAGAATTTTCTCCCTACGGATCGAGAGGATCTTGTAAGTGTATTTTCTCCTTAGGAATCGTGAGGATCCCTAAGTGTGTTTTCTCTTATAAGTCGTAAGTATCCTATAAGAGAATTTTCCCTCTTACGAGTCGAGAGGACTCGTAAGCGGTTGTTTCCCTCCTTATCAAGATTTGATTTCGGAGAGTGAGACCCATGGATAGTATGCAAGAGTCCATTTTGGACCGATTTGTAGGGTCCCAGTGCTTAGGAAACAGGTTTTTTAATCCCCGCTATCTAAGGCTTTTCCTCACGAGTCGAGACGAATCGAGCACTCCTCGCAAGAATATCCTAACGTCACAGTTAACCTCTGCTCTTTACGACAAAGGTCCGTTAGGGTTTGTGGTACTAGGGTTTTGCCCTTCGTACCGTCACATTGGCTGATATATTCCTCGATAAGCAATCGTTCTGTTCGAGTACCCCTGCGACTGCCGTGTCTCTGATCCCTTCGGATGCTGGACAAGACGTCTTCAAGCAATCCTCCTTGGTAGTTTGACCGTCGGAAGAGCAAGCGTTAGGAATTTTGACATGCCGCTTTTTATTTGAGGTTAGGCTCATTTTGGAGAGCCCCGATGAGTCATAACCACTCCGCGCCGGTGTAGGATGATCTCCGATAGTCTTTCAGGCTTTATATGACTTGTCGTCAAGACCCTGAAGCTAGGAATTTGGCCTTTGCTTCATTTGCTGACATTGCGTCCTCTATATCTAGACGAATGTCGCGGTTGTCTCTAGGTTGTTGGTGAACCGTAGAGCTTTGGAACTAGGGACTTTGCCGTAGCTCCGCTATTTGATGATGTCGCATCTGCTGTGTCGAGACGAACGTCGAGGTGGTGACCATTCCGCACTGGTGTGAGATGATCTCCGGTTGTCTTTTAGGCTTTATATGACTTGCCGTTAAGACTTTGAAGCTAAGAATTTGGCCTTTGCTTCGTTTGCTTGCATTGCGTCCTCTATATCGAGACGAATGTCGCGTTTGTCTCTAGGTTGTTGGTGAACCGTCGAGATTTAGAACTAGGGACTTTGCCGTGGCTCCGCTGTTTGATGATGTTGCGTCTGCTGTGTCGAGACGAACGTCGAGGTGATGACCATTCCGCACTGGTGTGAGATGATCCCCGGTTGTCTTTCAGGCTTTATATGACTTGCCGTTAAAACCTTGAAGCTAGGAATTTGGCCTTCGCTTCGTTTGCTTTGTCATGTCCGGAACCTGTTGGAGGAAGGACATTATTATTGACATCTCGTTTGTTGTATTGAGACGGACGTCGAGGTGGTGACCACTCCGCGCTGGGGTGAGATGATCTCCGATTGTCTTTCGGGCTTTATATGAGTTGCCGTCAAGACTTAGCTCCGTTTTCTGAGGGAGAATGGGGAGGGAAGATATGTTTCCTTCTTTGTTTGTGCCCCTGGATTGTATACAGGGATTGCTGTGCTATCGCCTGTAGGGCAAAAGTTTCATTCATCATTTTTTTTATGTTATTATTTTATTTCCGCGATGCTCTAACATTTCAGCTTTTATATCGCGAAGGTCGCGATTGCCCAATCATTTCGGCTATTTTTCGCGGTGCCCAATCATTTCGGCTATTGATTTTATTTTCACTCGCTGCTTTTTATTGCGAGTTGCCCCATCATTTCGGCTATTTCATATGCATTTTTAGCTCGCTGATTTTTTATCGCGAGTGTGGAACTTGGAACCTGGTGCCAATCTCAGCATCAGCATCGCTACAACTGGGATATTGCCAGGAGCGAATCATCATTTGTTATGGAAGGACTTGGAATTTGATACCGGTTTAGGCATCAGCATCGCTACAACTAGGATATTGCCAGGAGCGAATCATCATTTGCTTCTGTCGACGCTGAACAAAGGTGGCTTAGCGAACAGGGTTAGGATCCCATCGACTAAGGCTTTTGACTTCATGAGCCGTAAGGGTCTCACAAAGGTATTTCTCCCTACAAGTCGTGAGGATCTTGTAGGTGTGTTTTCTCCTTAGGAATCGTGAGGATTCCTAAGTGTATATTCTCCTGTAAGTCGTAAGGATCTTACTAAAGGGTTTTCTTCGAGAGGATTTACAAGGGTCGTTCACCATATGGACATATCCCCAGCCACGGGTAGGACTTAGTTAGGGAAATGTTTATTCACGCCCGTGGATTGTATACAAGGGTCAGTATGAGCCGCTTGTAGGGCAGTATCGAAGGTTGTGGGAGTTGTTTAAGAACAGGTTCATGTCTCTGTAACTTAAGACTTTCAAATCTTATGAGCCGTGAGGGTCACATAAGAGAGTTCTCCTTACGAGTCGTGAGGGTCTCGCAAGTGTGATTTCTCCTTAGGAATCGTGAGGATCCCTAAGTGTGTTGCTCCCTTGTGATTCGTAAGGATCTCACGCGGGTGATTTCTCTTTACAAGGTCGAGAGGACCCTGCAAGCGTCTTTTAACGAGCTTGCGCCCTTTCGGGTTTTCATAAACACTCGCCGGTAACCCTGCTGTTTTTACTCATGGAGCACTTTCGGGTTTTCATCCGTGCCTATTTTGCTTATGGACATACCGTCTTCTTTTATTTTTATTCTTTTTTTTATTCTTCTTTTTTTTCTAACGAGGTCGCGCCCTTTCGGGTTTTCACAAACACTCGCCGGTAGCCCAGCTGTTTTTACTCACGAAGCCCTTTCGGGTTTTCATCCGTGCCCATTTTGCTTATGGACATACCGTTCTTTTTATTTATTTAATTTTTTTTTATTCTTTTTTTTAACGAGGTCGCGCCCTTTCGGGTTTTCACGAACACTCGCCGGTAGCCCTGCTGTTTTTACTCATGGAGCCCTTTCGGGTTTTCATCCGTGCCCATTTTGCTTATGGACATACCGTTCTCTTTTTTATTTATTTATTTATTTTTATCTTGTCAGCTTGAGGATACTGCGGTAGTAGTTTAAAGACGCTTCGGTCCACAGCTAGTTTTAGGACGTAGAGGTCCGTCATTAGTTTAAGGACGTTTCGGTCCGCCGCCGCCGTATTTGAGGCGAATCTCTAGTTTACTGACTTTTTAGTCTATGGGGCTTTCTTTATGACTGAGCATGATGCCCCCGGTGTGTCCATCTTTCTCGGAGCATGTGGTTGTGGCGGGCTCACCTTCCAGTTCTCGGACAACGTGAACTTGCCGTGTTGGTATTGGTCTTCAACCCAGTTTTTGAAAACGTAGCAGTTTTCGATCGGATGGCCCAATACTTGGTGGTAAGGGTAGTAATTAGGATTGTTGACATCATTCAGTTGTAGCTGTTGTTTCGGCTCCAGTAGTGTAATAAGGCTATTGCGCACTGCTAGTTCAAACAGTCTCCTTGTTTCTGTAAGTGCACGGCGGCGCCCCGGCCGTCAATCTGACGCCGGAGTGCGGAAAAGAAACTTTTCTAAAAACTAGAAACCGGCACCACTGCGCACTAAATTCCCAGATCGGGCCATTAACCTAACTCTAGCAAACTAAAGAATGGGTAGGAAGCTATACGGAGCGATCCGTGTCCTTCGGTCTTCGGCCTCCACTCCGATCTCCTCGCGGAATCTCCGGTCTTCATCTCCTCGTCGGAACGGGCACCACATCGTCGGCTTCTTTTACGGGCTCCCACCTCTGGACCGAGGCAACTCGGGCACGAAGTTGGCGAGCCGACGTGCCCAAGGGTGCTGTAGGATCAGTGTGGTAGTTTGTCTCAAGCGGGTATGTGAAGTTGCCATGATGGAGGTGAAGAAGGAACTTTGAAAAATGGAGCTTTTGAACTTTGATACAAAAATGAGATGAACATTTTCCCATACCAAAATTGAACTCTCTCACTCCCCCATTTAAAGTGGCCGGCCCCTTATCAAGAAAAATGAGGAGGGAAAAAAAAGAATAACCAAACCAAGAAGGGAGGTTAGTGTAGGAACCAAAATGGGTGACCACAACCAAATGTGATGATAACAATGTCACATCTAATCTTAATCAACTCTAATCTCATTAATGCAAGAAATGATCACAAGAAAAGCAAAGATGCTTTACCCATCATAATCCCTCATTTCACAAATAACCCATCCACAAATGCTAATTTGCGAACTTGCAAATTAGCCCCACCATCAGAAAAATCCGGCCGTGAAGGAACAAAGGAAAACTGGCCGGAACGGAATGCAAACTGGCAACATCAAAAAACTGATCTCGTAATAAATTACAAGAAAATTCCGCGACTGTATATACATACCCGCATTTGTATTCCCACTGAATACAAATCCAAAGAGAAAAAATCTACACTGTACAATACTAGGATCCAGCTTAAACCAAACCCCGCTAGTAAAATCCGTCCGATCACGATCCGTGCAAAACCGCACGTATCTGATCGAACCCTGCCATATCTCCTTACGGCCACTACAGCGTTTCGCCCGAAACTTGAGAAAATGGTCTTTGGGGGACTCTAAAGACTCGTCAACACCTTGGTTGTGGATTTAACCACCAGCACGTCAGAAGTATTAGCTAATACGTAACGGGCTACCAGGTATTGACCAAAAGGGACGTTGATGAGCAAACTCATCCTGACACCCTACTGAGCCTGTCAGTGACAATATCCGTACAGTCCGGTCCGGTCGTCTATGAGCATCACATGGCGGGCCTAGGGGGTTGGTAAAAGTCAGACCCCCAAAAGCGGTACAAGTCGTGTCGGAGTGTAGCCCAGAACACCCTGAGATATTACTGGAACACCTACCAGTAAATCTCCTGCCTTGGCCAAGGACTTCGTGTAATGGCTCTCCTAGACACAGCGCGACCTCACCCCCAATACCGGGAGAGACGAACCCCTGAAGATCCGCTCACTGCCGCCATGTGGCTCGAGACTATACCCAACTAAAACCTGTTTGCACGGCACATTTGAGCGTGGTAGAGTAGTAATCAAAGTACAGTGGGAACTCACACGAGACAAATGACGATCTCAGGTCGATGAACTAACCTGTAGACATGTCACCAGGGAACTGCAATCTGACGTCAGGTATAAGACCAACTAGCATGTTCCCGGCGAGTCCTTTCCGGTGTACTCATAAACCAATGAGCACCTGTATACATCTTAGGTGAACCAACTGACACCAGTGGCTTGTGAGACCAGCCATCGCCCCTCGTCGGGGTCTCGACTGTATACACTAGTCTACTCTGGAGTATCGATGCCCTGTCTCGAAACTCTAACGACTAGGGACCTTTTAAGGATTTGCTTATAGACCCCAACTCCCACGTATATGATCGCCCTCATACTGCTGGTAGTCAAGCAAGAATCCTAGGGGCTCTGTCAAGGTGCAATAGTGACCTGTAAGGTCACCTAAAGCAGTACACGATGATAAAGATAAACCAGATAGCATACTATCATCTTGAGTAAGACTGTCCTACCGGCATAGGTCCTCCCTCAATCATTGCAATCATATGCCTGTGATCCAATAATTGACTCTGAGGGCACTATATCCAACAATCTCCCACTTGCACTCAAGGCTAATTATTGCGATGTTGCATACTCACAGCCCGTGTGATACCGAACACCCAACTCGTCTACTAGTCTGTCTCACAAAGCTCGTTTGCGAAACTATTGCGTTCGAGGAATAGCCTCAGTGAGTGGATCCGCTCAGATGTTTCTTTCTATGTCTCTCTTTATCTCAAGTTCGCGAAGAAAGCCATCTCCCAAAATGAGTAATACCTGTCTTAGAATATGTCTTGATGTCTGATGGGACCTAGTTCATAAATGAACTCTAAATCCAAACTTCTTAGACTGTATCGTCAACTGAACTTAATCAGTATCCTATGCCATGCCTTCCCTCAGTATCCTCCTGGACCACCTGTCCAGATACTGCCCCTCGTCAGAAGGAAAACTATAACTCTGACAGTCATTCTGTCATCCAGGTCACCTTGGAAGCCTGGAATGATAACCGTCTCCTAAAGGAGGCTGCCGTTATCAAATCCCTAGAACATCCATTTATGTTCTAAAACTGCTTCCGATCGTTTCTCCAGGATTAGATCAATATCAACTTATTGCACCTCCTGCAAAAACATCTGGTGTGGTACTTGACATCACACGATTGACTCAATTGCCTAAGCAAGTGATCTGCCAATCATGCACATCCCTCTCCCCTTTTGTCTGTAAGACACCTTTAGAGAGGGTGACTCTATCACCTGCAGGTACACTACCGTGCCAGGAGTCGTCCATTCTAAACACCTTTAGAATACTGTCTAAGTACCCATATTGGGAAACTACCCAAATCTAGATCTAAAAACATAGATCCAGTAACCAAAATGTCTGATATAATATCCAAGTCCTATATGGAGAAACCACTGTGTGACAACCAAAGAATAACCGATCGTATTATAGGAATATCACTTCCTACTCTGTGTATGTCATCGACATACCAGGACATCACACCCTACTACCTTCTTAACAGATCCATCCCCTATTCTGATGAAGTCAAACCTATGACTGTCACATCAGAAATAGATGATCTATCTCCGCTATATCTGCTTTAGTCTATAAATAGACATAAGCCACTTGTCCACTATGCTTCCGCTGCTCCCACTGACTACGACAACCCTCTGGCAGAGTCATATAGACGTACACTTCTAAAGCTAGTTCAGAACGACGCTATACTCATACTCCTGCCGGGTCTCACAGCCTGGAACAACAGCAATGGCAAGTCTGGGTAAACAAGAACCTCCCTGTCACCGTCCTTGAGGCTACCGGAGTACCTCTCGGGTGCCTAAGGTTACCCACCATATCTGCGGAGTGGCTAATTGGAATGTCAAACCAGATTGAATCTTCAGGTTCTTATCAAATCTTCAGTAATCGTTTGCGGTTCTGTAATCACTTCCAGTTCTACCATACTCCCACTACTGTTTTCTGAAAAATTCATTTTTATTAAAATTATGGCGAGTCAAGAACAATATCACTATTGATCTTCCGGATGGTAGGAAGTCAACCCTCGTCATAGCCCGGGTCAACCCACAAACAGTTACTACAAAAACGTGCCTTGAGTCATCCAGAGTCTGGTTTTAAGCATAAACCAGACAACTCCCCGTACCTTAACATCGTTAAGATACGAACTGTTCTATATCCAATACAGAAACAGAGGCACCGATTTAATGTAGGGTTCCTAGGCACACTAATGAGGTCTCACAACAGATCAAACATGCCCAATTCAAATTTTTTATGTGCCTACAAACCCTAATACGGATCGTTAATTAGAAGATAAGGCGATGCAAGCAAGTAAACATCTTTATTGCTAAAGGAAAGTGACTACAACCTTTGTAGATCCGGTCCTCCACTTCCTAAGCTCCGTGATGACGTCCCTCCGCTGTACCTATCGGAATCCGGACTCTGGCGATGGTTTCGTCGGAGAATTGATCGGGCTAGGTCGTCGACTTGAATGCCGAAGATGATCTACGTCGAGGCAACTCAAGATCAAGCTCCAACTTCATCAAGTCATGAAACTTGTGAAGAACACACCCTATACTACTTGGCAAGTGGTAGAGGTTGAAAAAATAGGAAGTGGGTTCACTTTAGAATTGGATTTCTCACTCTTTTTCTCATTTCACCATTGATGGTAGCAAGCTTTTTTCCATCTTGAAGAAGGAGAAGAAGAAGAAGAGAATATGATAAGTCTTTTCAAAAAGAAAATAAAATGATACTTATCATATATTCAACCATGGTTTAGTGTAGAGAATAAACTAGGGTTAGGTGAATGGTTAGGGTTAAGGCAAAAGACAAAATGGTAGACTTATTCAAAGCTTCATGAAGCTTCAACAACAAAACAAACTAAGCCACCATTTCATTTTTGGCCAAAAATGAATTAATGAATAAATAAATAAATGAATAAGTAAATAAACAAAACCCTAACCATTCACTTAAACATGGTTTAAACTAAATATACACCCAAACATGCATGTATCATCAAACATGATACAAACAAGTGCACAAAAGTATTTCACATATACAACTTGTGTATATCAAGTGAGAAAATCCATTTAAAGTGAACAAATATTAGTTAATGCAAAGTAATATATCAAATATATAATTATACATTAAATCATTAAATCTACACTTGATTTAACGATCCGGTCATATCGCATATGACCGACTAATATCCAATGTATCGGCTTATCGAATCAATCCTCGATTCGATAACTAGGTTATATCACATACAACCAATCGATACATTCATCGTGAGAATAGAATACGGTATCACATACACGCATTATTCTCGGTCCCACACATATCTCATATGCGCTCCTATTTCGTTTCGCTTGAGCCAGGAAACCTCTGTGTAGGACTCTAAAGACTCGTCAATACGCCGGCAGCAGGTGATGATCATATCAAACACCCACAAGCCGCAAGCTGTCTGCTAAACGTAACGGCCACCCGGGTATTGAGTGATCAGAAGATCGACGAGCAAGCCCGCTCACACTCCTGTGAATCCAACAAGTAACACTTACCGTACAGTCCGGTCTGTTCGTCTGATATGTCGCATATCTCGCCTAGGGGTGGTAAACGACAGACCACAGTAGCTTGATAAGTCATGCCGATATAAGGTCCATAACATAACATGAAACTACTGATAACACTTACCAGTAGATCACTGCAACCCTGGCCAGGGATTTCCTGTTATGGCCAGTCCAGCATAGAGCAACATCAACCCCCAATACAGGGAGAGACAAATCCCCTCCTATCGCTCATTGCCTCCATGTGAATCGGGACTGTACCCAAAAACCACCTATTTGCACGACTCAGTAGAGCCGTGGTAGGGTGGAAATCAAAGCACAGTGGGAGACACACAATACTCTATGACGATCTCGGGTCAACAGACTAAGCTGTACCAGTGTCACCAGAGAACTGCCATCTGACGTGAGGTATAATACCATCTGGGAGTTCTCGGCGAGTCCGTTCAGTGTACCCAGTCTCCACTGAGCACCCGCATACCATCTCTGATGTCAAACACCAATGGATATGGGATCATCCATCGCCCATCACATGGGTCGAGAAGATATACGCTAGTCTACTCTGGAATATCGATGCCCCGTCTCGATATTCCCACGACTAGGAACATTGAAGGATGTACTCATGGACTACCCAGGCCCCACTAGTATGATCTGCATCATAGTCTTGGAAGTCGAGTACACATTCTAAGGGCTTTATCAACATGTAACAGAGAAACAGAATGTCACGACCCAAAATTGGCCCGTGACGGCCCTAATACTACGCAACGCCTAAAGACGCAACGTAGTAAAAGAAAGCCAATCCCAGAAATCTAAACCATGAAAATACGGAAAAAGATAATATAAGTTTTGGAAACATTTGAAATCGTAACCCAAATTCTTAAAAAGGTCTACTTTCTTTCTTTAAAATTTTAGCAACACCCCCTTTTTGTAAAGACTAATCAAGAAGAATACAACAGAATATACGACGCCGTAGCGAAGAAATAAAGACAAAAGGGAAAAGCTGTATATATAAGAAACATCAAATCCACAAAGATACACATTAACGTCCTCACCAAGTCTCTAAGTCAACAATACAATAGTAGATGGAGAGTACAAATACAACGAATATACAAAATGAAATACAGATGACCACCAAACCCACCTAAGCAAAATAGTACTGTGAGCTGATGCAGTATCTGTAGCGAAAGATGATAGCTGGAAAGCTGGATAGAAGAATAGCCTGCCTCGACTACTCTGGGGAAAAACCTGAAACACCTGTGGCACAACGGGGGTGAGTTGCCAACTCGTGAATAGTAGATAACATATGCAGGTAATCGCAGGAATGCACGTACAGCATGAATCTAAGATATGCGATTACAGTAATAACATGTCATGCAAATGGTGGCTAAAAGAAAGTACAGTAGCAGGTACAATCAATATGTGAAGCAATAGTAACATGACAATAATATGCAATAACCATGCAATAGGGATAAGAGAAAGTAGATATGCGACCATCATAAGGGTATACTACAAGTACTACCAATATATGAATCTGTGCATAAGGTAGGTAAGGGTGAGGTATAGGGTGGAATATGTCATTTCCACGGAAACCTGACATCGTGGTAGGATCACAATCCATCATGACACTCACATCCCAAATCATCAATCGGCCCCCAAACTGGGCTCTCACATCACATAGATCTCACATCACCTCAAGTACAATATCGAATAGCTCTCCTATATCTCGAATGTACAATTCAACCATCTCTTTCATATCCAAAATCCAATCTCAATGGATCACCTAATAACCCAAGTCAAATCTCAAATAATCTCTAACATCCTAAACATATATATATACAGAAATAAAAATGATGGGGGCAATACACATATATTAGCGTTCCATTCCACTAATATTGGTGTAAAGGTATATATAACAACGGCTAAATCCCCTGTTATACATACAAAGGTATTAAAAGAAATATCATGAAAACAGTGTGCCAAGCATCGACACAGAAGACCTCGTATATCGGGCTCCGTCAGTCCGGATCGGCCCACGGGGTCCGTCTGCGGTGTCGGCCCTCGGCCCCGGCAGTACAGATCATCCCGCATCCATCTCTCGACTCTGGCCAGTATCCTCCGGACAACTGCCAGGTCCAACCAGTCACCGGTAGGTACTCGCCCGCCTCCAGGCTCAATCGGCAAACCCATCGATCTTCTTGCCGAGGGAAACCATACCGGGCCCCACCATGTACTCTCATACGGCAACCACACCTCGTATGGAGTATATAATCAGCACCGATAAAACTCATGGTGGACGCGCAAATATCATATCAAGAAAACCGGGTTGTTCAATGTATGCATAATTTCATGAACCCCCGCGGTTCCCAAATCCAGAAAACATCATATAAAATCCAAATAAACAATGCGCAAACCCAGGAATGAATATATGCGATATATCTGAATGCGAGCAGGTAAACAAAAGTTTATAGCTGAACCAGATGTATGCAAAATCAATAAGGTACAGCCAAGTATAGGTATCTACCTATAAGAACTGATGTCGTATACCCCCTGGGTATAAGTAACATATGTAGGAAATTCCCCCCCCCCGGTATAACTAAAATATGTGCATGGTATACCTGTAGCTGTATCTCTAGGTGTATATGTACCTATCACTAAAGGTATGATACACAATAGGTATGCCATAAGCTAGATGTCAAGTGTGATAGGCAATATAGTATCAATAAGGGGTTGTGTGTGACATGGCAATTATTGACGGTGTGTGTGTAGCATACAATCCGTGCTCGTGCGACATGAACCGTCAATAATGTGTGCAGTGTCCTACGGCTGCTAGTCACAGTACACTATATCAAGGAAATAAAGTAAAGGCGCAATTCTACAATGACGTAGAATGTGCGACAGGTATTTGAATGCTAGCCCAGACGCATAACGCCATGCGGGCGATTCCCCTGTAAATGTTAAATCTACTCACCTACACTCCACGCTAGGTGAATCCTACCATCTGCTCCCTCTGTAGTAGTGTCCGTAGTCCCTGTCTGCAAACCTGCAAATAAGACACGGAAATCACATATAAGCCAAATATTCCGCGAAACGCGATATCGAACCAAAACGAGAAACTCGCGTTGCAAACTAAACGCGCGTGTGCACGATACGCTGAAACGTGTGTGTACGCGTCTAAAACCATCGCGACACGCCGCGATACGCTGGATCACAGAACCCACTCACGTATCGCGCGTATCGCGCAAACACAACGGACACCAAAAACGATATATGACCCCAGATTTTCCTACAGGCTATATCTTACAAAACTAGACATGCCAAAACACTACACTACACAGCAGGAAACCCTACACAAAACCCCAACACCCCAGTCCCCTTCTTGGCCACAATTTGCGGCCAATATGAATAAATTGGCGGCCGTGGTTGGGAATGGTGGGTTCGTGTTCTGGTGGTGGTATCTATACCTAGTGTACATGCTCCAGTTTCCTCAATTTTGTTCTGTAGGGTCCGGGTCCAAAGCAGATTCCAGATGTCCAATATATCGTATAAAAACGACAATTTAGCACGAAAAGGAAAACCTATGGTATTTTAGTGTAATCTGGCTATTTCTCAGTTGAAGTGGCCCTATTAACACTAAATAGGCTAGGTTAACTAACACAATCATCATATGATCAAACTTCCACACAAAACACCATAATTAGCACTAAACTAGCTAATTTAACACAAACCGACACTAAACCATACAAGCCAAGCAAACTAGGAAATTGGGTTAAGGAAATATACCCAAAAGGGACTCTAGAGAGCAGGTGAAGAAGTGGAGAAGAACTTCTGCAAGTGCTGGGGTTCCTGTTGCTGCTGTTGCTGCTGCTTCTGATGGTGAAGATGATGTCTGCTGCTGCTACTGATGGATGCTGAAGCTGATGGTGCCACTGCTGCTGCTTCAGCTGCTGATGGTATTGTTGTTGTTGCTGCTGCTGAGGTGAGTGTGTGTGTGTTGAGAGAGTGTGAGAGTATGAGAGAAAAACAATGAGAAGGCAAGGGGAAAATGAGAGCTAGGCTTGGTCAACCCTCTCTCTCCCTCTCTTTCTCTCATCATTAATGAAGGCATGGGCAAAGCCATGATGCCCCATCATGCACTCTCTCTCTCTCCCACCAAGGTCAACCATTTAAACAATTTAAAAACCTTTTTGCAAATTCATTTTCCATTTTTTTTTAAAAGAACAACCATAACACTTAAACAAAACATAAAACTAACTTAAGAAAATGGCTAGCTAACCATGATTGCTAATCATGTTTAACCCCAAAAACAACCCTAGTTATCATGCACAAGTGTGTGTGTGCCTAACAAAATTCTAATAAAATACTCATTAAATAGGATAAAATATTTAAAACTAAATTTGGTAAAGTTTTTATTAAAAACCATACTTTAAAAAATATAAATAGCTACAAACACATTCTAAGGTGTTACAATCTCCCCCCCTTAAAAGAAATTCGTCCCCGAATTTAAAAATATACTGATACGCGTACCTTCAAAGGGAAGATTACAACTCCCAAATCTCGCTCGCAGCCTCCAAGTGATTATTTCACTACACGGCTACGTCCAAGAAAACCCTTCACAGATAGCAAGACCCTTGACCGATGCTCCTCCTCCTGCCGAGCCATTAACACAATTGGCTGCTGGTGCACGAAAGATCGCGTCAAGCTAAATTGTCTGGTGCTAAATCATGTGATAAAGGTCAAGAAGGTAATCGTAGAGTATCATCACAAGGAATACGGGGTGAAAATCTAATAATCTGGGCGGAAGTGCCAAATTAAGGGCGACGAAACTAACTCGCTTATAGGATCTCAGAAGGACCTAAATCCTGGGACAAGCTTCCCAAAATCCAACACGTCATTCATCGGAAAGTCCATAGGAATACATGATCTGTCCCTGCAAACTCGATTCTATGGCTAACACAGTAGGCATAAGACCTCAGTTTGCAATGGACAATTCCCATCCTGACCTAACACAACTGGACTATCTCCGAAGTCTCTAGACTAGCTGGGGTCTAAAGTCCTACTTACGCGGAGTCAGAAGAACAACAGACTGGTGATCGACACGACCTAACTCGTAAGCCTAAGGGTGGCCAATTGGAGTGTCTCCTGATAACGGCTATCGAAGGAGAACCCGAGCGATGGCGAGTGACGATCCCCAACCGCTGTCAACAATCAAACAAACTCACAACTTTAACAAACCAACTGAGCAAACTGAGTATAACCGGTCGACAAGAATCTGAATGGAGTCACACCCTGGGTAAACTTGGTGGAAACCATAGCGAAATTCATGGAGATCTGCTCCCATTCCTGCTTCGGAACGGTAAAAGGTTGCAACTCTCCAGCCGGCCTCAGATGCTCGACTCAAGCACACAACAAGACTGACACCTTGAAACTAAACCTGAAACTTCTCCTTACATCCCTGTCCACTCGTAACTATCTTATAAGTCACGCCAAAACTGGTGGAACTTGTATGAATACAGAGAGTTGACTGATGTGCTTACTCTAGGATTGCACGTCTCTACCTGATAAAGTCAGGTACACAAACGTGTCCCTAACTTAGCACATCATTGTCACAAATCAAGGTCTACGAATCATTACCCAGCCGAGTATGCTCAAGTATCACTGACGAATGAGTATCGGCGGGCAGTGTCTCGCGATAACGAGTTAATGAAAGGTGGTCGGGCGCGGACATGAGCAAGCTGTTCACTCCGTAGAGACGAACTAAAGCTGTACTCAACGATCACACAAGAACTGTAAATCTGCAGAAGACTGTCACAACAATCAAAATCCGCTGCAGGAAGATGTCCATTAAGCTCTAGTGGTCCGTGGGAAATCTGACACGACTCTCCAACAAGTAGTGTCTCCAAATCTCCAACGCAAAACCACCGCGGCCATCTCCAGATCAAGAGTGGAATATCCTTCTCGTACTCCCTCTAAATGTAGGGAAGCAAAAGCGATAACTCCATAGTGTCCTCTCAGTACACACTTGAGCCCACTCAAGAAACATTACAGTTAAACAACAAGATCGCCCGAACCAAAAGCAAAGAAAGAACTGATGCAGTTGTTAACAGAATCTCCAACTGCCGAAAACTCCGTACACATGCCTCAGTCCACGGAAAAGAAACCTCCATCTTGGTCAATTCAGTCGACGGTGCAGCACTACTCTCGTAATCCTGAACGAAACGGCGGTAAAAACCTGCTAAGTCCAAGAATCTGCGGATCTCCGTCCTGCACACATGTCTGGACCTAAGCTGTACAGTCATGATCTCCCTCGGAACCATACGAAACCGTCTCCTGTGACTACAAGACATAGGAGTCAACACAAAACAAGCCTGAAGAAACACTTCGAGAATTTAGCAAACTGCTGGTGCTCTCCCAGTATCTGCATGACAAATCCTCAAGTGCTGCTTCTGTTCCTCAAGACACATTAGATAGACCAGAATGTCGTAAATAACACAACAAAAACTGGTCGAGGAACGGCCTGAAGAAATCTGGTTCATCACATCTACGAATGCTGCTAGGGCATCAGTGAATCCAACGACTCACAAAAGCACACAAAGCCCGTAGCACGCATAAGGCAGTTTTCGGAATGCCATCACTCCGAACCTGCAATAATGATGACCTGATCCCAAGAAAACTTAGAAAATGTCTCGCACTCTGGAGCTGATCGAAGAAATCGTCACAGCGAGGTGAAGGATACCTATCCGCACCGTAAGCCGGTTCAATTGACGATCCGTCGATACACAACCTCAAACTGCCGTCTTCCTCCTTGACGAACAGAAATAGGAGCTTCCAAAAGATAAACACTCCGAAGCACAAAACTCCCCTAACCACAACTCTGCAGCTGATCCTTTAGCTCCCACGCTTTGCCGGCTCATCTGGAACAGCGTCGGAAAAACTCTCGCGCGAAAAGAACCCGGTCCAACAATCCCACTGTGGCTCCGGTATCACGGGTGAACGCCAAGAATCCACGACATCTCCTCAGTAGCCGACTAGCGAAAAAGGCTGAATTCAAGCTGTGAGAGGCGGCACCACTATCCACCTGCACAACAAGAACTGACTTGCCGGGAAAACAACCCTGACTGTTTCCTCACGGTAGTCCACAGACGCCTAACACGTAGTTAATCAGTCCGTGCCCAGGAGAACGTCAAATCCAACATCTCTAGAAGGATCGAAATGACGGACGAATCTCTATCTCGGTTGGCACACAACTGAAATACGCGTCGCGTAACAAAAGAATCGCTGACAGAAGTTAACACCACTCTGACTAATCTACCCAACCACGGTACAAGCAAGAAGACAAACGAATACATCAAAAGAACATATAATTCAATAATACCTGAAAACTCCACATTGGACGTCTGCGCGTCCCGATGAGTAGAAGCGAACCCCTGCGTCTGTCCTCTACTTGCAGCTGGATGAACTCCTCTGGTAGACTGAGCCCTCTAAGCGAATCTTCCACGTCCACGGCCTCTCTGAATACGACTCTGATGAGGTGCTAAGGAACAATCCCTGACGAAGTGCTGAAGGCTCCCGCATCTGAAACATCCACGCGCTGACTGCTGACCATCCTGGGGATGAGAGCTGAACGACTGTCCTCGTCCTAAGCCTCTGCTACTCCCGCGGCGGCCACGAAATCTGTCTCGACAACCAAACCTATGCCTCTTGGCTGGTACTCTAGTATGAGTCCTCCACTGTCCTGGAACTCTCTGAGCCTCTGGAATATGCGCCTCGTCAACTGGAGCTGCGATCGCTGGTCCTATGTAAGTGACGGACCGCTGCATGCTGATCGTAAGGGACAGCTGTGTAACAGGGGTGACAACCTCCTGTCGTAGCTCCCGAACGACATCAACCAAAGAACTCATAGTCTGGCGGAAGTCCTGTATCTCTGCCAAAAGTCTATCCATAGTATAGATCGTAGGATGATCCGTCTGCACCTGTGCAACTAGAGTGCCATCCTGGTCAGTACTCGTCTCACCCGAGCCAACTCTGACCTCGGCCCTCGCTGCATCACTTTGAGTCCCCATAGTCATCGGCGGCAAGGCTATAAATAGGTATAAGATTCAATAAGAATAAGGAATCGAATCTTAAAGATAGGAAATCATCAAGGAAGGAATTTCAAGCAAATTTGTACTTAGGTCACTTAATGCGAAGTACCGCATCGTGGGTATGCTGCAGACATACACACTCTACGTTACTTGCCTAAGCAACCTACTGCATCATACTAAGGTCATCCTACACTCCGAAAGGTAAAACCTAACGCTCTGATACCAACTTTGTCACGACCCAAAATTGGCCCGTGACGGCCCTAATACTACGCAACGCCTAAAGACGCAACATAGTAAAAGAAAGCCAAACCCAGAAATCTAAACCATGAAAGTACGGAAAATGATAATATAAGTTTTGGAAACATTTGAAATCGCAACCCAAATTCTTAAAAAGGTCTACTTTCTTTCATTAAAATTTTAGCAACACCCCCTTTTTGTAAAGACTAATCAAGAAGAATACAACAGAATATACGACGCCGTAGCGAAGAAATAAAGACAAAAGAGAAAAGCTGTATATATAAGAAACATCAAATCCACAAAGATACACATTAACGTCATCACCAAGTCTCTAAGTCAACAATACAATAGTAGATGGAGAGTACAAATACAACGAATATACAAAATGAAATACAGATGACCACCAAACCCACCTAAGCAAAATAGTACTGTGAGCTGATGCGGTATCTGTAGCGAAAGATGATAGCTGGAAAGCTGGATAGAAGAATATCCTGCCTCGACTACTCTGGGGAAAAACCTGAAACACCTGTGGCACAACGGGGGTGAGTTGCCAACTCGTGAATAGTAGATAACATATGCAGGTAATCGCAGGAATGCACGTACAACATGAATCTAAGATATGCGATTACAGTAATAACACGTCATGCAAATGGTGGCTAAAAGAAAGTACAGTAGCAGGTACAATCAATATGTGAAGCAATAGTAACATGACAATAATATGCAATAACCATGCAATAGGGATATGAGAAAGTAGATATGCGACCTTCATAAGGGTATACTACAAGTACTACCAATATATGAATCTGTGCATAAGGTAGGTAAGGGTGAGGTATAGGGTGGAATATGTCATTTCCACGGAAACCTGACATCGTGGTAGGATCACAATCCATCATGACACTCACATCCCAAATCATCAATCGGCCCCCAAACTGGGCTCTCACATCACATAGATCTCACATCACCTCAAGTACAATATCGAATAGCTCTCCTATATCTCGAATGTACAATTCAACCATCTCTTTCATATCCAAAATCCAATCTCAATGGATCACCTAATAACCCAAGTCAAATCTTAAATAATCTCTAACATCCTAAACATATATATATACAGAAATAAAAATGATGGGGGCAATACACATATATTAGCGTCCCATTCCACTAATATTGGTGTAAAGGTATATATAACAACGACTAAATCCCCTGTTATATATACAAAGGTATTAAAAGAAATATCATGAAAACAGTGTGCCAAGCATCGACACAGAAATCCTCGTATATCGGGCTCCGTCAGTCCGGATCGGCCCACGGGGTCCGTCTGCGGTGTCGGCCCTCGGCCCCAGCAGTACAGATCATCCCGCATCCATCTCTCGACTCTGGCCAGTATCCTCCGGACAACTGCCAGGTCCAACCAGTCACCGGTAGGTACTCGCCCGCCTCCAGGCTCAATCGGCAAACCCATCGATCTTCTTGCCGAGGGGAACCATACCGGGCCCCACCATGTACTCTCATACGGCAACCACACCTCGTATGGAGTATATAATCAGCACCGATAAAACTCATGGTGGACGCGCAAATACCATATCAAGGAAACCGGGTTGTTCAATGTATGCATAATTTCATGAACCCCCGCGGTTCCCAAATCCAGAAAACATCATATAAAATCCAAATAAACAATGCGCAAATCCAGGAATGAATATATGCGATATATCTGAATGCGAGCAGGTAAACAAAAGTATATAGCTGAACCAGATGTATGCAAAATCAATAACGTACAGCCAAGTATAGGTATCTACCTATAAGAACTAATGTCGTATACCCCCTGGGTATAAGTAACATATGTAGGAAATTCCCCCCCGGTATAACTAAAATATGTGCATGGTATACCTGTAGCTGTATCTCTAGGTGTATATGTACCTATCACTAAAGGTATGATACACTATAGGTATGCCATAAGCTAGATGTCAAGTGTGATAGGCAATATAGTATCAATAAGGGGTTGTGTGTGACATGGCAATTATTGACGGTGTGTGTGTAGCATACAATCCGTACTCGTGCGACATGAACCGTCAATAATGTGTGCAGTGTCCTACGGCTGCTAGTCACAGTACACTATATCAAGGAAATAAAGTAAAGGCGCAATTCTACAATGACGTAGAATGTGCGACAGGTATTTGAATCCTAGCCCAGACGCATAACGCCATGCGGGCGATTCCCCTGTAGATGTTAAATCTACTCACCTACACTCCACGCTAGGTGAATCCTACCATCTGCTCCCTCTGTAGTAGTGTCCGTAGTCCCTGTCTGCAAACCTGCAAATAAGACACGGAAATCACATATAAGCCAAATATTCCGCGAAACGCGATATCGAACCAAAACGAGAAACTCGCGTCGCGAACTAAACGCGTATGTGCACGATACGCTGAAACATGTGTGTACGCGTCTAAAACCATCGCGACACGCCGCGATACGCTGGATCACAGAACCCACTCACGTATCGCGCGTATCGCGCAAACACAACGGACACCAAAAACGATATATGACCCCAGATTTTCCTACAGGCCAAATCTTACAAAACTAGACATGCCAAAACAGTACACTACACAGCAGGGAACCCTACACAAAACCCCAACACCCCAGTCCCCTTCTTGGCCGCAATTTGCGGCCAATATGAATAAATTGGCGGTCGTGGTTGGGAATGGTGGGTTCGTGTTCTGGTGGTGGTATCCATACCTAGTGTACATGCTCCAGTTTCCTCAATTTTGTTCTGTAGGGTCCGGGTCCAAAGCAGATTCCAGATGTCCAATATATCGTATAAAAACGACAATTTAGCACGAAAAGGAAAACCTATGGTATTTTAGTGTAATCTGGCTATTTCTCAGTTGAAGTGGCCCTATTAAC
Organism: Agapanthus africanus; assembly: GCA_030015575.1. NCBI lineage: Eukaryota > Viridiplantae > Streptophyta > Magnoliopsida > Asparagales > Amaryllidaceae > Agapanthus > Agapanthus africanus. The sequence goes on along the minus strand of CM057337.1, from coordinate 380,485,513 downwards.
ACTAAAATAGGCTAGGTTAACTAACACAATCATCATATGATCAAACTTCCACACAAAACACCATAATTAGCACTAAACTAGCTAATTTAACACAAACCGACACTAAACCATACAAGCCAAGCAAACTAGGAAATTGGGTTAAGGAAATATACCCAAAAGGGACCCTAGAGAGCAGGTGAAGAAGTGGAGAAGAGCTTCTGCAAGTGCTGGGGTTCCTGTTGCTGCTGTTGCTGCTGCTTCTGATGGTGAAGATGATGTCTGCTGCTGCTACTGATGGATGCTGAAGCTGATGGTGCCACTGCTGCTGCTTCAGCTGCTGATGGTATTGTTGTTGCTGCTGCTGCTGAGCTGAGTGTGTGTGTGTTGAGAGAGTGTGAGAGTATGAGAGAAAAACAATGAGAAGGCAAGGGAAAAATGAGAGCTAGGCTTGGTCAACCCTCTTTCTCCCTCTCTTTCTCTCATCATTAATGAAGGCATGGGCAAAGCCATGATGCCCCATCATGCACTCTCTCTCTCTCTCACCAAGGTCAACCATTTAAACAATTTAAAAACCTTTTTGCAAATTCATTTTCCATATTTTTTTTAAAAGAACAACCATAACACTTAAACAAAACATAAAACTAACTTAAGAAAATGGCTAGCTAACCATGATTGCTAATCATGTTTAACCCTAAAAACAACCCTAGTTATCATGCACAAGTGTGTGTGTGCCTAACAAAATTCTAATAAAATACTCATTAAATAGGATAAAATATTTAAAACTAAATTTGGTAAACTTTTTATTAAAAACCGTACTTTAAAAAATATAAATAGCTACAAACACATTCTAAGGTGTTACACAGAATGTATACATGTCAAGATAAAAAGTAACCAGATAGCGTACTATCATGTCGAGCAAGAAAGTCCTACCTATATATGTCCCAACATCCACTACAATATACATCCAATGTACAGTAATGGCCTCTAGGGCATACATATAACTAACAATCTCCCACTTGCACTAGGGCCATCTGTAGCAGTGGTTGCAGTATCACATACTCAACCATCCCATATAAGTCTCTCTCTGGGAAAAAGCCTTTGTGAGTGGATCCGCCGTGTTGTCCTCTGAGTCTACTCTCCTATCCTCGATCACCCTAGAGATCAACTATCTCCATGATCAGGTGATGCTGCCTCAGAATATGTCTGGGTCACTGATGGGACCAGGGTTCCCGGGTCAAAGCCACACTTCCATTGTCATACAATGGTAGGAACCTAGTTCATCTTATGAACCAATATGCACCCAAATTGCCTCTTTGGTAGTATCTTTAATAGCGATGTTACAAGCCTTTATCGTCTAGTTTGCCACGGTATCTAGCTTGGAACTCTTCCAACATACCGTCCTTTCACTGAGGGTAAAGACAATGCCTGCGACTGACATTCAGTAATCCTTATCACCCTGGAACCTTTCCAGTGATTCTCCCCAGGATTGATTGATACTATCTTTCTACAGCTAGTGAGAATCCTAACATCCATTTAGATCTATCTCATAGACCCAAATCCCAGTATTTAGGAGGTATCATCCTTATCCTATTGGAGAATCATTGTGATAAGCGGAGATTGACCGAGCGTAGCATATGAAACTACTTCCCTATCAAGAGTATGTCATCTACGTACTTTACGAGGATTACCAGTATACTCCCTACTTCCTTTTTGTACATACAAGGTTCATCTACCATTTTGATGATGTCAAACTCTTTGACTAACTCATCAAAACAGATGTTCCAACTCCGCGATGCCTGCTTTATTCTGTAAAGCAACTTGCACACGTTTCCGCTGCTCCCGCTGTTTACGAAGCCCTCTGGCTGTGTTCTTATAGACGTTATCTTCTAAATCATTATTTAGAAAAGTAGTCATGGCACCCAACCACCAGATATCGTAGTCATTGTATGTAGCAATGGAAAGTAGAATCTGGATGGACTTAAGCACAGCTATTGGAAAAGCTTTCATCATTATCCACGCCTGGTCGATGACGAAAATCTTTAACAAGTCTAACTATGAAAATCTCAACTTTTCCATCTACACCAAGTAATCTTCTTAAGATATACTTGCTCCTGATGGGGATTTAACCCTTCAGATATAGCAACCAAAGTCCATACTTTGTTGGTTTATAAGGATTCCATCTCAGATCACTGAGCATCCAGCCATTCTTACAGAGTCCCTACTCTCGATGGCCTGCTCGAAACTAGTTGGGTCATCATTTCATGATGCAATCCTCGCTCCCACTGTCATCGAGAAACCAAAGTATCTCTCAGGCGGATGAGGAACCCTGCTAGATCGGCGGAGAGGCTGAGGTTCGTTGGTTGCTATTGAATCCTTTGGTTCTACCAAATCATTAGCTGCAGTTTTGTATAGCTGGAACCTTTCCAGTTCTACAGAACTGATCTTGCCCCGATCTTGTCCGGATTTTGCTTTTGACATAGGCCGGACAATCCCAAATCTTAACTTACTTAAGAGATAGGCTCTTCCCATACCATATCTTATATGGAGTGGTAGGCACTGATTTGATTCGAATCCAATTCAATAGGTATGCAACTTCTCAAGTGCACAACCCCCAAAAGGAAATAGGTAACTCAGTAGTACTCATCATGGAGCACACTATATCCAATATGGTGCGATTGCTCCGCCCCGATACACCGTTGTGCTGTGGTGTATTCAGAGGAGTAGTGCGGAGAGAGAATCTCATTCTCCTTTTAGAATGGTCCAAGAATTCCATGCACAAGTATTCTCCTCCTTGATCTTATCATAGGACCTAATACTTACACCTGGTTTTGGTTCTCTACTTCTAGCTTATATTCTGCGAATATCTCAAAAGGTTCGGACTTGTGTTTCAATAAGAACATATGTCTGAATCTTGAGAGATTATCAGAGAACGTAATGAAGTATAAAGAACCAGTCCTGGCATGTGTAGACAGGAGACCTTACATACATCATCATGTATCAGTCCCAAGAGTTTACTAACTCTTTCTCTGTTTCCAGTAAACGGAACTATGGTCATCTAATCTTTGTGACATGACTGGCAAGTTTCACAAGATGTAAATTCAAACTTATTTAAATATGCATCTAAAATGTAACTTCAGCCAGTCGGGTCGCATTGATATGACCTAGTCTACAATGCCTCAAGAATGATTCGTTCATTTCTGAACTCTTCTTCTTATGTGTGTTCTGTATACTAGGAACTGTAGTTTGATTTAGAACGCCAATGCTTTTAGATAACGTGCCTGAACCGATCAACTTTTGATATAGGAAATGTTCAAAACATTATCCATCAATACAAAATTTTATCATTTCTTTAATAAATAAAGATATTGATAAGATTTTGTTTATCAGGTTCGGTATCTAATAGCATTTGTTCAGAATCAATGTATTGGTAATACAGGGTGACAGTGACCAACAGACTTGGCTGCAACACTTTCCCCGTTTTCTATCTCATGAAACTTATCACCCGTTCTCAGTTTTTCTACCTTTTTGTAGCCCTATGTAACAGATTACATATTTAGGATCTTGATTCGGTATCAAATACCCAGGATGCGAAGGATACTGAGAAACAGTTTTTTGTAATGAACATACCTGAAGGAGATGCATCATATGCACTTTCTTCGTTTGGACGGCATAGGAATTCTGGTATTCCCCTATTTCCTGCTCTGTCTTATAACAATTATAAGTTGGAGCGTGACCAACGTTCCCCAGCTCAGTATAACAAGCGGGTTTGGTCAATAATCCGTATTATTATCTTGATTAAGGCGTGATATGGTCGCTACCTGGAGAGAGAGAAGAAAACACTCTGTGTGCGCTCTTGCAAGATTAGATTGGTTATTTATTTTATCTAATCAGGATGGCTCCCACTGTTTTTATCAAATCTTCCTTCAAACCCTAAAAGGAAAGAGTAGCCGGGATTAATTACACTCTACAAGTTCGCCAATCTTTCAGCCAGGCCAGTGTCGGTACTTTGAGGGAGGTTCCCCATGCTTTTGCACGGACCTAATTACAGTAAACCTCATTTTCCCAGAGGCGTAACCCCGTTGACACCTTTCTAGACACCTACCTGATCGGCTAATTGTAAAGTGCAAAACTCTCCCAGGAGTAACAATTACTCGCAGTGGGTATCGGGATTCAACTATCACATAGAAGGTATGCAATCTCATTGCAAATTTCAACACTTGAAACTCCCGATAATGGTTTTTACCCGTAGTACTTATGAAATTAACAATGGTCAACAAATCATAAGCACTAGTCAAGTTCTACCCGTCATTTCGTGATTAATTAGACCCACCCACATAACCCTTAACTAAGGTCAACAAAGTCACGCGAATGTCCTAACTAATCGCATCATATGCGGTGTAGGAAGACATCACTTAGCTACCGTACACTGTGCCTTGACTATGGTCAACAAACACAGGACGAATACTAAGTACTCTACTTCCTAAAATGACGGAGGGTTGCGGATGATTTTTATGAAAACCTTTAACGCTTTGAACTTGATCTCGTTGCGGAATCAAATGGTTTTTAAATGGAATGTTTTTGAGGCTTTTCTATTTTTGCTAAAGGGGTCACTCTCGGTGAAGGGATCGTCGGCCCTTTCCTCGTCGAATGAGGTGCGGGATATATCATATATATCACTGTGCAAAGTAGAAACTATAGAAGCAATGAAAAGACAAACCGAGGGTGTAGCATCTGCCAGTTATTGCTAAAGGAGTCACTCCCGGTGAATGGGATCTGGGTCCTTTCCTCATCGAATAAGGTGCAGGATGTTCTACAAGGAACACCGCGATGCAAAGCAAGAACTGTAGCTACCTGTTTTTATTTTGAAATTCGATTCCACAACATCAATTAGGTTTATTTTCTTTCATTAATCTCATTAATGAATGTCCCATCATTTAAGTGCACCTAAACATCACAGATAAATATAACGTACGCTTATGCCATCCGCATTCGCCTCGATGTCCCGTCTGCACCGTTAGGTTAGGTAACTAATGCCAGAGCGAGGCAGGGCTAGCGCGGCTGTAAAACATAAGCAACGTATATAAAATATATTATATATACTATATGTAATATCTATCTGAACAAATCACATGATCACATCACAGATAACGCAGCAGAAAATATCATATGAAATATTGGATATACTAGGACGTCCGTGTTTTTAATACGAGCCAGTATAAAACACGGATTCCACGGTCATGGTGAATAGCCAATCCCACACCCCTAGACCCCTACGAGAGCGGCAAGCAACCCTACCAATTCTAGGGTTAGGAGACCCGGACTCGACTCTTCGAGCTGGTATCCCACTGGATACTAGAACCCGGTTACTTGTGCTCCCCTCCTTGGGTCTATCCTAGTGCGAAAAAGTAAATAATATACAAAGGGTGAAATCTTCCGAAACCTGGAAGTGCCCCAATAAAAGAATATTACATACAAGTTTTTACATGAATGAAAAAGGAAAACACTCATCTTACATAAAAACCCCCGGCTATTCAAACACGACGATCCAATATAACATATCCAGCAACACATAACATCACATGTCATTAGCGAAAGTAAACATGCGTATCCCAATTCTCGTTGACATATAGCAACGAAACCGGCGATATCACATATTACACTTACGGTCATAGAAAAGAAAGTCTAAAACTACAACAGTTGGAATCCGCAAACTCTTTAGACATCGCATGCCTAACCAAATGAATTCCTTAGACATCGCATGCCTAACAGTTATAAACCTCGCATTTTAGTCTCATTATCGAAAACACTTTTCAAAATCAAGTCGGGCAATTCAACAAGATTCCAGACATCCTGATCGAATGCTCGTCGCAAACTTCAGTAGACGGCCGCACCCCCGATACCGTCGACGAAGTGCACTAAGGCGGAACCCCGCTGCCGTGAGCACCCGAACGGATGCTTTCGGCGACGGGGTTCTCCTACAATCACTTGGTCGGGGATATGGGGCATGGCTATCTATTAAGTTTACCGGCGAGTATCCGCGTACGCTACGTGATTGCGACAGACTTTTGATCGCATCAAAATTCCGTGGCAACCGATCAAGTGAGACTAAACTGCTATGATTATAACATTCATTCAGTTATCTCATAACTACTTATGAATTCCAAATGTTGTATCACATTCCGGGTAAATAGAAAATGTTAAACTTTCCGATCAAACAATCGAACACCCAAGTTTTCCCAAAACAGCTCAACACATGAAATAAGTTTAAAAACATTCACTTTGTGCCTCAGTACCAACGGTCCAGCCGTAGAAGTGTCAAGCCAACGCCTCACATGTGGCACGCCGTACTGACCCAAACCCTAAGGTTCAAAGTGTAGTTCAAGACGGTCACATAATCGAGTTAAGGTTTGTTGTCTTCTAGAAGGACCATCGCGTTACTTGAACTACTTAAAACGTCGTTAAACTACGGAAAAATCCAACAATTGGAAATTTCTCGGCAGGGGAAAAAGTGGGTATTTATATCCGGTCGAACTTTTTAACATGCTCTAAAAATACCCGGGAAAAACACAGACAAAATTAGACAGTCCGATCGAATCTCCGAACTCCCAATACAACCCAGAAAACTTAACTCTTGAGTTCAGATTAAAAATTCCCAGGAAAACCAGCACTACAATATAGGAATTACTGTGCAAAATTCAATGCAAGAGGAGACCGTACGGCCGCGGAACCGCCGCACATGCCAGGCTTGTGCCGCGGTTCCATGGCGGTTTAATTGAATGAGGCCCTCGTTTTTCATATTAATTCATATAAGACCCTGCTTATTTTTCTGCATATTTTTAATTCTCAAAAATCCCCGATTTCAAAAAATGTACAGAGAGCAATTTGATATTAGGGTTTCGGTTCGATCGGACTTCTAACTCCGTCTACTCATCGCCTAAGGCTCTAGCTAGGCTCTGATACCACTGTTGGGTTCCTAGGCACACTAATGAGGTCTCACAACAGATCAAACATGCCCAATTCAAATTTTTTATGTGCCTACAAACACTAATACGGATCGTTAACTAGAAGATAAGGCGATGCAAGCAAGTAAACATCTTTATTGCTAAAGGAAAGTGACTACAACCTTTGTAGATCCGGTACTCCACTTCCTAAGCTCCGTGATGACATCGCTCCGCTGTACCTATCGGAATCCGGACTCTGGCGATGGTTTCGTCGGAAAATTGATCGGGGTAGGTCGTCGACTTCGATGCCGAAGATGATCTACGTCGAGGCAACTCAAGATCAAGCTCCAACTTCATCAAGTCATGGAACTTGTGAAGAAAACACCCTATATTACTTGGCAAGTGGTAGAGGATGAAGAAATAGGAAGTGGGTTCACTTTAGAATTGGATTTCTCACTCTTTTTCTCATTTCACCATTGATGGTAGCAAGCTTTTTTCCATCTTGAAGAAGGAGAAGAAGAAGAAGAGAATATGACAAGTCTTTTCAAAAAGAAAATAAAATGATACTTATCATATATTCAACCATGGTTTAGTGTAGAGAATAAACTAGGGTTAGGTGAATGGTTAGGGTTAAGGCAAAAGACAAAATGGTAGACTTATTCAAAGCTTCATGAAGCTTCAACAACAAAACAAACTAAGCCACCATTTCATTTTTGCCCAAAAATGAATTAATGAATAAATAAATAAATGATTAAGTAAATAAACAAAACCCTAACCATTCACTTAAACATGGTTTAAACTAAACATACACCCAAACATGCATGTATCATCAAACATGATACAAACAAGTGCACAAAAGTATGTCACATATACAACTTGTGCATATCAAGTGAGAAAATCCATTTAAAGTGAACAAATATTAGTTAACGCAAAGTAATATATCAAATATATAATTATACATTAAATCATTAAATCAACACTTGATTTAACGATCCGGTCATATCGCATATGACCGACTAATATCCAATGTATCGGCTTATCGAATCAATTCTCAATTCGATAACTAGGTTATATCACATACAACCAATCGATACATTCATCGCGAGAATAGAATACGGTATCACATACATGCATTATTCTCGGTCCTGCACATATCTCATGTGCGCTCCTATTTCGTTTCGCTTGAGCCAGGAAACCTCTGTGTAGGACTCTAAAGATTCATCAATACGCCGGCAGCAGGTGATGATCATATCAAACACCCACATGCCGCAAGCGGTCTGCTAAACGTAACGGCCACCCGGGTATTGAGCGATCAGAAGATCGACGAGCAATCCCGCTCACACTCCTGTGAATCCAACCAGTAACACTTATCGTACAGTCCGGTTGTTCGTCTGATATGTCGCATATCTCGCCTAGGGGTGGTAAACGTCAGACCCCAGTAGCTTGATAAGTCATGCCGATATAAGGTCGATAACATAGCATGAAACTACTGATAACACTTACCAGTAGATCACTGCAACCCTGGCCAGGGATTTCCTGTTATGGCAAGTCGAGCATAGCGCAACATCGACCCCCAATACCGGAAGAGACGAATCCCCTCCTATCGCTCATTGCCTCCATGTGAATCGGGACTGTACCCAAAAACCACCTGTTTGCACAACTCAGTAGAGCCGTGGTAGGGTGGAAATCAAAGCACAGTGGGAGACACACAAGACTCTTTGACGATCTCGGGTCAACAGACTAAGCTGTACCAGTGTCACCAGAGAACTGCCCTCTGACGTGAGGTATAATACTATCTAGGAGTTCTCGGCGAGTCCGTTCAGTGTACCCAGTCTCCACTGAGCACCCGCATACCATCTCTGATGTCAAACACCAATGGATATGGGATCATCCATCGCCGATCACATGGGTCGAGAAGATATACGCTAGTCTACTCTGGAATATCGATGCCCCGTCTCGATATTCCCACGACTAGGAACATTGAAGGATGTATTCATGCACTACCCAGGCCCCACTAGTATGATCCGCATCATTGTCCTGGAAGTCGTGTACACATCCTAAAGGCTTTATCAACATGTAACAGAGACACAGAAAGTATACATGTTAAGATAAAGAGTAACCAGATAACGTACTATCATGTCGAGCAAGAAAGTCCTACCTATATATGTCCCAGCATCCACTACAATATACAACCAATGTACAGTAATGGCCTCTAGGGCATACATATAACTAACATTTAATTGAACCAGATTCAAATCATGCAGCTGTCTCCAGTGCATGTTAACTAAATGGAGAGAGGTCGATCAGCATTACTCAACTTAGGAGTGCTTCCAATTATGAGTAACCTGAAAGAGAAGCAAGTTCTCTTAATCATTACTATCAACTGAATACCATGCACAAGTATCTACATCTTCGATCACTTTGAAGAATCCTGATACTTGCAACGCCTGGTTCTCTACTTTATTCATATATATATAACTTCTCAAAACTCGGATCTTGTAATTCTACGAAACACATGTCTAAGAACTAGAGAAGTCACAAGTAAACAGAATATAGTACGAATACCTACCCCTCTGTCCTAATGGACACTGGACAACAAACAATACTCTGTATAAGTCCCTTGAGTCTAATAAGTCATTCCCTGTGTGTCGTAGGTTGAAAACTATACATATGGTTAAGAAGAATTACACATCAATGCACCTTACCTAATCATCCACTGATATAGGTAAATGTCATAGACATAATTTCAAAAAAGCATATCTCACTCAATAAAAATAGACGTACAGATATATCAATTTGAAATTGGTGCACAACGACGGATATTCAAAACCAAATATTTGCCGTCCGGCAAACAACCCAGGCGATTTCCTCGAATATCAGCAATTACAACGAATTCCGATATAATGAGGAAGATTACCTAATTCTCAATAACTTAATCCCACTCATCATCTGTAAAACCATACAAATGTGAGAATCAAACCTGGTAAATACATACCCTGGAGGAAGTGTCTAATTGGGAAATCAGTTTTCTTTTAACAGTACAAAGTGAAACTAAAACTTGTTAATGTTTCGAAGGGGTATCCGGTATTCCTAGTAATGCCTCTTCCATTATCAGATGCACAACTGTAACCGTATATTTCTTTGCCACCTCTCCAAATCCCTTTATATGTCTTCAGTCATTACCTTCTGTACACCCCTTTAGGCTAAATGGTTTTCTTCCTTCCCTACCATTCAGCACCAGCCTATGGTTTGGAAGAAGACTATCCAATAAGCATAATGGGTGTACTGTCCTAATCATAGGAGCACTCACAATGCGAGAGAAGGTGAAGGTAAAAGACAACCGAAAAAACCTTATTCCTATTTCTCCTGAACCAGAATCCATCCCCGACCACGAACGAGTTCCTTTCGAGTTCGTATATAACCATACGATGGAGCATCCAATAAACTGTGGATCTTCGTAGTGATACGGAGTGTTCTGGAGAAATTAAAAGGTGAAGCGGGAGTGGTAATGAAATACATGGTTCGGTCATGAATAGCAGTCGCAATTTTACTTTGCCCTCCTTCTAATCCCTTTCTTTGTCTTAACTTAATACCTTCTATACACCGTTTAGGCTAATTGGTTTTCTTCATTCCCTACCGGTCGGCACCTGCCTATGGTTTGGAAGAAGACTATCCAATTTGCGTAATACGTGTACTATCTCCTAAACCAAGAAGTACTCGCAACCTGAGAGAAGGTAAAAGGAAAAGACAACTGAATAGTCCTATTCGTTTTCTCCAGAACCAGAAACCATTCTCGAATAAATTCCTTCGAGTTCATATATAACGAAACGATGGTTTTATCCAATGGAAGTGGACGTTCGTAGTAATACGGGTTGTCCTGAAGAAAAGGGTAAAAGTAGGAGTGGCAATAAGGTATGCAACTCTGACAATCCAAAAGCCAGTGTTTTAGAAGGTTCGGTCAACTTGGTCACTGAGTCATAGTCTAGGGTCGGGTCATGGTCGCTGCCAAAAAAAGAGAGAAAAGAAACACTCAGCGTGCACTCTAGCCTAGATCAGAATGGTTATCACTTTATCTAATCAGGAAACCTCCCACTGTAACGTCAAATTCTTCCCCAAAACTGAAAGAAGAATTATTCGGGATCACGCGAGGAGTAAACCAACTCATCAGTGGGAATCGGGATCTAACTATCATCGCATGATAACGTGACGGAATCCGCTCACGTTATCACACTCCAGAAGGTATGCGCATATCTGCCAAGTTTCAGTTTCTTTAGAAACTCCCGATATTGTTTTTGCCCTATGCTCTTATGACCTTGACTAAGGCCAACATATCATAAGTCACATGTCAAGTTCTATCCGTCATTTTCCAGGTCAATTTAAACCCATCCGTACAACCCTTGACTAGGGCCAACAAGGCTATACGACTGTCCCAAACCAACGAATCAATCTATGCAACAGAAAGGTAACAAGCAGCTACACTATGCCTTGACTAAGGCCAACAAACATAGCATGAATACTATGTGCTACCCGTCTTAAATGACGAAGGGCTACGAATGGTTTCTGGCGAAAAACCTTTAACGTAGTGAACTTGATATCGTTGAAGGAACCAGATAGCTTTTATAAAGATATAGTGGCGAAAACCTTTGCTAAAGAGATCACTCCCGGTGAAGGGATCCCGGCTCTTTCCCCGTAGAATGAGGTGCAGGATATTCCAACTGAATACCACGATGCAAAGCAAAAGTAATCGACTATAGTGAAGTTATTGGCCTGACGCAAACTTCTTTCTAAGGGGTTACTCCCGGTGAAGGGATCTCGTCCCTTGCCTCGTCGACTGAGGTGCTGGATATTCATAACCGAATACCACTGTGCAGAACAAAAAAGAACGTCCTTGCAATAACATCCTTTTTTGAAAAAAAGTTCCAACAACATCAGAATAGGTTTGTTTTGCTTGCATTGATCCGAATCAATGCAGTCCCATCAATTGATCACACCACAAAAGAACGAAAATAATGATGTACGTATATGCCATCCGCATTCGCCACTGGGTCCCGTCATCACCCGTTAGGTTACTTAACTAACGACAGAGCGAGGACTGGACTAGCGCGGATGCAAAACATATACAACATCTACTAGTATATATATCAATATATAATATTCGCTCAAGGCGTGATAAAAATGCAACAACACAGAAATGTAACCAGCATCACAAAACAATACAGATATTTGGGATCCCCGGGTTTCATAGAGCTGCTACTGAAACCCGACAATCCCCTGGTCGTGTGGATATCCTGTGCAATGAAATCCTAGACCCCTACGGGCGCGGTAAGTTACCCGCCAAAACCTGAAGCGAGGCAGCCTCCTTCAGCAACGTGAATGGACCTCCCAGCACTTCACGGAATCCGGTAACTTGGGCACCCCTCCTGGGTCAACCTATACCCCCTACGAGTGCGGCGAATAGCCAGCCAATTCTAGAGTAAAGCCCCTCCATCTCAACGCCATGAGATGCGGGCCTGTTGCCCTCTAGAACCCGGCTATCCGTGCACCCCTCCTTGGGGTAATCCTGGTACAGAAAGTAAAATATACATACAACGGGTACATCGACCTCAGCCCGGTCGTGCCCCAAAAGAATAATATACAAACAGGCAGTAACGACATTCCACATGTCGGATGATCGCCCCGCAATATCAAATGTACATAATAAACCAAACTGTACTACCATTGCATCCAGGATATCCACCACGACAGATCCGCAACATCACAGCACAACACAGAACATCAACGTGAATGTCACGTTCCTAAATCCGTCTAAAAGGGCTATAGCAGTTAGACAGGATTTACCGATCAAATGACATTCACGGTCGCAGATATAATGTAAATACAGTGAACTAACATGTTTAAAATTTTCGATCGATCAAATTTACCGATGTGGGCCCCAAGCACTACTGTTGCACTCAAAGAAAAACTGGGCCCAAACAGAACATTCCAAAACCCCAATTTCCCTGTACAAAGATCACTGTGCAAAAATGGTGCAGTGAAGGAACTATGATGCGGCGGAACCGCGGCCGTAACGTGGGTTTGGCCGCGGTTCCGCGGTCAAGATATAGTGTCACACTACCATTTTTTCACAGATGTCTTAAAATTTCCTGCATGTCTTTCTACAATGTACTGAAAAAATTTTAGAGCCAAAAATAATTTGACAGAAAACTGATGCTTTGAAATCGCGATTTTGGGATTTTTGCCCGATCGAAAATGTAAACACGTTAGACCAAGCTAGACTAGGTTAATGGCGTGGCTCTGATACCAGTGTAAGTGCACGGCGGCGCCCCGGCCGTCAATCCGACACCGGAGTGCGGAAACGAAACTTTTCTAAAAACTAGAAACCGGCACCACCGCGCACTAAATTCCCGGATCGGGCCACTAACCAAACTCTAGAAAACTAAAGAATGGGTAGGAAGTTATACCGAGCGATCCGTGTCCTTCGGTCTTCGACCTCGACTCCGATCTCCTCGCGGAATCTCCGGTCTTCATCTCCTCTTCGGAACGGGCACCACATCGCCGTCTTCTTTTCCGAGCTCCCACCTCTGGACCGAGGCAACTCGGGCACGAAGTTGGCGAGCCGACGTGCCCAAGGGTGCTGTAGGATCAGTGTAGTAGCTTTGTCTCAAGCGGGTATGTGAAGTTGCCATGATGGAGGTGAAGAAGGAACTTTGAAAAATGGAGCTTTTGAACTTTGATACAGAAATGAGATGAACATTTTTCCCATACCAAAAATGAACTCTCTCGCTCCCCCATCTAAAGTGGCCGGCCCCTTATCAAGATAAATGAGGAGGGAAAAAAAAGAATAACCAAACCAAGAAGGGAGGTGAGTGTAGGAACCAAAAGGGCTGACCACAACCAAATGTGATGATAACAATGTCACATCTAATCCTAATCAACTCTAATCTCATTAATGCAAGAAATGATCACAAGAAAAGCAAAGATGCTTTACCCATCATAATCCCTCATTTCACAAATAACCCCTCCACAAATACTAATTTGCGAACTTGCAAATTAGCCCCTCCATCAGAAAAATCCGGCCGTGAAGGTGTAAGTGCACGGCGGCGCCCCGGCCGTCAATCCAACGCCGGAATGCGGAAGCGGTGATTTACAATAAACATTTCAAACCAGCAACACCGTGCACTAAAAACCCGGATCGTGCCATTAAACTAGTCCTAGCTAACTACAAGATGGGAAGAGAGATATACCGAGTGATCCGTGTCCTCCGGTCTTCTCGTCGTCGTCCCGATCTGTTGGAGATAGTGCCCTCAGAGTCAATTATTGGATCACAGGCACGTGATTGCAATGATTGAGGGAGGACCTATCCCGGTAGGACAGTCTTACTCGAGATGATAGTATGCTATCTGATTTATCTTTATCATCGTGTACTGCTTTAGGTGACCTTACGAGTCGCTATTACACGTTGATAGAGCCCTTAGGATTCTTGCTTGACTACCAGCAATATGAGGGCGATCATATACGTGAGAGCTGGAGTCTATAAGCACATCCTTAAAAGGTCCCTAGTCATGGGAGTTTCGAGACTGGGCATCGATACTACATTAGTAGACTAGTGTATACAGTCGAGACCCCGACAAGGGGCGGTGGCCGGTCTCACAAGCCGCTGGTGTCAGTTGGTTCACCAAAGATATATACAGGTGCTCATTGGGTTATGAGTACACCGGACAGGACTCGCCGGGAACCTGCTAGTTGGGATTATACCAGACGTCAGATAGCAGTTCCCTGGTGACATGTGTACAGGTTAGTTCATCGACCTGAGATCGTCATTTGTCTCGTGTGAGTTCCCACTGTGCTTTGATTACTACCCTACCACGGCTCAAAGGAGTCGTGCAAACAGGTTTTAGTTGGGTACATTCCCGAGCCACATAGAGGCAGTGAGCGGATCTGCAGGGGTTCGTCTCTCCCGGTATTGGGGGTGAGGTCGCGCTGTGTCTAGGAGAGCTATTACACAAAGCCCTCGGCCGAGGCAGGAGATTTACTGGTAGGTATTCCAGTAGTATCTTAGGGTGTTCTGGGCTACACTCCGACACGACTTGTACCGCTTTTGGGGGTCTGACTTTTACCAACCCCCTAGGCCCGCCATGCGATACTCATAGACGAACGGACCGGACTGTACGGAAATTGTCACTGACAGGCTCAGTAGGGTGTCAGGATGAGTTCGCTCATCGACGTCCCTTTTGGTCAACAGCTGGTAGCCCGTCACGTATGGCTAATACCTCTGACGTGCTAGTGGTTAAATCCACAGCCATAGTATTGACGAGTCTTTAGAGTCCACCACACCTAGTTACTCAAGTTTCGGGAGAAACGCTGTAAAGGCCGTATGGAGATATGGCAGGGTTCGATCAGATACGTGCGGTATTGCACGGATCGTGATCGAACGGATTTTACTACCCAGCTTTGGTTTAAGCCGGATCCTAGTATTAGATAGTGTAGATTTTGTCTCTTTGCATTTGTATTCAGTGGGAATACAAATGCGGGCATGTATATGCAGTAGCGGGGTTTTCCTGTAATTTATTACGGGATCAGTTTTCTGAAGTTGCCAGTTTGCATTCCGTTCCGGCCGGTTTTTCCTTTATTCCTTCACGGCCGGACTTTTCGATGGAGGGGGTTATTTGCAAGTTTGCAAATAACATTTGTGGAGGGGGTTTCTTGCATTTGTGGCATTATGATAAGTTATGCATCTTTGCTTTTTCATGATGGCTTGCTTTATTGAGATTAGAAAGGATTAGGATGGATTTGATTTTGATATGATATTGTTATCATTGCTTGGGGGTGTGGTCACCATTCTTCTTTTCCTACACTCACCTCCCTTCTTGTGTTTGTTTTTCCTCCACCATATTTGATATGGCCGGCCACTTGAGTGTGGAGAGAGAGAGATTTTCTTCTTAGTAGGTGCCACATATTTCTTCATCTCATTCTTCTTGTTTGGAAAAAATGAAAGCACCATTTTTTCTTAACCTCATTCCTCTATCAACAATGGCAACATAAACCCCAATGAGACAAAGGTTATACACTACAACCTACAGTACCCTTGGACGCGTCGGCTAGCCAACTTCGCGCCCGAGTTGCCTCGGTCCAGAGGTGGAAGCCCGTAAAAGATATCGGCTACGTGGTGCCCTTTCCGACGAGGAGGTGACGGACGGAGATTCCGCGGGAGATCGGAGTGGAGACGAAGACCGGAGGACATGGATCGCTCGGTATAGCTTCCACCCCATTCTCTTGATTGCTAGGATTAGATTAATGGTTACGATCCGGGTTTTATTGTCCGCGGTAGCGCCAGTTTAAAAGTTAAGAAAAATTTTGATTCCGCATTTTGGCCTCGAGTAGAAGGCCGGGGCGCTGCCGTGGCGCAACATAGTATCAGAGCCACGCCATTAACCTAATCTAGCTTGGTCTAGTGTGTTTAAAACTTCGATCGAACATTTATCCCAAAACCGCATTTTCATTCCATGTGTTTTCTGTCGAAATTTTTTTTAGCTCCAAAATTTTTTTCAGGTTGTTGCAGAATGATGTACATGGAATTATAAGAACCCTGTGAAAATTTGGTAGTGTGATCCCTCCCTACGACCGCGGAACCGCGGCCGTAACCCCTACTTGGCCAGGGTTCCGCCGGAGTATTGAGTCTTCACTTCACCAATTTTTTGCAGTGGGCTTTTAGGCTGAAAATAGGGGTTTTGGTATATTCTTTTTGGGCCCAGAATTTCTTTATGTGCTACAGTAATGCTTGGGGCCCACTTGGTAAAATTTTGATCGATCGGGTGTTTTAAACACATTAGTTCACAGTATTTGCATTATATCTGCGACCGTGAATGTCACTTGATCGGTAAATCCTGTCTAACTGCTATAGCCCGGTTAGACGGATTTGCGAACGTGACATTCACGTTGATGTTCTGTGTTTGTGCTGTGATGTTGCGGTTTGGTCGTGGGGGATAGCCTGGATGCAATGGTAGTACAGTTTTGTTTTATATGTACATTTGATATTGCGGGGCGAGCGTCCGACATGTAGACTGCCGTCACTGCCTGTTTGTATTATTCTTTTGGGGCACGACCAGGTTGCGGTCGATGTACCCGTTGTATGTATATTTTACTTTCTGTACTAGGTTTACCCCCACGGAGGGGTGCACGGACAGCCGGGTTCTAGAGGGCAACGAGCCCGCATCTCATGGCATTGAGATGGAGGGGGATTTATTCTAGAATTGGTGGGCTGTTCGCCGCACTCGTAGGGGGTTACAGGTTGACCCAGGAGGGGTGCCCAAGTTACCGGATTCCGTGAAGTGCTGGGTGGTCCATTCACGTTGCTGAAGGGGGCTGCCTCGCTTCAGGTTTTGGCGGGTAACTTGCCGCGCCCGTAGGGGTCTAGGCTGTTCATTGCACAGGCTATCCACACGACCAGGGGAACGTCGAGTTTCAGTAGCGGCTCTATGAAACCCGGGGATCCCAGATATCTGTATTTTTCTGTGATGCTGGTTACATTTATGTGATGTTGCATTTTATCACGCCTTGAGCGAAAATTATATACTATATATATACTAGTAGATGTTGTATATGTTTTGCATCCGCGCTAGTCCAGTCCCCGCTCTGTCATTAGTTAGCTAACCTAACGGGTGATGACGGGACCCAGTGGCGAATGCGGATGGCATATACGTACATCATTATTTTCGTTCTTTTGTTGTGTGATCAATTGATGGGACTGCGTTGATTCGGATCAATGCAAGATAAACAAACCTATTCTGATGTTGTTGGAACATTTTTCAAAAAGCTGTTATTGCAAGGACGTTCACTTTTGTTTTGCATCGTGGTATTCAGTTGGAATATCCTGCTCCTCAGTCGACGAGGCAAGGGACGAGATCCCTTCACCGGGAGTGACCCCTTGGACAAAAGTTTGCGTCAGGGCAATAACTTCACTATAGCCGATTACTTTTGCTTTGCATCGTGGTATTCAGTTGGAATATCCTGCACCTCATTCTACGGGGAAAGAGCCGAGATCCCTTCACCGGGAGTGACCTCTTTAGCAATGGTTTTGGTCACTATAATTTTATAAAAAGTTATCCAGTTCCTTCAACGATATCAAGTTCATTACGTTAAAGGTTTTTCGCCAAAAACAAGCCGTAGCCCTCCGTCATTTCAGATTAGTATTGCTTAGTATTCGTGCTACGTATGTCGTGCTCAGCCGAGGCGTAGTGTACAGTAGCTCTGTAATGCTTTTCTGTCTTATGGATATGTGACTGGTTAGGACAGTCGTACGGTCATTTTGGCTCAGTCAAGGACTCGTACGGGTGGGTCTAATGCAATCAAGATAATGACGGGTTGAACTTGACTAGGATCCTTTGATATGTTGGCTCAGTCAAGGTCACTTGGGTGCTAGGGGTAAAAACATGCATCGGGAGTTTCTAAAGAAACTGAAACTTACCAGGCATGCGCATACCTTCTGGAGTGTGATGACGTGAGTGGATTCCGTCACATTGTCATGCGATGATAGTTGGATCCTGATTCCCACTGATGAGTTGGTTTACTTCTCGGGTGATCCCGACTAATTCTTCTTTCAGGTTTGGGGAAGAATTTGACGTTACAGTGGGAGGTTTCCAGATTAGATAAAGTGATAACCATTCTGATCTAGGTTAGAGTGCATGATGAGTGTTTCTTTTCTCTCTCTCTTTGGCAGCGACCATTGACCCGACCCTAGACTATGACTCAGTGACCAAGTTGACCGAACCTTCTTAACATAGGCTTTTGGATTGTCAGAGTTGCAGACCTCATTGCCACTCCTACTTTTAGCCTTTTCTCCAGAACACCCCGTATTACTACAAACGTCCACTTCCATTGGACAAAACCATCGTATTGTTATATACGAACTCGAAGGAATTCGAGGATGGTTTCTGGTTCTAGAGAAAACGAATAGGACTATTCAGTTGTCTTTTCCTTTCACCTTCTCTCATTACGAGTACTCCTTGGTTTAGGAGATAGTACACCTATTACGCAAATTGGATAGTCTTCTTCCAAACCATAGGCAGGTGCCGACCGGTAGGGAATGAAGAAAACCAATTAGCCTAAACGGTGTACAGAAGGTATTAAGTTAAGACAAAGAAAGGGATTAGTAAGAGGGCAATGTAAACTGCGACTGCTATTCACGACCGAACCAAGTATTTCTTCGCCAATCCTAAATCACCTTTGTATTTCTCCAGGACACTCCGTATCACTACGAAGATCCCAAGTTTATTGGATAATCCATCGTATGGTTATATACGAACTCGGAAGGAACTTGTTCCAGTTCGGGGATGGATCCTGGTTCAGGAGAAATAGGAATAAGGTTCATTCGGTTGACTTTTATCTGCACCATCTCTCGCATTGCGAGTGTTCCTAGGACTAGGACAGTACACCCATTACGCTTATTGGATAGTCTTCTTCCAAACCATAGGATGATGCCGAACGATAGGGAAGGAAGAAAACCATTTGGCCTAAAGGGGTGTGCAGAAGGTAATGACTAAAGACATAAAAAAAAAGGGGATTTGGAGGGGTGGCAAAGAATTATACGGTTACAGTTGTGAATCTGGATAATGGAAGAGGCATTACTAGGAATACCGGGATACCGCATCGAAACATCTAAATGTTTCAGTTTCACTGTGTACTGTTAAGAGAAAACTGATTTTCCAATTAGACACTTGCTCCAGGGTATGTATTTACCAAGTTTGATTCTCACATCTGTATGGTTTTACAGATGATGGGTGGGAGTAAGTTATTGGGAATTAGGTGATCGTCCTCATTATATCGGGATTCGTTGTAATTGGCGATATTTGAGGAAGTCACCTGGGTTGTTTGCCGGACGGCAAATATTTGGTTTTGAATATCCGTTGTTATGCACCAATTTCAAATTGATATATCTGTACGTCTATTTTCATAGAGTGAGATAGACCTTTTTGAAATTATGTCTATGACATTTACCTATATCAGTGGATGGTTAGGTAAGGAGCATTGAACAGCGGTGTAATTCTTCTTAACCATAAGTACAGTTTTCAACCTAAGACACACAGTGAATGAGTTGTTAGACTCAGGGACTTATACAGAGTATTGTATATTGTCCAGTGTCCATTAGGACAGAGGGGTTGGTCCTCGTACTATATTCTGTTTACTTTTAACTTCTCTAGTTCTTATACATGTGTTTCGTAGAAACACAGGGTCTGAGTTTTGAGAAGTTATTGGTATAAGAATAGAGTAGAGAACCAGGAGTTGCAAGTATCGGGATTCTTCAAGGTGATTGAAGATGTAGATACTTACGTATGGTATTCAGTTGATAGTAATGATTAAGGGAACTTGCTTCTCTTTCAGGTTACTCATAATTGGAAGCACTCGTAAGTTGAGTAACGCTGATCGGCCTCTCTTCCATTTAGTTGACATATACTGAAGACAGCTGCATGATTTGAATCTGGTTCAATTAAATTAGTGCCTCTGTTTCTGTATTGGATATAGAACAGTTCATATCTCAACGATGTTAAGGTACGGGGAGTTGTCCGGCTTATGCTTAAAACCAGACTCCGGATAACTCAAGGCACGTTTCTGTAATGGCTGTTTGTGGGTTGACCCAGGCTATGACGAGGGTTGATTTTCTACCATCTGGAAGATCAATAGTGATATTATTCTTGACTCGCCACATTTTTAAAAGAAATGGATTTTTTCAGAAAACAGTAGTGGGAGTATGGTAGAACTGGAAGTGATTCCAGAACCGCAAACGATTACTGAAGATTTGATAAGAACCTAAAGATTCAATCTGATTTGACATTCCATTGGCCACTCCGCAGATAAAGTGGGTAACCTCAGGCACCCGAGAGGTACTTCGGTATGCTCAAGGACGGTGGCAGGGAGGTTCTTGTTTACCCAGACTTGCCATTGCTGTTGTTCTAGACTGTGAGACCCGGCAGGAGGATGAGTATAGCGTCGTTCTCAACTGTCTTTAGAAGTGTACGTCTGTATGACTCTGCCAGAGGGTTGTCGTAGTCAGTGGGAGCAACGGAAGCACAGTAGGCAAGAGGCTTATATACTTAAGCACATATAGCGGAGATAAATCATCTATTTTTGATGTGACAGTCATAGGTTTGACTTCATCAGAATAGGGGATGGATCTATTAAGAAGGTAGTAGGGTGTGATGTCCTGGTATTAGGATGACATACACAGAGTAGGAAGTGATATTCCTATACTACGATCGGTTATTCTTTGGTTGTCACACAGTGGTTTCTCCACATAGGACTTGGATATTATACATTCTGGTTACTGGATTTATGGTTTTAGATCTAGATTTAGGTGGTTTCCCAATCTGGGTTCTTAGACAGCATTCTATAAGTATTTAGAATGGACGACTTCTGGCACGGTAGTGTACCTGCAGGTGATGGAGTCACCCTCGCTAAAAGTGTCTTACAGACTAAAGGGGAGAGGGATGTGCATGATTGGCAGATCACTTGCTTAGGCAATTGAGTCAATCATGAGATGTCAAGTACCACACCAGATGTTGTTCTTGCAGTAGATGGAATAAGTTGATATTAATCCAATCCTGGAGAAACAATCGGAATCAGTTTTAGAACATAAGTGAATGTTCTAGGGATTTGATAACGGCAGCCTCCTTTAGGAGACGGTTATCATTCCAGGCTTCCAAGGTGACCTGGATGGCAGAGTGGCTGTCAGAGTTATAGTTTTCCCTCTGACGAGGGGCAGTATTTTGGACATGTGGTCCAGGTGGATACTGAGGGAAAGGCATGGCGCGGGATACTGATTAAGTTCAGTTGACGATACAGTCTAAGAAGTTTGGATTTGGAGTTCATTTATGAACTAGGTCCCATCAGATATCCAGACACATTCTAAGACAGGTATTGCTTATTTTGGGAGATGGCTTTCTCCGCGAACTTGAGATAAAGAGAGACATAGAAAGAAACATCAGAGCGGATCCACTCACTGAGGCTATTCCTTGAACGCAATAGTTTCGTAAACAGGCTTTGTGAGACTGACTAGTAGAGGAGTTAGGTGTTCGGTATCACACGGGCTGTGAGTATGCGTCATCGCAATAATTAGCCTTGAGTGCAAGTGGGAGATTGTTGGAGATAGTGCCCTCAGAGTCAATTATTGGATCACAGGCATGTGATTGCAATGATTGAGGGAGGACCTATCCCGGTAGGACAGTCTTACTCAAGATGATAGTATGCTATCTGGTTTATCATTATCATCGTGTACTGCTTTAGGTGACCTTACGAGTCGCTATTACACGTTGATAGAGCCCCTAGGATTCCTGCTTGACTACCAGCAATATGAGGGCGATCATATACGTGAGAGCTGGAGTCTATAAGCACATCCTTAAAAGGTCCCTAGTCATGGGAGTTTCGAGACTGGGCATCGATACTCCATTAGTAGACTAGTGTATACAGTCGAGACCCCGACGAGGGGCGGTGGCCGGTCTCACAAGCCACTGGTGTCAGTTGGTTCACCTAAGATGTATACAGGTGCTCATTGGGTTATGAGTACACCGGACAGGACTTGCCGGGAACCTGCTGGTTGGGATTATACCAGACGTCAGATAGCAGTTCCCTGGTGACATTTGTACAGGTTAGTTCATCGACCTGAGATCGTCATTTGTCTCGTGTGAGTTCCCACTGTGCTTTGATTACTATCCTACCACGGCTCAAAGGAGTCGTGCAAACAGGTTTTAGTTGGGTACAGTCCCGAGCCACATGGAGGCAGTGAGCGGATCTGCAGGGGTTCATCTCTCCCGGTATTGGGGGTGAGGTCGCGCTGTGTCTAGGAGAGCCATTACACAAAGCCCTCGGCCGAGGCAGGATATTTACTGGTAGGTATTCCAGTAGTATCTCATGGTGTTCTGGGCTACACTCCGACACGACTTGTACCGCTTTTGGGGGTCTGACTTTTACCAACCCCCTAGGCCAGCCATGCGATACTCATAGACGAACGGACCGGACTGTACGGAAATTGTCACTGACAGGCTCAGTAGGGTGTCAGGATGAGTTCGCTCATCGATGTCCCTTTTGGTCAATAGCTGGTAGCCCGTCACGTATGGCTAATACCTCTGACGTGCTAGTGGTTAAATCCACAGCCATAGTATTGACGAGTCTTTAGAGTCCACCACACTCAGTTAATCATGTTTCGGGCGAAACGCTGTAGAGGCCGTATGGAGATATGGCAGGGTTAAATCAGATACATGCGGTATTGCACGGATCGTGATCGAACGGATTTTACTACCCGACTTTGGTTTAAGCCGGATCCTAGTATTAGATAGTGTAGATTTTATCTCTTTGCATTTGTATTCAGCAGGAATACAAATGCGGGCATGTATATGCAGTAGCGGGGTTTTCTTGTAATTTATTACGGGATCAGTTTTCTGAAGTTGCCAGTTTGCATTCCGTTCCGGCCGGTTTTTCCTTTGTTCCTTCATGGCCGGACTTTTCGATGGAAGGGGTTATTTGCAAGTTTGCAAATAACATTTGTAGAGGGGGTTTCTTGCATTTATGGCATTATGATAAGTCAAGCATCTTTGCTTTTTCATGATGGCTTGCTTTATTGAGATTAGAAAGGATTAGGATGGATTTGATTTTGATATGATATTGTTATCATTGCTTGGGGGTGTGGTCAACATTCTTCTTTTTCTACACTCACCTCCCTTCTTGTGTTTGTTTTTCCTCCACCATATTTGATATGGCCGGCCACTTGAGTGTGGAGAGAGAGAGATTTTCTTTTTAGTAGGTGGCACATATTTCTTCATCTCATTCTTCTTGTTTGGAAAAAATGAAAGAACCATTTTTTCTTAACCTCATTCCTCCATCACCAATGGCAACATAAACCCCAATGAGACAAAGGTTCTACACTACAACCTACAGTATCCTTGGACGCGTCGGCTAGCCAGCTTCGCCCCCGAGTTGCCTCGGTCCAGAGGTGGGAGCCCATAAAAGATATCGGCTACGTGGTGCCCTTTCCGACGAGGAGGTGACGGACGGAGATTCCGCGGGAGATCGGAGTGGATACGAAGACCGGAGGACATGGATCGCTCGGTATAGCTTCCACCCCATTCTCTTGAATGCTAGGATTAGGTTAATGGTTACGATCCGGGTTTTATTGTCCGCTGTAGCGCCAGTTTAAAAGTTAAGAAAAATTTTGATTCCGCATTTTGGCCTCGAGTAGAAGGCCGGGGCGCTGCCGTGGCGCAACACGATCTTTCCCGGAATCTCCGGTCTCCACCTCGTCGCCGGAAGGGCACCACGTCGCCGGCTTCTTTTACGGGCTCCCGCCTCTGGTCCGAGGCAACTCGGGCACGAAGTTGGCGAGTCGACGTGCCCAAGGTTTGCTGTAGAATAGTGTAGTGAGCTGTGTCTCATTTTAGGGTAGTGGATGTTGCCTTCCAAGTGGAGGAATGATACTTGGAGTTTTATGATGAAAAATGGAATTTTTGCAAGCACCATGAGAACAAAACCCCACCCAAATATTTTGGACAGCCCCATCAAAGAATTGGTTGGCCATGCATAATGGGAGAGAGGAGAGAATGAGAGAGGGAGTAAGTGTAAAAGATAGCCACAAGAATAATGCAAGTGAGAGGAATGGTCATTATGCAAGAATCATCATCACTAGCAAAACCAACACACCAAACCCACCATCATGACCCTCCTTCATCACTCACAAAAGTCAAGTCAACATGGACTCAAAACAAGTCAATGGATGGTGCACCATTATGAAAACCATCATGATGCAACTATATGCAAAGAGAACCCTCCAAAAACGCTTATTTCCAAAAATGCAAATAAGCCCTCCTCCACCAATCTTCGGCCATTGAAAGATACAAATGAAAATGGCCGAAACGGAAAGCAAACTGGTAACTCCAGAAAACTGGTCCCGTAATAAATTAAAGGAAAAACCCCGCTACTGTGCATACACATCCGCATCTGTATTCCGACCGAATACAAATGCAATGAGACAAAATCTACACTGTACTATACTAGGATCCGGCTTAAACCCAAGCCCGCTAGTATAAACCGTCCGATCAGGATCCGTGCAATACCGCACGTATCTGATCGAACCCTGCCATATATCCATACGGCCTCTAGTAATAACCGTCCGATCCAGATCCGTGCAATACCGCACGTATCTGATCGAACCCTGCCATATCTCCATACGGCCTCTACAACGTTTCGCCCGAAAACATGAGCAACTGAATATGGGGGACTCTAAAGACTCGTCAACACCTTGGTTGTGGATTTAACCACTAGCACGTCAGAGGTATAAGCCAATACGTGACGGGCCACCAGCTATTGACCAAAAGGGATGCCGATGAGCGAACTCATCCTGACACCCTACTGAGCCTGTCAGTGACAATATCCGTACAGTCTGGTCCGTTCATCTATGAGCATCGCATGGCGGGCCTAGGGGGTTGGTAAAAGTCAGACCCCCAAAAGCGGTACAAGTCGTGTCAGAGAGTAATCCAGAACACCCTGAGATACTACTGGAATACTTACCAGTAAATCTCCAGCCTTGGCCAAGGACTTTTCATGTTTTGGCTCTCGTAGACATAGCGCGACCTCACCCCCAATACCGGGAGAGACGAACCCCCGAAGATCCGCTCACTCCTCCATGTGGCTCGGGACTGTACCCAACTAAAACCTGTTTGCACGTCTCCTTTGAACGTGGTAGGGTAGTAATCAAAGTACAGTGGGAACTCACACGAGACACATGACGATCCCCAGGTCGATGAACCAAACGTACACATGTCACTAGGGAACTGCTATCTGACGTAAGGTATAAGACCAACTAGCATGTTCCCGGCGAGTCCTGTCTGGTGTACTCATAACCCAATGAGCACCTGTAAACATATTAGGTGAACCAACTGACACCAGTGGCTTGTGAGACCGGCCACCGCCCCTCGTCGGGGTCTCGAATGTATACACTAGTCTACTCTGGAGTATCGATGCCCTGTCTCGAAACTCCCACGACTAGGGACCATTTAAGGATGTGCTTATAGACTACCAGCTCTCACGTATATGATCGCCCTCATACTGCTGGCAGTCAAGCAAGAATCCTAGGGGCTCTATCAACGTGTAATAGCGACCTGTCAGGTCACCTAAAGCAGTACACGATGATAAAGGTAAACCAGATAGCATACTATCATCTCGAGTAAGACTGTCCTACCGGGACAGGTCCTCCCTCAATCATTGCAATCACGTGCCTGTGATCCAATAATTGACTCTGAGGGCACTATCTCCAACAATCTCCCACTTGCACTCAAGGTTAATTATTGCGATGTCGCATACTCACAGCCCGTATGATACCGAACACCCAACTCCTCTACTAGTCAGCCTCACAAAACTCGTTTGCGAAACTATTGCATTCGAGGAATAGCCTCAGTGAGTGGATCCGCTTTGATGTTTCTTTCTATGTCTCTCTATATCTCAAGTTCGCGGAGAATGCCATCTCCCGAAATGAGCAATACCTGTCTTAGAATGTGTCTGGATGTCTGATGGGACCTAGCTCATAAATGAACTCCAAATCCAAACTTCTTAGACTGTATCGTCAACTGAACTTAATCAGTATCATGCGCCATGCCTCCCTCAGTATTGCCTTAGACCACCTGTCCAAAATACAGCCCCTCGTCAGAAGGAAAACTATAACTTTGACAGCCTCCTTGTCGTCCAGGTCACATTGGAAGCCTGGAATGATAACTGTCTCCCGAATGAGGCTGTCCTTATCATATCCCTAGAACATCCACTTATGTTCTAAAACTGCTTCCGACTGTTTCTCCAGGATTGGATCAATATCAACTTATTGCACCTACCGCAAAAACAACATCTGGTGTGGTACTTGACATCTCATGATTGACTCAATAGCCTAAGCAAGTGATCTGCCAATCATGCACATCCCTCTCCACTTTAGTCTGTAAGACACCTTTAGAGAGGGTGACTCCATCACCTGCAGGTACACTACCGTGCAAGGAGTCGTCCATTCTAAATACTCTTAGAATGCTGTCTAAGTACCCTTAATTGAGAAACCACCCAAATCTAGATCTAAAACCATAGATCTAGTAACCAGTATGTCTGATATAATGTCCAAGTCCCATGTGGAGAAACCACTGTGTGACGACTAAAGTATAACCGATCGTAGTATAGGAATATCACTTCCTACTCTGTGTATGTCATCCAAATACCATGACATCACACCCTACTACCTTCTTTACAGATCCATCCCCTATTCTGATGAAGTCAAACCTATGACTGTCAAATCAGAAACAGATGATCTATCTCTGCTATTTCTGCTTTAGTCTATAAATAGACATAAGCCACCTGTCCACCATGCTTCCGCTACTCCCACTGACTACGACAACCCTCTGGCAGAGTCATATAAACGTACACTTCAAAAGCTAGTTTAGAATGACTCTATACTCATCCTCCTGCCGGGTCTCACAGTCTGGAACAACAGCAATGGTAAGTCTGGGTAAACAAGAACCTCCCTGTCACCGTCCTTGAGGCTACCGGAGTACCTCTCGGGTGCCTGAGGTTACCCACCGCATCTGCGGAGTGGCCAATGGAATGTCAAACCAGATTGAATCTTTAGTTTCCTATCAAAATCTTCAGTAATTGTTTGTGGTTCTGGAATCACTTCCAGTTCTACCATACTCCCACTACTGTTTTCTGGAAAAATATTCCATTTTTATTAAAACTGTGGCGAGTCAAGAACAATATCACTATTGATCTTTCTTATGGAAGAAAGTCAACCCTCGTCATAGCCTGGGTCAACCCACAAACAACCATTACAGAAACGCGCCTTGAGTTATCCAGAGTCTGGTTTTAAGCATAAGCCGGACAACTCCCCGTACCTTAACATCGTTAAGATACGAACTGTTCTATATCCAATATAGAAACAGAGGCACAGATTTAATTGAACCAGATTCAAATCATGCAGCTGTCTCCAGTGCATGTCAAGTAAATGGAAGGAGGCTGATCAGTGTTACTCAACTTAGGAATGCTTCCAATTATGAGTAACCGGAAAGAGAAGCAAGTTCTCTTTATCATTACTATCAACTGAATACCATACACAAGTATCTTCATCTTCGATCACATTGAAGAATCGCGATACTTGCTACACCTGGTTCTCTACTCTATTCAAATACCTATAACTTCTCAAAATTCGGACCCTTTGTTTCCATGAAACACCTGTCTAAAAACTAGAGAAGTCATAAGTAAACCGATTATAGTACGAGGACCAACCCCTCTGTCCTGATGGACCCTAGACAACATACAATACTCTGTATAAGTCCCTTGAGTCTGATAACTCAATCTTTGTGTGTCGTAGATTGAAAACTGTACTTATGGTTAAGAAGAATTACACCTCTGTTTAATGCTCCTTACCTAACCATCCACTGATATAGGTAAATTTCGCTGACATAATTTCAAAAAGGTATATCTCACTCTATAAAAATAGACGTACAGATATATCAACTTGAAATTGGTGCATGACAGCGGATATTCAAAACCAAATATTTGCCGACCGGCAAACAGCCCAGGCGATTTCCTCAAATATCACCAATTACAACGAATTCCGATATAATAAGGATGATCACCTAATTCCCAATAAGTTACTACCACTCATCATCTGAAAAACCATATAGATGTGAGAATCATACCTGGTAAATACATACCCTGGATCAAGTGTCTAATTGGGAAATTGGTTTTTCTTTTAACAGTACACGGTGAAACTGAAACATTGAAATGTTTCGATAGGGTATCTGGGTATTCCTAGTAATGCCTCTTCCATTATCCGATTCACAACTATAACCGTATAATTCTTTGCCATCTCTCCAAATCCCTTTATATGTCTTTAGCCATTACCTTCTGTACACCCTTTTTGGCCAAATGGTTTTCTTCCTTCCCTACCGTTCGGCACCAGCCTATGGTTTGGAAGAAGACTTTCCAATAAGCATAATCGATGTACTGTCCCAATCCTAGGAACACTCGCAATGCGAGAGAAGGTGAAGATAAAAGACACCTGAATAATCCTTATTCCTATTTCTCCTGAACCAAAATCCATCCCCGAAATGGAACAAGTTCCTTTCGAGTTCGTGTATAACCATACGATGGAATATCCAATAAACTGTGGATCTTCGTAGTGATACGGAGTGTCCTGGAGAAATACAAAGGTGAAGTGGGAGTGGTAATGAAATACTTGGTTTGGTCATGAATAGCAGTCGCAATTTACTTTGCCCTCTTACTAATCCCTTTCTTTGTCTTTGCATAACACCTTCTGTACACCATCGTTATGCTAATTGGTTTTCTTCATTCCCCACCGTTCGGCACCAGCCTAAGGTTTGGAAGACGACTATCCAATTTGCGTAATAGGTGTGCTATCTCCTAAACCAAGGAGTACTCGCAACCTGAGAGAAGGTAAAAGGAAAAGACAACCGAATAATCCTATTCGTTTTCTCCAGAACCAAAAAACAATCCTCGAATAAATTCTTTCGAGTTCGTATATAACCATATGATGGTTTTGTCCAATGGAAGTGGACGTTCGTCGTAATATAGGGTGTCCTGGAGAAAAGGGTAAAAGTAGGAGTGGCAATGAGGTATGCAACTCTGACAATCCGAAAGCCAGTGTTTAAGAAGGTTCGGTCAACTTGGTCACTGAGTCATAGTCTAGGGTCGGGTCAATGGGTCGCTGCAAAAAGAGAGAGAGAAAATAAACACTCAGCGTGCACTCTAACCTAGATCAGAATGGTTACCAATTTATCTAATCTTGAAACCTCCCACTGTACCGTCAAATTCTCCTCCAAACCTGAAAGAAGAATTAGTCGGGATCACCCGAGGAGTAAACCAACTCATTAGTGGGAATCGGGAACCAACTATCACCACATGATAACGTGACGGAATCCGCTCACGTCATCACACTCCAGAAGGTATGTGCATATCTGGCAAGTTTCAGTTTCTTTAGAACTCCCGATGTGATTTTTACCCCATGCTCTTATGACCTTGACTTTGGCCAACAAATCATAAGTCACGTGTCAAGTTCTACCCGTCGTTCTCCAGGTTAATTTGAACCCACCCGCACAAGCCCTTGACTTCGGCAAACAAGGCTATACGCCTGCCCCAAACCAACGCTTCTATCTATGCTGCATATGAATACCCAACAGCTACCAAACACTGTGCCTTGACTTTGGCCAACAAACACAGCTTGAATACTATTGACTACCCATATGAAACGACGGAGGGCTACGAATGGTTTCTGGCGAAAACCTTTAACGTAATGAACTTGATATCGTTGAAGGAACGGATAGCTTTTAAAAATATAGTGACGAAAACCTTTGCTAAAGAGGTCACTCCCGGTGAAGGGATCTCGGCTCTTTCCCTCTAAAATGAGGTGCAGGATATTCCAACTGAATACCACGGTGCAAAGCAAAAGTAATCGGCTAGAGTGAAGTCATTTCCCTGACGCAAACTTTTTGTCCAAGGGGTCACTCCCGGTGAAGGGATCTCGGCCCTTGCCTCGTCGATTGAGGAGCAGGATATTCCAACTGAATACCACGATGCAAAACAAAAGTGAACGTCCTTGCAATAACAGCTTTTTGAAAAGTGTTCCAACAACATCAGATTAGGTTTGTATTTAACTTGCATTGATCCGAATCAACGCTGTCCCATCAATTGATCACACCACAAAGAACGAAAAAATACTGATGTACTTATATGCCATCCGCATTCGCCACTGGGTCCCGTCATTACCCGTTAGGTTAGCTAACTAACGATAGAGTGGGGACTGGACTAGCGCGGATGCAAAACAT
Organism: Agapanthus africanus; assembly: GCA_030015575.1. Lineage (NCBI taxonomy): Eukaryota > Viridiplantae > Streptophyta > Magnoliopsida > Asparagales > Amaryllidaceae > Agapanthus > Agapanthus africanus. The sequence goes on along the minus strand of CM057337.1, from coordinate 380,454,741 downwards.
ATACAACATCTACTAATATATATATAATATTTCGCTCAAGGCGTGATAAAATGCAACATCACAGATATGAACAGCATCACAGAACAATACAGATATCTGAGATCCCCGGGTTTCACAGAGCCGCTACTGAAACCCGACGTTCCCCTGGTCGTGTGGATAGCCTGTGCAATGAAATCCTAGACCCCTACGGGTGCGGCAAGTCACCCGCCAAAACCTGAAGCGAGACAGCCCCCTTCAGCAACGTGAATGGACCACCCAGCACTTCATGGAATCCGATAACTTGGGCACCCCTCCTGGGTTAACCTGTACCCCCTACGAGTGCGGCGAATAGCCCGCCAATTCTAGAGTGAAGCCCCCTCCGTCTCAATGCCATGAGATGCGGGCTCGTTGCCCTCTAGAACTCGGCTATCCGTGCACCCCTCCGCGGGGTAATCCTAGTACAGAAAGTAAAATATACATACAACGGGTACATCGACCACAACCTGGTCGTGCCGCAAAAGAATAATACAAACTGGCAGTGACGGCAGTCCACATGTCGGACGCTCGCCCCGCAATATCAAATGTACATAATACAACAAAAACTGTACTACCACTCTAACCAGGCTATCCCCCACGACCAATCCACAACATCATAGCACAATCACAGAACATCAACGTGAATGTCACGTTCGCAAATCCGTCTAACCGAGCTATAGCAGTTTGACAGGATTTACCGATCAAATGACATTCACGGTCATAAATATAATGTAAATACTGTGAACTAATGTGTTTAAAATATCCGATCGATCAAATTTACCAAGTGGGCCCCAAAGCACTACTGTAGCACATAAAGAAATTCTGGGCCCAAAGAGAATCTTCTAAAAGCCCTATTTTCAAGTCAGGAGCTTTCTGAAAAATTTTGGTGCACTGAACAGTGTAAGTCGCGGCGGAACTGCGGACCAAGCATGGGTTTGGCCGCGGTTCCGCGGTGGTTTAGACTATTCACGAGACCAAATTTTCACAGAACTCTTAAAATTCTCTGCACATCATTCTACAATATACTGAAAAAATTTTGGAGCAAAAAATAAATCGACAGAAAACTGATATGCATGATATCGGGTTTTCGGAAAATTGTTCGATCGGAAATGTAAAACACATTAGACAAAGCTAGACAATGTTAATGGCGAGGCTCTGATACCACTGTAAGTGCACGGCGGCGCCCCGGCCGTCAATCCTACGCCGGAATGCGGAAGCGGTGATTTACAATAAACTTTTCAAACCGGCACCACCGCGCACTAAAAACCCGGATCGTGCCATTAAACTTGTCCTAGCTAACTACAAGATGGGAAGAGAGATATACCGAGTGATCCATGTCCTCCAGTCTTCTCATCGTCGTCCTGATCTCCCGTGGAATCTCCGGTCTCCACCTCATCGCCGGAAGGGCACCACGTCGCCGGCTTCTTTTACGGGCTCCCGCCTCTGGTCCGAGGCAACTCGGGCACGAAGTTGGCGAGTCGACGTGCCGAAGGTTTGCTGTAGAATAGTGTAGTGAGCTGTATCTCATTTTGGGGTAGTGGATGTTGCCTTTCAAGTAGAGGAATGATACTTGCAGTTTTGTGATGAAAAATGGAATTTTTGCAAGCACCATGAGAACAAAACCCCACCCAAATATTTTGGACAGCCCCATCAAAGAATTGGCCGGCCATGCATAATAGGGGAGAGGAGAGAATGAGAGAGGGAGTAAGTGTAAAAGATAGCCACAAGAATAATGAAAGTGATAGGAATGGTCATCATGCAAGAATCATCATCACTAGCAAAGCCAACACATCAAACACACCATCATGACCCTCCATCATCACTCACAGAAGTCAAGTCAACATGGAGTCAAAACAAGTCAATGGATGGTGCACCATCATGAAAACCATCATGATGCAACTATATGCAAAGAGAACCCTCAACAAATGCTTATTTGCACAAATGCAAATAAGCCCTCCTCCACCAATTTTCGGCCATTGAAAGATACAAATGAAAATGGCCGAAACGGAAAGCAAACTGGCAACTCCAGAAAACTGGTCCCGTAATAAATTACAGGAAAAACCCCGCTACTGTGCATACACACCAGCATCTATATTTCGACCGAAATGAGACAAAATCTACACTGTACTATACTAGGATCCGGCTTAAACCCAAGCCCGCTAGTATAAACCGTCCGATCAGGATCCGTGCAATACCGCACGTATCTGATCGAACCCTGCCATATATCCATACGTCCTCTAGTACTAACCGTCCGATCCTGATCCGTGCAATACCGCACGTATCTGATCGAACCCTGCCATATCTCCATACGGTCTCTACAGCGCTTTGCCCGAAAACTTGAGCAACTAAATGTGGGGGACTCTAAAGACTCGTCAACACCTTAGTTGTAGATTTAACCACTAGCACGTCAGAGGTATAAGACAATACGTGACGGGCCAACAGCTATTGACCAAAAGGGATGTCGATGAGCGAACTCATCCAGACACCCTACTGAGCCTGTCTGTGACAATATCCGTACAGTCCGGTCCGTTCGTCTATGAGCATCGCATGGCGGGCCTAGGGGTTGGTAAAAGTTAGACCCCCAAAAGCGCTACAAGTCGTGTCAGAGAGTAATCCAGAACACCGTGAGATACTATTAGAATACCTACCAGTAAATCTCCTGCCTTGGCCAAGGACTTTTCATGTTCTGGCTCTCCTAGACACAGCGCGACCTCACCCCCAATACCGGGAGAGACGAACCCCCGAAGATCCGCTCACTGCCTCCTTGTGGCTCGGGACTGTACCCATTTAAAACCTGTTTGCACGTCTCCTTTGAGCATGGTAGGGTAGTAATCAAAGTACGGTGGGAACTCACACGAGGCAAATGACGATCCCCAGGTCGATGAACTAACCTGTACACATGTCACCAGGGAACTGCTATCTGACGTCAGGTATAAGACCAACTAGCTTTTTCCCAGCGAGTCCTGTCTGGTGTACTCATAACCCAATGAGCACCTGTATACATCTTAGGTGAACCAACCGACACAAGTGGCTTGTGAGACCGGCCACCGCCCCTCGTCGGGGTCTCGAATGTATACACTAGTCTATTCTGGAGTATCGATGACCTGTCTCGAAACTCCGACGATTGGGGACCATTTAAGGATGTGCTTATAGACTACCAGCTCTCACGTATATGATCGCCCTCATACTGCTGGCAGTCAAGCAAGAATCCTAGGGGCTCTATCAACGTGTAATAGCGACCTGTCAGGTCACCTAAAGCAGTACACGATGATAAAGGTAAACCAGATATCATACAATCCTCTCGAGTAAGACTGTCCTACCGGGACAGGTCCTCCCACAATCATTGCAATCACGTGCCTGTGATCCAATAATTGACTCTGAGGGCACTATCTCCAACAGAAGGAACAAAGGAAAACTGGCCGGAACGGAATGCAAACTAGAAACTTCAAAAAACAGATCCCGTAATAAATTACAGGAAAACCCCGCGCTATATATACATACCCGCATTTGTATTCCCACTGAATACAAATACAAAGAGACAAAATCTACACTGTAAAATACTAGGATCCGGCTTAAACCAAAGCCCGCTAGTAAAATCCGTCTGATCACGATCCGTGCAATACCGCACGTATCTGATCGAACCCTGCCATATCTTCATATGGCCTCTACAATGTTTCGCCCGAAACTTGAGAAAACGTTCTGTGGGGGACTCTAAACACTCGTCAACACCTTGGTTGAGGATTTAACCACCAGCACGTCCGAGGTATTAGCCAATACGTAACGGGCTACCGGGTATTGACCAAAAGGGACGTCGATGAGTGAACACATCCTGACACCCTACTGAGCTTGTCAGTGACAATATCCGTACAGTCCAGTCCGTTCGTCTATGAGCATCGCATGGCGGGCCTAGGGGGTTTGTAAAAGTCAAACCTCCAAAAGCGGTACAAGTCGTGTCGGAGTGTAACCCAGAACACCCTGAGATATTACTGGAACACCTACCAGTAAATCTCCTACCTTGGCAAAGGACTTCGTGTAATGGCTCTCCTAGACACAGCGTGACCTCACCCCCAATACTGAGAGAGACGAACCCCTGAAGATCCGCTCACTGCCTCCATGTGGCTCGGGATTGTACCCAACTAAAACCTGTTTGCACATCTCCTTTGAGCGTGGTAGTGTAGTAATGAAAGTACAGTGCGAACTCAAACGAGACAAACGACGATCTCAGGTCGATTAACTAACCTGTACACATGTCACCAGGGAACTGCTATCTGACTTCAGGTATAAGACCAACTAGCAGGTTCCCGGCGAGTCCTGTCCGGTGTACTCATAACCCAATGAGCACCTGTATACATCTTAGGTGAACCAACCGACACCAGTGGCTTGTAAGACCGGCCACCGCCCCTCGTCGGGGTCTCGACTGTATACACTATTCTACTCTGGAGTATCGATGCCCCGTCTCGAAACTCCCACGACCAGGGACCTTTTAAGAATTTGCTTATAAACCCCAGCTCCCACGTATATGATCGCCTTCATACTGCTGGTAGTCAAGCAAGAATCCTAGGGGCTCTATCAACGTGCAATAGTGACCTGTAAGGTCACCTAATGTAGTACATGATGAGAAAGATAAAACAGATAGCATACTATCATCTTGAGTAAGACTGTCCTACCGGCATAGGTCCTCCCTCAATCATTGCAATCACGTGCTTGTGATCCAATAATTGACTCTGAAGGCACTATATCCAACAGTTTCTTCCTGGGGAAATGAGTAAGGACGTTTCAACTTTTCATGGAGGGGTTGCCGCTTGTTATTTCGGCAAACAACCGGTCTAGGACCACTCGATTGCTGTTGAGTGTTGGCTACGAGGGCTATTTTCCCCTTCCTTTTATCATTTTTGCTCGATCCTTTGTTTACGGGGCCGAGATTTTTTTCTGGTAGCGTGCGATTGCACGGCTGAATGTTCTCGCAACTCCTCAATTCTTTCGTTTTTGAAATGGATTCCTTAAGGAGAGGGTTGAGTGTGGCTTCTTCGTCAGAGTCGCTTCCAAAGGTGATAACTTGCCATACCTTGGTGTCGGCTATATGACAGTCGGCGGCGGCACTTTTGCGCTCATCTGTCGCATTTTTCTGATGTTTACGAGCTTCACGCTTTGTCCTGTTGAAGTGTTGCTTTTGAGTGACGTACCCTTGCCACCAACACTTAAAGGAGTTGCAGTCTTCAGTAGGATGTGCGATTTTCTGATGATATAAGCAGAAGTTAAGATGCACGTCCGCTTCATCAAGATGTATACTACCGGGAGAATTTTCTCTGAAAGAGGGCAGCCTCATCCCCATATCTTTGACGAATCGTTTCCTTATCTTGATCCTGCTTTCATTTGCCTGGCATACCCATATTTGTTGGGCAATATGATCATCCAGTGCGGCCTTAGAGATTGTTTCCTCCTTGGCTGCTGAAAGAGCCAGCAGAGGATTCGATGTTTCTCCTCTGTCATCTTCAACAATGATTGGATGGTCGTCAACTGGACAATTCGGCTGTAACATCATCCCTACCATATCTTAGAAGAAGAGTGCCAAGTTTTATGTTAGCCGCTTGCTCTGCGGCTTCTTTTTCCTTCTTTTCGAGGACTCTGCGTAGGAAGTCAGCGTCAGTTTCTTGTTCGTGCCGCTGTTCTGATGATTCCTCCGAGCATTCTTTTGGCCCGGTGAGTGCGGCCATTGCAGTCATCATCTCCTGAAGCTTCTGTTGCTGCTCCTGGGCTTTCGTCACGGATCGGGTGAGCGGTCGGTGTAGGGTTCCTAGGCACACTCAATAGGTTCCACAAGGCATCAACCATGCCAAACCAAAATTTTCCGCTGCCGAGAAACCCTAAACGAGATCGTTAACTAGAGATTAGGCGAAAAGTAAAGCTAGCAAACGACTTTGCTACTGAGTGAAAGGGATTACAACCTTTGTAGATCCGGTCCACCACTTCTTTCGCTCCGTGTTGACGTCCCTCCGCTGCGATCATCTGATCCCGGACTCTTGCGATGGTTTCGTCGGAGAAATGATCGGGCTAGATCATTGACTTCGAGGCCGAAGATGATCTACGTCGGGGAGACTCAAACTCAAGCTTTTCCTTCACTTGGTCAAAAACTTTGTGAAGAGAACACCCTATACTACATGGCAAGTAGTAGAGGATGAAGAAATAGGAAGTGAGTTCACTTTAGAATTGGATTTCTCAATCTTTTTACCATGGCACCATTGGAGCTCTCAAGCTTTTGTGAGCTTGATGAAGATGAAGAAGAAGAAAGAATCATATGAATAATCTCTCCAAAATGAAACTTATCCAAAATGAATAATAGCACCATGGTTGAGTTAAGCCCTCATGCTTAACACATGTAGAGAATTTACCAAGGCTTTAGGTTAAAGGTTAGGTTAAGGAATATCAAAAGAAATGACAAAAAAGTGGACTTTGTCAAAGCTTCTCCAAGCTTCTTCAAGCTTGATAACTTTGACTAAGTTAAACCCTTTGTTAAATCTTAAGATGAAACAATAACCCTAATCTTTACCCTAATCTTGGTATGGGTCTCATGCACACATCTTGTATGTATCATCAAACATGATACAAACATCTGTACACAAATATATATCATATATACACTTATGCACAAACTAGTGAGAAAACAAATCTTAAATGAACCAATACTAGTTAATGTAAAGTAATATATCAAATATATAATTATACATTAAATCATTAAATCAACACTTGATTTAATGATCCGGTCATATCGCATATAATCGACTAATATCAATAGTAACAACTTATCGAATCAACACTTGATCCGATAACCCGGCTATATCGCTTACAACCGATCAATGTCACAAATCGCGAGAAAATAATACAGTATCATATACTGGTATTATTCTCGATCCCGCACATATCTCATATGCGCTCCTATTTCGTTTCGGTTGAGCCAGGAAACCCCTGTGTAGGACTCTAAAGACTCGTCAATACGCCGGCAGCAGGTGATGATCATATCAAACACCCACAAGCCGCAAGCGGTCTGCTAAACATAACGGCCACCCGGGTATTGAGCGATCAGAAGATCAACGAGCAAGCCCGCTCACCCTCCTGTGAATCCAACGAGTAACACTACCGTACAGTCCGGTCTGTTCGTCTGATATGTCGCATATCTTGTCTAGGGGTGGTAAACGTCAGACCCCAATAACTCGATAAGTCTTGTCGATATGAGGCTTATAACGGGTCGAGAAACTACTGGTAACACTTACCAGTAAATCCCTAAAGCAGCCTTGGCCAAGGACTTCCTGTTATAGCCAATCGAACACTGCGCAACATCAACTCCCTATACCGGGAGAGACGAAACCCCTCCTATCGCTCATTGCCTCCATGTGATTTGGGACTGTACCCAAAAGCCACCTTTTTGCACGCCCTCTTGGACGTGGTATGATGGAAATCAAAGCACAGTGGTAATCACACAAGACTCTATGACGATCTCGGGTCTACAGACTACCCTGTACCAGTGGCACCAGAGAACTGCCATCTGACGTAAGGTATAATACCATCTGGGAGTTCTCGGCGAGTCCGTCCAGTGTACCCAGTCTCCACTGAGCACCCGTTTATCATCTCTGAAGTCAAACACCAATGGATATGGGATCATCAATCGCCCATCTGTATGGGTCGAGAAGGTATACGCTAGTCTACTCTGGTATATCGATGCCCCGTCTCGATACACCCACGACTAGGGACTTTGAAGGATGTACTTATGGACAACCATGTCCCCACTAGTATGATCCGCATCATAGTCCAGGTAGTCAAGTTCACATCCTAAGGGCTTTACCAACATCTAACAGAGAGACAATCAGTACACACGTTAAAATAAAGTGTAACCAGATAGCATACTATCATATCGAGCAAGAAATTCATCCCTATATATGTCCAATCATCCACTACAATATACATCCTATGTATAGTTATGGCCTCTAGGGCATACATATAACTAACAATCTCCCACTTGCACTAGGGCCATCTGATAGCAGTGGTTGTAGTATCTCATACTCGACCATCCCATAAAAGTCTCTCTCTGGGAAAAGGCCTTTCGTGAGTAGATCCGCCGTGTTGTCCTCTGAGTCTACTCTCCTAACCTCGATCCCCTGGAGATCAACCATCTCCATGATCAGGTGATACCGCCTAAGAATATGTCTGGATCACTGATGGGATGGGCGTTCCTAGGCATAAGCCACAACTACATTGTCACACAATGGGAGGAACGAAGTTCATCTCATGAACTAATATACACCCAGACTGCCTCTTTGGTAGCGATATATCCAGCTTTTATCGTCTAGTATGCCACGGTATCTGGCTTGGAACTCTTCCAACATACCGTCCCTTTACTGTGGGTAAAGACAATGCCTGCGACTGACATTCAGTCGTCCTTATCACCCTGGAACCTTTCCAGTGATTCTCCCCAGGATCAATTGATACCAACTCACTTGAACTAGTAAGTATCCTAACATCCAATTAAATCTATCTCATAGATCCAAAACCCAGGATTTAGTAGGTATCACTTTGATCCTATATGGAGAATCCTTATGATAAGCGGAGATTGACCGAGCTTAGCATAGGAAACTACTTCCCTATCAAGAGTATGTCATCCACGTACTCTATGAGGATCACCACCATACTCCCTACTACCTTTTTTGTATATACAAGGTTCATCTACCATTTTGATGATGTCAAACTCTTTGACTCACTCATCAAAACTAATGTTCCAACTCCGCGATGCCTCCTTTATCACATAAAACATCTTGCACACGTTTCCGCTGCTCCCACTGTCTACGAAGCCCTCTGACTGTGTACTTATAGACCCTCTCTTCTAAATCTTTATTTAGAAAAGCAGTCATGACACCCAACCGCCAGATATCGTAGTCATTGTATGTAGCCGTAGCAAGTAGGATCTGGATGGACTTAAGCATAGCTACTTAGAAAAGGTTTCATTATAATCCATACCTGGTCAATGATGCAAACCTTTAACAAGTCTAGCTTTGAAAGTCTTAACTTTTCCATGTACACCAAGTAATCTTCTCAAGATATACTTGCTCCTGATGGAGATTTAACCCTTCAGATAAAGCAACCAAAGTCCATACTTTATTGGTGTATAAGGATTCCATCTCAGATCGCTAAGCATCTAGCCATTCTTACAGAGTCCTACTCCTGATGGCCAGCCCGAAACTAGTTGGGTCACCATCTCATGATGCAATCCTTGCTCCCACTGTCATAGAGAAACCGAAGTATCTCTCAGGTGGGTGAGGAACCCTACTAGATCGGCGGAAAGGCTGAGGTTCGTTGGTTCCTATTGAATCCTTTGGTTCTACCAAATCATCAGCTGCAGTTTGTATAGCTGGAACTTTTTCCGGTTCTACCTCATTACCAATAATTTCTTCACAAGAAATTCCCTTTCACAAAGGTGGCATGCTGAGAAACAAAACATTTTTGTTCCTCGGTTAGATAGAAGATATACCCTTGCGTATGCTTGGGATATCCAACAAACTTCTACAGATTTGACTTTGCCTTGAGCTTGTCCAGATTTTGCTTTTAGACATAGGCCGGACAACCCCAAATCTTAACTGACTTAATAGATGGTCTCTTCCCTTTCCATATCTCATATGAATGGTAGGCATCTGATTTGATCGGAACCCTATTCAATAGGTATGCAACTTCATAAGTGCATAACTCCCTAAAGGGAAATAGGAAACTCAGTAATACTCATCATAGAGCACACCATATCTCATAGGGTGCTATCGCTCCGCCCCGATATACCATCGTGCTATGGTGTATACGGAGGAGTAATGCTGAGAGAGAATCTCATTCTCCTTTAGAATAATCCAAGAATTCCGTGCTCAAGTATTCTCCTCCTTGATCACATCAAAGGACATAATACTTTTACCCGTATTTTGGTTCTCTACTTCTAACTTATATCCTATGAATATCTCAAATGGTTCGGACTTGTGTTTCAACAGGAACATATATCTGAATCTTGAGAGATTATCAGAGAATGTAATGAAGTACAAAGAACCGGTCTTGGCATGTGTAAACAGGGGACCTTCATACATCAATATGTATCATCCCAAGAGTTCACTATCTCTTTCTCTGTATCCAATAAACAGAGCTATGGTCATCTTATCTCTGTGACATGACTGGCATGTTTCACAAGATGTAAATTCAAACTAATTTAAATAAACATCTAAATGTAACTTCAGCCAGTCGGGTCGCATTGATATGACCTAGTCTACAATGCCTCAAGAAGGATTCGTTCATTTCTGAACTCTTCCTCTTGTGTGTATTCTGTATACTAAGAACTGTAATTTGATTTAGAACGTCAATGCTTTTAGATAACGTGCCTGAACTACTCAATCTTTGTTATAGGAAATGTTCAAAACATTATCCAACAATACAAAATTATATCCTTCTTTACTAATAAAGAAATTGATATGATTTTGTATATCAGGTTCGGTATCTATTAGCATTTGTTCAGAATCAATGTATTCTGGTAATACAGGGTGACAGTGACCAACAGACTTAGCTGCAACACTTGCACCGTTTTCTGCCTCATGAAACTTATTACCCGTTCTCAGTTCTCTACCTTTCTGTAGCCCATGTAACAAATTACATATGCGGGATCCTGATCTGGTATCACATACCCAGGACGTAAAGGATACTGAGAAATAGTTCTATGTAACAAACACACCCGAAGATGATGCATCAACATGCACTTTCTTCGTTTGGGCGGCACGGGAAATCAGGTATTCCCCTAATTCCTGCTCTGTCTTATAACAATTATAAGTTGGAGCGGGACCAACGATCCCCAGCTCAGTATAACAAGCGGGTTCGGTCAATATATCCGTTTTATTATCTTGATTAAGGCGTGATATGGTCGCTACCTGGAGAGAGAGAGAAGAAAACACTCTGCGTGCGATCTAGCAAGATCAGATTGGTTTTTATTTTATCTAATCAAGATGGCTCCCACTGTTTTGATCAAATCTTCCTTCAAACCCTAAAAGGAAAGACTAGCCGGGATTAATTACACGCTACAAGTTCGCCAATCTTTCAGCCAGTCCAGTGTCGGTACTTTTAGGGAGGTCCCCCGTGCTTTCGCACGAACCTAATTAATGTAAACCTCGTTTTCCTAGAGGCGTAACCCCGTTGATACCTTTCTAGACACCTACTTGATCGGCTAATTGCAATGTGTAAAACTCTCCCAGGAGTAACAATTACTCCCAGTGGGTATCGGGATCCAACTATCATATAGAAGGTATGCAATCTCATTGCAAATTTCAACACTTGAAACTCCCGATAGTGGTTTTTACCCCTAGCACTTATGACCTTGGCTAAGGTCAACAAATCATAAACACTAGTCAAGTTCTACCCGTCATTTCGTAATTAATTAGACCAACCCACATGACCCTTGGCTAAGGTCTACAAAGCCACATGACCGTCCTAACTAATCGCATCATATGCGATATAGAAAGACATCACTTAGCTACCGTACACTACGCCTCGGCTATGGTCGACAAACGCAGCACGAATACTAAGTACTCTACTTCCTAAAATGACGGAGGGTTGCGAATGGTTTTTAAGGAAACTTTTAACGCTTTGAACTTGATCTCGTTGCGGAATCAAATGGTTTTTAAATGGAGCGTTTTTGAGGCTTTTCTAGTTTTGCTAAAGGGGTTACTCCAGGTGAAGGGATCGTCGGCCCTTTCCACATCGAATAAGGTGCAGGATATATCATATATACCGCTGTGCAAAGCAGAAACTATAGAAGCAATCAAAAGACAAACCGATGGTTGTAGCATCTGCCAGTTATTGCTAAAGGACTCACTCCCGGTGAAGGGATCTCGGTTCTTTCCTTATCGAATAAGGTGCAGGATGTTCTACAAGGAACACCGCGATGCAGAGCAAGAACTGTGGCTACCTGTTTTATTTTGAAATTCGATTCCACAACATCTTTTAGGATTATTTTCTTTCATTAATCTCATTAATGAATGTCCCATCAATTAAATCACCTAAACATCACAGATAAATACGACGTACACTTATGCCATCCGCATTCGCCTCGATGTCCCCTCGTGCACCGTTAGGTTAGGTAACTAACGACAGAGCGGGGCAGGGCTAGCACGAGTGCAAAACATAAGTAACATCTATATAATATATCATATATACTATATACAGTATTTATCACAGAACATCAAATGATCACATCACAGATATCGCAGCAGAAGAATCATATGAAATATTAGATATATTAGGACGTCCGTGTTTTCAATACGAGCTAATATAAAACACGGATTCCACGGTCGCGATGAATAGACAAACCCACATACCTAGACCACTACGAGAGCGCCAAGTAACCCTACCAATTCTAGAATTAGGAGACCCGGACTCGACTCCTCGAGTTGGTCTCCCACTGGACTCCAGAACCCGGTTACTTATGCCCTCCTCCTTGGGTCTATCCTAGTGCGGAAAAGTAAATAATATACAAAAGGTGACATCTTCCGCAACCTGGAAGTGCCCCAATAAAAGAATATTACATACAAGTTTTTACATGAATGAAAATGAAAAACACTCATCTCACATAAAAAACCCCGGGCTATTCAAACATGACGATCCAATATAAGATATCCATCAACACATAACATCACATGTCACCAACGTAAGTAAACATGAGTATCCCAATTGTCGTTGACATATAGCAATGAAACCGGCGATATCACATATTACACTTACGGTCGCAGAAAAGAAAGTGTAGAACTACAACAGTTGGAATCCGTAACCTCCTCAGACATCGCATGCCTAATCAAATGAATTACTTAGACATCGCATGCCTAACAATTATAAACCCCGCATTTTAGTCTCATTATCGAAAACACTTTTCAATACCAAGTCGGGCAATTCAACAAGATTCCCGACATCCTGATCGAATGCTCGTCGCAAACTTCAGTAGACGGCCGCACCCCCGATACCGTCGACGAAGTGCACCAAGACGGAACACCGCTGCCGCGAGCACCCGAACGGATGCTTTCGGCGACGGGGTTCTCCTACAGTCACTTGGTCGAGGCTATGGGGTGTAGCTGTCTATTAAGTTTACCCGGCGAGTATCCGCGTACACTACGTGATTGTGATGGACTTTTGATCGCATCAAAATTTAGTGGCAACCGATCAAGTGAGACTAAAGTGCTATGTTTATAACATTCAAATCAGTTATCTCATAACTCCTAGTGGATTCCAAATATTGTATCACATTCCAGATAAACCGAAAATGTTAAACTTTCCGATCGAACAGTCAAACACCCAAGTTTTCCCGGAACATCTCAACACATGAAATAAGTTTAAAAACATTCACTTCATGCCACAGTACCAACGATCCAGCCGTAGAAGGGTCAAGCCAATGCCTCACATGTGGCACGTCGTACTGCCCTAAAGCCTAAGGTTCAAAGGGCAGTTCAAGACGGTCACATAATCGAGTTAAGGTTTATTGTCTTCTAGAGGGTCCATCTAGTTACTTGCACCACTTAGAACGTCCTTAAACCACGGAAAAATCCAACACTTGGAAATTTCCCGGCAGGGGAAAAAGTGGGTATTTATATCCGGTCGAACTTTTTAACATATTCAAAAATTATCCGGAAAACACATAGACGGAGTTAAACTTTCCGATCGAAACACCGAGTCCCCAATACACCCCAGAAAACCCAACTGTAGAGTATCAATTAAAAATTCCCATAAAATACAGCAAGTGAAGATAAAGATTACTGTGCAAACAAAAGTGAAGAAGCTCACTGTATTGCCGCGGAACCGCCGCCCAACCTAAGGTACGGCCGCGGTTCCACGGCGGTTTAGTCGAATTGGGTCCATGAATTTCACAGTAATTCCTAGAAAACCCTGCTGAATTTTTTGGTTATTTTTAATTTGGAAAAATCCACATTTTCAGAAAATGTACAGAGAGTGGTCTCGGGTTAGGGTTTCGGGTTCGATCTGGTTTCTAGCTTCGTCTACACATTGCCTAAAGCTCTAGCTAGGCTCTGATACTACTGTAGGGTTCCTAGGCACACTCAATAGGTTCCACAAGGCATCAACCATGCCAAACAAAAATTTTCCGGTGCCGAGAAACCCTTAACGAGATCGTTAACAAGAGATTAGGCGAAAAGAAAAGCTAGAAAACGACTTTGCTATTAAGTGAAAGGGATTACAACCTTTGTAGATCCGGTCCAACACTTCTTTAGCTCCGTGTTGATGTCCCTCCGCAGCGATCATCGGATCCCGGACTCTTGCGATGGTTTCGTCGGAGAAATGATCGGGCTAGGTCATTGACTTTGAGGCCGAAGATGATCTACGTCGGGGAGACTCAAACTCAAGCTTTTCCTTCACTTGGTCAAAAACTTTGTGAAGAGAACACCCTATACTATATGGCAAGTAGTAGAGGATGAAGAAATAGGAAGTGGGTTCACTTTAGATTGGATTTCTCACTCTTTTTACCATGGCACCATTGGAGCTCTCAAGCTTTTGTGAGCTTGATGAAGATGAAGAAGAAGAAAGAATCATATGAATAATCTATCCAAAATGAAACTTATCCAAAATGAATAATAGCACCATGGTTGAGTTAAGCCCTCATGCTTAACTCATGTAGAGAATTAACCGAGGCTTTAGGTTAAAGGTTAGGTTAAGGAATATCAAAAGAAATGACAAAAGAGTGGAATTTGTCAATGCTTCTCCAAGCTTCTTCAAGCTTGATAACTTTGACAAAGTTAAACCATTTGTTAAATCTTAAGATGAAACAATAACCCTAATCTTTACCCTAATCTTGGTATGGGTCTCATACACACATCTTGTATGTATCATCAAACATGATACAAACATATGTACACAAATATATATCATATATACACTTATGCACAAACTAGTGAGAAAACAAATCTTAAATGAACCAATACTAGTTAATGTAAAGTAATATATCAAATATATAACTATACATTAAATCATTAAATCAACACTTGATTTAATGATCCGGACATATCGCACATAACCGACTAATATCAATAGTAACAACTTATCGAATCAACACTTGATCCGATAACCCGGCTATATCGCATACAACCGATCAATGTAACAAATCGCGAGAATAGAAGACAGTATCACATACTGGTATTATTCTCGGTCCCGCACATATCTCATATGCGCTCCTATTTCGTTTCGCTTGAGCCAGGTAACCCCTGTATAGGACTCTAAAGACTCGTCAATACGCCGGCAGCAGGTGATGATCATATCAAACACCCACAAGCCGCAAGCGGTCTGCTAAACGTAACGGCCACCCGGGTATTGAGCGATCAGAAGATCAACGAGCAAGCCCGCTCACACTCCTGTGAATCCAACGAGTAACACTACCGTACAGTCCGGTCTGTTCGTCTGATATGTCGCATATCTTGTCTAGGGGTGGTAAACGTCAGACCCCAATAAATCGATTAGTCGTGTCGATGTGAGGCTCATAACGGGTCGAGAAACTACTCGTAACACTTACCAGTAAATCCCTAAAGCAGCCTTGGCCAAGGACTTCCTGTTATAGCCAATCGAACACTGCGCAACATCGACTCCCTATACCTGGAGAGACGAAACCCCTCCTATCGCTCATTGCCTCCATGTGATTCGGGACTGTACCCAAAAGCCACCTTTTTGCACGTGGTATGATTGAAATCAAAGCACAGTGGGAATCACACAAGACTCTATGACGATCTCGGGTCTACAGACTACCCTGTACCAGTGTCACCAGAGAACTGCCATCTGACGTAAGGTATAATACCATCTGGGAGTTCTCGGCGAGTCGTCCAGTGTACCCAGTCTCCACTGAGCACCCGTATATCATCTCTGATGTCAAACACCAATGGATATGGGATCATCCATCGCCCATCTGTATGGGTCGAGAAGGTATACGCTAGTCTACTCTGGTATATCGATGCCCCGTCTCGATACACCCACGACTAGGGACTTTGAAGGATGTACTTATGGACTACCATGTCCCCACTAGTATGATCCGCATCATAGTCCAGGTAGTCAAGTACACATCCTAAGGGCTTTACCAACATGTAACAGAGAGACAATCAGTGTACACGTTAAGGTAAAGTGTAACCAGATACCATACTATCATATCGAGTAAGAAAGTCATCCCTATATATGTCCAAGCATCCACTACAATATACATCCTATGTATAGTAATGGCCTCTAGGGCATACATATAACTAACAGTCGGTGGCCCGTCGAAGCATGGCTTTCCTCCTTTCCGGAACCCATATAAACAGTGTGCACCACCATTCCCCCAGACTTGGGGTGTTTGTGCTCAGCGCGTTTACGGTTCGCTATGTTCACAGGGGCTTTTTGTGGCCTCCTTTTCTTTTGAGAGGTTAGAGTTGAGGGGGCCGTTGTAGTGGGAAACCAAGTAGCTGTTGCTTTTTGTGGCTTGACGGAGTAATCCTTCTCCTGCCGAACCTTCAACTTTTTCTGTCGGTGGAGATAGTTTTCATCAATCACCGACTCTTGGACCTGTCGCCAGACCTTGTAAATTTTAGAGGACAGCCGTTGAGGGGGCTGCTCTAGCTTCTTCTCTGGAGTATTCTCCATACGTGAAGGAGTTCGCTTCTGCACCGCAGTGGGAGAGTTTCTGCGCACCGTGTTCAGCAATTCAAAGCTGTTCCCGGTTGGAACAGCAGCATCGATCCCCACCTTGGAGCTGGCAGAGTTATCCCAGAGGGGGAATTGCCCCTAGCCTTCCTCACTCGGCGCCAGTAGCGACGTCGAGCGTGTCTTGCGGATGGAGTTGTTTTAGCTATAAGGGTGACTTCATCGTGCACCCTGCTTTGAGGAGAGACTGCTATTGGTGATAGCCTGTCGAAAACTGACACCCGTCGAGAAGCAATGTCTAATCTTTCAAAGACAGGCCTCTGAGCAGGGGAAGCAGCTTTGAGGACCTCGCCTGGAGCAGCAACCGGAATGGCCAGCCTTGTAAAAACTGACTTCTTAGAAGGAGGAGCCTTTCCAATGATTTCGTCCGCTTGAGCCGGGATGGCTATCCGCTTTAGGATGGCAGCTTCGGGTATCGCGGGCTTGTAGACGTTCTGGCCCAGTCTATTGAAAACTGAGGTATTGAAGTTGGGGGACCCATTGATAGGGGCCGCAGTAGTAGCAAGCCAATCGAATACCGACTTCTTGGGAGCTTCTTATGACGGTACAGGGGCGTTGAAGCTCATGAGTGGGAGCATGGTCCTGAAGAATAATCCAGTGGTGGCTTGAGTTACCTGCTCCACTGGTATCTTGAAAAGGGAGGCCGCTTAGGGCCCATAAGTAACTCCTCCAGCACGGACGGAGCGAGAGTTACAGTTGCAGGTAGTGCAGTTTGAAGCCATTGATCTTCTGTTTTCTGCACGGAGCAAGACTCCAAATCTAAGTACCTCGAATCCACAGGCAAGCACAGCAAACCGCGATTTGTTCGCGAACACGACACACGAAGTGTAGAGTGGAAAGAGGGGCATGTCCCACCGAGCGTGCCAGAATCTGTTCCCCTCTGAACAACGGCCAAGACATGGGACGTCTCGCCTGAGATTCGGGGTAGATGCTATTTGGTTTTATCCGTCCACCTTCTGAAGATGCCAAGTTGATTTATGGCACCGTGTATCGGAGGTTTATACGTATGCGACCGATGCAGCAGACTTCGTCAGATTCTCCCTCGCTTGAGGGGTTTTTGATTGTGGGGACGCTCTTCCCTGCAGGCGCAAGCCCCTGCAGCTAATTACGCTACCGCATCTCGGTAACAACTTTCTCCTTCTCCAGAATTTCACTTCGTGTCGTGGGTGTTTGTTTTGTTTGTGGTTTCCCGTGGATTGTATACGGAGACTAATTTATGTCGTCGCCCGTAGGACGTGGATTAGTCCAAATCCGTATTTTCTTAGATTTGGGTTTGGTGTTTTGGTTTAAGGATACGTTAGCCCTATTTAAGGCTAAGATCAACTTAAACTTTTGTTAAGGATACGTTAGCCTAATCTCCAGACTAAGATCAACTTAACGGGATCGTTTGGATCCGACAAGAGAGCAATTTGCTCTATTGTTTAGTTTAATGACATTGCGGTCGATTCCCAGTTTAGGGACATGGTGGTCCATTACAAGTATGGCCGTCGGGACCCATCACCTCTCTGACGACATTGAAGAACTACAACGACGGATGTCAGAGGAGTTCAGAGATGTACCCTTGAACAAAAGTTGATTGGGGGATCTATAGTCCAATTTGGGACTAAAGTCATTTTGAAGGTTTAAGGATGCGTTAGCCATATTTAAGGCTAAGATCAACTTAAACGGGATCGTTTAGATCCGACAAAAGAGCATTTGGGAGCTCTATTGTTCCAGTTTAGGGACATAGTGGTCCATGTTCCAGTTTAGGGACATGGGGGTCCATTTGTTTAAGGACGCTTGAGTCCGGGAGTTTAAGGACGCTTAAGTCCATGAGATGGTTTAAGGACGATTAAGTACGGGAGTTTAAGGATGCTTAAGTCCATGAGTTGGTTTAAGGACGCTTAAGTCCGGGAGTTTAAGGACGCTTGAGTCCGGGAGTTTAAGGACGCTTAAGTCCGGGAGTTTAAGTCCCACTTGAGTCCGGGAGTTTAAGGACGCTTAAGTCCATGAGTTGGTTTAAGGACGCTTGAGTCCGGGAGTTTAAGGACGCTTGAGTCCGGGAGTTTAAGGACGCTTGAGTCTATGAGCTGGTTTAAGGATGCTTAATTCCGGGAGTTTAAGGACGCTTAAGTCCATGTCGATGTGTGGTTGTCGGGACCCGTTACCTCTCTGACGACGTTGAAGGATTACAACGACGGATATCAGAGGAGTTCAGAGATGTACCCTTGAACTGGATGTAAATTGATTTAAGGGAGCAGTCGTGCTCGGTCAATTTAATTTGAGGACTTACGCCATGATTGGGCTAAGTCCAGTTGAGAATGTTCAACGTTTTTATTCGTGGTTGGCCTATTAGGCCTATGCTAGGTCTTTGCCCCTGCACTGCATTTTATTTTGGCCTGTAAGTCCTATTTGATTTAGGCTCTGTCCCTTTATTTTTATGATGCAGAGCATCTGACAGACCTTTGTTTGGGCTCTGCCCTTTTAAAATAATGCATGGCATTTTATTAGGCCTGTTAGGCCTTTTTTATTGGGCTCAGCCCTTCTTTTCAGTAATGCAGTGCATTAACTATCTGATAGTGGCCATGTGTCCTGTCAGGCGCTTTGCGCCAATTAATGAGCGCAAGCCCATATGAAGGTGACACGTGTCACGCTCTGGTGAGCGCAAGCGCAGTTAGCGCAGTGCGCTGTGCCAGTCCGCTGCGCTGTTGCGCTGCTGACACGTGTCATGCTCTTGTGAGTTGCGCCAATTTCAGAGAGCAATGCTCTATTTTAAAAGCGCATAGCGTAAGTTATTCTGGAGCTGACACGTGGCGCTCTCAGGTGGCTTGCGCCAACCCAGGACCGCAACAGTGCAGATTTACAAGTGCAAGGCACAGTTTTAATATCTTGATCCAATTTTGGATTCAAGAAAGGAATCTTTTAAGATTCCAGAACCAGTGGTTGATCAAAAGGCAATGCCTTTGTTATTATTATATATTTTTTTTATGGAAGATCTTTGATATTTTTCTTAGATCAATGATCTTTTTTAGGAGTAGATTTTTTTTTTAAAGGTTTTTACCTTTTTCTTTCTTTGAGCTCTTCTCAAAATTGTTTAGAGGAATTCTCTGTTTTTCTCTCTGTGTTTTTCTGTTTCTGTGTGTTTTAGACTTAAAGTCTAGAGGCCTTCCTATAGTGCCATTTAGTTTGTTAAATTGGTTAGAGAGATCTTTCTCTGAGTGATTTAGGGATTTTTCCCCACCGTTGGATATTTGATCCAAGGGCTTCTGTTTTACAGAAGGCAATCTTCTTGTTTTAACAAGAACAGAAAGATCTTACTAGAATTTTAATTCTGTTTGGCGGAAACGCACCTGCGCTTGACACGTGTCGCGCAGCGCAGAGCGCAGCGCATCTGCACGCACCAGCGCAACTGCGCTGACACGTGTCGCGCAGCGCAGAGCGCAGCGCAACTGCGCTGATACGTGTCGTGCAGCGCAGAGCGCAGCGCTACTGCGCTGCCACGTGTCGCGCAGCGCAGAGCGCAGGTTAGCTGAAGCGTTGCTTCATTTATTTTAACTTTAATTTTTAGTTTAATTTCAAAGCAGAGCTTTGCTCTGATTGGGGGAAACAGAAGCGTTGCATCATTTCCCGCCTTGGAATTTGAACAGAGCTTTGCTCTGATTGGGGTAAACAAATACTAAGCTCATGGTTCAGAAAATACCTCATTTGGCAACTCAAGAATTTTCTTGAGTTTCCCCAAGTGTCCAAAATGCAAGTTTTCTTGGTTCAATGTGTTGGTAGTGAGCTTGTGCATCTTTTTTCTGAAGTGGGGTTTGAGTTTTGAGGTGTTTTTAATGGAGTTTTGGGGGTTTTGAAGATGGTGGAGGAGAGGGTGCTGCCTTGGGCTGAAGGAGGAAGGGAAAATGAAGGGGAATGATGGAGGAGAGAATTCCATGTTGTTCGCAAGCGGTCTACTCCGGGCTCCAACTACGACTACCCATCAATTCTTTTTGGGTGTCAAACCCGAAACATCTGCTGACTTATCCTCCCGGGCTATTGATATCTCGAATTATCTCGCTCGTAATCCGAAAGGAATCTCTTCCTGCTTTTATACAACAGCAACCAACTACTATAGGCAATAAAACCTTCCAATTTGATACAAATTTATATTTTTGGGGAACTTGTAGGAATGTGCTACCCACTCATTTGAAAGTGTCCCGCCGCGTTAGATAGATGTTCGCCGTGGGAGATTGGTATCTCCCAAGAACTAGCTAATATCCCGATTAGTTCTTATCCAAGACTTGTATCATTTGATGATACCATATGAATCGCTAGAAACAAAGGAGATCGCGAAATCTATAGATGGAGAACCAGCCATCTTCTTACAAGGAATTAATGGAAGTTGCAAGAGCGAGAAAAAGTCCTCGGTTTCGATGTTCCTGACAGGTTTGCAATTGAATTCCCGATCGAGATCATCGAGAAAGATATTCAAGAAAATGTTCTTTCTTATCCTTCGATCACATATTCATTCTATTCCTATAAAATAGGAGCTCTTTTTTTATTATTTCTTTCTGCTATATCCTTAATAGCGTTTGGTAATTTCTCCTCCGACCAGAAAGGTTATTTTTGGAGGAGAAACTATGGGCTTTTGGGATCTCCGTAGTTTTTCTGATATTCGCGGGTTCTTCAATTTTATTTTTCCCTCATAGGGGGAATAAGGTATTTAAATGGTATACTGTCGCGGTTGAATCAATTTGAAAAAGATCTAAAGTTAGCGATTCTCCTCTTTTTCACAAGCATGAGTAGGACTTCTAGTGTTGGGAAAAACAATTATGCTTCGCGATTCAATAATCCCTTTTTTTATTCAATTTTGAAGCTTCACTGTTCCTTGGGATTGGCTTTCGGCCTTTCCTGCGCAGCTTAGCTGGAAGGCGAAGAAGGCCTCCTTCCGGGGGGGGCCCAAATGTAACCCTCACCTTTCTCTCTCTCACACATACCTACTACTATATTCTATTCTTTATCCCATTTCTTTTTCTTTTCTTTTCTTTTCTTCTCCCCTCAATAGTAAACCCAAAAATATAACCATACACCCATAATCATGTAGGAAAATGTAACAAGTGTGGAAAAAAATGACATGTGCATAAAACACGATTAGTGCCCGATTAGCGATATCTACTCGCAATTAGCACAAAATTAGTGTATAATTAATCATAAAGACTTAAAATTTGCATAATTCACATGAAACACCCTCTTTTATAAATTTCCATAATTTTCCAAATTTTTCACAAATTTATCGGTATTTAATTATACCGCATTATTAAAATATTCAATATTTTATTATTTAATTATAAAACTTCCCAAAAATAATATTTTATTTTTTTTTGAAATGTTACAATCTTCCTCCCTTAAATAAATTCAGTCCCCGAATTTAAATTTAAACTCGCAAATTCTAAAAATTTTTAATAATTAGCTCAAGTCAACGGGGCTCCGAAATCATGGAAAAACGCGGAAATAATACAACGTGTCATGTGCGCATGAAAACGAGTACAAAGCTCAAAATCGAACTCCGTCAAGCGTTACGCAAATCATCTCATTTTGCACGCATATCCTCGTTTTCTGGACATCTACATGTGCCGCACACATTTCCTTAGAAACTGGCCGTATCCCAACGCCTCTGTAAGCATATCAGGTCTCTGATCTCGACGGGGAGTAATAACAGCTCGTCAGCGTCTCGCACGAACCTCTGGTTCCACTCGTCTGTATCATCGTCCACTATGACGTCACACCATGCTATCTGTGCACTGCAACTGTTCTCGGCCACGATCAATCCGAAGTCTCGCGCACGGACTTAAAGTCACGAACTCGGTATCTTCATCACTCGGTAGAAGATATCTGGCCGAACACGTCCTCGGGAACTCGTTCCAACCATCGGAGGAATACTCAATACTCGTCCGTTTTCGATCAACTCACAACGCCTCTGGTGAGGTCCTATATCCAAAGCTAGTCAGCTTGCTAATCTCTTATCACATGGTATCCGGGCAGCGTCAAACTTTTCGATCGAGTCATCAAGGTCACAAAATTTCCCAAAGGCTCAGTACCGGAGCACAGTCTAAAAATATCTGGTACATACCACGGTACCGCTGGACCGTAGAAGGGCAAACCCAAGCTTCACTGATGGCACTGCTAAACTGCCACAAACCGTAAGGTTCAAAGCAGTTCCATGGTCATCATGTCGAGTTAGGGTTTCATTCTTCTAGAGGGTCCACAGAATTACCTGCATGTTCCTCCGAACACTTTAAACTTGGGAAAATGGGTTTCTGACACTCGTTCGAACTTTTTAACTTTTCCTAGGCGACATGCGAATACCCTTCATCCGCACGCTAAACAATGCCTCAATCCTCCAGGAATGACGATACACCGGCGGTCATCTCTGAATCGGTCTGCTCAAGGTCTGAGTAAGATTCTCTCCACACTGGAAATCTTCAACTCAATTGGGCCTGCGTCGGCACATCAATCTGACGAATCACCTTCGTCTCCCAAATCGGGGTAGACTACTATCATCTGTCGCATTTCTGCCTGGAAGCTCCGGCGATCTTAGCTCGTAAGCTCTGGAAGCGACATCCTATCATCTCAGCAACAGCTGGGTCACCTGTCATAACGGTAAGCGACATCAAAATCTCTGAGGTATGCTATACATCAACAGTCCTCTCACAACTGGCAACTCTAACCATGGCCCGATCATCCGGTATAAAACCAAGCACTCTCCTCCACAAGAGGCCACAACACAACAATACATCGAAACGTTCCCATGTCACCAGAAAACACAATGGTCTGCCCTCGTACCAAACGAGCTCGCCCTGACCGCAACACTAGCAGCAGCTCAAACTTAGGTCAAACTATGGTGACAGGAACCTCAATCGAGTATCGAAGAAGGCAGATCACGGCATGAGAGGAAACGACAGATCCAGAATGGATACATGATCATAAGAAGGAACATCATCAATGAAAGTATGATCATGGAACTAATAGAATCGAGGATCTCTAATGGATGTATAATCATGGGTGTAAAGAGAATCATATGTCTTAAAACTATGTACATCCTAAGGTTTCTTAAGTGGAGTATCGTATCGTAAATATGCCGCGGAACATACGTACGGTACGTCACTCTACTCAAGCTACCTACTCCATCAATCAGGGTCAGCCTATGAAATGAATGTTCAGGTCTAATACCCCCCGTTCAAGTCTAAATTCCGTAAGGTGAAGCCTAGGTTCCGAAATACATACCCGCCCTAGACTCCGCAGAGTTAAACGTAGACTCGAACAAAGGTTAAACCTAGAGCTCTGATACCAACTTTGTCACGACCCAAAATATTAGCTCGTGATCAGCACTTGAATCACGCAACGTCAAAAGGCGTAACGGAATTCAAGTAAGCTGAAACCCAAAAATCTAAACCTTTTCAGAAAAATAATGGATGTGAGGTTTTGAAATAAAGGTATAATGAAAACAAGTTTTCTTAATGCATAGAAAAGGAACATGAATGATGCAAGTGAAATTTACTAGTTTGAAAACATGTTTCGTATCTTAAAAATTTCGGCAGCACCTCCTTCGTATATTTTGATTCAAAACCACAAATACATAGTAAGAATAATGGCATCCCCAAGCGGGAGCTAGCTTTTTGCCAAACGACGGATCACAACCACGCAATACAGCATAAATAAACATATGACGCCCAACGGCGAAGCTCACCACACTAGAATAAAGAATAAAGCGAGTAATCACAACCACAAGAAGCTAATTACCCCTCGCACTAAGTCTCGCAACCACAAACCGACTAAGTCTCATTACAAATACAATTTACTAATGTTGATTGATGGAGTTAATTGGATACAATAATGAAATACAGAAACAAGAGTGGGTACAATACAAATGCCCCACCTACCAATGCAAAACACCCGTGTGCAACTGTGTGCCAGCGAAGCCGCTACTGATCCAAGCGGTCAACCTGCAAGAACTGTGGCATAACGGGGGTGAGTTGCCAACTCGTGAGTAGAAAAAATATCAACAGATAGAAATCGAATAAACAACGACTCTTAGGTCAACTATATCATAAAGGTTATACTATGATATCTAGGGTGACCGGGCCTGTATATGTGCCAACAAGGTAGTCAATACCTATATACATGAAGATAACATCCAACAATAATAATCAATGAATGAATATGGATCTCGTCCAACCATAATCAAGGTATGTATGCATGTGGATCTCGTCCACCGAAAATCAATGTCTGTATGCACGAAAACATCATAAAAGAGTGTGCATGAAAGTATAAGGATATATATATCAACGGTGTCCCTCGTGACATATCAAAATCATGGAACTGGAGTGCCTAACATCGACACTCGAAAACATCATGAAAACCGTGCCCAGCATCGGCACGTAAATCCTCATATATCGGGCCCCGTCAGTCCGGATCGGCCCATAGGCTCCGTCAGTCCGGATCGGCCCATATCATCTCTCAACTCCGGTCGGTATCCTCCGGATATCTGCCGAAACCAAATATTATCACCGGTAGGTAGTGGTCCGTCTGCCAGGCTCATCGCCTACTGCGCGAAAGATCCTTTCTCGCCCCGGGGTACCATACCGGGTACACCATGTACCCGCAATCGGCCTCATCCGCCTCCTCGAATCGGGTTTCACATGTCGCTCTCAGAATCGAGAAAACACATGGTGGACGCACTGAAATATCATAACAAGAGAAACCGGGTTTTTAAAACAACACATAATCTCTTTTAAAATGTCCATGGTTCTCAAATCAAGAAATCTCATAAAAACAGCATATCTCAATGCGTAAAATCATAAAGCATGATGTATGCGACATATGATGGAAATGTAAGCATATCCGTATATCATGCAACAAGGAACAGTGATATATCATATTAAGGGAAAACCGCACCTTTAAAGAATTCCAGTTTTGAAAATATGCCCTGCGGTTCCCAATATCTCCAAAGTCAAATGCAACATCGTATATAAGTGCACGGGTAACTATAGCAAGTAAATGATGTATAGAGTCATATCATGATACAGCAATCCTACTGTGTAGTGACATAGCAATTATCGATGATGAAGTGTGTGAGCCGGCAAATCTGTGTAAGTGCACGGCAGCGCCCCGGCCGTCATTCCGAGGCCAAAATGCGGAAACGAATCCTTTTCTTTTAAACTTTTAAACCGGCACTACCGTGTACTTAAAACCCGGATCGGCCCATTAACCTAATTCTAGCAAACTAGAGAATGAGTAGAAAGCTATACCGTGCGATCCGTGTCCTTCGATCTTCGGCCTCCATCCCGATCTCCTCGCAGAATCTCCGGTCATTATCTCCTCATCGGAAAGGGCACCACATCGCCGGGTTCTTTTACGGGCTCCCACCTCTGGACCGAGGCAACTCGGACACGAAGTTGGCGAGCCGACGTGTCCAAGAATGCTGTAGGCTAATTGTAGAGTGGTTTGTCTCAAGGGGTTATGTGAAGTTGCCATTTGGATTTAGGAGGAGAAGAAGAACTTTGAAATGGGGCTATACGATTTTGTGGCTAGCAAAATAAGAATGTTAATCTTTTTTTCCCCACTACCAAAAATGAATCCCCTCTCTCTCACTCAAATGTGGCCGACCCCTCTAAAAAATGGGAGGGAAAAGGGATCAAAACCAAGCAAAAGAAAATGTATGATCACTAGAAAAAAGGTCACACCCAAGTCTTATCCAAATCCAACTCAATCCCATCTCATTAAATGCAAATGAAATGATCACAAGAAAAGCATCAAAAGATGCTAGAACCATCAAGATGCCTCATATCACAAATAACACCCTCCACATTGCTAATTTGCACATTTGCAAATAAGCCCCTCCCATCACAAAAATTCGGCCATGAAGGAACAAAGGAAAACTGGCCGAAACGGAATGCGAACTGGCAACTTCAAGAAACTGATCCCGTAACAAATTACAGGAAAACCCTGAAACTGTATATACATACCCGTATTTGTATTCCGACCGAATACAAATGTAATGTGACAAAATCTACACTGTACAATACTAGGATCCGGCTTAAACCAAAGCCCGCTAGTATTAACTGTCCGATCATGATCCGTGCAATACCGTACGTATATGATCGAACCCAGCCATATATCCATACGGCCTCTACAGCGTTTCGCCCGAAACTTGAGAAACTGTCTGTGGGGGACTCTAAAGACTCGTCAATAGTTTGGCTATGGATTTAACCACTAGCACGTCTGAGGTATTAGCCATACGTAACGGGATACCAGGTATTGACCAAAAGGGACGTCTGTGAGCGAACTCATCCTGACACCCTACTGAGCCTATCAGTGACAATATCCGTACAGTCCGGTCCGTTCGTCTATGAGCATCGCATGGCGGGCCTAGGGGGTTGGTAAAAGTCAGACCCCCAAAAGCAGTACAAGTCGTGTCGGAGCGTAGCCCAGAACATCCTGAGATATTAGTGGAATACCTACCAGTAAATCTCCTGCCTTGGCCAAGGACTTCGTGCAATGGCTCTCCTAGACACAGCGCGATCTCACCCCCCAATACCGGGAGAGACGAACCCCTGCAGATCCGCTCACTGCCTCCATGTGGCTCGGGACTGTACCTAACTGAAACCTGTTTGCACGACTCCTTTGCGCCGTGGTAGGGTAGTAATCAAAGTACAGTGGGAACTCACACGAGACAAATGACGATCTTAGGTCGATGAACTAACCTGTACACATGTCACCAGGGAACTGTTATCTGACGTCAGGTATAAGACCAACTAGCAAGTTCCCGGCGAGTCCTGTCCGGTGTACTCATAACCCAATGAGCACCTGTATACATCTTAGATGAACCAACTGACACTAGTGGCTTTGAGACCGTCTACCGCCCCTCGTCGGGGTCTGGACTGTATACACTAGTCTACTCTGGAGTATCGATGCCCTGTTTCGAAACTCCCACGACTAGGGACCTTTTAAGGATGTGCTTATAGACCCCAGCTCCCACGTATATGATCGCCATCAAACTGCTGGCCGTCAAGCAAGAATCCTAAGGGCTCTATCAACGCGCAATAGTGACATGTAAAGTCACCTAAAGCAGTACACGATGATAAAGATAAAGCAGATAGCATACTATCATCTTGAGTAAGACTGTCCCACCTGTATAGGTCCTCCCTCAATCATTCCAGTCACGTGCCTGTGATCTAATAATTGACTCTGAGGGCACTATATCCAACAATCCCCCACTTGCACTGAAGGCTAATTATTGCGTTGTGGTATACTCACAGCCCGTGTGATACCGAACACCCAACTCCTATACTAATCAGTCTCACAAAGCCAGATTAAGAAACTATTGCATTCGAGGAATAGCCTCAGTGAGTGGATCCGCCCTGATGTTTCTTTCTATGTCTCTTTTTATCTCAAGTTCACGAAGAAAGCCATCTCCCGAAATGTGCAATACCTGTCTTAGAATATTTCTGGATATCTGATGGGACCTAGTTCATAAATGAACTCCAAATCCAAACTTCTTAGACTGTATCGACAACTGAACTTAATCAGTATCATGCGCCATGCCTCCCTCAGTATCCGCTTGGACCACCTGTCCAAAATAATGCCCCTCATCATAGGGAAAATTATAACTCTGACAGCCACTCTGTCATCCAGTTCACCTTGGAAGCCTGGAATGATAACTGTCTCCTGAAGGAGGCTGCCGTTATCATATCCCTAGAACACCAACTTATGTTCTAGAACTGCTTCCTAATGTTTCTCCAGGATTGGATCAATATCAACTTATTGCATCTACTGCAAAAACAACATTTGGTGTGATACTTGATATCTCATGATTGACTCAATTACCTAAGCAGGTGATCTGATCTGCCAATCATGCACATCCCTCTCCCCTTTAGTCTGTAGGATCCCTTTAGAGAGGGTGACTTCATCACCTGCAGGTACACTACTGTGCCAGGAGTCGTCCATTCTAAAACACCTTTAGAATGCTGTCAAAGTACCCAAATTAGGAAACTACCCAAATCTAGATCTAAAACCATAGATCCAGTAACCAGAATGTCGGATATAATATCCAAGTTCCATGTGGAGAAACCACTGAGTGACAACCAAAGTATAACCGACCGTAGTATAGGAATTTCACTTCCTACTCTGTGTGTATCATCCAAATACCAGGACATCACATCCTACTACCTTCTTAACAGATCAATCCCCCATTCTGATGAAGTCAAACCTATGACTGTCACATCAGAAATAGATGATCTATCTCTGCTATATCTGCTTAAGTCTATAAATAGACATAAGCCACTTGTCCACTATGCTTCTGCTGCTCCCACTGACTACGACAACCCTCTGGCAGAATAATATAAACGTACACTTCTAAAGATAGTTTAGAAAGACGCTATACTCATCCTCCTGCTGGGTCTCAAAGTCTGGAAAAACAGCAATGGCAAGTTTGGGTAAACAAGAACCTCCCTGTCACCGTCCTTGAGGCTACCGGAGTACCTCTCGGGTGTCTGAGGTTACCCACCATATCTGCGGAGTGGCCAATGGAATGTCAAACCAGATTGAATCTTTAGGTTCTTATCGAATTTTCAGCACGTTTGCGGTTCTGGAGTCACTTCCAGTTCTACCATACCCCCACTACTATTTTCTTTAAAAATCCATTTTTATTAAAACTGTGACGAGTCAAGAAAAATATCACTATTGATCTTCCAGATGGTAGAAAGTCAACCCTCGCAATAGCCTGGGTCAACCCACAAACAGTCATTACAGAAACGTGCCATGAGTTATCCAGAGTCTGGTTTTAAGCATAAGCCGGACAACTCCTCGTACCTTTACATCGTTAAGATATGAACTGTTCTATATCCAATATAGAAATAGAGGCACTGATTTAATTGGAACCAGATTCAAATCATGCAGCTGTTTCTAGTGCATGTCAACTAATTGGAGAGAGGCCGATCAGTATTACTCAACTTAGGCGTACTTCCAATTATGAGTAATTTGAAAGAGAAGTAAGTTCTCTTAATCATTACAGTTAACTGAATAATATACACAAGTATCTACATCTTCGATCACCTTGAAAAATCCTGATACTTGCAATACCTGATTCTCTACTTTATTCATATACCTATAACTTCTCAAAACATAGACCTTGCATTTCTATGAAATACATGTCTAGGAACTAGAGAAGTCATAAGTAAACAGAATATAGTACGATTACCAACCCCTCTGTCCTAATGGACACTGGACAACATACAATACTCTGTATAAGTCCCCTGAGTCTAATAACTCATTCCCTGTGTGTCGTAGGTTGAAAACTGTACTTATGGTTAAGAAGAATTACACCGCTGTTTAATACTCCTTACCTAACCATCAACTGATATAAGTAAATGTCATAGACATAATTTCAAAAAGGTATATCTCACTCTATAAAAATAGACATACAGATATATCAATTTGAAATTGGTGCATAACAAAAGATATTCAAAACCAAATATTTGCCGTCCGGCAAACAACCCAGGTGACTTCCTCAAATATCACCAATTACAACGAATTCCGATATAATGAGGATAATCACCTAATTCCCAATAACATACTCCCACTCATCATCTGTAAGACCATACAGATGTGAGAATCATGCCTGGTAAATACATACCCTGGAGCAAGTGTATAATTGGGAAATCAGTTTTCTTTTAACAGTACACAGTGAAACTGAAACATGTAAATGTATCGAAGGGGTATCCGGGTATTCCTAATAATGCCTCTTCCATTATCAGATTCACAACTGTAACCGTATATTTCTTTGCCATCTCTCCAAATCCGTTCATATGTCTTTAGTCATTACATTCTGCACACCCCTTTAGGCAAAATGGTTTTCTTCCTTCCCTACCGTTCGGCACCAGCCTATGGTTTGGAAGAAGACTATCCAATAAGCATAATGGGTGTACTGTCCTAATCCTAGGAGCACTCACAACGCGAGAGAAGGTAAAGATAAAAGACAACTGAATAAAACCTTATTCTTATTTTTCCTGAACCAGAATCCGTCCCCGAACTGGAACACGTTCTTTTCGAGTTTATATATAACCATACGATAGAGTATCCAATAAACTGTGGATCTTCGTTGTGATACAGAGTGCTCTGGAGAAATACAAAGGTGATGTAGGATTGGCGAAGAAATACTTGGTTTGGCCGTGAATGGCAATCGTAATTTACTTTGCGCTCTTACTAATCCCTTTATTTGTCTTTACTTAATACCTTTTGTACACCTTTTAGGCTAAATGGTTTTCCTCACTCCCTACCGTTCGGCACCTGCCTATGGTTTGGAAGAAGACTATCCAATTTGCGTAATAGGTGTACCGTCCTAATCCAAGGAACACTCGCAACCTGAGAAAAGGTAAAAGGAAAAGACAACTGAATAGTCCTATTCGTTTTCTCCAGAACCGGAAACCATCCTCGAATAAATTCATTCGAGTTCGTATATAACCATACGATGGTTTTATCCAATGGAAGTGGACGTTCGTAGTAATACGGGGTGTCCTGGAGAAAAGGGTAAAAGTAGGAGTGGCAATGAGGTATGCAACTCGGACAATCCAAAAGCCAGTGTTTAAGAAGGTTCGGTCAACTTGGTCACTGAGTCATAGTCAAGGGTCGGGTCAAGGTCGCTGCCAAAGTGAGAGAAAAAAGAAACACTCAGCGTGCACTCTAACCTAGATCAGAATGGTTGTCACTTTATCTAATCAGGAAGCCTCCCACTGTAACGTCAAATTCTCCTCCAAACCTGATAGAAGAATTAGTCGGGATCACCCGAGGAGTAAACCAACTCATCAGTGGGAATCGTGATCCAACTATCATCGCATGATAACGTGATGAAATCCACTCACGTTATCACACTCCAGAAGGTATGCGCATATCTGGCAAGTTTCAGTTTCTTTAGAAACTCCCGATGTTAATTTACCCCATGCTCTTTTGACCTTGACGAAGGCCAACAAATCATAAGTCACATGTCAAGTTCTAACTGTCATTATCCAGGTTGATTTGAACCTACCCATACCTACCCTTGACTTTGGCCAACAAGGCAGTACGACTGTCCCAAACCAACGCATCTATCTTTGCAGCAGAAAGGTAACAAGCAGCTACCATACACTATGCCTTGACGAAGGCCAACAAACATAGCATGAATACTACGTGCTACATGTCTGAAATGACGGAGGGCTACGAATGGTTTTTGGCGAAAAACCTTTAACGTAATGAACTTGATATCGTTGAAGGAACCGAATAGCCTTTATAAAAATATAGTGGCGAAAACCTTTACTAAAGAGGTCACTCCTGGTGAAGGGATCTCGGCTCTTTCCCCGTAGAATGAGGTGCAGTATATTCTAACTGAATACCACGATGCAAAGCAAAAGTACTCAACTATAGTGAAGTTATTGCCCTGACGCAAACTTCTGTCCAAGGGGTCACTCCAGGTGAAGGGATCCCGGCCCTTGCCTCGTCAACTGAGGTGCTGGATATTCATAACCGAATACCACTGTGCAAAGCAAAAGAGAACGTCCTTGTAATAACAACTTTTTGAAAAATTGTTCCAACAAGATCAGAATAGGTTTGTTTCGCTTGCATTGATCCAAATCAATGCAGTCCCATCAATTGATCACACCAATAAAGAACGAAAATAATGATGTACGTATATGCCATCCGCATTCGCCACTAGGTCCCGTCATCACCCGTTAGGTTACTTAACTAAAGACAGAGCGGTGACTGGACTAGCGCGGATGCAAAACATATACAACAACTACTATTATATATATCAATATATAATATTCGCTCAAGGCGTGATAAAATGCAACATCACAGAAAAGTAATAAGCATCATAGAACAATACAGATATCTGGGATCCCCGGGTTTCATAGAGCCGCTACTGAAACCCGACGTTCACCTGGTCGTGTGGATAGCCTGTGCAATGAAATCCTAGACCCCTACGGGTGCGGCAAGTTACCCGCAAAAACCTGAAGCGAGGCAGCCCCCTCCAGCAACGTAAATGGACCACCCAGCACTTTACGGAATCCGGTAACTTGGGCACCCCTCCTTGGGTCAACCTATACCCCGTACGAGTGCGGCGAATAGCCCGCCAATTCTAGAGTGAAGCCCCCTCCGTTTCAACGCCATGAGATGCTGGCTCGTTGCCCTCTAGAACCCGGCTACCCGTGCACCCCTCCGCGGGGCAATCCTAGTACAGAAAGTAAAATATACATACAACAGGTACATCGACCTCAGCCCGGTCGGGCCCCAAAAGAATAATATACAAACAGGCAGCGACGGCAGTCCACATGTCGGACGCTCGCCCTGCAATATCAAATGTACATATTAATACCAAACTGTACTACCATTGCATCTAAGCTATCCACTACGACAAATCCGCAACATCACAGCACAACACAGAACATCAACGTGAATGTCACGTTCGCAAATCTGTCTAAAAGGGCCATAGCAGTTTGACAGGTTTTACCGATCAAATGACATTCACGGTCGTAGATATAATGTAAATACTGTGAAGTAACATGTTTAAAATTTTTGATCCACTAAATTTACCGAAGTGGGCCCTAAGCATTAGTGTAGCACTCAAAATAAATCTGGGCCACAAAAGAATATACCAGAAACCCTATTTCCATATCAAAAACCCACTGTAGAAATTTGGTGCAGCTTGGCCACAGTGCGGCGGCGGATCCGCGGCAAAAATGTCGTTTTGGCCGCAGATCCGCCGCGCTACAGTAATTTCAGCCGACCAAATTTTCACAGAATTCTTATAAAACCCTGCACATATTTTTGCAATGTACCGAATAATTTTTTGAGCACAGCAAAAATTCGAAAGAAACCTGGACTTGAAAATGGGGTTTTTGGAAAATCCGTTCGATCGAACTTGTAAACACGTTAGGGCAAGCTAGACTGGGTCAATGGCGTGGCTCTGATACCAGTGTAAGTGCACGGCAGCGCCCCGGCCGTCATTCCGAGGCCAAAATGCGGAAACGAAACTTTTTCTTTTAAAATTTTTAACCGGTGCTACCGCGTACTTAAAACCCGGATCGGGCCATTAACCTAATGCTAGCAAACTAGAGAATGGGTAGAAAGCTATACCGAGCGATCCGTGTCCTTCGGTCTTCGGCCTCCATCCCGATCTCCTCGCGGAATCTCCGGTCTTCATCTCCTCGTCGGAAAGGGCACCACATCACCGGGTTCTTTTACGGGCTCCCACCTCTGGACCGAGGCAACTCGGACACGAAGTTGGCGAGCCGACGTACCCGAAAATGCTGTAGGCTAATTGTAGAGTGGTTTGTCTCAAGGGGTTATGTGAAGTTGCCTTCTGGATTTAGGAGGAGATGAAGAACTTTGAAATGGAGCTATATGATTTTGTGGCTAGCAAAATGAGAATGATAATCTTTTTTTCCCCACTAGCAAAAATGAATCCCCTCTCTCTCACTCAAATGTGGCCGGCCCCTCTAAAAAATGGGAGGAGGAAAAAGGAATCAAAACCAAGCAAAAGAAAATGTATTATCACTAGAAAAAAGGTCACACCCAAGTCTTATCCAAATCCAACTCAATCCCATCTCATTAAATGCAAATGAAATGATCACAAGAAAAGCATCAAAAGATGCTAGAACCATCAAGATGCCTCATATCACAAATAATACCCTCCACATTGCTAATATGCGCATTTGTAAATAAGCCCCTCCCATCACAAAAGTTCGGCCATGAAGGAACAAAGGAAAACTGGCCGAAACGGAATGCAAACTGGCAACTTCAAAAAACTGATCCCGTAACAAATTACAGGAAAATCCCGCAACTGTATATACATACCCGCATTTGTATTCCGACCAAATACAAATGCAATGAGACAAAATCTACACTGTATAATACTATGATCCGGGTTAAACCAAAGCCCGCTAGTATTAACCGTCCGATCATGATCCGTGCAATACCGTACGTATATGATCGAACCCTGCCATATATCCATACGGCCTCTACTGCGTTTCGCCCAAAACTCGAGAAACTCTCTGTGGGGGACTCTAAAGACTCGTCAATACTTTGGCTGTGGATTTAACCACTGGTACGTCAGAGGTATTAGCCATACTTAACGAGCTTCCAGGTATTGACCGAAAAGGACGTCTGTGAGCGAACTCATCCTGACACCCTACTGAGCCTGTCAGTGACAATATCCGTACAGTCCGGTCCGTTCGTCTATGAGCATCACATGGCGGGCCTAAGGGGTTGGTAAAAGTCAGACCCCCAATAGCGGTACAAGTCGTGTCGGAGCGTAGCCCAGAACACCCTGAGGTATTACTGGAATACCTACCAGTAAATCTCCTGCCTTGGCCAAGGACTTCGTGTAATGGCTCTTCTAGACACAGCGCGACCTCACGCCCCAATACCGGGAGAGACGAACCTCTGCAGATCCGCTCACTGCCTCCATGTGGCTCGGGACTGTACCCAATTAAAACCTGTTTGCACGACTCTTTTGAGCCGTGGTAGGTTAGTAATCAAAGTACAGTGGGAACTCACACGAGACAAATGACGATCTCAGGTCGATGAACTAACCTGTACACATGTCACAAGGGAACTGCTATCTGACGTCAGGTATAAGACCAACTAGCATGTTCCCGGCGAGTCCTGTCCGGTGTACTCATAACCCAATGAGCACCTGTATACATCTTAGGTGAACCAACTGACACCAGTGGCTTATGAGACCGTCAACCTCCCCTCGTCGCGGTCTCGACTGTATACAATAGTCTACTCTGGAGTATCGATGCCCTGTCTCGAAACTCCCACGACTAGGGACCTTTTACGGATGTGGTTATAGACCCCAGCTCCCACGTATATGATCGCCATCATACTGCTAGCCGTCAAGCAAGAATCCTAAGGGCTCTATCAACGCGCAATAGTGACATGTAAGGTCACCTAAAGCTGTACACGATGATAAAGATAAACCAGATAGCATACTATCATCTTGAGTAAGACTGTCCTACCGGTATAGGTCCTCCCTCAATCATTGCAATCACGTGCCTGTGATCCAATAATTGACTCTGAGGGCACCATATCCAACAATCTGTGTACGTGTAACATACGCATCATCGATAATGGTGTAAGTATACTAACACAGGTATATACAATGCAATAATAGTATCATGAATGCAGCATAAGGTAAAACATCAGATCATCATATTCGTCTTATATTCTTTCATCGCATTTATATTTCACATCAAGTCGAGTTTACCTAAACATTCTATCTCTACTATAAATATAGATATTTAATCTAACATACACACCCGAACTATACAATCAGACTTGAAAAGAAGCGAATCATCGTTTTGAAAATAGGGGTTACGGTGTTTTAAGGAAAAGATATCATTTGAAAATCCGTAACATCCCTCGAAGTATATATTTAAAATACATACGATTCTTTGGTTTAGAAAAGAGTATGGTTTGGATGACGCCTCAACATTGACTATCCAGTCCTACAGTACCCTAAAGGGCAATATCGACAAACGTCGTCCTCGAATTCCATCATCACATAATAGCCGTAACACATCACTTCTAACTATCCTCTAGTTTCTAATATGGTTTCGTAGCTATCCTCATTGTAACCCTAGTTTCCTAATCTAGGTTTCCTAACCATATTCTATAATCAGTTTTCCATCAATACATTGCGGGGGTGCTATAAGCCATCCACCCGACTTCCCCTGTGGATATAGATCCACTCAACTGGTCTTCGCTCGCCGAAATTGATGACGCCATGCTCCTTCTCCTCGGAATCCATATGAGGGTACCTACAAGAATAAAAAATCGCAATACGTATTAAAATCGAATCCGGAAAACCGATACGGCGCACGGTGTGCTCATAGGTTAGAACTTATGGCCTACACGTGCAAAACATTCAAACAACCCCTGTTGTCGATGTACAAACATCCGACAACCAAATACAAATCCAATTGTCAAGAAATTGCATTTCAAAATACGGAAAACATAGCCTAAAACACACCAAAATGCTCCCAGATTTTCCCCAGGTGACAATTAGCCAATTCTGCATATAGGAGGGATATATTTTAGTGTAAAAGGAGCCATGGACCAAACCTGGGACCCTATTTCCCTGCTCTGGCGGCAAATTACGGCCAGAATGGATAAATCAGCGGCCATGGGTTAGGGTATGGGGCTAGAGTTTCAGTGGTAGCTTCCTAGGTGCCTGCACGACTCCCAGAAATTGCAAAATCATTTCTAGTGTCCCCGGGTTGCTCCAGATACCAAAATACACTCTCAAATCATACATTTATCCGATGTCGGGGTTAATAAATCTGTGTTTTGGGTTTGCTAAGCTCTGGTCTAGGTCATTAAACAGCACCCAAGTCTAGTTAACAACCACAACATCACCAATTTCAAACAAACACTCAACCATTTACTTGGGTTTCCCAAAGTTCACTAAACTTCACAATATCGGTTTAAAGTTATCATGAATGTAAAAGCAATGTGAATACTAAGCTCATGGTTCAGAAAATACCTCATTTGGAAACTCAAGAATTTTCTTGAGTTGCCCCAAGTGTCCAAAATGCAAGCTTTCTTGGTCCAATGTGTTGCTAGTGAGCTTGTGCATCTTTTTTGTGAAGTAGAGTTTGAGTTTTTAGATGTTTTTAATGGAGTTTTAGGGATTTTTGAAGATGGTGGAGGAGAGGGTGATGCCTTGGGCTGAAGGAGGAAGGGAAAATGAAGGAGAATGATGGAGGAGAGAATGGTTAAGTCAAATGTAACCCTCACCATTCTCTCTCTCACCCATACCTACTACTATATTCTATTCTTTATCCCATTTATTTTTCTTTTCTTTTCTTTTCTTCTCCCCTCAAAAGTAAACCCAAAACAATAACCATACATCCAGAACCATGTAGGAAAATGTAACAAGTGTGGAAAAAAATGATATGTGCATAAAACACGATTATTGCCCGATTAGCGATATCTAATCGCGATTATCACAAAATTAGTGTATAATTAATTATAAGGACTTAAAATTTGCATAATTCACATGAAACACCCTCTTTTAGAAATTTCCATAATTTTCCAAATTTTTCATAAATTTATCGGTATTTAATTATACCGCCTTATTAAAATATTCAATATTTTATTATTTAATTATAAAAATTCCAAAAAATAATATTTTATTTTTTTGAAATGTTACAATTTCATTGGATGAGGCTGTTCGAGCGCAGCGACAGGAGGTTGTCATCCCGGTTACCCAGTTGTTCCTTGCGATCCGTATGCAGCAGTCCGTCACCTACATAGCACCAGTGGATGCAGCCCTAGTTGACGAGACACGTATTCCAGAGACTCTGAGAGTTCCGGGACAGTGGAGGACCCGTACCGGTGTACCAGCCCAGAGACAGAGGCTTAGTCGTCGAGACAGATTTCGTGACCGTCGCGGGAGTAGCAGAGGTTTAGGACGAGGACAGTCGTTCAGCTCTCATCCCAAGGAGGGTCAGCAGTTGTCGCATGGATGTTTTCGATGCGAGAGCCTTCAACACTTCATTAGACATTGTTCCTTAGCACCACGTCAGGCTTATGTGTAGAGAGGTCATGGACGCGGAAGGTTCGCTCAGAGGGGACAGGTTACCAGAAGAGGAGTTCAGCCAGTTGCGGGTAGGGGGCAAACACGAGTGTTTGTTTCTACTCATCGGGACGCGCGGGCTTCCAATGCTTGGTTTTCAGGTATTCTTAATTCGTATGTTCTTTTGATGTATTTTTTTGTTTTTCACACCTTGTACCGTGGTTGGGACGAGAGTCGTGTTAGGTAGATCAGCCGTTTGTTGTGTTAATTTCTTTCAGCGATTCTTTTGTTGCGCAACACGTATTTCAGTTGTGTGCCAATCGGGTAGGAGATTCATCCGTCACTTGATCCTTCTAGAGATGTTGGATTTGACGTTCTCCTAGGCACGAACGGGTTAGCTACGTGCTAGGCGTCTGTGGATTTCCGCGAGAAAATAGTCAGGTGTTGTTTTCCCGATGAGTCGGTTCTTGTTGTGCGGGGGGATAGTGGTGCCGCCTCTCACAGCTTGAATTCAGCCTTTTCGCTAGTTGGCTTTTGAGGAGAGGATGTCGAGGATTCTTGGCGTTCATTCGTGATACCGGATCCACAGTTGGTTTGTTGGACCGGGTTCCTTTCGTGCGAGAGTTTTCTGACGTTGTTCCAGATGAGCCGGCGGAGCCTTGGGAGCTTAAGGATCAGCTGCAGAGTTGTTTGTTGGGGGCTTGTGCGTTTGAGTGTTTCGCATTAGGGAACTCCTATTTCTGTTCATTAAGGAGAAAGACGACAGATTGAGGTTGTATATTGATGGATCGTCAATTGAACCGACTTACGGTGCAGATAGGTATTCTTTACCTTGCATTGGTGATTTCTTCGATCAGCTCCACAGTGTGAGACATTTTCTAAGTTTGTTGGGGATCAGGTCATCGTTGTTGCGGGTTCGGAGTGATGACATTCCGAAGACTTCCTTGTGCGTGCTACGGGCTTTGTGTGTTTTGGTGGTGTCATTGGACTCACCAATGCCCTAGCATCATTCGTAGATATGATGGACCAGATTTCTTCAGGCCGTTCCTCGACCAGTTATTGTTATGTTATTGACAACATTTTGGTCTATTGCTGTTGGAGATAGTGCCCTCAGAGTCAATTATTGGATCACAGGCACGTGATTGCAATGATTGAGGGAGGACCTATCCCGGTAGGACAGTCTTACTCAAGATGATAGTATGCTATCTGGTTTATCTTTATCATTGTGTACTGCTTTAGGTGACCAGACAGGTCGCTATTACACGTTGATAGAGCCCCTAGGATTCATGCTTGACTGCCAGCACTATGAGGGTGATCATATACGTGGGAACTGGTAGTCTATAAGCACATCCTTAAAAGGTCCCTGGTCGTGGGAGTTTCGAGACAGGGCATCGATACTCCAGAGTAGACTAGTGTATACAGTCGAGACCCCGACGAGGGGCGATGGGCGGTCTCACAAGCCACTGGTGTCAGTTGGTTCACCTAAGATGTATACAGGTGCTCATTTGGTTATGAGTACACCGGACAGGACTCGCCGGGAATATGCTAGTTGGTCTTATACCTGACGTCAGATAGCAGTTCCGTGGTGACAT
This sequence comes from Agapanthus africanus, assembly GCA_030015575.1. Lineage (NCBI taxonomy): Eukaryota > Viridiplantae > Streptophyta > Magnoliopsida > Asparagales > Amaryllidaceae > Agapanthus > Agapanthus africanus. The sequence goes on along the minus strand of CM057337.1, from coordinate 380,414,841 downwards.
GTGTACAGGTTAGTTCATCGACCTGAGGATCGTCATTTGTCTCGTGTGAGTTCCCACTGTACAATGATTACTACCCTACCACGCTCAAAGGAGACGTGCAAACAGGTTTTAGATGGGTACAGTCCCGAGCCACATGGAGGCAGTGAGCGGATCTTCAGGGGTTCGTCTCTCCCGGTATTGGGGGTGAGGTCGCGCTGTGTCTAGGAGAGCCATTACACGAAGTCCTTGGCCAAGGCAGGAGATTTACTGGTAGGTATTCCAGTAGTATCTCAGGCTGTTCTAGGCTACACTCCGACACGACTTGTACCGCTTTTAGGGGTCTGACTTTTACCAACCCCCTAGGCCTGCTATACGATGCTCATAGACAAACGGACCGGACAGTATGGATATTGTCACTGACAGGCTCAGTAGGGAGTCAGGATGAGTTCGCTCGCAGACGTCCCTTTTGGTCAATAGCTGGTGGCCAATCACGTATGGCTAATACCTCTGACGTGCTTATGGTTAAATCCACAGCCATAGTATTGACGAGTCTTTAGAGTCCCCCACAGACCAGTTGCTTAAGTTTCGGGCGAAACGCTGTAGAGGCCGTATGGAGATATGGCAGGGTTCGATCAGATACATGCGGTATTGAACGGATCAGGATCGGACGGTTAATACTAGCGGGCTTTGGTTTAAGCCGGATCCTAGTATTGTACAGTGTAGATTTTGTCTCATTGCATTTGTATTTCGGTCGGAATACAAATGCGGGTATGTATATACAGTAGAGGGGTTTTCCTGTAATTTATTATGGGATCAGTTTTTGGAGTTGCCAGTTGTAAGTCCACGTTGCTCACCCCGGTTCTTACAGGGAGGCGGAAACGGCGAAAAACAATTATTTGGCGCAAGGCAACATGGACTTGAAGTCGGATCTTTGCTAAACTAGCAAACTACTAGAGGCTTTAACTACTATGCCATAGAAATTATACCTCACGAAACCGGTCCTTCGGGTCTTCTCTCCGCTTTCCGGCTCGTCCAACCACGCTCCGTGGATCGATCCGGATCTTGGTCACCTCCGCGGCCTCCTTGAGTCGAAGACGATCCACCCGAGAGATGTACACCGAGCTCCACCTCGAGCCGAGGCAACTAGGGCAACGAGATCGCTAGTCTAGATGCCCTAGGTTGTGTAGTAGAGATATATGGAAGTGTTTGTCTTTGTGGGATCTTTTTCTCTCAACACATGAGATCAAAAGAAGAAATCAAGAGGAGGAAGAAGGAGGAGCTAGCAACCATGAGAGCTTTTCTTTTCTTCTCACAAGAACAAGAGATAGAATGAGAAAAGAATTATGAGCTAAAGAAATGAACCATGGTTGCAATAATAGTAAACAACATAATTACAAATTCTATCATGATAAAGTTGATGCTACATTGAATTGACCATTTTCATAATCAAAAAGAAAAAGAAAATCCAAAGAAGGGTGTAGACCTCTCATGAAGGTCAACGGTCAACACCGGTCAACGGGTCAACAAAGTCAAGAGAGGTCATGGTGGTCAAATGGTCAATGCAATTAGCCATCAAAAAATTATCACTAAAAGGATTAGTAAACAATGTCTCCGGCTCATAATGGTTTTGACCGAACGAATTTCCAAAACCCTAATGAGCCTTCCACATAACGGTTTTGGCCGAACCAACTGCCAAAACCCTAATGAGGCATCTCCTGCTTCATCGCTCCTCAAAACTGTGCATACACACCCGCATCCGCATTCCGTAGAATGCGAATGCACGGAAGACAAAACAAATCCATCTGTACAATACTAGGATCCGGCTTAAACCAAAGCCCACTAGTATTGCCTGCCCGAACAGCATACGCACACAAGTGCACGTAAGTGATCGCAGCCCTGCCGTAAAATCATACGGCATCTACACGTTTCGCACAGTGCAGGGAAACTCTCTTTGTGGGACTCTAAAGACTCGACACTACGCTGGCAGTGGGTTTAACCACAGACCGCAGGCGGCACTAGCTGTACGTAACGGTCCCCAGGTAGATGTCGATAAGAAGGCCGATGAGGTAAACCCATCTGAACTCCTACTGAGCCTGTACGTGACAATCTCTGTACAGTACGGTCAGTTCGTCTGATACATCGCATGGCGGGCCTAGGGGGTGGTGAACGTCAGTACCCTAATAGCGGTACAAGTCGTGTCGGAGTGTAGCCCAGAACACCCGGAGATAACACTGGAAACCTTCCAGTATATCTCGCTTGCCCTGGCCAGGGACTACTCGTGTAATGGCTCTCCTAGACACAGCGCGATGTCAACCCCCAATACCGGGAGAGACGAATCCTGTCTAACCGTCACTGCCTCTAAGTTCTTCGGGACTGCACCCAACTGCTACCTGTTTGCACGACTCCTTTGAGCCGTGGTAGGGTAGTAATCTAAGTACAGTAGGAACACACTCGAGGCGAAGTGACAGTGTCAAGTCGGCGGACTAAGCTGTACTCATGTCAGCTGGGAACTGATAACTGACGATAGGTATAATACCAACCAACAGTTCCCGATGAGTCCTGTCCAGTGTACTCGTAACCTAACAAGCACCCGCATACTATCTCCAGTACGACGTACTGATGGCTGTGGGACAGACCACCTCCCCTGCTGGGATAAGAAGCGCATACGCTAGTCTACTCCGTAGTATCGATGCCCTGTCTCGACAGTCCAACGACTAGGGACCTGTATAAGGATGTGCTTATAGATTACCCAGCCCCTACAAGTGTGACTGCCATCACAACGCTGGTAATCAAGAAAAGATCCTAAGGGCTCCACTAATATGTATAAGCGATATGCTAAAAGAAACACATGCACATATTGAAGTAGAGACAAACCAAGTAGCATGCTACTATTTTGAGCAAGATTGTCTATACAACTGTGAATATCCCAAGCTTCCATTAAGTAATATACAAGCTAGTATGATACAGTAATGGCCTCTAGGGCATATACACTAACAATCTCCCACTTGCACTAAGGCCATGTACTGGCATATCGAAAACCTATCATCTCGATCAGCCGCTCGAACTGAGTCTGGGGTAGGGCCTTCATGAGTGGATCTGCAGTGTTGTTCTCCGTATTTACTCTCTTCACCTCGATATCCCTGATCAGGTGGTACCGCCTCAAAATGTTCCTGGACTTCTGATGGGACCTGGGTTCCTTCGCTAAAGCTATAGCGCCGTTGTTGTTGCAATACAGCGGTATTGGATCAACAATGGTAGGAACTACTTGAAGCTCCATGAGGAACTTCTTCATCCAGACAGCTTCCTTTGGGCATCGCAAGCAGCTATGTACTCCGCTTCCATAGTTGAGTCTGCAACGGTCTCCTGCTTGGAACTCTTCCAGCAAACCGCCCCTCCATTGAGGGTAAAGACATAACCCGACATGGACTTGGAGTCATCCTTGTCACTCTGGAAGCTGGAGTCACCAAAGGCCTCGAGCTGGAGGTCTTTTCCGCCATACACCAAGAACATCTCCTTAGTCCTTCTCAGGTACATGAGAATGTTCTTTACCGCTATCCAGTGTTTCTCCTCTGGGTTCGACTAATACCGGCTTACAACGCTCAATGCATATGCTACATCTGGTCTGGTATATAACATCGCATACATTATAGAGCCTACCGCAGAAGCGTAGGGTATAATAGACATGCGATCCCTTTCCAAATCAGTCTTGGGAGACATCTCTTTAGAGAGGGTGATCCCGTGACAAGCCGGTAAATTACCGCGCTTGGAATCTTCCATACTAAACCTTTTCAGTATGGTGTCGATGTACCTTGACTGTGAAAGTCCTAACATCCTATTAGATCTATCATGATAGATCTGGATCCCCAGAATGTAGTTGGCATCGCCAAGGTCCTTCATGGAGAACCTCTGCGACAAGAATCCTTTGACTGACTGTAGCATAGGAATATCATTTCCAATTAGGAGAATGTTATCCACGTACAAGACGAGGAATATCACAGTTCTCCCTACAATCTTACTGTAAATGCATGGTTCTGGGTTTTTGATAAAGTCGAATTCTTTGACAGTATCATCAAAACAGATGTTCCAACTCCGCGATGCCTGCTTAAGTCCATAGATGGACTTTAGCAACTTGCACACTCTACCGCTGCTCCCACTCTGAATGAATCCCTCCGGCTGATCCATATAGACGCACTCTTCTAAATTTCCATTTAGGAAAGCCGTCTTTACGTCCATCTGCCAGATTTCATAATCGTGGAAGGCAGCAATGGCAAGAAGGATCCGAATGTATTTCAGCATAGCCACTGGAGAAAAGGTCTCGTCATAGTCCAAAACAGGTCTTTGACGAAAACCCTTTGCAACAAGTCTAGCTTTATAGGTCTCAACCTGCCCATCTACACGAATCTTCTTTCTGAAGATCCATTTGCATCCTACGAGTTTTACCCCATCTGGAGCAAAGTCCAAAGTCCAAACTTTGTTGGTGTACATGGACTCCATCTCGGTCCGTATTGCATCCAGCCAATTTACCGAGTCACCGCTCTGAATGGCTTGCTGGAAGCTAGTCGGCTCACCATAACCCATGGTGCAATCCTCACTATCCCCGTCTATGAGAAAACCGTAGTATCTCTCGGGCGGATGAGACTGCCTACTACTCCTGCGGAGTGGTGCTGGAATGTCCTGTTCTTTCGAACCCTCTGGTTCTACTAAGCTTTCAGTAATAGCTCGTGGTTCTGGAATTTTTCCAGTTCTATTGCGCTCCCACTTATCTGGTTTTCCAAAAACTCAGTTTCCAAGAAGCGGGCATGACGAGAAACAAAAACCTTTTGTTCCTCTGCGTAATAGAAAAGAAACCCCTTGGAGTTCTTTGGGTATCCCACAAACTTACACTGTACTGAACGTACCTCGAGCTTGTCCGTATGCTGCTTTTTGACAAAAGCTGGACATCCCCATGTCTTAATGTGATTAAGATAGGGTTTCTTCCCACACCACATCTGATATGGTGTAGTAGGCACAGTCTTAGTTGGAACTCGGTTCAAAAGGTATGCAGCTGATTCTAGTGCATAACCCTAGAAGGATCGCGGTAACTCATCCTTACTCTTCTTTGATCGAACCATATCCAATAAGGTTCGATTCCGCCTTTCCGATACACCGTTGTGTTGTGGTGTGTATGGAGGAGTAAGCTGAGAGAGAATTCCATTCTCTTTTAAGAAGCCCAGAAACTCGGCACTCAAGTATTCACCACCTCGATCAGATCTCAGTGTCTTGATACTTTTGCCTGTTTGTTTTTCAACTTCATTCTTGTATTCCTGAAATTTCTCAAAGGCCTCGGATTTGTGCTTCATCAAGAAGACATGCCCATACCTAGAGAAATCATCTGTGAAAGTAATGAAGTATGAATAACCACTTCGCGCATGTGTAGACAATGGACCACACACATCACTGTGTATGAGTCCCAAGAGCTCGCTCGCTCTTTCTCCGTGTCCAGAGAACGGAGTCTTTGTCATCTTTCCCATGAGACAAGATTCACAAGTGGCATAAGACTGGTACTCGAACGGATCGAAGTATCCTTCTTTATGTAACTTAGTCAACCATGTCTCATTAATGTGACCCAGTCTACAATGCCATAAGAAAGCATGATTTAATTCTGGAGACTTTCATTTAGGTATGTTCTGGACACTGAAGACCTGAGCTTGATTCAAAACGTATATACCGTTTTTCAATGTACCTGACCCAATCAGAACTTTATTTAGGTGGATGTTTACTACATCGCTTACAAAAGTAAAATCATATCCTTCCTTAGAAAGTATGGATACAGATATGATATTACAAGTCGCACCTGGTACATAAAAACAGTCACGCAGAATCAATATCTGCCCAGTTGTCAATCCTAGATGATACTCCCCTACGGATTCAGCATACATGCTCATTCCGTTAGCAACCCTGAGAGTCATATCACCTTTCTTGATAACCCTACGGTTTCTCAGAGCCTGTAACGAATTACAGATGTGAGTTCCTGATCCGGTATCCAATACCCAGGAAGTAGGGTTAACTGACATACAGTTCTCTATTACAAACACACCCGAAGCCGAAGCCACAACATGCTTCGAATTCTGGCCACTGGCTATACTAGCCCTGCAATCCTTCTGCCCATGTTCATTCCCGTAACAATAGGGACATTCCTCTTTTACTACATCCATTCCCGAAACTTCTGCCCTTCCCTTTCTTTCTACTTCCCTGATTTCCTTCAGAGTAGTAGGTAGAGACTGTTGAACTAAGTCAGCATCTGACCCGTTCTTTAACATGGTCTTTAGGTCCGAGACCTCAAAAGAGCTGGTCTCTGTAAGGACGTTGCCCCCTACGATGACCCGATAGCTAACCTCGCTGGAAGCAATTCATTCGAGGTCTCATATCTTGCGATACGAGATTGCTCTGCATATAAATTTTTGTTATAGAGGAAGATAGAAACTAAGTCCATCTTCTCGTACTGCCCCTGGTATGCACCATCCACTGAGGCTAAAACGAGGCACTTGGCTTTCGCACATTCCTTTTCCGATGACCTACGGATATGAATATCCGTGACAGGGGAAGCTGGACCTGAGACAGGATGGGTGGGATTAGTTAAGAGATGTCCTAGCTTATCATGGGCATTGGACATCTGGACAGACCTTTGCCAGTCATAACAGTCAGATTCAGTCTTTTTATTATCTAGATGTAACCTAGGTGCGGTCACTGGGTCGCTGCAATTAAGAGAGAGAGAAGAAAACACTTAGCATGATGCATTTGCAAGTTTAGATTGGTTTTTAATTTATCTAAACAGGATGGCTCCCACTGTCTCTCGAATCCCTCCTCAAACCATAAAGGAAGAATTAGTCAGGATCAATCTCACCGTACAATACTTGCTTAACCGTTCAGCCAGGCCAGTGTCAGTACTTCGAGGGAGGGTTTCCAACGCTTTCGCGAAGTTCCTTAATTAAATAACCTCTTTTCCCTGTAGGCGTAACCCCGCTAACACCTTTCTAGACACCTACTTGGTTTATAGCATTGATCGTTAAGTGATAAAGTTCCCGAGGAGTAGCATATACTCACAGTAGGATCGGGATCCAAATATCATCGCGTGACAGAACTGAAGGAATCCTACCAGAATTATCACACTCCAAATGGTATGCAGCGCTAGCACGTTTCAGTACTTATGAAACTCCCGATGTGGATTTTTTCCCCATGCTCTTATGACCTTGACTTTGGCCAACAAATCATAAGCCACATATCAAGTTCAACCCGTCATTGTCCAGGTTAATTTAAACCCACCATCACATACCCTTGACTTTGGCCAACAAGGCAGTACGACTGTCCCAAACCAACGCATATATCTATACTACATATGAATACCCAACAGCTACCAAACACTGTGCCTTGACTTTGGCCAACAAACACAGCTTGAATACTATTGACTATCCATATGAAATGATGGAGGGCTACGAATGGTTCTGGCGAAACCGTGAACGTAGTGAACTTGATATAATCGATGGAACGAGATAGCTTTTAAAAGGAGAGGTTCAAGCTCCGCGTTTAAAAGTTGGTTTTCAAGAAGAACCGAGTGGTTTTGAAAGTGTTCCAACGACTGTTACTTGGCTTATTTTTTCTTGGATTAATTCCAATGTGTCCCATCATTTAATCCTACCATTGCAGAAAACAACCAAAATATGGCGTACGCTTATGCCATCCGCATTCGCCACGGGGTCCCGTCATCACCCGTTAGGTTACTTAACTAACGACAGAGTGGGGGCTGGACTAGCGCGGATGCAAAACATAAGCAACACCTAAATAGATATCATATATAGATATATAGCAATGATAGCCATTCCAGATCACAGATGAACACTTTGGATATACTAGGAATTCGCGATTCGTTCGAGCCTGCAACGAAAAGCGGATTACACGGTCGCGATGAATAGCCAAACCCCACCCTAGACCCCTACGGGTGCGGCAAACAACCCGCCAAGTACCCGAAGAGAAGCAACCTCCCTCAACCCGTGAGTAGGCCACTCGGCACTTCGAGATACCCGGTAGTTTGTCCACCCCTCCTTGGGTCTATCCTAGGAGCAAAAACAGTAAAAAGAAATTATACAATGACGGCTACAACCCCGACCCGGCTGTGCGGCCATACAAATAATATTACATCAATTTACAAATTTTACAATGAATGAAAGAAAAAAGAAACTCTCATCTCACATCCACCCCGGCTATTCATCCGCGACAATCCACCGAGTTCATATCCACAAACCATCTACATTACAGATCACATATATGTATAACCCCCACTAATTGACGTATAGCGATTAGCGGACGTTCAATACATATATCACATCACAGATAATATCCATTAACCAAAGTCTACGGAATATCGATCAAAATACGGATTTTTAACCACCCCAAAAGTCAATTTGCTCTCTGGAAAATCTGGGTAGAAAAAACATGTCTTAAAAATCACAAAACAGCCAAACTAAAACACTACACAAAACCCGATCCACTGCCGAGTCAAATCGGCCGCGGAACCGGGGCAATACGCATGTGTAACGTTTTGAAAATCGTTTCGGTGAAATTTCGAAAAAATATGTAAAATAAGGCGGTTTTCTGTAAAAAGTCAAAATACAAATATCTTATTATAAAAATTAAATATACATATTCTAGCTATGTAATTGCTATTATTTGGTGTTTATTGAGCCGCTGGTGAAATTTCAAATTTTCTGAAAAAAATATTATTTTATTATTATTTTAAGCCGTCACTAATACATTTAATTAGGGAAAATTACATATTGGAATGAGTTGAAAAAAAATTTTTGCATCATAAAACATTAAATAAAATTTTATCATGTGGTTTTTGGAACGAAATCATTTGCCAAAACGGTTTAGAAATTATTGAAGAAAAAGGCTTTTTTTTAGCGTAAATGGATGTTTGGGGTATCGTATTTATCATTTTTCATCACCCCACACCCGTACCCACATCCACACACTCCCATTTACTTCTCCCCTTGAAGAATTCAGCAGCCCCCATCTTTTCCCCCCACTTGAATTTCAAAGGAAAAGAAATGAAAGAAAAGAAAAGAAAATGGAGAAATGAGGTGGACCTTTGACCTTGAATTGACTTTGACTTCTCCCCCCATTTTCTCTACCTCCCTCTCTCTCCTCTCCCACTCCCATTCCAGCAGCCCCCCCTCCGACAGCAGCAACAGCCCCCCCCATTTCCCTTCTCTTTTCTCTTCAAAACTTCATCAAAAATTGCCTCAAATCCATCAAAAAAAATCCCAAAACCCAAATCCGACTCCTACCCATTTTAGCTTAGCCCGTATAGCATGGATCTTTGTGAAAAGAGAGAATTTTGGAGGGCCATGGATGCTTGTGGATCTTCAAATGTTTTTGGGTATAATTCTAAAACATTTTTGCTTAATTTGTTACTAATTTCTTAAAGCTAAACTACTTAAGTGTTAATTAGGCTTAAGTTGCAAGTTTTGGAATTCAAGTTATGAATTTGAATGCAAGTTAGGGTTTTATAAAATTGGTGTATGGTTGTGTGTTATATTTAGGCTTTTTTGTCATGTTAATACAAGATTAGTAGCTTGTGCTAATGGTTAGTTTAAAAATTGTGTTAATTTGCTAATTTGCTTACTAGGTTTTTGAAATTGGTTAAATACTTGGGATTAAAAATGTGTTTAGGTTTTTCATGACTTCATTAACTTTATTAAGTGTGGTTTAATGCTTTAGATCATGCAAATCTAAGCTAGATTGTAGTTTGTGCATTTTGCTTTGAAATTGCTAAATTTTAGGTATTTTGTAAGCTAGAATATTAGGGTTTTTGGAATTTAATGAGATTAAATTCCGGGAATTGTTTATATGAATTATTTAAGATATTTAATAAGTATATTGGCCGCTACATTCATTTAAACATCATGTTTTGTACAAAAACGGCGAATTGTGCTTGCTAGATTTTCGGAAAAATGACTTTTTAAGTGAAATTGGGGTTTTTTTGAGTTTTAACCTAGTTTATATTAAAATTAGTGTTCGTGAATGTGCAAATGAGTGTGATTGGATTTTTCTCGATGGTTTGACGTTTGTACATCGACATCGAGGGTTGGTTTGACTATTCTTGCATGCGTAGGCGATAGGTTTGGACCTATGCATGATACGCGTGCCGATTTGATTTTCGTATGCCGTTTCGATTTCGAATTTAGTTTTAATGCGATATGGTGCGTTATGATATGTAGGTACCCCCATGTGGACTTCGAGACGACAAGCAAGCGCGTGGCGACGTCGGCACCGGCTAGCGAGGACCAGGTGAGTAGATTTATATCTACGGGGAGAAGTCGGGTGGATGGCGTATAGCACCCCCGCAGTCCGTGGTGGTGTATACGGATGCGTATACACACCAACAAGTATTATATGTTATTTAGGATTAATAACGATGCTTAGGATAGATATTGGTGTGTTGGATTATTTTAGCGTTGCGAACCCTAGGGTAGTGTTGCACTACACATACACACATACATACTTGCATACTTTCCTATTGATATGTGCTCATGGGATTCTTTATAGTTATGTGTTCACATGGGTATGGGACTATGTGTTCACATATGGACTGAGGATGATACTTGGGATTGAGCTGAGTCGATGAGATTTGATTTGAGGCCGTGAGATCGGTGATATAGCAGGGTTCGTATCTTAGATACGACATGACGTTGTAGCGGGTCCTTGACGTAGTGTTTCACACACATCCACGCATACGTAGGCGGTATCAGTATGGTACTAGACGTAGATCAGTACCGCGATCATGATATTTGATAAAGAGGATACCTGGTGAATAGTATGATGAATGTGATATTGACCCGTACCCAGATTTGGGATGCCGTACGACGGATTTACGTACGAGCTATATTGATGATTGATCCGCACTCTTGACTTGGGATGCCTGATTATAGATATGGTATCGGCTATGATATTATTGAGGCAGGATCACCGACTATACATATACAAGTAGATATATGTATCGACTCAGATGATAGGCGGTTTCCTTACCTGTAGTTCAGCTCGTTAGCTTAGCCCTTTAGTTTAGTTTAGTTGTTAGATTAGATTCGATTCTTACCTATTTCAAAAACTAACGAATCGTGGGTATTTTAAAAGACAGCCCAAGGGATCCTACGGATATTTCAAAAGACGTATCTTTTCATAAAAATACCGTAGCCCCTATTTTCAAAACCCCATGATTCGTGTTATTTCAAAAGGCGCCATTTGTAGGACTTATATTAGATTATTACAGATTAGTTATCGTTGTGTCTAGTATTCAGCTCCCGCACATTATTGTTGTTCGTTCTGCCTCGCATACTTATTTTGCTGCATATTCCATTATTGATATCATGCTGATAGGACACCAGCACCATTACCGATGATGCGTATGTACCACGTACACCTACTTGCCGGCTCACACACATCTTCATCGGTAATTGCCATGTCACGTACACTTTAGAGAATATATTTGCTTGACTTAGCTTGTTAGTTAGTAGTTTGATATGATATTAGTGTACCTGCCTTACATGCCTAGTTTATTAATCATACATTGCAACTTGGTTATTGATACCATATGCATTCATTATCATTGACATCTGCACTTGTGATGATTTCTTGAGATTTATGATATTTCTGGATTTCGGGGAAAGCCGCAAAATTTACAACATATGATCTTTTAAAATATAAAATGTTGCAGTTTTCTAGTGATGTAAAGTGTCGTCCACCATGAGTTTGCTGTGGTTTTCGAGATCCGTGTCGAGGAGTGGAGGAACCGCCACGGGTATATGGTGGGCCCGGTATTGTACCCCGGGGCAAGAGGAATGTGTTGTTGACGTTGAGCCTGGCTGGGGAGCACTACCTACCGGTGATATTACCCGACGCGTCGGATATCCGGAGGATACCGTCGTGGTCTTGAGATGGATGGTAGGGGCCGGTCTGGACTGACGGCGCCCTAGATATTGAGATTGAGACATTGATATTTCGAGACAGTGAGATTTATGTTTTGTGTCGATGCTAGACACTGTTGATACTGATTTCATTTATGATACCTCAGTTTAAAAATACGAAGGAAATCTCACTAATTTATGAAAACAGTTTCTTCATTTACATGTATTCTGTTTTCATGCATGCATACCTCATTCATATGATATATTGCTACCTGAGGCACTGACACGGGCACATGAGTTTACACTCGGGTTAGATATTTACCCTAGCCATTGTTATAGGCTGCATGATATATACATTTTTGAGGATATATTATGATCATTGACCTAGGATTGCGTTATTTATGCGATTTCTGTGCGTAGATGTTTTTCTACTCACGAGTTGGCAACTCACCCCCGTTGTGCCACAGTTCTTGCAGGTTTTGCCGTACAGGTTTAATTACGGCTTTGCGGGCTCAGTTTCATTCGGGTGACTTGCTAGTAGGTAGGTTTTTCTTGTATCGTACCCATCATATTACCTTGTATAATATTATTCCGTTGTATCTAGTAAATTCCATCAACCAACCATGTATTTATTGAGATAGAGACCAGTGTTGTTTATTCTTTCGACCTTAGAGTCGCTCGTTATATTTCTGGTGGTTTTGAGTTTCCTTTTGAGTTTTGATCCTCGCCGTTTGCGTTGTATATTATATTGCTTGTGTGGTTGTGACCGTCGTTTGACGAAGAGCTAGCTCCCGCTTGGGGATGCCTTTTTCTTGATTTCATATACTATTCATGTTGTATCCCGTTTGAGGGCCAGTATTTACAAAGGAGACTCTGCCGAAATTTTCAGTAAATTTTTGATGTTTTTAAAAACCGCATAATTCGGCTTATGCTATTGAAACTACTTGCTTTAAGTTGGTTTTTCCTGCACTCTACTACTTTTCTTGGTTTGGATTTCTGGGTTTTTGGTTTACTTAGATTACGTACGCCTCGAGACGTTCATAGTTTAAGTGCCGGTCATGTTCCGTACTTTCGGGTCGTGACAATGTTGGTATCAGAGCGTTAGGTTTTAACCTTCGGAGCGTAGGATGACCCTTGGTTGATGGAATAGGTGACTAAAGTAGAGTGACGTACCGTTGGTATGTTCCGCGGCATATTTACGACACGCCACTCCACTTATGAAGCCTTAGGATGTACATTTCCTTGTTCAGTATTATATTCATTCCGATCTAGCCTCATCAGTATCAGTTATGGTTTTGCTGCTACGGTTACGGGCAGGGAGAGCTACGGCTAGAGTTGCGGTCAGCACAAGCTCATCACGAACGAGGACTGACCAGGGCGAAATTCCGGCGACACACGATTGCGGAGATGTGTCTTTTTACGGTGTTTTCGCGCCACGAGCATTTGATGGGTCGCTGTATGAGATTTCTTGGATGTGCCGATGAGTATCAGAGGATTGGGCCACTGACAGAGGCCAGCCAGATTTTGATGACCGTTGGTGTATTACTTATTCATGATGATTGAGGCACTGTTCAGCATGCAGACGAGCGAGCCAGTTGTTGCTGCGAGCGATGAGATATCGCCCCATATGTTGGAGCTATTGCGGGGCGAGTTGTACGAATAGATGATAGAAGGTCGCTAGTCACCCGATGATGAATGACTAGGACAGGTGGTTCGTTCGCTTACCCCGATGCGAGGTCATCAGATAGATTGATTCCAGCTAGAGACGACTTCACGCAGAGACGTGAGGGTCGACAGAGACGATCGAATGTCGGAAACCTATTATTCCAAGTTTAAAGTATTCGGAAAGACATGCAGGCAATTCTATGGTCCCTCTAGAAGAATGAAACCCTAACTCGACTTAATGACCGTGTGGAAGCCTTTGAACCTTCGGGTTTGCGGCAGTTCTACGGCGCCATTAGTGAGGCTTGGGTTTGCCCTTCTACGGCTGGACCACCGATGCTGTGGTATATATATTTGATACTATTAAACTGTACCAAGATGTTGAGCTCTTGGGGGATTATGAGGTTTCGACGAATCGATCGAATGGTTCGACTTCAATCGGATGCTAGGTGGTGAGATGCATTCTTGGAAGACTCCAGATACGAGGATAGCCGTTGGAGCTCAGTCCATGCAGCCACGACGAGACGGGTCCGAAGCGGTCGACATTAAAGAAAAATGGAGTAAGAGGTTCGTATAAGATCTGGATATGATGACGTTCCCCTCCGCCGACATCAGAGATGCGATGCGCATGCCGAGGCAGAGTACTGGATATACCTTCCAGAAGGAGTCGCGATGAATATGCAGTCGTTCCAGAGCAAGATGCAGATATAGGAAAGGACAATGACTTCCGGACAGTTGGCAGAGACGAGACATGGAAGAGACCATGAGCAGGATTCCTTCCAGGACACTGCTGCAATGATACTTGCACCCAGGATCAGATGTGTCACGTACATTCAGAGAGCCAGAGGCCGACGCCAGTGATATGCTGTCTTACGAGTGGTCGTGATGATTGACCGGGAGATGACAAGAGACGTGCCAGAACTGGATCAACCCCATTAGCACACCCGACAGGGCCGATGAGCCGATGGACCGATAGATTGGTAATTCACAGTGAAGACCTTGACCCAGGAGTGGTCATGGTTACGCACATCAGCAGGAGAGAGTTCATGATCATCGACGAGACGTCCCACTAGTGACCGCGACAGTTGGCCGAGATTCTTAGAGGATGCGCTTGAGCAGTACTATTCTGCCATTATTGATTATGATGTTTTGGGTGATTTATTCGTATGATTTGATTTTGATGATTGAGGATTTTCGATCTTTGCACAGTGTTACACTTGATATCGTTTTCGTGCTTTAGTTTCACATGTTTGTGATTTTACGGTTTTAAACAGTTGAGTTGGTTTTGTGCGTATGCATGCACAGGATTTCGTTCCTGCACTCTGTATAGTTTATATATGCTTGCAGTGCAGTGATACGCCTTTTGTGCACTTAGATGCACTGGACTTCGATTTCGATTGTGATACTCGATATTTGTTTTGTGCACCTTGTGCACCTGATTGATTTTGCGCACGTTCGGCGCTTGATATTGGATTTCATGATTTCGTGTACGATGGTTGCACCTGATTTGGATTTTCGCGCATGTTGGGCGCATGTTTTGAAGGGTGATTTTGGTGCACACCAGAGGAACATCGAGATTTTTTTTTTCGTGCATGTCAGATGCACCTGATTTTGCTGTCAGGCACACATGTTGCCCACGACAGATGTTTCATGCACACCCGATGCACTTAGATGTTGTTCCTGTGCGCATGTATGACACATTCATGGATTTTGATTTCCGTGCGCACCAGACGCACGTAGCATTCATGTGCATATTTTGGGATTGATTTCTTATAGAGCAGTACGTTTTTATGATATTGCTATGTGTTTTCGTACTGAGAAGGACTGGTCAGAGGACGGTACCTGAATATATTTTGCATGCATTGATAGTTATTGAAGGGATTTCCAAAAAGCGAGCTATAGCCTCAGTATTTACCTGCGTGTCTGATATGACACGAAATGTTTAAAACAAGGAAACCCTTCTAAATTGTTTCCAAAACGGCGGAACGTACATTTCAAACAAAGGTATCTATGTATATAGTTATTTTCTTATGATAGACGTCCGCCACTGTGCAGTGTTATATGCGTTGCACAGCGACTTAAAGAGATTTGGCATGCATTTCCTTCAGATACTTACAGATATAGATTCGATATTTACATGTATAGTTTCGAGTTATGTCATATTGGTTTTGATTTGGATTTGGCATTGATGTCTTCTCCAAGACTCCGATGATTGCGGGATGCTTGACGGAGTTTTGATTTGAGTTATATGCTCATTTTTCAAGCGCATGCGCTGCGCTACGATTTGTTTTATGTATTTACAATTTCGGAGCCCCGACGACTTGATGGGTTTTCTTAGATGTTTTAGTATTTGGGGGAGTTTGAATTTAAATTCGGGGACCGAATTTCTTTAAGGGGGGAAGATTGTAACGTTTTGAAAATCGTTTCGGTGAAATTTCGAAAAAATCGGTAAAATAAGGGGGTTTTCTGTAAAAAGTCAAAATACAAATATCTTATTATAAAAATTAAATATACATATTCTAGCTATGTAATTGCTATTTTTGGTGTTTATTGAGCCGCTGGTGAAATTTCAAATTTTCTGAAAAAAATATTATTTTATTATTATTTTAAGCCGTCACTAATACATTTAATTAGGGAAAATTACAAATTGGAATGAGTTGAAACAAATTTTGTGCAACATAAAACATTAAATAAAATTTTATCATATGGTTTTTGGAACGAAATCATTTGCCAAAACGGTTTAGAAATTATTGAAGAAAAAAGGCTTTTTTTTTAGCGTAAATGGATGTTTGGGGTATCGTATTTATCATTTTTCATCACCTCACACCCGTACCCACATCCACACACTCCCATTTACTTCTCCCCTTGAAGAATTCAGCAGCCCCCATCTTTTCCCCCCACTTGAATTTCAAAGGAAAAGAAATGAAAGAAAAGAAAAGAAAATGGAGAAATGAGGTGGACCTTTGACCATGAATTGACTTGGACTTCTCCCCCCACTTTCTCTACCTCCCTCTCTCTCCTCTCCCACTCCCATTCCAGCAGCCCCCCCTCCTACAGCAGCAACAGCCCCCCCTCTCATTTCCCTTCTCTTTTCTTTTCAAAACTTCATCAAAAATTGCCTCAAATCCATATAAAAAAAAATCCCAAAACCCAAATCCGACTCCTACCCATTTTAGCTTAGCCCGTATTGCATGGATCTTTGTGAAAAGAGAGCATTTTGGAGGGCCATGGATGCTTGTGGATCTTCAAATGTTTTTGGGTATAATTCTAAAACATTTTTGCTTAATTTGTTACTAATTTCTTAAAGCTAAACTACTTAAGTGTTAATTAGGCTTAAGTTGCAAGTTTTGGAATTCAAGTTATGAATTTGAATGCAAGTTAGGGTTTTATAAAATTGGTGTATGGTTGTGTGTTATTTTTAGGCTTTTTTGTCATGTTAATACAAGATTAGTAGCTTGTGCTAATGGTTAGTTTAAAAATTGTGTTAATTTGCTAATTTGCTTACTAGGTTTTTGAAATTGGTTAAATACTTGGGATTAAAAATGTGTTTAGGTTTTTCATGACATCATTAACTTTATTAAGTGTGGTTTAATGCTTTAGATCATGCAAATCTAAGCTAGATTGTAGTTTGTGCATTTTGCTTTGAAATTGTTAAATTTTAGGTATTTTGTAAACTAGAATATTAGGGTTTTTGGAATTTAATGAGATTAAATTCCGGGAATTGTTTATATGACTTATTTAAGATATTTAATAAGTATATTGGCCGCTACATTCATTTAAACATCATGTTTTGTACAAAAACGGCGAATTGTACTTGCTAGATTTTCGGAAAAATGACTTTTTAAGTGAAATTGGGGTTTTTGTGAGTTTTAACCTAGTTTATATTAAAATTAGTGTTCGTGAATATGCAAATGAGTGTGATTGGATTTTTCTCGATGGTTTGACGTTTGTACATCGACATCGAGGGTTGGTTTGACTATTCTTGCATGCGTAGGCGATAGGTTTGGACCTATGCGTGATACGCGTGCCGATTTGATTTTCGTATGCCGTTTCGATTTCGAATTTAGTTTTAATGCTATATGGTGCGTTATGATATGTAGGTACCCCCATGTGGACTTCGAGACGACAAGCAAGCGCGTGGCGACATCGGCACCGGCTAGCGAGGACCAGGTGAGTAGATTTATATATACGTGGAGAAGTCGGGTGGATGGCGTATAGCACCCCCGCAGTCCGTGGTGGTGTATACGGATGCGTATACACACCAACAAGTATTATATATTATTTGGGATTAATAACGATGCTTAGGATGGATATTGGTGTGTTGGATTATTTTAGCGTTGCGAACCCTAGGGTAGTGTTGCACTACACATACACACATACATACTTGCATACTTTCCTATTGATATGTGCTCAGGGGATTCTTTATAGTTATGTGTTCACATGGGTATGGGACTATGTGTTCACATACGGACTGAGGATGATACTTGGGATTGAGCTGAGTCGATGAGATTTGATTTGAGGCCGTGAGATCGGTGATATAGCAGGGTTCGTATCTTAGATACGACATGACGTTGTAGCGGGTCCTAGACGTAGTGTTTCACACACGTCCTCGCATACGTAGGAGGTATCAGTATGGTACTAGACGTAGATCAGTACCGCGATCATGATATTTGATAAAGAGTATACCAGGTGAATAGTATGATGAATGTGATATTGACCCGTACCCAGATTTGGGATGCCGTACGACGGATTTACGTACGAGCTATATTGATGATTGATCCGCACTCTTGACTTGGGATGCCTGATTATAGATATGGTATCGGCTATGATATTATTGAGGCGGGATCACCGACTATACATATACAGGTAGGTATATGTATCGACTCAGATGATAGGCGGTTTCCTTACCTGTAGTTCAGCTCGTTAGCTTAGCCCTTTTGTTTAGTTTAGTTGTTAGATTAGATTCGATTCTTACCTATTTCAAAAACTAACGAATCGTGGGTATTTTAAAAGACAGCCCAAGGGATCCTACGGATATTTCAAAAGTCGTATCTTTTCATAAAAACACCATAGCCCCTATTTTCAAAACCCCATGATTCGTGTTATTTCAAAAGGCACCATTTGTAGGACTTATATTAGATTATTACAAATTAGTTATCGTTGTGTCTAGTATTCAGCTCCCGCACATTATTGCAGTTCGCTCTGCCACGCATACTTATTTTGCTGCATATTCCATTATTGATATCATGCTGTTAGGACACCAGCACCATTACCGATGATGCGTATGTACCACGTACACCTACTTGCCGGCTCACACACATCTTTATCGGTAATTGCCATGTCACGTACACTTTAGAGAATATATTTGCTTGACTTAGCTTGTTACTTAGTAGTTTGATATGATATTAGTGTACCTGCCTTACATGCCTAGTTTATTAATCATACATTGCAACTTGGTTAATGATACCATATGCATTCATTATCATTGACATCTGCACTTGTGATGATTTCTTGAGATTTATGATATTTCTGGATTTCGGGGAAAGCCGCAAAATTTACAACTTATGATCTTTTAAAATATAAAATGTTGCGGTTTTCTAGTGATGTAAAGTGTCGTCCACCATGGGTTTGCTGTGGTTTTCGAGATCCGTGTCGAGAAGTGGAGGAACCGTCACGGGTATGTGGTGGGCCCGGTATGGTACCCCGGGGCAAGAGGAATGTGTTGTTGACGTTGAGCCTGGCTGGGGAGCACTACCTACCGGTGATATTACCCGACGCGTCGGATATCCGGAGGATACCGTCGTGGTCTTGAGATGGATGGTAGGGGCCGGTCTGGACTGACGACGCCCTAGATATTGAGATTGAGACATTGATATTTCGAGACAGTGAGATTTATGTTTTGTGTCGATGCTAGACACTGTTGATACTGATTTCATTTATGATACCTCAGTTTAAAAATACGAAGGAAATCTCACTAATTTATGAAAACAGTTTCTTCATTTACATGTATTCTGTTTTCATGCATGCATACCTCATTCATATGATATATTGCTACCTGAGGCACTGACACGGGCACATGAGTTTACAGTCGAGTTAGATATTTACCCTAGCCATTGTTATAGGCTGCATGATATATACATTTTTGAGGATATATTATGATCATTGACCTAGGATTGCGTTATTTATGCGATTTCTGTGCGTAGATGTTTTTCTACTCACGAGTTGGCAACTCACCCCCGTTGTGCCACAGTTCTTGCAGGTTTTGCCGTACAGGTTTAATTACGGCTTTGCGGGCTCAGTTTCATTCGGGTGACTTGCTAGTAGGTGGGTTTTTCTTGTATCGTACACATCATATTACCTTGTATAATATTATTCCGTTGTATCTAGTAAATTCCATCAACCAAACATGTATTTATTGAGATAGAGACCAGTGTTGTTTATTCTTTCGACCTTAGAGTCGCTCGTTATATTTCTGGTGGTTTTGAGTTTCCTTTTGAGTTTTGATCCTCGCCGTTGGCGTTGTATATTATATTGCTTGTGTGGTTGTGACCGTCGTTTGACGAAGAGCTAGCTCCCGCTTGGGGATGCCTTTTTCTTGATTTCAAATACTATTCATGTTGTATCCCGTTTGGGGGCCAGTATTTACAAAGGAGACTCTGCCGAAATTTTCAGTAAATTTTTGATGTTTTTAAAAACCGCATAATTCGGCTTATGCTATTGAAACTACTTGCTTTAAGTTGGTTTTTCCTGCACTCTACTACTTTTCTTGGTTTGGATTTCTGGGTTTTCGGTTTACTTAGATTACGTACGCCTCGAGACGTTCGTAATTGAAGTGCCGGTCATGTTCCGTACTTTCGGGTCGTGACAGCATGTCATTGCCGCGGAACTGCGGCGGTTTGATCGAATCACAGGATCATTTTTCTGCAGTGTTTTTACAAAACCCTGAGACGATTTTTCATATATTTTAAATCACTTTTTGAGCAGTATAAAAATTGACAGAAACTTGAGGTTTTGCGGACGTGTTTTGCGACTTTTTTCCGATCGATATTCTAAACACTTTGCTAACTTACTAGTTTATGTTTAGCTAGGCTCTGATACCACTGTAAGTCCACGTTGCTCACCCCGGTTCTTACGGGGAGGCGGAAACGGCGAAAAACAATTATTTGGCGCAAGGCAACATGGACTTGAAGTCGGATCTTTGCTAAACTAGAAACTTGCAAACTACTAGAGGCTTTAACTACTATGCCGTAGAAATTATACCTCACGAAACCGGTCCTTCGGGTCTTCTCTCCGCTGTACGGCTCGTCCATCCATGCTCCGAGGATCGATCCGGATCTTGGTCACCTCCACGGCCTCCTTGAGTCGAAGACGATCCACCGGAGAGATGTACACCGAGCTCTACCTCGAGCCGAGGCAACTAGGGCAACGAGATCGCTAGTCAAGATGCCCTAGGTTGTGTAGTAGAGATATATGGAAGTGTTTGTCTTTGTAGGATCTTTTTCTCTCAACACATGAGATCAAAAGAAGAAATCAAGAGGAGGAAGAAGGAGGAGCTAGCAACCATGAGAGCTTTTCTTTTCTTCTCACAAGAATAAGAGAGAAAATGAGATAAGAATTATGAGCTAAAGAAATGAACCATGGTTGCAATAATAGTAAACAAACAAATCCTATCATGATAAAGTTGATGCTACATTGAATTGACCATTTTTATAATCAAAAAGAAAAAGAAAATCCAAAGAAGGGTGTAGACCTCTCATGAAGGTCAGTGGTCAATACCGGTCAACGGGTCAACAAAGGCAAGAGAGGTCATGGTGGTCAAATGGTCAATGCAATTAGCCATCACAAAATTATCACTAAAAGGATTGGTAAACAATGTCTCCGGCTCATAATGGTTTTGACCGAACGAATTACCAAAACCCAAATGAGCCTGCCACATAACGGTTTTGGCCGAACCAACTGCCAAAACTCTAATGAGGCACCTCCTCCTTTATCGCTCTTTAAAACTGTGCATACACACCCGCATCAGCATTCCGTAGAATGCGAATGCACAGAAGACAAAACAAATCCATCTGTGCAATACTAGGATCCGGCTTAAACCAAAGCCTACTAGTATTGCCTGCCCGAACAGCATACGCACACAAGTGCACGTAAGTGATCGCAGCCCTGCCGTAAAACCATACGGCCTCTACACGTTTCGCTCAGTGCAAGGAAACTCTCTGTGTGGGACTCTAAAGACTCGACACTACGCTGGCAGTGGGTTTAACCATAGACAGCAAGCGGCACTAGCTGTACGTAACGGTCCCCAGGTAGATGTCGATAAGAAGGCCGATGAGGTAAACCCATCCGAACTCCTACTGAGCCTGTATGTGACAATCTCCGTACGGTCCGGTCTGTTCGTCTGATACATCGCATGACGGGCCTAGGGGGTGGTGAACGTCAGTCCCCTAATAGCGGTACAAGTCGTGTCGAAGTGTAGCCCAGAACACCCTGAGATAACATTGGAAGCCTACCAGTATATCTCACTTGCCCTGGCCAGGGACTACTCGTGTAATGGCTCTCCTAGACACAGCGCGTTGTCAACCCCCAATACCGGGAGAGACGAATCCTGTCTAACCGTCACTGCCTCCAAGTGCTTCGGGACTGCACCCAACTACTACATGTTTGAACGACTCCTTTGAGCCGTGGTAGGGTAGTAATCTAAGTACAGTGGGAACACACTCGAGGCGAAGTGACAGTGTCAAGTCGGCGGACTAAGCTGTACTCATGTCACCTGGGAACTGATAACTGACGATAGGTATAATACCAACCAACATTTCCCGACGAGTCTTGTACAGTGTACTCATAACCTAACGAGCACCCGTATATTATCTCTAGTACGACGTACTGATGGCTGTGGGACAGACCACCTCCCCTGCTGGGATGAGAAGCGCATACGCTAGTCTACTCCGGAGTATCGATGCCCTATCTCGACAGTCCGATGACTAGGGACCTGTATAAGGTTGTGCTTATAGATTACCCACCCCCCACAAGTGTGACTGCCATTACAACGCTGGTAATCAAGCAAAGATCCTAAGGGCTCCACTAATATGTATAAGCGATATGCTAAAAGAAACACATGCACATATTGAAGTAGAGACAAACCAAGTAGCATACTACCATTTTGAGCAAGATTGTCTATACAACTGTGAATATCCCAAGCTTCCATGAAGTAATATACAAGCTAGTATGATACAGTAATAGCCTCTAGGGCATTTACACTAACACCATTTTGTTTTCCGTTTCGGCCAATTTTCTTTGTATCTTTCATTGGCCGATGATTGGTGGAGGAGGGCTTATTTGCATTTGTGCAAATAAGCATTTGTGGAGGGTGTTATTTGATTCTTGTTGTTTCATGATAATTCCTCTACCATTTGACTTCTTCTAGTAATCATAGCTTGACTTTCTTATTCATCATGGTTCACTCTTGGTATCATCATACTTGATGATGATGTTTGGTGATGATGGAGGGTTATGATTCATGGAGTGTTTGGATTAGTTTGTGATCATTTTCTTTTGTCAATGATCACCCTTTCTCTCTCTTGTTTATTGGAGACACCCATATTCATTTGGCCACACACTCTCCACTCTATTCTCTCCATGATATGGCCGGCCAAAGAAGGGAAGGGGCTGTCCTATATTTTTGGTGTGGGATTTTTGCTCTTTTGGCTTTGTAAAATCCCACAAGATCCATCTCCATAAGCTCATATCATTTCCTCCACCAAAGGCATCCTTCATAAACCCCATGAGACACATAGTTCTCTACACGATTCTACAGCAAACCTTGGGCACGTCGACTCGCCAACTTCGTGCCCGAGTTGCCTCGGACCAGAGGCGGAAGCCCGTAAAAGAAGCCGGCGATGTGGTGCCCTTCCGGCGAGGAGACGAAGACGGGAGATTCCGCGGGAGATCGGGACGACGACGTCTAGACCGGAGGACACGGATCACTCGGTATATCTCTCTTCCCATCTTGTAGTTAGCTAGGACTATGTTAATGGCCCGATCCGGGTATTTAGTGCGCGGTGTTGCCGGTTTCAAAAGTTAAAGTAAATCATCGTTTTCGCATTTTGGTCTAGGTAAGACGGCCGGGGCGCCGCCATGCACTTACTGTAGTATCAGAGCCTCGCCATTAACCTAGTCTAGCTTTTTCTAATGTGTTTACATTTCCAATCGAACAAAAAAATTTCCAAAATCCGCGTTTTCAATAGCATCGGTTTCTGTCGATTTTTTTTTGTAGTTGCAGAATGATGTGCAGGGGAGTATATGCACTCTATAAAAATTTGGTTGCATGAACCCACTATACCACCGCGGAACCGCGGCCAAACCCATGCTTGGGCCGCAGTTCCGCCGCAATATGTACTGTTCAATGCACCAAAGTTTTACAGAGAGCTCCTGGTTAGAAAATAGGGTTTTTGGAACATTCTTTTTGGGCCCAGAATTTCTTTATCTGCTACAGTAATGCTTGGGGCCCACTTGGTAAAATTTTATCGATCGGATATTTTAAACACATTAGTTCACAGTATTTACATTATATCTGCGACCGTGAATGTCACTTGATCGGTAAATCCTGTCAGACTACTATAGCCCGGTTAGACGGATTTACGAACGTGACATTCACGTTGATGTTCTGTGTTATGTTGTGTTGTTGCGGATTGGTCGTGGGGGATAGAATGGATGCAATGCTAGTACAGTTTTTTGTTGTATTATGTATATTTGATATTGCGGGGCGAGCGTCCGACATGTGGACTGCCGTCACTGCCTGTTTGTATATTATTCTTTTGGGGCACGACCAAGTTGCGGTCGATGTACCCGTTGTATGTATATTTTACTTTCTGTACTAGGATTACCCCGCGGAGGGGTGCACGGAAAGCCGGATTCTAGAGGGCAACGAGCCCGCATCTCATGGCATTGAGACGGAGGGGGCCTTACTCTAGAATTGTCGGGCTATTTGCGGCACTCGTAGGGGGTACAGGTTGACCCAGGAGGGGTGCCCAAGTTACCGGATTCCGTGAAGTGCTGGGTGGTCCATTCACGTTGCTGAAGGGGGCTGCCTCGCTTCAGGTTTTGGCGGGTAACTTGCCGCGCCCGTAGGGGTCTAGGATTATATTGCACAGGCTATCCATACGACCAGGGGAACGTCGGGTTTCAGTAGCGGCTCTGTGAAACCCGTGGATCCCAGATATCTGTATTGTTCTGTGATGCTGTACATTTCTGTGATGTTGCATTTTATCACGCCTTGAGCGAAATATTATATATTGATATATATACTAGTAGATGTTGTATATGTTTTGCATCCGCGCTAGTCCAGTCCCCGCTCTGTCGTTAGTTAGCTAACCTCACGGGTAATGATGGGACCAGTGGCGAATGCGGATGGCATATACGTACGTAATTATTTTCATTCTTTATTGGTGTGATCAATTGATGGGACTGCGTTGATTCGGATCAATGCAAGTTAAAAACAAACCTAATCTGATGTTGTTGGAACATTTTTCAAAAAGCTGTTATTGCAAGAACTTTCTCTTTTGTTTAGCACAGTGGTATTCTGTTGGAATATGCTGCTCCTCAGTCGACGTGGCAAGGGCCGAGATCCCTTCACCGAGAGTGACCCCTTGGACAGAAGTTTGTGTCAGGGCAATAACTTCACTATAGTCGTTTACTTTTTCTTTGCATCGTGGTATTCAGTTGGAATATCCTGCACCTCATTCTACGGGGAAAGAGCCGAGATCCCTTCACCGGGAGTGACCTCTTTAGCAAAGGTTTTCGCCACTATATTTTTATAAAGCTATCCAGTTCTTTCAACGATATCAAGTTCATTATGTTAAAGGTTTTCGCCAGAAACCATTCGTAGCCCTCCATCATTTCAGTTAAATATTCGGTAGTATTCAAGCTATGTATTTTGACCTCACGCCAAGGTATAGTGATTGGTGGCTGCCGGGTATTTATCTGTTGCATAGATAGATGCGTTGGTTTGGGACAGTCGTACTACTATTTTGGCCTATGTCAAGGGTATGTACGGGTGGGTTCAAATTAACCTGGATAATGATGGGTAGAACTTGACATGTGACTTATGACATTTTGACCTCACGCCAAGGTCATAAGAGCATGGGGCAAAAATCACATCGGGAGTTTCTAAAGAAACTGAAACTTGCCAGATATGCGCATACCTTCTGGAGTATGATAGCGTGAGTGGATTCCGTCACGTTATCATGCGGTGATAGTTGGATCCCGATTCCCACTAATGAGTTGGTTTACTCCTCGGGTGATCCCGACTAATTCTTCTTTCAGGTTTGGAGGAGAATTTGACGGTACAGTGGGAGGTTTCCAGATTAGATAAATTGGTAACCATTCTGATCTAGGTTAGAGTGCACGCTGAGTGTTTCTTTTCTCTCTCTCTTTGGTAGCGACCATTGACCCGACCCTAAGACCATGACTCAGTGACCAAGTTGACCGAACCTTCTTTAACACTGGCTTTTGGATTGTCAGAGTTGCAAACCTCATTGCCACTCCTACTTTTACCCTTTTCTCCAGGACACCCCGTATTACTACGAACGTCCACTTCCATTGGACAAAACCATCGTATGATTATATACGAACTCGAAGGAATATATTCGAGGATGGTTTCCGGTTCTGGAGAAAACGAATAGGACTATTCAGTTGTCTTTTCCTTTTTACCATCTCTCAAGTTGCGAGTACTCCTTGGTTTTGGAGATAGTACACCTATTACGCAAATTGGATAGTCTTCTTCCAAACCATAGGCAGGTGCCGACCGGTAGGGAATGAAGAAAACCAACTAGCCTAAACGGTGTACAGAAGGTATTATGTAAAGACAAAGAAAGGGATTAGAAGGAGGGAAAAGTAAATTGCGACTGCTATTCACGACCAAACCAAATATTTCATTACCACTCCTACATCACCTTTGTATTTCTCCAGGACACTCCGTATCACTACGAAGATCCACAGTTTATTGTATATTCCATCGTATGGTTATATACGAACTCGAAAGGAACTTGTTCCAGTTCGGTGATGGATTCTGGTTCAGGAGAAATAGGAATAAGGTTTATTCAGTTGTCTTTTATCTTCACCTTCTCTCGCATTGCGAGTGCTCCTAGGATTAGGACAGTACACCCATTATGCTTTTTGGATAGTCTTCTTCCAAAGCATAGGCTGGTGCCGAACGGTAGGGAAGGAAGAAAACCATTTGGCCTAAAAGGGTGTGCAAAAGGTAATGAATAAAGACATATGAAGGGATGTGGAGAGATGGCATAAAAATATACGGTTACAGTTGTGAATCTGATAATGGAAGAGGCATTACTAGGAATACCAGGATACCCCATCGAAACAATTCAATGTTTCAGTTTCACTGTGTACAGTTAAAAGAAAACTGATTTCCCAATTAGAAACTTGCTCCAGAGTATGTATTTACCAGGTATGATTCTCACATCTGTATGGTTTTACAGATGATGAGTGGGAGTGAGTTATTGGGAATTAGGTGATTATCCTCATTATATCGGAATTCGTTGTAATTGGTGATATTTGAGGAAATCGCCTGGGTTGTTTGCCGGACGGCAAATATTTGGTTTTGAATATCCGTTGTTATGCACCAATTTCAAATTGATATATCTGTACGTCTATTTTTTATAGAGTGAGATGTACCTTTTTGAAATTATGTCTATGACATTTACCTATATCAGTGGATGGTTAGGTAAGAAGCATTAAACAGCGGTGTAATTCTTCATAACCATAAGTATAGTTTTCAACTTACGACACATAGGGAATGAGCTATTAGACTCAAGGGACTTATACAGAGTATTGTATGTTGTCCAGTGTCCATTAGGACAGAGGGATTGGTCCTCGTACTATATTCGGTTTACTTATGACTTCTCTAGTTTTTAGACAATTGTTTCGTAGAAACACAAGGTCCGATTTTTGAGAAGTTATAGGTATATGGATAAAGTAGAGAACCAAGTGTTGCAAGTATCGGGATTCTTCAAGGTGATCGAAGATGTAGATACTTGTGTGTGGTATTCAGTTGATAGTAATGATTAAGAGAACTTGCTTCTTTTTCAGGTTACTCATAATTGGAAGCATTCCTAAGTTGAGTAACGCTGATCGGCCTCCTTCCATTTAGTTGACATGCACTGGAGACAGCTGCATGATTTAAATCTGGTTCAATTAAATCAGTGCCTCTGTTTCTATATTGGATATAGAACAGTTCATATCTTGACATTGTTAAGGTACGGGGAGTTGTCCGGCCTATGCTTAAAACCAGACTCTGGATAACTCAAGGCATGTTTCTGTAATGGCTGTTTGTGGGTTGACCCAGGCTATGACGAGGGTTGACTTTCTTCCATCTGGAAGATCAATAGTAATATTGTTCTAGACTCACCACAGTTTTAATAAAAATGGATTTTTTCAGAAAAAAAGTAGTGGGAGTATGGTAGAACTGGAAGTGTTTCCAGAACCGCAAACGATTACAGAAAATTTGATAAGAACCTAAAGATTCAATCTGGTTTAACATTCCATTGGCCACTCCACAGATACGGTGGGTAACCTCAAGCACTCGAGAGGTACTTCGGTATGCTCAAGGACGGTGGCAGGGAGGTTCTTCTTTACCCAGACTTTACATTGCTGTTGTTCCAGACTATGAGACCCGGCAGGAGGATGAGTATATCGTCGTTCTGAAATGGCTTCAGAAATGTACGTCTATATGACTCTGCTAGAGGGTTGTCGTAGTCAGTGGGAGCAGCGGAAGCATAGTGGACAAGTGGATTATGTCTATTTATAGACTAAAGCAAATGTAGCGGAAATAGATCATCTATTTCAGATGTGACAGTCATAGGTTTGACTTCTTCAGAATAGGGGATGGATCTGTTAAGAAGGTAGTAGGGTATGATGTCCTGGCATTTGGATGACATACGCAGAGTAGGAAGTGATGTTCCTATACTACGATCGGTTATTCTTTGGTTGTCACACAGTGGTTTCTCCACATGGGACTTGGACATTATATCAAACATACTGGTTACTAGATCTATGGTTTTAGATCTAGATTTGGGTGGTTTCCCAATTAAGGGTACTTAGACAGCATTCTAAGAGTATTTAGAATGTACGACTCCTGGCACGGTAGTGTACCTGCAGGTGATGGAGTCACCCTCTCTAAAGGTGTCTTATAGACTAAAGGGGAGAGGGATGTGTATGATTGGCAAATCACTTGCTTAGGAAATTGAGTCAATCATGAGATGTCAAGTACCACACCAGATTTTATTTTTGCACTAGTTGAAATAAGTTGACATTGATCCAATCCTAGAGAAACAGTAGGAAGCAGTTTTAGAACATAAGTAGATGTTCTAGGCATATGACAACGACAGCCTCATTCGGAAGACAGTTATCATTCCAGGCTTCCACGGTGACCTGGACGATAGGGAGGTTGTCAGAGTTATAGTTTTCCTTCTGACGAGGGGCAGTATTTTGGACAGGTGGTCCAAGGAAATACTGAGGGAGGCATGGCGCAGGATACTGATTGAGTTCAGTTAACGATACAGTCTAAGAAGTTTGGATTTGGAGTTCATTTATGAGCTAGGTCCCATCAGACATCCAGACACATTCTAAGACAGGTATTGCTTATTTCGGGAGATGGCTTTCTCCGCAAACTTGAGATATAGAGAGACAGAGAAAGGAACATCAATGCGGATCCACTCACCGAGGCTATTCCTCAAACGCAATAGTTTCGCAAACTGGATTTGTGAGACTGACTAGTAGAGGAGTTGGGTGTTCGGTATCACACGGGCTGTGAGTATGCGACATCGCAATAATTAGCCTTGAGTGCAAGTGGGAGATTGTTGGAGATAGTGCCCTCAGAGTCAATTATTGGATCACAGGCACGTGATTGCAATGATTGAGGGATGACCTATCCCGGTAGGACAGTCATACTCAAGATGATAGTATGCTATCTGGTTTATCTTTATCATCGTATACTGCTTTAGGTGACCAGACAGGTCGCTATTACACGTTGATAGAGCCCCTAGGATTCATGCTTGACTGCCAACAGTATCAGGGCGATCATATACGTGGGTGCTGGTAGTCTATAAGCACATCCTTAAAAGGTCCCTAGTCGTGGGAGTTTCGAGACAGGGCATCGATACTCCAGAGTAGACTAGTGTATACAGTCGAGACCCCGACGAAGCACGGTGGCCGGTCTCACAAGCCACTGGTGTCAGTTTGTTCACCTAAGATGATACAGGTGCTCATTGGATTATGAGTACACCGGACAGGACTCGCAGGGAACATGCTAGTTGGTCTTATACCTGACGTCAGATAGCAGTTCCCTGGTGACATGTGTACAGGTTAGTTCATCGACCTGAGGATCGCCATTTGTCTCGTGTGAGTTCCTACTGTACTTTGATTACTACCCTACCACGCTCAAAGGAGACGTGCAAACAGGTTTTAGTTGGGTACAGTCCCGAGCCACATGGAGGCAGTGAGCGGATCTTCAGAGGTTCGTCTCTCCCGGTATTGGGGGTGAGGTCGCGCTGTGTCTAGGAGAGCCATTACACGAAGTCCTTGGCCAAGGCAGGATATTTACTGGTAGGTATTCCAGTAGTATCTCAGGGTGTTCTAGGCTACACACCGACACGACTTGTACCACTTTTGGGGGTCTGACTTTTACCAACCCCTTAGACTCGCCATGCGATGCTCATAGACGAACAGACCGGACTATACGGATATTGTCAATGACAGGCTCAGTAGGGAGTCAGGATGAGTTCGCTCGCAGACGTCGCTTTTGGTCAATAGCTGGTGGCCCGTCACGTATGGCTAATACCTCTGACGTGCTTGTGGTTAAATCCACAGCCATAGTATTGACGAGTCTTTAGAGTCCCCCACAGAACAGTTGCTCAAGTTTCGGGCAAAACGCTGTAGAGGCCGTATGGAGATATGGCAGGGTTCGATCAGATACGTGCGGTTTTGCACGGATCAGGATCGGACGGTTAATACTAGCGGGCTTTGGTTTAAGCCGGATCCTAGTATTATACAGTGTAGATTTTGTCTCATTGCATTTGTATTTCGGTCGGAATACAAATGCGGGTATGTATATACAGTAGCGGGGTTTTCCTGTAATTTATTACGGGATCGGTTTTTGGAGTTGCCAGTTTGTTTTCCGTTTCGGCCAATTTTCTTTGTATCTTTCATTGGCCGAAGATTGGTGGAGGAGGGCTTATTTGTATTTGTGCAAATAAGTATTTGTGGAGGGTGTTATTTGATTCTTGTTGTTTCATGATAATTCCTCCACCATTTGACTTCTTCTAGTCATCATAGCTTGACTTTCTTATTCATCATGGTTCACTCTTGGTATCATCATACTTGATGATGATGTTTGGTGATGATGGAGGGTTATGATTCATGGAGTGTTTGGATTAGTTTGTGATCATTTTCTTTTGTCAATGATCACCCTTTCACTCTCTTGTTTATTGGAGACACCCATATTCATTTGGCCACACACTCTCCACTCTATTCTCTCCATGATATGGCTGGCCAAAGAAGGGAGGGGGCTGTCCCATATTTTAGGTGTGGGATTTTTGCTCTTTTGGCTTTGTAAAATCCCACAAGATCTATCTCCATAAGCTCATATCATTTCCTCCACCAAAGGCAACCTCCATAAACCCCATGAGAAACATAGTTCTCTATACGATTCTACAACAAACCTTGGGCACGTCGACTCGCCAACTTCGTGTCCGAGTTGCCTCGGACCAGAGGCGGGAGCCCGTAAAAGAAGCCGGCGATGTGGTGCCCTTCCGGCGAGGTGACGAAGACGGGAGATTCCGCGGGAAATCGGGACGACGACGAGAAGACCGGAGGACACGGATCACTCGGTATATCTCTCTTCCCATCTTGTAGTTAGCTAGGACTATGTTAATGGCCCGATCCGGGCATTTAGTGCGTGGTGGTGCCGGTTTCAAAAGTTAAAGTAAATCATCGCTTCCGCATTTTGGCCTCGGGATGACGGCCGGGGCGCCGCCGTGCACTTACAATTACAATGTGTTTTGAGGAACAGGAGCAACACTTGAGGATTTGTTTTGCAGATACTGGGAGAGACCCAGCGGTTTGCTAGGTTCTCGGAGTGTTTCTTCAGGCTTGTTTGTGTTGACTCCTAGGTCTTGTAGTTACGGGAGACGGTTTTCGTATGGTTCCGTGGAAGCTCGAGGCCATACAGCTTAGGCCCAGACTTGTGTGCAGGACGGAGGTCCGCATATTTTTGGGCTTAGCAGGTTTTTACCGCCGTTTCGTTCAGGATTGCTAGTGTAGTGCTGCACCGTTGACTGGAATGATCGGAACGGAGGTTTCTTTTCTTTGAACTAAGGCATGTGTGCGAAGTTTCGGCAGTTGAAGACTCGGTTAACAATTGCATCAGTTCTTTCTTTGCTTCTGGTTTGGACGACTTTGTTGTTTAACTGTAATGTTTCACGAGTGCGGCTCGATTGTTTACTGAGGTAACACTATAGAGTTATCGCTTTTGGTTCCTTACATCTGGAGGAAGTACGAGCAGGATATCCCACTCATGATATGGAGATGGCCGCGGTGGTCTTGCGTTAGAGATTTGGAGACACTACTTGTTCTAGAGTCGTGTCAGATTTTCACGGACCACCAGAGCTTAATGTACATCTTCCTGCAGCGGGTGTTGATTGTTGAGACAGTCTCCTACAGATTTACAGTTCTTGTGCGAACGTTGAGTACAGCTTGTGTTCGCCTCTACTGAGGGGACAGCTTGCTCATGTCCGCGCCCGACCACTTTTCCTTAATCGTTTTCGCGAGGCACTGCCCGCCGATGCACGTTCGTCAGAGATTCTTGAGCATACTCGGCTGGGTAATGATTCGGAGTCCTTGATTTGTGACAAGGCTGTGCTATGTTTAGGGACGCGTTTGTGTACCTGATACTAATGGGTAGAGACGTGAAATCCTAGAGTAGGCACGTATGTCAACTCTCTGTACTCATTCAAGTTCCACCAACATTGACGTGACTTGTGAGATAGTTACGGGTAGGTAGGGATCTAAAGAGAAGTTTCGGGTTTCGTTTCAAGGTGTTTTTCTTTTTGTGTGCTTTGGTTGAGCATCTGAGACCGGCTGGAGAGTTGCAAACTTTAACCGTTCCGAAGTGGAAGTGGGAGCAGATCTCCATGAATTTCGTTATGGTGTCTACCCAAGGTTAGTCAGGGTGTGACTCCATTCGGATGCTTGTTGTCCGGTTATGCTCAGTTTGCTCAGTCGTTCTTTGTTAAGTTTGTGCGTTGCACGGAGTTCCTTCGTGGGTCGTATCCAAAGGGGGCACCCTGTTCGCTTGCCGTCTTGTGCAGGAGCTTCAGGAAGCCTTGGGTACTGGTTGAGCTTTAGCTCCGCTTTTTCATCAGCAGGATGATGCTATTGTGAGAGCGGGCTATACCGACTATGGAGGATATGCTTGTGTGTACGTTTTAGTTGTTGTCGGCAGTTGGGGATCGTCACTCGCCATTGTTAGGGTTCTCCTTCGATAGCAGTTATCCGGAGGCACTCCAATTGGCAACCTTTAGGTTTAGTTGTTAGGTCATGTCGATCACCTGTCTGTTTTTCTTACTCTGCATAGTAGGATTTTTGGACCCCAGCTAGTCTAGAGACTTCGGAAATAATCCAGTTGGTTCAGGTCAGGATGATGGCAACCCAGTGCAGAACGAGGTCTTATGCCGACCATGATGGTCGCAGACCTGAGTTCGTAGTGGAAGATCATGTATTCCTACGGACTTTTCCGATGAATGACATGTTGAGTTTTGGGAAGCTTATCCCAGGATTGTAGGTTCTTTTGAGATCCTTAAAGCGGGTTAGTTCCATTGCCCTTAATTTGGCACTTCCGCCTAGATTATTGAGTATTCACCTCGTATTCCTTGTGTCGATAATTTACAATTACCTTCATAACCTTGTGGAGTTGCCAGGTTGTTCTTCGTTTCGGCCATATTTCTTTGTATCTTTCATTGGCTGAAGATTGGTGGAGGAGGGCTTATTTGCAATTGTGCAAATAAGCATTGTGGAGGGTGTTCTTTGCATTTTATTATTTCATGATGGTTGCACCATCCCTTGACTTTCTTGACTTCATCATTGATTGACTTTGGGTTCATGATGGTTGATTTGGAGTGAGGTTATGGTTGTAATGATTCTTGATCATCATCACCCTTTTCTCTCTCTTGATAATTTGCCTCACTCTTTTTCATTCATGCACACACCACCCTTTCATTCTTCTTGATGAGCCATGGCCGGCCAAGTGGGAGGGGGGCTGTCCAAAAATTCTAGTGGGGAATTTTGATCTCTTTAGGCTTGCAAAATTCCTATTGCTCTATCTCCAAAAGCTTAGTTCATTTCCTCCACCATATGGCAACTTCCACAACCCCAAATGAGACATATCTTCCTACACTTATTCTACAGCAAATCTTGGGCATGTCGACTCGCCAATTTCATGCCCGAGTTGCCTCGGTCTAGAGGTGGGAGCCCGTAAAAGAAGCCGGCGATGTGGTGCCCTTCCGGCGAGGAGGTGAAGATCGGAGATTCCGCGGGAGATCGTGACGACGACGAGAAGACCGAAGGACACGGATCGCTCGATATATCTCTCTACCCCATTCTTTAGTTAGCTAGGATTAGTTTAATGGCCCGATCCAGGATTTTTTGTGCGCGGTGGTGCCGGTTATAAAGTTTAAAGTAAATTATCGCTTCCGCATTTTGGCCTCGGAATGACGGCTGGGGCGCCGCCGTGCACTTACACTGGTATCAGAGCCACCCCATTAGCCTAGTCTAGCTTGGTCTAACGTGTTTATATTTCCGATCGAACAAAAATACCAAAACCGCATTTTCAAAAGCATCAGTTCACTGTCGAAATTTTTATGGCTCCAAAATTTTTTTAGGGTGTTGCAGAATGATGTGCAGGGAATTCTAAGACTTCTGTAGAAATTTGATCACGTGAACACACTATCCTACCGCGGAACCGCGGCCATACCCATGCTTGGGCCGCGGTTTCGCCGCAATCTTTACTGTTCAGTGTATCAAACTTTTACAGAGAGTCTCTGTGTTGAAAATAGGGTTTTTGATATATTCTTTTTGGGCCCAGAATTTCTTTATGTGCTACAGTAATGCTTGGGGCCCACTTAGGAAAATTTGATCGATCGAAAATTTTCAACACATTAGTTCACAGTATTTACATTATATCTGCGACCGTGAATGTCACTTAATCGGAAAATCCTGTCTAATTGCTATAGCCCGGTTACACGGATTTGCGAACGTGACATTCACGTTGATGTTCTGTGATTGTGCTGTGATGTTGCGGATTGGTCGTGGGGGATACCCTGGATGCAATGGTTGTACAGTTTTGGTTTTATATGTACATTTGATATTGCGGGACGAGCGTCCGACATGTGGACTGCCGTCACTTCCTGTCTGTATATTATTCTTTTGGGGCACGACCGGGTCGAGGTCGATGTACCCGTTGTATGTATATTTTACTTTCTGTACTAGGATTACCCCACGGAGGGGTGCATGGATAGCCGGGTTCTAGAGGGCAACGGGCCCGCATCTCATGGCATTGAGACGGAGGGGGTTTCACTCTAGAATTGGCGGGCTATTCGCCGCACTCGTAGGGGGTACAGGTTGACCCAGGAGGGGTGCCCAATTTACCGGATTCCGTGAAGTGCTGGGTGGTCCATTCACGTTGCTGAAGGGGGCTGCCTCGCTTCATGTTTTGGCGGGTAACTTGCCGCGCCCGTAGGGGTCTAGGATTTCATTGCACAGGCTATCCACAGGACCAGGGGAATGTCGGGTTTCAGTAGCGGCTCTGTGAAACCCGGGGATCCCAGATGTCTGTATTCATCTGTGATGCTTATTACATTTCTGTGATGTTACATTTTATCACACGTTGAGCGAAAATTATATATTGATATATATACTAGTAGATGTTGTATATGTTTTGCATCCGCGCTAGTCCAGTCCCCGCTTTGTCGTTAGTTAACTAACCTAACGGGTATTGACGGGACCCAGTGGCGAATGCGGATGGCATATACGTACGTTATTATTTTTGTTCTTTATTGGTGTGATCAATGATGAGACTGCGTTGATTCGGATCAATGCATGTTAAAAACAAACCTATTCTGATGTTGTTGGAACAATTTTTCAAAAAGCTTTTATTGCAAGGGCGTTCTCTTTTGTTTTGCACAGTGGTTTTCGGTTATGAATATCCAGCACCTCAGTCGACGAGGTAAGGGCCGAGATCCCTTCACCGGGAGTCACCCCTTGGACAGAAGTTTGCGTCAGGGCAATAGCTTCACTATAGTCGTTTACTTTTGCTTTGCATCGTGGTATTCAGTTGGAATATCCTGCACCTCATTCTACGGGAAAAGAGCCGAGATCCCTTCACCGGGAGCGACCTCTTCAGCAAAGGTTTTCGCCACTATATTTTTATAAAGCTATCCAGTTCCTTCAACGATATCAAGTTCATTACGTTTAAGGTTTTTCGCCAAAAACCATTCGTAGCCCTCCGTCGTTTCAGACGGGTAGCAAGTAGTATTCATGCTATGTTTGTTGGCTTTCGTCAAGGCATAGTGTATGGTAGCTGCTTGTTGCCTTTCTGCAGCATAGATAGATGCGTTGGTTTGGGACAGTCGTACTACTATTTGGCCAAAGTCAAGGGTATGTACAAGTGGGTTAAAATTAACCTGGAGAATAACGGGTAGAACTTGACATGTGACTTATGATTTGCTGGCCTTCGTCAAGGTCATAAGAGCATGGGGCAAAAATCACATCGGGAGTTTCTAAAGAAACTGAAACTTGCCAGATATGCGCATACCTTCTGGAGTGTGATAACGTGAGCGGATTCCATCACGTTATCATGCGATGATAGTTGGATCCCGATTCCCACTGATGAGTTGGTTTACTCCTCGGGTGATCCCGACTAATTCTTCTTTCAGGTTTGGAGAAGAATTTGACGTTACAGTGGAAGGTTTCCAGATTAGATAAAGTAATAACCATTCTGATCTAGGTTATAGTGCACGCTGAGTGTTTCTTTTCTCTCTCTCTTTGGCAGCGACCATTGACCCGACCCTAGACTATGACTCAGAAACCAAAATTTACCGAACCTTCTTAAACACTGGCTTTTAGATTGTCAGAGTTGCAAACCTCATTGCCACTCCAACTTTACCCTTTTCTCCAGGACACCCCGTATTACTACGAACGTCCACTTCCATTGGACAAAACCATCGTATGGTTATATACGAACTCGAAGGAATTTATTCGAGGATGATTTCCGGTTCTGGAGAAAACGAATAGGACTATTCAGTTGTCTTTTCCTTTTACCTTCTCTCAGGTTGCGAATACTCCTTGGTTTAGGAGATAGTACACCTATTACACAAATTGGATAGTCTTCTTCCAAACCTTAGGCTGGTGCCGACCGGTAGGGAATGAAGAAAACAAATTAGCCTAACGATGGTGTACAAAAGGTATTATGTAAAGACAAAGAAAGGGATTAGAAGGAGGGCAAAGTAAATTGCGACTGCTATTCACGACCAAACCAAGTGTTTCATTACCACTCCCACTTCACCTTTGTATTTCTCCAGGACACTCCGTATCACTACGAAGATCCACAGTTTATTGGATACTCCATCGTATGGTTATATACAAACTCGAAAGGAACTTGTTCTAGTTCGGGGATTGATTCTGGTTCAGGAGAAATAGGAATAAGGTTTATTCAGGTGTCTTTTATCTTCACCTTCTCTCACGTTGCGAGTGCCCCTAGGATTGGGACAATACACCCATTACACTTATTGGATAGTCTTCTTCCAAACCATAGGCTGGTGCCGAACGTTAGGGAAGGAAGAAAACCATTTGGCCTAAAGGGGTGTACATAAGGTAATTAGTAAAGACATATAAAGGGATTTGGAGAGATGGCAAAGAAACATACGGTTATAGTTGTGAATCTGGATAATGGAAGAGGCATTACTAGGAATACCAGGATACCCCTACGAAACATTTCAATATTTCAATTTCACTGTGTACTGTTAAAGGAAAACTGATTTCCCAATTAGACACTTGCTCCAGGGTATGTATTTACCAGGTGTGATTCTCACATCTGTATGGTTTTTACAGATGATGAGTGGGAGTAAGTTGTTGGGAATTAGGTGATCATCCTCATAATATCGGAATTCGTTGTAATTGGTGATATTTGAGGAAGTCACCTGGGTTGTTTGCCGGACGGCGAATATTTGGATTTGAATATCCGTTCTAATGCACCAATTTCAAATTAATATATCTGTACGTCTATTTTTATAGAGTGGGATATACCTTTTTGAAATTATGTCGATGAGATTTACCTATATCAGTTCATGGTTAGGTAAGGAGCATTAAACAGCGGTGTAAGTCTTCATAACCATAATACAGTTTTCAACCTACGACGCACAGGGTTTGAGTTATTAGACTCAACGGACTTGTACAGAGTATTGTATGCTGTCCTGTGTCCATTAGGACAAAGGGGTTGGTTCTCGCACTATATTCGGTTTACTTATCACTTCTCTAGTTTTAGACAAGTGTTTCGTAGAAACGCAAGGTCCGAATTTTGAGAAGTTATAGGTATAAGAATAAAGTAGAGAACCAGATATTACAAGTATCGGGATTCTTCAACGTGATCGAAGTTGTAGATACTTGTGTATGGTATTCAGTTGATAGTAATGATTAAGAGAACTTGCTTCTCTTTCAGGTTACTCATAATTGGAAGTATTCCTAAGTTGAGTAATGCCGATCGGCCTCCTTCCATTTAGTTGACATGCACTGGAGACAGCTGCATGAATTGAATCTGGTTTAATTAAATCAGTGCCACTGTTTCTGCATTAGATATAGAACAGTTCATATTTTGACATTGTTAAGATACAGGGAGTTGTCCGGCTTATGCTTAAAACCAGACTCTGGATGACTCAAGGCACATTTCCGTACTGGCTGTTTGTGGGTTGACCCAGGCTATGACGAGGGTTGACTTTCTACCATCTGGAAGATCAATAGTGATATTGTTCTTGACTCGCCACAATTTTAAAAGAAAAGGATTTTTTCAGAAAACAGTAGTGGGAGTATGGTAGAACTGGAACTGATTCCAGAACCGCAAACGATTACCGAAAATTTGATAGGAACCTAAAGATTCAATCTGGTTTGACATTCCATTGGCCACTCCGCAGATATGGTGGGTAACCTCAGGCACCCGAGAGGTACTCCGGTAGCCTCAAGGACGGTGACAGGGAGGTTCTTGTTTACCCAGACTTTCCATTGCTGTTGTTCCAGACTGTGAGACCCGGTGGGAGGATGAATATAGCGTCGTTCTAAACAGGCTTTAGAAATGCACGTATATATGACTCTGCCAGAGGGTTGTCAGGGTCAGTGGGAGCAGCGGAAGCATGGTGGACAAGTGGCTTATGTCTATTTATAGACTAAAGCAGATATAGCGGAGATAGATCATCTATTTCTGATGTGACAGTCATAGGTTTGACTTCATCAAAATAGGGGATGGATCTGTTAAGAAGGTAGTAGGGTGTGATGTCCTGGTATTTGGATGGCATACGCAGAGTAGGAAGTGAAATTCCTATACTATGATCGGTTATACTTTGGTTGTCACATGGTGGTTTCTCCACAAAGGATATGGATAATATATCAGACATTCTGGTTACTAGATCTATGGTTTTAGATCTAGATTTGGGTAGTTTCCCAATCTGGGTACTTAGACAGCATTCTATGAGTATTTAGAATGGACGACTCCATGCACGGTAGTGTACCTGCAGATGATGGAGTCACCCTCTCTAAAGGTGTCTTACAGACTAAAGGGGAGAGGGATGTGCATGATTGGCAGATCACTTGCTTAGGCAATTGAGTCAATCATGAGATGTCAAGTACCACACCAGATGTTGTTCTTGCAGTAGATGCAATAAGTTGATATTGATCCAATCCTGGAGAAACAATCGGAAGCAGCTGTAGAACATAAGTGGATGTTCTAGGGATATGATAACGACAGCCTCGTTCATGAGACAGTTATCATTCCAGGCTTCCAAGTTGACCTGGACGACAGGGTGGCCGTCAGAGTTATAGTTTTCCCTCTGACGAGGGGCAGTATTTTGGATAGGTGGTCAAGGTGGATACTGAGGGAAGGATGGCGCAGGATACTGATTAAGTTCAGTTGACGATACAGTCTAGAAGTTTGGATATGGAGTTCATTTATGAACTAGGTCCCATCAGACATCCAGACATATTCTAAGATAGGTATTGCTCATTTCAGGAGAAGGCTTACTCCGCGAACTTGAGATATAGAGAGTCATAGAAAGAAACATCAGAGCGGATCCACTCACTGAGGCTATTCCTCGAACGCAATAGTTTCGCAAACGAGCTTTGTGAGACTGACTAGTAGAGGAGTTGGGTGTTCGGTATCACACGGGCTGTGAGTATGCGACATCACAATAATTAGCCTTGAGTGCAAGTGGGAGATTGTTGGAGATAGTGCCCTCAGAGTCAATTATTGGATCACAGGCACGTGATTGCAATGATTGATGGAGGACCTATCCCGGATGGACAGTCTTACTCAAGATGATAGTATGCTATCTGGTTTATCTTTATCATCGTGTACTGTTTTAGGTGACCTTACAGGTCGCTATTACACGTTTCTAGAGCCCCTAGGATTCTTGCTTGACTGCCAGCAGTATGAGGGCGATCATATACGTGGGAGCTGGTAGTCTATAAGCACATCCTTAAAAGCTCCCTAGTCGTGGGAGTTTCGAGACAGGGCATCGATACTCTAGAGTAGACTAGTGTATACAGTCGAGACCCCGACGAGGGGCGGTGGCCGGTCTCACAAGCCACTGGTGTCAGTTGGTTCACCTTAGATGTATACAGGTGCTCATTGGGTTATGAGTACACCGGACAGGACTCGCCGGGAACCTGCTAGTTGGGATTATACCAGACGTCAGATAGCAGTTCCCTGGTGACAAGTGTACAGGTTAGTTCATCGACCTGAGGATCGTCATTTTTCTCGTGTGAGTTCCCACCATACTTTGATTACTACCCTACCACGCTCAAATGAGACGTGCAAACGGGTTTTAGTTGGATACAGTCCCGAGCCACATGGAGTCAGTGAGCGGATCTTCAGGGGTTCGTCTCTCCCGGTATTGGGGGTGAGGTCACGCTGTGTCCAGGAGAGCCATTACACAAAGCCCTCGGCCAAGGCAGGAGATTTACTGGTAGGTATTCCAGTAGTAGCTCAAGGTGTTCTGGGCTACACTCCGACACGACATGTACCGCTCTTGGGGGTCTGACTTTTACCAACCCCCTAGTCCCGCCATGAGATGCTCATAGACGAACGGACCGGACTATACGGATATTGTCACTGACAGGCTTAGTAGGGTGTCAGGATGAGTTTGCTCATCGACGTCCCTTTTGGTCAATAGCTGGTAGCCCGTCACGTATGGCTAATACCTCTGACGTGCTAGTGGTTAAATCCACAGCCATATTATTGACGAGTCTTTAGAGTCCCCCATAGACAGTTGCTAAAGTTTCGGGCGAAACACTGTAGAGGCCGTATGGAGATATGGCAGGGTTCGATCAGATACGTGCGGTATTGCACGGGTCATGATCGGACGCATAATACTAGCGGGCTTTGGTTTAAGCCGGATCCTAGTATTGTACAGTGTAGATTTTGTCTCATTGCATTTGTATTCGGTCGGAATACAAATGCGGGTATGTATATACAGTAGCGGGGTTTTCCTGTAATTTATTAGGGGATCAGTTTTAGGAGTTGTCAGGTTGTTCTCCGTTTCGGCCATATTTCTTTGTATCGTCCATTGGCTGAAGATTGGTGGAGGAGGGCTTATTTGCAATTGTGCAAATAAGCATTGTGGAGGGTGTTCTTTGCATTTTGTTGTGTTATGATGGTTGCACCATCCCTTGACTTTCTTGACTTCATCATTGATTGACTTTGGGTTCATGATGGTTGATTTGGAGTGAGGTTATGGTTGTAATGATTCTTGATCATCATCACCCTTTTCTCTCTCTTGATAATTTGGCTCACTCTTTTTCATTCATGCACACACCACCCTTTCATTCTTCTTGATGAGCCATGGCCGGCCAAGTGGGAGGGGGGCTGTCCAAAAATTCTAGTGGGGAATTTTGATCTCTTTAGGCTTGCAAAATTCCCATTGCTCCATCTCCAAAAGCTTAGTTCATTTCCTCCACCATATGACAACTTCCACAACCCCAAATGAGACATATCTTCCTACACTTATTCTACAGCAAATCTTGGGCACGTCGACTCGCCAACTTCGTGCCCGAGTTGCCTCGGTCCAGAGGTGGGAGCCCGTAAAAGAAGTCGGCGATGTGGTGCCCTTCCGGCGAGGAGGTGAAGACCGGAGATTCCGCGGAAGATCGGGACGACGACGAGAAGACCGAAGGACACGGATCTCTCGGTATATCTCTCTACCCCGTTCTTTAGTTAGCTATGATTAGTTTAATGGCCCGATCCGGGATTTTTTGTGCTCGGTGGTGCCGGTTATAATGTTTAAAGTAAATTATCGCTTCCACATTTTGGCCTCGGAAAGACGGCCGGGGCGCCGCTGTGCACTTACAGTTTCTAGTGTTTTGTGTCCGCGCGATACGTTATACGTCACAGATCGTGCACTTTGTGTGGTTTTTCTCTTGGGTTAGTTTCGTCGTGTCGCTACGCACGTTAGCCACAATACGAACACTTGAGTATATGTTTTGTGTTGTTGCGTCGGTCTAATGTACTTTGTACGTGTTTTGGGTCTATTATTAATATATACTTGTTTTATTGTTTTAATGTTGTAGGTTCGCAGGAGGGGACTTCGGACACTGCTACAAGGGGAAAACAGGTGGTAGACTTCACCTAGCATGGAGCGTTGGTGAGTAGATTTAACATGTACAGGGGAATCACCTGCATAGCGTTATGCGTCTGGGCTAGAGATGTTATTTCTGTCGCATATTCTATGTCATATTTAGAATTGCGCATTCACCCTACTGCTTAGTTAGTGTTGTGCTTGGACTAGTATGGCTAGGACACTGAACTATTATTGACGATACATGTTGCATGAGCACTGATTGTATGTCACGCACACCGTCAATAATTGCCATGTCACGCACAACCCACTTATAGATATGATATTGCTTGGTTCGGGACATTTGGACTTTGATTCATATTTCTTATTGTATATGACATATAGCATACCTGTATATCCACAAGCTTACACATATGCCCTCACATACTTACATGCTAGATACCTGTATACCTATAGGGTATTGTACCATTAGTGATAGGTACATACAAACTTTATGACATAGCTACAGGTATACCTTGCACACATATTTCACTTATACCCAGGGGGTATACTACATCATTACTCATAGGTAGATACATATATCTTGCTATGCCTTTATATTTTCACATACATCTGGTTATAGCTGCATGTTTACCTTTACTTGATGTTATTTTAGAATCGGAGAAAATTAGGAACCGCATGATATTTATATTAACTTGTTGCGGTTAATTAGCGGCATTTCCATTATACGCTTACATTTCAGTTTATGTTGCATATATTATATTCATGGATTTTCGCATTATGATATGGATTTTTCATGATGTTTTCTGGACTTGGGGACCGTGGGAGTTCATGAGATTATGCATTATTTGAAAAACATGGTTTCCCTTGATATGATATTACAGCATCAACCATGAGATTTATCAATTCTGATTATATACCCGATTCGAGGAGTGGGAAGCACCGTCTGTGGGTATATGGTGGGCACAGGAGGTATCCCGGGGCAAGAATCGTGGAGTAGACGATGAGTTAATGGGGGAACCATACCATCCGGTGACATTACCTATGACTCAGCAGTTATCATGGGGATACCAACGGGAGTCATGTACGTATAGATAAGTCGAGAGGCGAGGGTCAGAGCTAGGCACTCGTGGTTTCAGTATATCGTATGATACGTACCTATCAGGGTGCCAGTCTTTGTGACAGCACCTAAAAGATCAGCATTTCTGTATCGATACTTGACACATTGTTTTCATGATATTTTACTTCTTTGTATATATAACAGTGGAATGGGACGCTGTTATATATGCCTTTACACCAATATTAGTGCAATGGGACGCTAATATATATGTATTGATATCAATTTATATACATCATTATATTTATTCATGCAAATATATTTAGGATGTTAGAATTTTACTTGATAATTGGATTTGGGATATAGGAGAATTATTTGAGATTTGATACAGGATATATATGTTATTGCTGATTTTGTACATTCAGGATTTATTAGATTTATTCGATATTGTACATTCAGGATTTGTGAGACTTATGTGATATGTGAGCCAATTTGG
This sequence comes from Agapanthus africanus, assembly GCA_030015575.1. NCBI lineage: Eukaryota > Viridiplantae > Streptophyta > Magnoliopsida > Asparagales > Amaryllidaceae > Agapanthus > Agapanthus africanus. The sequence continues at coordinate 380,370,807 of CM057337.1, read as the reverse complement.
GGGCTGATTTGAGGAAATTGGGATTTGGATCGTCTTGATGGATTGTGATCCTACCACGATGTCAGGATTCCGTGGAAATGACATATTTCATTCCATATTCCACATTTATTGTTTATGCACTGCTTCATGTATTAGTAGTACCTGTTAGTGTACCTTTCATGACTGTTCCATTTACATACCTTTATTTATATGCATTACTTCATGTGTTAGTTGTACCTGCTAGAGTACCTTTCATGACTGTTTCATATATACATTTTCATATCATTATTGCATGATTACTGCATACCGATTGTCATATTATTATTACTTCATGTATTAGTTGTACCTGCTAGTGTACCTTTCATGATTATTGCATTCATATGACCTTTTATTGCTATTAATTGCATATGTTAGATTCGCGTTGTACGTGCATACTTGCGATTACCTGCATATGTTATTTACTATTCAGGAGTTGGCAACTCACCCCCGTTGTGCTATAGTTGTTTTGCAGGGTGTTCCCCAGAGGAGTCGAGGAAGGCTATTCATCTATCTGATCATCTTTTGCTTCGGATACCGCTTCAGCTCATAGTATGCAGTTTTGCTTAGGTTGGTTTTATGGTTATCCGCATTGTTGTATTGTATATTCGTTGTATTCTTGTACTCTCCATCTACTATATTTTCTTTTTGACTTAGAGACTGGGTGAGGACGATATTGTATATTATTTGTGACTTGTTGTCTTATATACAGTTTCCTTTCTATCGACTTTTATTTCTTCACTTCGGCGTCGTATATTTGTTGTGGTGGTTGTTTTCAGCCTTTGGGTGTGTATTTGCTCCCGTTTGGGGATGCTTTATTTATATTTATGTTGTACCCATTTTTGGGGCTAGTTTTTACAAAAGAGGTGCTGCCAAAATTTTAAAGAAAGAAAGTTGGACTTTTAAAGAATTTGGGTTGTGATTTCAAAGACTTTTAAACAATTTTTCTTATCTTTTCTTGTCTTTCAATGGTTTAGATTTCTAGGTTTTGGCTTCTTTTACTGCGTTACGCCTGTAGACGTTGCGTAGTATTAGGGCCGTCACATGCCAATTTCGGGTCGTGACAAGATGAGAGTTTTTTAATTTCATTCATGTAAAAATATATGTAATATTCTTTTATTGGGACACTTCCGGGTTGAGGATGATGTCACCATTGATGTATATTATTTACTTTTCCGCTTTAGGATAGACCCAAGGTGGGGAGCACAAGTAACCGGGTTCTAGAGTCCAATGGGAGACCTTCTCGAGGAGTCGAGACCGGGTCTCCTAACTCTATTATTAACAGGGTTGCATGCCGCTCTCGTAGGGGTCTAGGGATGTGGGTTTGGCTATTCATCATGACCGTGGAATCCGTGTTTTTCATTATTGGCTTAATTTAAAACACGGACCTCCTAGTATATTCAATATTTCATATGTTGACTTCTGCTGCTTAGTTCTGTGATGTGATCATATAACTGCGTGAGACGAATGCTATATATATATGATATATATAATAAACGTTGCTTATGTTTTGCACCCACGCTAGTCCATCCCCCGCTCTGCCGTTACTTAAGTAACCTAATGTTGCATGACGAGGCCCTATGGCGAATGCGGATAGCATAAGCGTACGTTCTATTTTCGGTTCTTTTCTGTGATGTTTAGCGAAACATAAATGATGGGACTTCATTAATGAGATTAATGAAAAGAAAAGAAACCTAAAGATTTTATAGAATCAAATTTTTTTAAAAGATAGCTCTAGTTCTTGCTTTGTATAGTGGTATTCCTTGATGAATATCCAGCACATCATTCGATGAGGAAAGAGCCAAGATCCCTTCACCGGGAGTGACCTCTTTAGAAAAATTAGCAAATGCTACAACCCACTCGGTTTTTCTTTTTATAGCTTCTCTAGTTCTTGCTTTGCAAAGTGATATTCCTTAATGAATATCCAGCACCTCATTCGATTAGGAAAGAGCCGAGATCCCTTCACCGGGAGTGACCACTTTAGCAAAACAAGCAAAAACCACAAAAAAAACTCATTTTCAAACCATTAGATTCTACAACGATATCAAGTTCATTACGTTAAATGTTTTCTTCAAAACTAGTCGTAGCCCTCCGTCATTTCAGATAAGTACTATTTAGTATTCATGCTATATTTGTTGGCCTCCGTCAAGGTGTCGTGTGCAGTAGCTGATTAGTGCTTATCTGCCGCATATGATGTGATTGGATTAGGGTAGTCATACGACCTTCTTGACCATAGTTAAGGGCCGTGTGGGTAGGTTCAATTCAATCATGAAATGACGAGTCGAACTTGGCTAGCGCTTATGATTCGTTGACCATAGTTAAGGTCATAAGTTGTTAGGGGTAAAAATAGATATTGGGTATTTCAAGTGTTGAAATTTGCAATGAGGTTGTGTACCTTCTATGAGATAGTTGGATCCTGATACCCACTGCGAGTAAGAGTTACTCCTTGGAGAGTTTTCTACTTTACAATTAGCTAATCCAGCAGGTGTCTAAGAAATGTGTTAACGGGGTTATGCTCTTATGGAAACGAGATTATTTAATTAGTTTTATGTGAAAGCATGGGGAGACTCCCTGGGTGTACCAATACCTGCCTGGCTGGCCGATTGGAGAACTTGTAGGGTATAATCAATCCCGGCAAATCTTGCCTTTTATGGTTTGAAGGAAGATTTGATAAAAACAGTGGGAGCCATCCTGATTAGATAAGATAATAACCAATCTAATCTTGCAAAGAGCGCACGCTAAAGTGTTTCCTTCTCTCTCTCTCTCTCTCCAGGTAGCGACCAATGACACGCCTTAATAAAAATAATAATATGGATGTATTGACTAAACCTACTTATTATACTGAGCTGGGGAACGTTGGTTCCGCTTTTTCTTATGATTGTCATAAGTCTGAGCAAGGAATAGGGGAATATCAGGATTCCCACGCAACCCGGACGAAGAATAGGCATGTTGATGTCTTCGGGGGTGTTCGTAACCGAGAACTGTTTCTCAGTTTGCTCTACGTCCGGGGTATTGGATACCGGATTAGGATCCCATGTATGTAATTTGTTAGATGGGCCAAAGAGATGTAGGGAACTGGGAAAGGGCGATATGTCTCTAAAAGTAGGGAAATGAGCAATTGTTGCAGCCAAAGCAGTTGGCGAATATCACCATGTATTACCAAATGGTAATACAATGATCCTGATTGACTGTTATTACGTACCAAATATGATGTGCAATATTATATCAGTTTCTTTGTTGCATAAAGAAGGATATAACTTTGTATTGGAGGATAATATTATGAGCATTTTCCTAAATCAAGTGTTGATTGAGTTTTGTACGTTATGTAACGGTATATACGTCCTAAATCAAACGACAGGTCTAAACGTACAGAGCACACGCAAGAGGAAAAGTTTAGAAATGAACGAAGCCTTCTTATGACATTGTAGACTAGGTCATATCAATGCAACAAGACTGGATAAGTTACATAAAGATGCATATTTGAATCAGTTTGAATTTACATCTTATGAAACTTGGGATTCATGTCTCAAAGGTAAAATGACCAAAACTCCGTTTACTGGACACGGAGAAAGAGTTATTGAACTCTTGGGACTAATACATAGTGATGTATGCAGTCCTATGTCTACACATGCCAGGAATGGTTCTTCGTACTTCATTACATTCACCGATGATCTCTCAAGATACGGACATGTGTTCCTGATGAAACACAAATCTAAATCTTTTGAGAAATTCAAGGAATATAAGTATGAAGTTGAGAACCAGATGGGTAAAAGTATTAAAGTCCTACGATCTGTTCGGAGAGGAGAATACTTGAGCACGGAATTCAGAGACTACTTAAAAGAGAATAGGATTCTCTCTCAGCTTACTCCTCCATATACACTACAACACAATGGAGTTTCAGAGCGCAGGAATCGCACCCTATTAGATATAGTGCACTCTATGGTCAGTAATGCTGAGTTGCCTATTTCCTTTTGGGGTTATGCACTTGAGACAGCTGCATACCTATTGAATAGGGTTCCTATCAAATCCGTGTATATCACTCCATATGAGATATGGAATGGGTAGTGACCATCTCTTAAATGAGTTAAGATATAAGGTTGTCGGGCCTATGTTAAAAAGCAGAATCCGGACAACCTCGAGGCAAGGTCTATTTTTTGCAAGTTTGTGGGATATCCAAAGGATTCATATGGATATATCTTCTACCACACTGAGAAAAAAAAGGTTTTTTTTTCTCAATATGCAACCTTTTTAGAAAAGGAATTTTTTGTGAAAGAAATTAGTGGTAATAAGGTAGAACTGGAAGAATTTCCATCAACATAAACTACAACTAACGATTTGGTAGAACTGGAGGATTCAATAGTCCCCGATGAACCTCCGCCACTCCACAGATCTAGTAGGGTTCCTCATCCACCTGAGAGATACTACAGTTTTCTTATAGACGGTGGGAGAGAGGATTGCAACTTGGAAGATGATGACGCAACTAGTTTTGAGCAGGCCATCACAAGTGGAGACTCTGTGAAATGGTTGGATGCTATGCGATCTAAGATGAAATCCATGTACACCATCAATGTATGGACTTTGAAAGTTGCTCCTGAAGGGGTAAAACCCATCGGGAGCAAGTGGATCTTTAAGAAGAAAATTGGTGTAGATAGAATGGTTGAGACCTTCAAAGATAGATTTGTAGAAAAAGGTTTTCACCAATGACCAGGTGTCGACTATGATGAAACCTTTTCTCCTGTCGCTATGCTTAAGTCCATTAGGATCCTACTTTCCATTGCTGCAAAACTTGACTACGAAATCTGGCAGTTGGACGTCAAGACCGCTTTTCTAAATGGTGATTTACAAGAGAGCGTGTAGATGACATAGCCAGAGGGCATCTTAGACAGTGGAAGCAGTGGAAGCGTGTGCAAGCTGCTTAAATCAGTCTACGAATTAAAGTAGGCAACGCGAAGCTGGAACATTTTTTTCGATGATGCTATCAAAGAGTTTGACTTCATCAAAAACGTAGATGAACCTTGTACATACATGAAGGTTGTAGTGAGTAAGGTTGTCTTCCTCATATTGTATGTGGATGACATACTCTTGATAGGAAATGATGTTACTATGCTACACTCGGTCAAGCTCTTCTGATCACACAAGTTCTCCATGAAAGATCTAATTGATGCTTCCTACATCCTGGGGATAAAGATTTATAGAGATAAATCAAAACGGATGTTGGTATTGTCCCAATCCAGGTACATTGACACCATACTAAAGAGGTTTAGTATAGAAGATTCTAAGCGTGGTAATTTACCCTCTTGTTCAGGAATCACTCTTTGTAAAGAGATGTCTCCCAAGACTGATTTGGATAGGGCTTGTATGCTAGGGATACCCTATGCTTCAGCAGTCAGGTCAATCATGTATATGATGTTGTGTAATAGACCGGATGTTGCTTACTCGCTTGGTGTAGTGAGTAGGTATCAATCAGATCCTGGGGAAAAGCAACGGATAGCTCTGAAGAACATTCTTAAGTACTTGAGAAGGACTAAAGAAATGTTCTTGGTGTATGGTAACGGTGAACTCCAGGTGGAGCCCTTTACCGATTCGAGCTTTGAGAGTGATAAGGACAAAAGTAAGTCGGTCTCGGGTTTTGTCTTTACTGCCGATGGAAGGGCGGTATGTCGGAAGAGTTCCAAGCAAGATACCGTAGCAGACTCGACGATGGAGGCTGAATACATCGCTTCCAACGATGCTGCCAAAGAGGCTGTCTGGATGAAGAAGTTCATTACTGAACTTGGTGTGGTTCCATCCATTGAGCATCCAATACCTGTGTATTGTGATGACAATGGAGATGTGGCTTTGGCCAAGGAACCCCGGTCCCATCAACGATCCAGACATATTCTTAGGCGGTATCACCAAATCCGGGAGATAGTAGATCGACGAGAGATCGAGTTCAGGAGAGTTGACACGAAGGACAACGTAGCGGATCCACTCACGAAGGCCATCTCCCATACGCAGTTTGACAGACTTTTGGGGATGTTGGGTATGAGCTACTACAACAATTGGGCTTAGTGCAAGTGGCCGATTGTTAGGAATATGTATGCTCTAGAGACCATTATTGTATGATATAGTGGATGGTTGGACATATATATAGAGGACTTTCTTCATCGATATGACAGTATGCTATCTGGTTGCTCTTACACTGGTATTATTATACTGTCTCTCTGATACATATTGATAAAACCCTTAAATGTTTTCTTGACTACCAGGACTATGATGTGGATCATACTACTGGGACTTGTGTAGTCTACAAGCACATCTTTTAATTGTTCTTAGTCGAGAGAGTATCGAGACAGGGCATCGATATTCATGAGTAAACTAGTGTGTATGTTTCTAGACCCTATATGGGGCGATAGGTGATCCCATAACCATTGGTGTTTGACATCAAAAATTGTACATAGGTGCTCATTAGAGAATGGGTACACCGAACAGGACTCGCCGAGAACTCCTAGTTGGTATTATACCTATCGTCAGATAGCAGTTCTCTGATGACACTGGTATAAGTTAGTCTTCAGACCTGATATCGTCGTAGAGTCTTGTGTGGTTTCCACCGTGCTTTGATTTCCTCCCTACCACGGCTCAAAGGAGTCGTGCAAATAGGTGGATTTTGGGTACAGTCCCGAGTCACATGGAGGCAATGAAAAATAGGAGGGGTTTCGTCTCTCCCGGTATAGGGAGTTAATGTTGCGCTATGCTCGATCAGCTATAACAGGAAGTCCCTGGCCAGGGCTTCTGTTAAGATTTGCTGGTAAGAGTTATCAGTAGTTTCTTGAACCGTTATGAGCTATACATCGGCATGACTAATCAATTTGTTGGCGTCTGACGTATCCCCCCGGACTTGATATGCGGCATATCAGACGAAGAAATCGGACTGTACGGTAAGTGTTACTTATAGGCTTCATGGGAGTTTGGACAAGCTTGCTTATTGATCTTCTAATAGCTCAATGCCTGGGTAGCCGTTACGTCCAGCTAGTACCGCTGACGGCTTGTGGATAACTGATGTGACCATTACCTATTGCTCGCGTATTGAAGAGTCTTTACAATCCCACACAGAAGTTTCCTAGTTCAAGTGAAAAAAGTAGGGCACATATGTTGATATGTGCGGGGGCCTGATTAAGTACGAGTATGTGATACCGTATTCTAATCTGGCGGTTATTTAATATCAGTTAGGTTATACGTGATATAACCAGATTATTGAATCAAGTGTTGATTGGATAATGTGATATACAGATAAATGATATTAGTCGATTACATATGATATAACATGATTATTAAATCATGTGTTGATTTAATAATATGATATATATTTATATTTGATATAATTATATATTAACTAATATTATTACTCACTAATTCTTTTCTTATCTTCATTTATATATTAATATATATATGATATATATATATATAATGAAGCATGGCATGGATTTTCTATTTTGGGCAAATAGAAAATGAGGCGGAAAATGGGGAGACTTTTTATGGAATGGGTGAAGCATGGCTTTGATGATTATTATATTAGTCTTGACTCATTATTGAAGCATGGTTCCAATTGTTTATTAGAACTTGTGGATGCTTCAATGAGTGAGGTATTTTGATGAGTCATTTTTCATTCTAGACAAGACTTGAGTTATTTTTCCTCAATTGAGATCCTTACTCTCTAACTCTCTTCATCTTCCTCTTCACCTTCTCCAAGCTCAATCCCTCGCATGAGTTGTGAAACCTTGAGCATGTGAGAACCCTAGTGAGCAAATAAGCACCCCTACTTCATCATCATATACTTGATTAGCAATTAAGTGTAGTGTGTTAGCTTGGATTAGCGGAGCTTCGTGTGTATCATCTTCGGCACGAAGATCACAAAGGAAGCTCGATCTAACTTCAAGTGGAGCCTAGTGGGGTCGTGTGGACTACTACACGGAGCATAAGAAGATAAGCACGCAGTCTACAAAGGTTGTAGCCTCTTTCTCTTAGTTAGTTTTTGTGATATCATCATAGTTAACCTTAATCATCTAGTTAGATTCTAGGATAGTCTAGCTTAGAACCAAGAATTTTTGAAATTTGCATGCTTGATGCCGGTTTAGAACTCATGGTGGTGCTAGGGTATACTTTCAATCTGCTCCCATTTCTACTCCGGAATGGGAAAAGGCTGCAACTCTCCCGCCGGTCTCTGATGCTCAGTCTTGACTTGCTGGCAAGTCAGGAATCTCGAAACGAAATCAGAAACATCTCTCTTCATCCCTTCCCACCAGTATATATCTCTCAAATCACGATACATCTTGGTGGAACCTGGATGAACACTGTACGCTGACTGATGTGCATGCTCTAGGATCTTGCATCTCAGTTCCTCAGAATCAGGTATATATAGACGAGTCCCAAAACATAGCACACCCTGGCCATCAATCACAAACTCCGAATCTCTCCCTATGCCTAACCTACTCCATAATCTCAGAAAAACGAGCATCGTCGGACTGTGCCTCACGGATACGATCAAGTAAAAGTGAACGGGCACGGGCATGAGCAAGCTGCCCTCCTGTGGAAGTGAACTCGAACTGTACTCTACTCTCGCACAAAATTTGCCAATCTGAAGAAAACTGTCTTTGAACTATGCTCAAATAGAACAGTCTGCCTCTGGGCCTCCGACTCAATGCATCGGCTACAACATTTGCCTTACGCAGATGATAAAGGATTTTACAATCATAGTCCTTCACAAGATCCATCTAACGGCGCTGCCTCAAATTCAGATCCAGCTGCTGTAAGATGTACTTTAAGCTCTTTTGGTCAGTAAAGATCTGACACGAATCTCCGTATAAGTAATGTCTCTAGATCATGAGAGGGATAGTTCTGCTTGTGCTTCTTCAACTGCTAAGAAGCATAAGCGATAACTCTGCCGTACTGCATCAACAAGGAACCTAGCCCCACTCGAGAAGCATCACAATAGACGACATACACGCCCGATCCTGAAGACAAAGATAGAACTGGTGCAGTCGTCAAACGAGTTTTCAACTGCTGAAAACTCTGCTCACAAGCCTCAGTCTAAAGAAAAGGAACTCCTTTCTGGGTTAGTCCGGTCAACGGTGCAGCGATACGAAAGAAATCCTACATGAAACGGCTGTAATAACCGGCTAAACACAAGAAGCTGCGGACCTCTGTCACGGAAACTGGTCTGGGCCAATGTTGTACCGCCTCTATCTTCTTTATGTCTACCATATACTATCTCTCAAAACCACATGACCAAAGAAGTCAACAATGTCAAGCCAGAAAGCACACTTTGAGAATTTAGCAAACAGCCGGTGCTCTCTCAATGTCTGGAATGTAATCCTCAAGTAATGCTCATGCTCCTCGCGACTCCTGGAGTAGACAAGAATGTCGTCAATGAATACGATAATAAACTGGTCGAGGAACGGTTTGAAAATCCGGTTCATCAAATCTATAAATGCTGATGGGGCATTGGTAAGCCCGAACGACATCACCAAGAACTCATAATGCCCGTTGCGTGTCCGAAAACCAGTCTTTGGAATGTCATCATTCCGGACCCACAATTGATGATAACCCGACCGCAAATCAATCTTCGAAAAATGCTCCGCACCCTGGAGCCGATCAAAAAAATCATCAATGCATGGTAGAGGATACCTATTTCGCACCGTAACTCATTTCAATTGACGATAATCAACGAATAATCTTATACTGCCATCCTTCTTCTTAAGGAACAGGACAGGAGCTCCCCAAGGAGACACACTCGGACGAATAAGTCCCTTTTCAAGCAAATCTTGCAACTGATGCTTAAGATCTACCGGGGTCATCCGATAAGGCTATATAGAAATAGGCCCCATGCCAGGATCAAGTCGATGCAAAACTCAACATCATGCACTGGCGGCACTCTATGAAACTTATCAGGAAAAACGTCGGGAAACTCTCTCACAATCGGAACCTGATCAAACGGATCTGCTGTGGCTCCAGTATCACGAATATAAGCTAAGAATCCCCTACATCCTTTCCTCAAGAGTCGACTAGGGCAAAGGGAAGAAATCAAACTGTGAGGGATGACACTGTAGTCTCCCTGCACAACAAGAACTGGCTCTCCCAGAAAACAAAACCTAACCGCCTTCTCACGGCAGTCCATGGACGCATAGCAAGTAGCTAACCAGTCCATGCCGAAGAGAACATCAAAGTCCAACATCTCAAGAAGGACCAAATCGACGGACGAATCTCAATCTCCAATACGAACGATACACGACCGAAACACACGTCCGGCGATGAAAGACTCTCAAACGGAAGTAAGCACAACAAGCGGCTGGTCTAAGAAAGATGAATCTCGGCCCTACCTTAGTACGAATTGCGTGGATACATATGAGTGCGTAGATCCAGGGTCGAACAATATGCGCGCATCGAAAGAACACACTGAAAGAGTACATGTCACAACTGCATTTAATGCCTGCGCATCCTGAGAAGTCAAAGAAAAAACTCGGGCTTGTCTTCTACCGGTATCCTATTGTCCCTGCCTCTGCCACCTCACCCTTTCTGAACAAGACGCCATGACCACGGCCTCTCTGAGCATCGGTCTTGCGTTAAGTAACGATGGGCGTAAAAGGCAATGCTCTCTGAGGAGGAGAAGGTGGTAAGGTAACATGTAGAACTGTTGCCTCGTCCCGGGGTCTTTCAGAACAATACCTGACGTGGTGATGCGGACTCCCACACCGAAAACATCCTGACAACGGCTGCTGACCCTGTGGGTAAGAACTATATAACTGGCCCCGTCTCTGGCCTCTGCTACCACCACACCCTAGAAAGAAACTGCCACGACCTCTACCTAACTGCTCGGGAGCTGTTACACCAGTATGAATCTGCTTCGTTCCAGGAACAGTCGTAGTCTCAGCAATATGCTCCTCTACTAGCAAGGCAGCATCCATCGCGACTGCATAGGTGTCAAAGTGCTGGGTGCCAATAGAGAGGAACAACTGTGTATCAAGACCTCACATGAATCTCTTGATGTGCTTCTCTTCAGTATCCACCAAATAAAGAGCATATACGAATAGCTGGGTAAACTGGATATCGTACTCGGCCATGGCCATACCAGGAGTCTGGCACAAAAACTCAAAGCTGTGAGCTCGAGCATCCATGACGCAATACGGAAGGAAAAGAGCAAGAAAAACCATCGCTAGCTCATCCCAGGTCATAGGAGGAAGACCTGCAGCTCAACCACTCTCCATAGACTCCTACCAAGTCTGGGCAAGACCCTCCAGACGAAAACTAGAAAACTCGACCGATCTCGCAACGGAACATCTCAAGGAACGACAAATCCTGGCCATCCAGTCGAGGAACGACTATCGATCCTCTGCTACTTCAGTGCCAGTGAAAACCAGAGGCTTCAGCCTCATAAAGTCTGTTATAGATACGACGATAGTCTCGGTAGTAGTAGGTACAACTGTCTGAGTAGTAAGTACAATCACGGTCCCCATAGTAGGAGGAACATCATCTGATCTCCGTGAGCGGCTGACCTCAACCAAAGATCCAACCATCTGGCACAAATCCTGAATACTGGCTTCCAGTCTTGCAATACAATCTGGAGAAGGAGGATCCAATCTTCTTCTGAAGGGTAGGCATACCTCTGATTGATCGTTTGATTCTCACCACTTTGTTTTTAAAGAAAAGATGTAGTACTAAAGAAGTGATGTAATGTTTTAGTCGTATAATAACCGCAATCAATAACAGTGTCGCGTGTAGCGAACGTTAGTGAGTACGAGTCGTCCTCTTGGATTCGTGGAACTCATAAATTCTTGCTTTAGTTGAGTCCAAAGAAATAGTAAAGAAAATCATGAAATTGTTTCAAGAGTTTATTGAAGTAATTGTTTAAAAAAATTCAAGAAATTGTTTTCAAGAAAGGAAATTCAAGAAAATATTCAGGATTTTGTTATCAAGAAAATTGTAGAAGGCTTGTAGGATACAAACAGAATTAGTAGCCAATGATGACTATTCAAAATGATTCATCTTATCTACTGGTAGAATTAACACTAGATCTATGGCTACCAATGAGAATTGGGGATCCCTTGAAGAAACCAAGGTTTCTCCTTCATTGCCCCATGTCCTTTCATTGATTGCCATTCTTATTTAGACTTTAACAAGAAGGATCATCAATCTAATCCCCAAATTGTGATGAAATTCATAATAAATTGGTCTTGCTCACAATTTGGACATTAATGATTATTTTTGCTAAAGTTTATAATCTCTATAAGACTTAAGATGAAGATAGAATTCTCTCACCATGTGATCTACCAAATTCCTTCGAATCCTTAGCAAGCGGAGATTTACTCATACATTATGAAAATAGAAGAATTAACAAATAAAGATTTCATAATGTGAAAATTTAAAGAAAGTGAGATTAAAAGTAATGATCACCTTTATTATTCAACTTCAAATTACAACTTCTTCAATCCGAGATTACAAGAAGAATTACTCTCGATCACTGCCTTGAAAAGGTAATTTCTCCGTCAATCATCGTTTCGCTCGATCATCGTGAGTCTTGTATCTATCAAGGATCACGTGCTCGTTGATGACGATCGGCTTCGCGTAAAGGAATCTTGAATGATCTCGCTCGATGAATTTCTCAATGATTCTTGATCTTGGATCTTGATTTGGAATTGGATCTAAATTGTTTGTGTAATTGTGTATTAAAATTCAACAACTAATCAACCACCTTTAATGTAGGCTAAGGTCCCTTTTTATAGTCTCTAATCAAGCTTCCCTCATAAGCTAGGATGTTATAGAGAGGCTTCATGAATAAGCTAGGTAGTTATGAAGTATCATCATCAAGCTAGGTTGTTATAGAGAAGTTTCTAAAACGAGGTTGTTACAATGAAGCGTCCTCAGCAAGCTAAGCCGTTATATGGAAGCTTCCGGAAAATTCTAGATTTTCAATCCCTTGACCCGGCCGCGGATCCGGGGCTACTCGGGCTGACTCGGCCGCGGATCCGCGGCCAAGTTGGGAGATAATGTCTTCAATTCTCTTTGGTATTCCGGTATTGATCTCTGGGTATTTATGTGATATCTGGAATCTTTTTATCTCTTCTCAATTTCTGCCAGTATTTGATTCTTCGATTTCATGTATTTTAATCGGCGAATTTTCGATTCCGATATCTGACCTGAGCTAATTTTTGCACAAGATCTCAATGAATAATGTTAGAAATATACAATATTATACGTGAAATCTTAAACATACAATTTCCTTCAAAAATGTTAATTATAATTTATAACACATGGTAATTGATATTTTCCAGACGAACTTGTAATATGTATTATATTTATATCAAACATCCTAAGATGATTAGAAAAGTGAGGAAATTGTTATGTTAAAAATTACAATATTTTCGACTGAACAAATTCCCGAATATTTGACTTTGATCATACCGAGAAAACTTCTTTTATTTAGGTGAAGGAGAAAAGAAAAAGAAAAACTAACTAGCATACTTTCGTAGGCAACACGATTGTACAGAGCACGTGCAAGAAGCCTTTAAACTTCTAGGTGTCCCTAGTAGGAGGAGTGTTGTCTCCTGAGGGTTTTCAGCGGATTGCACCCAAAAAATCCCATAATAAAAGAAAGACTGTGAAAGTTACATATAAAGATAAGAACTTTAAAAGTAAAAACTTAAAAATCAGAGTTTTCAACTACACTAGCTTTTCAGTTGTCATGAGCCCTATCTTAATAGTCATGAAAAGATGTTAGAAATCACATCAACCCTCAATAAAACGTCGCCTTTATTCTTCATCCCTACCTATCCTCCAAACACCGATCATATACCCCTACGTGTGTGTAAAAAACATCCCTACACTTGGAGAATTCAATTCAAGCTATCATACTCCTGTCCATCTACCTCGGTACTTTTTAGTTGGTGCATATTTTGGATGGAATTGCTCACACATTTTTCATACAACCGTTAATACTTCTTGAGGTACTAATGGAACGATTACTAAAAGTGCTCACTTATTAGGCGTAATTAGCAATTTTCTCGTCTTGCAACACATAAGGCTTAGCAGTGACTCCCAAACCAGTTGGTCTAAGGCACTAGATGATGAACACCCTCGCTATATTTTTTTAAGCTGCTTTGGTGATTACAAAACCAGTATTCATTTTTCTTCACCATTTTATACTTTTATGCTTCATTTATTATTATTTTTTGTACTTTGGCTTTTAGACGAGAGCATTTCAAGATATTCTCTACTATCCCGAGTTTCAAGACGTGTGTAAGTACGTATAGTAGGGAATCAACGTTCAAATGTTTGGCTTCAAGAATTAGGAACAATTTTTTAGACTTATTTTTTATCCTCAGATTAGTGACTTCCTTCATCTTACTAACCCTTAGGAAAACGGCTCATTACTACTTATTGCTAGCTTCGTTTAAAAAAAACATCTAATTTTCATGGTTTTCTTAAACTCTTCCAATCATTTAAATGTAATTTTTCACTTTCTAACCTTTCATTATAAAAGGAAATTTTTGAAATTTTTGTGCTTATGAAAAGTGTAATGCTAGGTAATGCGTAAATAAGCACAAACCTCCCCCAAACCTGTTTACAGCAGTGTTCTCATTGTTATCATCTTTTAAATCTCAAAAACCTGTAGACTTGGGAGGAAAATTAACGGGGACAAGAATAAATGGACATGAAAACCTCCACCAAACTTATTTTTGGCTCACAATTTTGTGTACAAATTTTATTTTCAAGAGCCAAAAATATACCCCCCCCCCAAACTTGAGTTAAATAATGTTAAGCTTTTAAAATCATAAGATGGGGGTAAAGTTATTGGTCAATATAAAACTTTACAAAGACTAAAATTTAAAACCAACCATTCAAAGATTTTATCAATGTAATGCACTGGTTGGTAGAAGAACACGTCACCTATCGACGTGAAGACGTGGGGAAGAGATAAGTGGTGTAATAGAACGGGTTTATGTCTCGATTTGGTGAGACGACACAATGATGATGATGGATTACTCGCATTCTCGTTATTGTCAAGAAGAAGGGGTGTTGGTTCAACTCCTTCGTTTTGGGGTTGATTCATCACAACTCCCGTATTTTCTAAAATGCGAGTTCATCAGCAAAAATTTCTTCAAAGCTTTCATCGATACCCCAAAGAATAATCTCATCGGAACGAACACGATGATACTCAGACTCCATAAAAGGTTCATAATCAGCGTTAGATATTGACCCGGATATCTCAATAGATGAATCTGTATGTGAATAACAAATAGTGGGGTCAAACAACAACGTATTGAGGGAGTCTAGATCAGTATCGTGAACCTGTTTAAATTCGCTGCTGGCGACATCCATTAATTCGACAGAACATAATTGAATAGAAGGTTCGGAGGGTTCACTTCCCAACTTCTAAATGATAAGCTCAATTGACATCTTCCCGAATGATAGGTTCATAGAACCGTTTCGACAATTGATTATCGCGTTAGAAGTCGCTAAAAATGGTCGACTGAGAATCACCGGAATTTGGTTCTGTGGGTTCACTATTGGTTGTGTATCTAGAACAATAAAGTCTACAGGGAATGTAAATTCCCCGACTTTTATCAACACATCCTCAAGCTCTCCCCTAGGTTTGGTGATAGATCTATCGGCTATCTGGAGAGTGCAGTGCGACAGTTTTAACTCTCCGATACCCAATTGCTCATACACAGAATATGGAAGCAGGTTAACACTAGTGCCAAGGTCGAGGAGAGCACGATTGATATTTTTACCCCCAATAGAAATAGATATTTAGGATAGCCGGGGTCCTTACGTTTCTTAGGTAATTGTTTGGTAAAAGCTCTGTTTACATTACTCGACATGAGCACCATTTTCGGTACTTGAGTTTTCCTCTTTCTAGTGCACAAGTCCTTTAGAATTTTCGCATAGGACGGAACTTGTTGTATAGCATCTAGGAGTGGGATATTGATATTAACCTGTTTAAATATTTCTATAATCTTCTCCATTTGTGGACTTGGTTTGTTTTCCCTTAACCTATTAGGATAAGGAGCTTTATCAATAAGAGCTGGGTGCAACATTCAAGAAGATCGAGGGAGCGGAACAGATCACAGATTTGGAGTGGGGATCGTTTTATGTTGACTAGAAGGAGTGGGTTGAAGGTTCGAGCCTTGGGGAAAACGGAGAATAAGCTCGCAAGATGGTGGATTAGACGAAATAGGGTAAGAAGTGGACGCCAGGGTATCATCGATTGATTCCTCATTATCATCCTATTCACCAACTGTCACGACCCGAAATATTAGCTAGCGACCGACACTTAAATCACGCCACGTCTACAGGCGTAACGTAATTCAAGTAAGTTGAAGCCCAGAAATCTAAACCTTTTTGATGAAAATAAAAGTGGTCAAGTTTCGAAATAAAGCTATAATGAAATCAAAGATTTTCTTAAATGCATAAATAGTGGAACATAAAAAATGCAAGTGGATGTTACTAGTTGAAAACATGTTTCGTCGTTTAAAAATTTGGGCAGCACCTCCTTTCTATATTATGATCCAAAGCCACATACACATGATAATATAAAAGGCATCCCCAAGCGGGAGTTAGCTTTTCGCCAATCGGCGGAATCAAAACCACGCAAGACAGAATATAAGTATAGAACGCCCAACGGCTAAGATCAACACAAAAGGATAATGAAGAAAGCAAGACATCAACCCACCAAGCGAACATATAACCCATCGCTCTAATTCTCGCAACTACAAGTCTTGCTAAGTCTTACTACATATACAAATACTAGCTTCTGATTGATGGAGTTAACTAGATACAACAGGAATTATATACAAGAGTGGTACGATCCAACTTATACCACCTACCAAAGCATGTCACCCGAATGCAAGCCGTGTACCAGCGATGCCACTACTGATCCATGCGGTCAACCTGGAAGAACTGTGGAAAAACGTAGGTGAGTTGCCAACTCGTGAGTAGAAAACATCATCAGATAGAAATCGAATAAAACAACGATTTCCTAGGTTAATTATATCATGAAGGTAATACTATGATATCTATGGTGACCGTATATAAATATGTGCCAACAATATAATCAATACCTGTATGCATGTAGATATCATCCAACAATATAATCAATGCATGTATGCATGTGGATCTCGTCCACTCAAAACATCATGAAAGCATATGCATGTAAATATATAAGGATATCAAAGAACGTGTGTCCATCAAAGACACATCAAATCATGGAACCTAAGTTTCTAACACCGACACTCGATGAAGGGTTACGCTAGCGCCCCGGCCAACTACCGTGGCCAAATGCGGAAGAAAAATTTTATAACGATACGAAACTTGGTGCTAGAATAAACCTAAACCGGATCGTTAACCATAAACCTAATTAGCATGTTAGGGTTCTATCTACTATGATAGAAAGTATACCTAACGAAACCAAGTCCTTCGGGTCTTCAATCCTATCCTTAAGCTCCCCGATGGAAGTATGGATCGTGCTTGAAATTCGGCCTCCTTGTGTCAACGATGATCCACCCGAGAGTTCCAATCTTGAGCTAAACCTCCAAGTCTAGGTAACTAGAATACTTAGCTTGCTAATCTAAGTAGACTAGAGTGAGTAGAGTGTGATTTTGAGTAGCTAAGTCTCATTAACCTTTAATTATCAACACATGATACACTTAGGGTTTGAGAAGAGAAAGAGAGTGCAAGCTTGAGGAAAGAGAAAGTATTTGTGATAATCATAATAAAAAGTGGAATGGCTATCTTTTATATGACCTCAAGTATGGCATGGAAAATATCACACCAAAAAATCTAGGTCAAAAATATCTCATCAAAATATCTAAGGTCAACAAGTCAAGCCAAGTTAAAAGGTCAACCTAAGTAGCCATGCCAAATAATTATCATTTACCAAAAATAACAAATTCTTTTCTCCACCTCATTTTTTTTACCAAGTTGATGGTCAAAACCCTAATGTGGTGTCTCCTTCTATACCGCCTCTCATCCGTATATACATACCCGCATCCGTGTTCTGAGAAATACGAATACTATGAGACGAAGCTAATCCAATAATCAAATACTTGGATCCGGTTTAAACCAAAGCCCACTAGTATTGTCCGCTCGAACACCACATGCGCATAAGTACACGTATGTGATCGAACCCTGTCGTAAAACCATACGACCTTTACCCGTTTCGCCCGATGCCGGGAAACCCTTTGTCTGGGACTCTAAAGACTCAACAGTACTCTGGCAGTGGGTTTAACCACAAGCACGTCAGCGGAACTAGCTGTGCGTAATGACTACCCAGGTATCTGTTGAGCAAAAGGTCGACGAGCAAGCTCATGCAAACTCCTACCGAACCTATCTGTGACAATCTCCGTACAGTCCGGTCTGTTCGTCTAAGAATATCGCATATCAGGCCTAGGGGGTGGTAAATGTCAGACCCCTAATAGCGGTATAAGTCGTGTCGGTGTGTAGCCTAGAACACCCTAAGAAACTACTGGAACACACACCAGTAAATCTCACTTTCCCTGTCCAGGGACTTTGTGTAATGGCTCTCCAAACACAGCGTGATATCAACCCCCAATACCGGGAGAGACGAATCCTATCTAACTGCCACTGCCTCCAAGTGCTTTGGTACTGCACCCAACTACTATCTGTTTGCACGACTCAATAAACCAGTTGTAGGGTAGCAATATAAGAACAGTGGGAACACACTTGAGGTGAAGTAGCAGTGTCAAGTCAACGGACTAAGCTGTACTCATGTCACCTAGGAACTGCTACCTGATGATAGGTATAGTACCAACCAGCAGTACCCGACGAGTCCGTCCAGTGTAACTCATAACCCAATGAGCACCTGCATACCATCTCCAGTATGACATACTGATGGCTGTGGTACAGACCATCTCCCCAACTGGGATGAGAAGCGTATACACTAGTCTACTCTGGAGTATCAATGCCCTGTCTCGATAATCCTACGACTAGGGACCTGTATAAGGAAGTGCTTGTAGACCACCCAGCCCCCACTAATGTGACCGCCATCATAACGCTGGTAGTCAAGCAAATATCCTAAAGGCTCTATCAATATGTATTAGCAATATGATGGATGAAACATATACACATATTAAGATAGATACAAATCAAGTAGCATACTACTATATCGAGAAAGACTGTCATCAATCCGTGTATATATCCCAAGCTTCCAAAATATAATATACAAACTAGTACTATACAATAATGGCCTCTAGGGCATACATATCCAACAATCTCCCACTTGCACTAAAGGCCAGTAATTGGTGTACCGCATACCCAACGTCTGCACTAAGGCCAGCTGCTGGCGTACCGCATACCCAATAGCTCATAAAGTCGCTTGAACTGTGCTTGAGGGAGGGCCTTTGTGAATGGATCCGCCATGTTTTCTTTAGTGTCCACTCTTTGTACCTCGATCTCCTTGAGATCAATGATCTTCCTGAATAGGTGATACCGCCTTAAGATGTATCTGGATTTCTAATAGGACCGTGGCTCCTTCGCTAAAGCTATAGCCCCATTGTTATCTCAATACAAAGGTATTGGGTCAACAATGGACGGAACTACCTGAAGTTCAGTAATGAACTTCTTCATCCAGACCGTCTCTTTTGTACGGTTCCTATGAACGACAGCAAGGCTTCGGGTGGCATCGTCCATGCCATTTTTCAAAATTTTGCTATTTTAAAGAACCCTAAAGTAGAATCGATAGCTAGAGAATCATACGAAACACAAAGTAAACTACTTTACATCTAAGTGTTTGCGGAAAACAACATTTGTAGACCGGTCCTTCGCTTCTAAAACTTCGAGTTAAAGTCCCTTCGCTGCGATCCAAGTCCTAGACTCTTGCTTGGCTTCTTAAGGTGAAAAGAACGATCTTGCTTGAAGTCTTCGAGGCCGAAGATGATCTACGTCGAGGAGACACTAACTCAAGATACTATTTCACTAATTGAGAGATTAGTGAAGCTAACACCCTATACTAAAGTGCTAATCTAGTAGAGGATGATGAAATAGGATGTGGGCTCACTTTAGTTTTAATTTTCTCACAATATTTTCTCTCTTTAGAAAACCATAGCAAGCTTTAGCTTAAGGAAGAAGAAGATGAGCTCAAGAGATGACAATGAACTAATGAGGTGAAAGAAATAACCATGGGTGAGTTTGTATCATATACTCACTCATGTAAAGACATAACCATGGCTTAATTATAATTGTTAGGTTAATATATATCTTAAATAAAACAAAACTAGTGGACTTAGTGAAAGCATCTACAAGCTTCTACAAGCTTTATGCATTTGGCTAATAATCCACTAATTTGGAATTACATTAAATACTAAAACCTAACATTATAATTAGTATGGTGTAAGTCTCATACACCCATGTAGTGTGTATCAATAACCAAGATACAAAATAAAACACAATTAATATATATCACATATATATTAAGTGTGCAATGTGAGAATAATAAATGCTTAAGTGGGGTAATATTAGTTAATGTAAATTATTATATCAAATCTACAATTATACACTAAACTATCAAATCAACTCTTGATTTAATAATCTGGCTATATCACATATAACCGACTAATATTAAATGTACCAACTTATCGAATCAACACTTAATTCGATAACCCGGCTATATCACATATAACCGTCTGATAGAAATATCGCGAGAATAGAATATGGTATCACATACTCGTATTATTCTCGGTCCTGCACATATCACATATGTGCTCCTACTTCATTTTGCCTGAGCCAGTAAAACCTCTATGTAGGACTCTAAAGACTCGTCAATATGCAGGCAGTAGATGATGATCACATCAAGCACCCTCAAGCCGTCAGTGGGACTAGCTGGACGTAACGACTACCCTGGTATTGAGCGATCAGAAGATCAATAAGCAAGCCCGCTCTAGCTCCTTTAAAGCCTGTCAGTAACATTACCGTACAGTCTGATCTCCTCGTCTGATATGTCGCATATCAAGTCTAGGGGTGGTAAACGTCAGACCCCAATAACCTATAAGTCATGCCGATATGAGGCTCATAACGGGTCGAGAAACTACTGATAACACTTACCAGTAAATCTCTAAAACATCCCTGGCAGGGACTTCCCTGTTATGGCCAATCGAGCACAGTACAACATCAACCCCCAATACCGGGAGAGACGAAACCCCTCCTATCGCTTATTTCCTCTATGTGACTCGGGACTGTACCTAAAAATCACCGTTTTGCACGTCCGCTTGAACATGGTAAGGTGGAAATCAAAGCATAGTGGGAATAACACAAGACTCTATGACGATGTCGGGTTTACAGACTAACCTGTAACAGTGTCACCAGAGAACTGCTATCTGAAGATATGCATAATACCAAATAGGAGTTCTCGGCGAGTCTGTCCAGTGTACCCAGTCTCCACTGAGCACCCGTATACCATCTCTGATGTCAAACACCAATGGATATAGGATCATCCATCACCCATCACATGGGTCGAGAAGCGTATACGCTAGTCTACTCTGGTATATCGATGCCCCGTCTCGATACACCCACGAATAGGAACATTAAAGGATGATCTTGTGGACTACCATGGCCCCACTAGTATGATCTGCATCATAATCTTCGTAGTCAAGTACACATCCTAAGGGATATACCAACATGTAACTATAAGACAGTAAGAGACAAGTATACATGTTAAGATAAAGAGCAACCATATAGCATACTATAATGTCGAGCAAGAAAGTCCTCTCTATATATGTCCAAGCATCCACTATAATATACATCATATGTACAATAATGGCCTCTAGGGCATACATACAACTAACAATCTTCCACTTGCACTAGGGCCAGCTGCTATAACATCGCATACCCAGCATCCCGAAGAGTCTCTCGAACTGTATCTAGGAAATGGCCTTCGTGAGTGGATCCAGAGTGTTGTTCTTCGTGTAAACTCTCCTGACCTCGATCTCCCGGCGATCAACTGATGGGTTACCTACAATAGAAGCAAGGTTTCGGGAGTCATTATCCATGCGAAGTTAAAAATTTTCGCATTATAGATAACCATAAACCTAAGATCTTTAACAAGAGAATCAAACAAGAGCTAGCATGTTAACACTTTAACATCTAAGAGTTAGGGATTACAACCTTTGTAGTCCATTCCTTCGCTTCATAAGCATCATGTTGAGGTTCTTTTGCTGCGATCATCAAGTACCCGGACTCTAGAGAGGCTCCTTGAAGAGAAAGATTCAACCTTGCTTCCAATCTTCAACAACTAAGATGATCTACCTTGAAGAATCTTAAACCCAAGCTCTTGCTTCACTAATCAAGTATTAGCAAAGCAAAAACCCTAATCTATGTGGCTAGAATAGGTGAGGATGATGAAGTAAGAATTTTGCTCTCTTTTGTTTTCAATTTCTCACAAAATATCATCACAAATCCAAAAGCTAGAAAGCTTTCAAGAGGAGGAAGAAGAAGAAATCCTTTTGTGATGAATAATGAATAATTATTGTGGTTAAAATTGCATCGTTGAGTTAAGAATGAGAGTCTTAACTCTTGTAGAGAATAAACCATAGGTTAAGAGTTTTGGTTGGGTTAAAGAATATCTACTCAAAATATCAAGCTAGATGACAAAATGGCAAAGCTTCATGAAGCTTCATGAAAGCTTCATCCAAAAGTTAACCCAAAAGCTAACCCTAATCCAAACCCTAACTTAGTTTAAACTCAACAACCATGTTGTATTTGTAACCCTAACATGTTACAATAATATATATCACATATATAATATATATTGTAACAAAAGTAAATAATACAATTAACATATATCGCATATACATCAATGTATTATCTAAGTGAGAAAAAGAATCTTTAAGCGAGCTTATAATAGCTAATGTAATGTAATATATCAAATATATAATTATACATTAAATTATTGAATCAACAGTTGATCCGATAATCCGGCTATTTTACAAATAACTGACTAATATAACAAGTATCATTACATCGAATCAACACTTGATCCGATGACCCGGCTATATCACATATACCCGGCCGATATCACATATCGCGAGAATCTAATACGGTATCGCATACACACATTATTCTTGGTCCCGCACATATCACATATGTGCTCCTACTCCGTTTTGCCTGAGCCAGGAAAACTCTGTGTAGGACTCTAAAGAATCGTCAATACGCCGGCAGTAGGTGATGATCATATCAAACACCCACAAGCTGCAAGCGTTCAGCTAAACGTAACAGCCACTCGGGTATTGAGCGATCAAAAGATCAACAAGCAAGCTTGTACATTCTCCTGTGAATCCAACCAGTAACACTCCCGTACAGTCCGGTCTCTTCGTCTGATATGTCGCCTATCCAGTCTAGGGGTAGTAAACGTCATACCCCAATAATTGATAAGTCATGTCGATATGAGGTCCATAATAGTTCGAGAAACTACTGATAACTCTTACCAGTAAATCTCAGTAAACCTGGACAGGGATTTCCAGTTATAGCCAATCGAACACAGCGCAACATCAACTCCTTATACCGGGAGAGACGAAACCCCTCCTATCGCTCATTGCCTCCATGTGATTCGGGACTGTACCCAAAAGCCACCGTTTTGCACGTTTTCTTGAACGTGGTAAGGTGGAAATCAAAGCACAGTGGGAATCACACAAGACTCTATGACGATCTCGGGTCTACAGACTAACCTGTACCAGTGTCACCAGAGAACTGCCATCTGAAGTGAGGTATAATACCATCTGGGAGTTCTCAGTGAGTCCGTCCAGTGTACCCAGTCTCCACTGAGCACCCGCATACATTCTCTAATGTCAAACATCAATGGTTATGGGATTATCCATCGCCCATCATATGGGTCGAGAAGCATATGCGCTAGTCTACTTTGGTATATCGATGCCCTATCTCGATACACCCTCGATTAGGAACATTTGAAGGATGTACTTAACGACTACTCTGTCCCCACTAGTATGATCTGCATCATAGTCCTGGTAGTTAAGTACTCATCTTAAAGGCTTTATCAACTTGTATTATAGAGACAATCAGTGTACATGTTTAGATAAAGAGCAACCAGATAGCACACTATCATGTCGAATAAGAAATTCCTCCCTATATATGTCCAAGCATCCACTACAATATACATCGCATGTACAGTAATGGCCTCTAGGGCATACATATTACTAACAATCTCCCACTTGCACTAGGGCCATCTATTGTAGTATCTCATACCCAACAATCAGCCGTGGTTGATGTATCTCATACTCAACCATCGCATAAAAGTCTCTCCTGGGAATAGGCCTTTGTAAGTGGATCCGTCGTGTTGTCATCTATGTCTACTCTCCTGAACCTTAATCTCCCTGGAGATCAACCATCTCCACTGATCAGGTGATACTACTTAAGAATATGTCTGGATTACTGATGGGATGGGGGTTTCTCGGCCAAAGCCATAACTCCATTGACACATGTTCATAACAGAATATTGCATTTTATACCGCCCATTCTTACGCTCGTGTGTTTATAGGTAGGTGCTTTTAATCCGTGTTTGTTACATATTTACAGATTACAGGTTTCCAGTACAAATATTGCAAATCAAGACAAAATCTCCACAGTTACGCCAGAAGCAGAACATCTGTTGACAGCAGATAAAAGCCGGGTTCCGGTCATCCATATCCGTCCAGTGTCGAGTACCAGTTCCAGAGACAAGACATATGACAGTGGTCATTCGTGTCTCGGACAAGCACAGAGTACGAGGGGGGTTGCACAAGAATCAATAGGTGCGCGGAGCTCGAGCGAAATAGAAATCAAAAGTGAAGAAAATGATGCAATCTTGGACTAAGAAATCTAAAGATATTCCGGAAGACTTTGTGCAGTGTAAAGTTTTCAAACACAAGGAAATATAAAACCAGGGAAGTACCTAAAAGACGACGACCCAAATCATCAATATGGCCGCGGTTCCACGGCAAATAGGGGGTCTAGGCCGCGGAACCGCGGCCATTTAGTCTCCTCTCTCTGTCGTTTTCTGGGGGTAGTTTGGTACTTTCATATTATGCCATATTCTTGCGCTAGGTTTCCATTTCTCCTCCTATAAATACCCCAGATCTGAACCATTGTAGGGTGTTAATTTCTTTTGCCTCTTTTAATGTAGTTTTGTTGTTCTTCTTCTTCTTTATCTTTCCTCCATGAAAATGTAGTGAGAGCATTGAGTGGATGTTAAATGAAGATGAGGGTTTTTGTATCATTCTTGTTTGTTTAGCTTCCCCTTGAGATTCTTGCTTTCTCTTGATCTTTCAACCTCTTCATTGAGCTTGAAAGTTTAAGGGTTTGTTATTGATTCCAAGGGTTGTATCTTCTTATGGAATTAGTGCTTCATTTCACATGAGTTCTTTACCCTTCTCTTGATCTTGCAACCTCTTGATTGAGCTTGCAAGTTTAAGGGTTGGCTATTGATCCTATGCTTGTCTTGAGTTCTAGTTTCT
Organism: Agapanthus africanus; assembly: GCA_030015575.1. Lineage (NCBI taxonomy): Eukaryota > Viridiplantae > Streptophyta > Magnoliopsida > Asparagales > Amaryllidaceae > Agapanthus > Agapanthus africanus. The sequence continues at coordinate 380,345,302 of CM057337.1, read as the reverse complement.
AGTTCTTTTTATTGCTTATTTCTTTCTTGCTTTTTATTACCTTGCTTTACTTTCATGCACTTAATTTCCATGCCCTTACTTACTTGTAATCTTTTCTTTTCTTTTGCTCTTTTTGGTTCTTTTGTGAATGGTTGTAATTATCGTTGTTAAGAATAAATACGGTATTGTAAGTTAATGTTTCTTTGCTCATTTCCTTTTCCTGTTATTTTCCATTGAACTCCGCCCAAACGTTACGCAAGCGCTCCGTTAGTCACCCTACCCTACCAAGGTAACGGTGATTCCTAACCGCGACCGGTTGCGTTCGGTTTGGCCGGAGGCGAAAGCAAGAGACAAGAACGGAAGGACAAGGGTAAATAAGCCGGATTCCACGAATACCATGCTTAAATCCCCTAATCCACGTTGTTGCCGATTGCTCTAGCTTCAATTGGTCAAGACTCGGCTCAAAGGTTTTGAGTACGGATTTCTTTAGCTTACAATTTCGTATCTTTTTCTTAACAACTTCATACTTGCATATAAAACACATAGGTTAGTTTGAACAAACACATACAAATTCTTTATTGACTCGTCTAAAACTCGAACGGACATACAACCATCTCCCTGTGGATCGACCCGTGCTCAACCGGCTAGCTGCATAGCGACACCGTCCTGATCGTAGTTATACTTTAGAACTTTGAACATCCGACACGCTTTTGGCGTGCGATCAACACACAATGGTAGGAACGAAGTTCATCTCATGAACTAGTGTACATCCATACTATTTCTTTGGTAGCATCCTTGGTAGTAATATATCCAGCCTTCATCGTCTAGTATGTCACGGTATCTAGCTTGGAACTCTTCCAACGTACCGTCCCTCCACTGAGGGTAAATACAATGCCTGTGACTGACATTCAGTCGTCCTTATCACCCTAGAACCATTCCAGTGATTCTCCCCCTGATCGATTGATACCATCTCACTACAGCTAGTGAGAAACCTAACATCCAATTAGATCTATCTCATAGATCCATAACCCAGGATTTAGGATGTATCATCTTGATCCTATATGGAGAATCCTTGTGATAAGAGGAGATTGACCAAGCGTAGCATAGGAAACTCCTTTCCTATCAAGAGTATGTCATCAATGTACAATACGAGGATCACTACCATACTCCCTACTATCTTTTTGTATATACAAGGCTCATCTACCATTTTGATGAAGTCAAACACTTTGACTACTACATCAAAACAGATATTCCAACTCCGCGATGCTTGCTTTAACTCATAAAGCAACATGCACACGTTTCCGCTGCTCCCACTGTCTACGAAGCCCTTTTGCTGTGTATTTATAGATGCTCTCTTCTAAATCACTATTTGTAAAAGCAGTCATTACACCCAACCGCCAGAAATCGTAGTCATGGTATGTAGCAATGGAAAGTAGGATCTGGATGGACTTAAGCATAGCGTTGAAAGTCTCAACTTTTCCATGTACACCAAGTAATCTTCTCAAGATATACTTGCTCCTGATGGGGATTTAACCCTTCAGATATAGCAACCAAGTCAATACTTTGTTGGTGTATAAGGATTCCATCTCAGATCGCTTTGCATCCAGCCATTCTTACAGAGTCCCAGTCCTGATGGCCTGCTCGAAACTAGTTGGGTCATCATCTCATGATGCGATCCTCACTCCTACTGTCATAGAGAAAACCGAAGTATCTCTCATGTGGATGAGGAACCCTACTAGATCGGCGGAGAGGCTGAGGTTCGTTGGGAGCTATTGAATCTCCGGGTTCACCAAATCATCAGCTGCAGTTTGTATAGCTGGAAATCCTTCCAGTTCTACCTCATGACCACTAATTTCTTCACAAGAAATTCCCTTTTCTCTAAAAGGCGGCATGCCGAGAAATAAAACACTTTTTGTTTCTCGGTTCGGTAGAAGATATTCCTTTGCGAATGCTTAGGATATCCAACAAACTTCCACAGAACTGACCTTTCCTCGAGCTTGTTCGGATCATGCTTTTGACATAGGCCGGACAACCCCAAATCTTAACATCATTAAGAGATGGGCTCTTCCTATACCATATCATATATGGAGTGGTAGGCAACTGATTTGGTTGGAACCCTATTCAATAGGTATGCAGCTTCACAACTGCATAACCCCCAAAGGAAATAGGCAACTCAGTAGTACTCATCATAGAGCCCACCATATCACATAGGGTGCGATAGCTCTGCCGCGATACACCGACAAGTTATGGTGTATACGGAGGAGTAATGCTGAGAGAAAATCTCATTCTCGTTTAGAATAATCCAGGAATTCCGTGCTTAAGTATTCTCCTCCCCGATCACATCAAAGGACATAATAATTATACCCATTTTGGTTCTCTACCCCTATCTTATATTCATTGAATTTCTCAAAAGGTTCGGACTTGTGTTTCAACAGGAACATATGTTCAAATCTTGAGAGATAATCAGTGAATGTAATGAAGTATAAAGAACCGATCCTAGAATGTATAGACAGGGGACTATACAAATATCATCATGTATCAATCCCAAGAGTTAACTAACTCTTTCTCTGTTTCCATTAAACGGAGCTATGCTCATCTTATCTTTGTGACATGGCTGGTAAGTTTCACAAGATATAAATTTAAACTATTTTAAATATGCATCTTTATGTAACTTCAGCTAGTGGGGTTACATTGATATGACCTAGTCTACAATACATCAAGAAGGATTTGTTCATTTCTGAACTCTTCCTCTTGTGTGTGTTCTGTACGTTAAGAACTGTGGTTTGATTTAGAATGTCTATGCTTTTAGATAACGTGCCTGAACTGATCAACTCTTGATATACGAAATGTTCAAAAGATTATCCATTAATACAAAATTAAATCCTTCTTTACTAATAAAGAGACTGATATGATGTTGTATATCAGGTTCGGTATCTAATAACATGCGTTCAGAATCAATGTATTTTGGTAATACAGGGTGATAACTGCCAACAAACTTGGCTGCAACACTCGCACCATTTCCAACAATTGAAACTTATCACCCATTCTCAGTTTTCTACCTTTCTGTAGCCCATGTAACAGATTACATATAAGGGATCCTGATCCGGTATCTCATACCCAGGACGTAAAGGAAACTGAGAAACAGTTCACGGTAATGAACAAACCCGAAGAAGATGCATCAGCATGCACTTTCTTTGTTTGGGCGGCACGGGAATTCTGGTAATCCCTTATTTCCTGCTCGGTCTTATAACAATTATAAGTTGGAGCGGGACCAACGTTCCTTAGCGCAGTATAACAAACGGGTTCGGTCAATACATCTATATTATTATCTTGATTAAGGCGTGACATGGTCGCTACATGGAGAGAGAGAGAGAGAGAGAAAACACTCAGCGTATGCTCTTGCAAGATTAGATTGGTTATTAATATATCTAATCAGGATGGCTCCCACTGTTTTAGTCAAATCTTCCTTCAAACCCTAAAAGGAAAGACCAGACGGGATTAATTACACCCTACAAGTTCGCTAATCTTTCAGCCAGGCCAGTGCCGGTACATTGAGGAAGGTTCCCCGTGCTTTCGCACGGACCTAATTAAAATAAAGCTCGTTTTCCCAGGGGCGTAACCCCGTTGACACCTTTCTAGACACCTACTTGATCGGCTATTTATAATGTATAAAACTCTCCCAGGAGTAACTCTTACTCGCAGTGGGTATCGGGATCCAACTATCTCATAGAAGGTATGCAATCTCATTGCAAATTTGAACACTTGAAATTCCCAATAATATTTTGCCCCGAGCGATCTATGACCTTGACAAGGTCAACAAACCATAGACCGCAAGTCAAGTTCAACCCGTCATTTCCCGATTAAATCAAACCCACCCGCTTGACCCTTGACAAGGTCAACAAGGTCGCACAACTACCCTAATCCAATCGCATCATATGCTTATACAGATAAGCACTAATCAGTTACCGCACACTACGCCGTGACAAGGTCAACAAACGCAGCACGAATACTAACTATTACTTATCTGAAATAACAGAGGGCTACGACAGGTTTTTAAGAAAACCTTTTGCGTAATGAACTTGATATCGTTGTAGAATCAAATGATTTAAAATGGATTGTTTTTTAGACCTTTACTAGTTCCGCTAAAGAGGTCACTCCCGGTGAAGGGATCTCGGCTCTTTCCTTATCGAATAAGGCGCAGGGTATTTCATAAATACCGCTATGCAAAGAAACAACTAGAAAAACAAACAAAAGACAAAACCGAGGGTTGTAGCATCTGCCAGTTATTGCTAAAGAGGTCCTTCCTGATGAAGGGATCTCGGCTCTTTCCTTATCGAATAAGGTACTAGATGTTCTACAAGGAACACCGCTATGCAAAGCAACAACTAGAGCTACCTGTTTGTGAAAATTCAATTCCGCAACATCATTAGGTTTCTTTTATTTCATTAACCTCATTAATGAAGTCCCATCATTTAAGTTTACCTAAACATCACAGATAAATACAACGTACGCTTATGCCATCTGCATTCGCCTCGATGTCCCATCGTGCATCGTTAGGTTAGGTAACTAACGGCAGAGCAGGGCTGTGCTAGCGCGGGGGTAAAACATAAGCAACGTCTATATAATATATCACATATACTATATCCTTTATTCATCACAACATATCGAATGATCACATCACAAATATCGCAGCAGAAGAAACATATGAAATATTGGATATACTAGGAGGTCCGTGTTTAAATGCGAGCCTGTATAAAACACGAATTCCACGTCGCGATGATAGCCAAACCCATATCCCTAGACCCCTACGAGAAAGGCATGTAACCCTGCCAATTCTAGAGTTAGGAGACTCGGCCTCGACTCCTCGAGATGGTCTCCCACTAGACCGTAGAACCCGGTTACTTGTGCTCCCCACCTTGGGTCTATCCTAATGCAGAAAAATAAATAATATACAATGGTGACAACATCCTCAACCCAGAAGTGCCCCAATAAAAGAATATTACATATAATGAATTTTACATGAATGAAAATGAAAAACTCTCATCTCACATAAAACCCTCGGCTATTCAATCACGACGATCCAATATAACATATCACGGCAACACATAACATCACATGTCATCAACGTAAGTAAATATGCGTATCCCAATTGTCGTTGATGTATAGTAACGAAACCGGCGATACACCACATATTACACTTGCGGTCGCAGAAAAGAAAGTGTAAAACTACAACAGTTGGAATCCGCAAACTCCTTAAACATCACATGCCTAACCAAATGAATTCCTTAGACATCGCATGCCTAACAATTATAAACCCCCCATTTTAGTCTCGATCTTGAAAACACTTTTCAATATCTAGTCGGGAAATTCAACAAGATTCCCGACATCCTGATCGAACGCTCGTCGGAAACTTTAGTAGACGGCTGCATGATTGTTTATATGTTGCGCGCGCTTTCAAAAGATGAATCAAAGAATTTACCGCAATCAAGAATGGCGTCGCTTGGTAGCTAGCCGTTGAGTACGGGTCGGTCCACAGGGATTTTGTGTATTTTCTATTTGTTCTAACAAGTTAATTCTAATTGTGGTGGATTGGATTATCACTAAAAAATAAGGTTGATTTAGACTAGGATTAAAACCTTGCTAGGGTTAGGATTAGGTTAAGTTCGGAAATTCAATATTTTCCTCACCACTTCCTATGCCCTAATTAAGATCTATTTAGGTGTTATGGTAATAAATAATATAGTGGATTAGTACCATCGGGAAGATACTATGTTTCTTCCTCTAGGTCCTTGTCCGTCCTTTCTCAATTCTTACCCTAACCTTCATGGAAAACATACACAACCGGTCTTTTAAACTATGGTATCACCGCTACCTCGTAGGATAGGGTGCCATAGTGAGCGGTGTGTGTATGTATGCATAGAGCCCTATTAAAATGTATGATGGGCAAGAAAGGGGTGGGAGATTTTCATTTTTCAAACCTTTCCTATTGCTAACCCTAACAAGTGAGGAACTACTCACTTATTAGGGAATTAAAAGATTTCATTTTTTCAATTGATTGTTTTTAATAACCTAGTTATCTAATCTACGGCAGATCAGTAAAATCTAATGTAGGGCAGATAAATAAAAGTTATACTAGGACAGAAAGGAAATTAACTAGGGCAATGAAAGGAAAAACTTACTTTATCTTTTATTTGATGCTCTCTTCAAACATTAAAGGAATTGGAATTCTGAATTTTGATAATTAAAATGAGACAAAAGAAGTGGCATGCTCCAAAAAGAGCATTAGGGTTTCTATTTATAGGTCATAGAAACCCTAGGGTTACATTTGATCCCTATCTACATTTACAAAATTACCCTAAAAAGCCTAATCAACGCACCGCCACCGCCGACTTTTTTAGCACCGACACACGCTCATCATGGCCGCGGAACCGCGGCCAAAAGCCCTGTTTGGCCGTAGATTCGCAGCCATATGGTAGGGACTTTGGCTTCTGTTTCCCTGGTAATTTTCATGTTGCTTTTACTTGACTTTTCATCCCTTTGGTTCTTCAGAATGTCTTCTAGTTTCTTCGAGATTTCCACTGTGCAGAATGTTGTGGACTTTTACCATTTGTTTCGTGTTGAAGTCTTGAATCTTGCGCTGCCTTTGTACTTTGTGAACTTGTTCATTGATCTTCATTTGTTCTTCAAACTGTAGGCACGATAAAGATTCTCTATTTGTTGGTCGAAATCTCACTTTTATAGCACCTTTTCATCATTTTCACTGTTTTGTTCCGAGAACCTGTAACCTGCAACTATGTAGTAGACATGGATCAAAAACACCTGTTTATTTGTAAAATGAATAAGAATGGGGAATATAATAATGCAAAATTATGATATGAACAAATACCCCCAAACTTATCTTTTGCTCGTCCTCGAGCAAAACTAGTTTTATTCTCGAAAAAGACCTAGCCTCCCTTTCGCAGGGAAATACGATTGCACTGAGCTCGTTCAACAAGCCGTTAAACCTCTAGGTGTCCCTAGTAGGAGGAGTGTTGTCTCCTGAAGGTTTTCAGCGGATACTTCCCACAAAATCCTATCAATTCGGCCTATTGACTTTTATTCTCCAATTCGGTTTTCTAACAAGGAATTCTATTATCTTTAACTCAGAAATTATCAACCCGTATTTTTTACGCTTCCTTATCATTTAACTTAAGATTGTATATGTTCTGTAAATTTACTTAGTTTTTAGCATCTTTTGAATTTTCCTTCTAAGGTTCCATCTCAACTTAGGAATTTTTATCATCTCTACTAAAGATATAAGTCCTATTTTTCATTCCTATCTCTCATCCGAACCCCAATCATATACCTCTACGTGTGTGTATATATCACCCCTACACTTGGATATTCAAATCAAGCTATTATACTCTTGTCCATCATCCAAAGTACTTTTCAATTGGTGAATTTTTAGATGAAATTGTTCACGAATCCTTCATGCGACCGTTAATACTTCTTGAGGTACTAACGGCCGATTACAAAATGTGTTTGCACATTAAAGCGTAATTCCTAGTCTTGTAACACCTAAGGCTTTAGTAGTGACTCCCAAACCAGTTGGTCTAAGGCATTAGGTGATAAAGCACCCTCGCTAAATATTTTTTCTATTTATGCAGCCTTAAGTAATTACAAAAACCAGTGTTCATTTTTTTTTCTCTTTATTCACACTTGTATTTTTATTTCATTTTCCTTCATACTAAGGACTTTAGACAAGAGCATTTCAAGCTTTCTTCTACTATTCCAAGTTTCAAGGTTCGTGTTTGTGAAAATTGTAGGGTATATATTTTCAGAATTTAGACTTAAGCTTAGGGATTCTTTTTCAGACTTACACTTTAATAGAATTTTCAATACTCTTCCTTTATTTTGACTTAGCCTAAGAAGTGAACTTAAAATTTTCCCATTTCTAAGTAAACTACAAAGACATATATTTTCTACCGTTAAATTTTAAGAAAGGTTATTTTTAGGGTTTTTAATTTACTAAGTCTAAGATCTAGTTGTTCCTAACTAGTTAACCTTCTTGTCAAATTCAAGTCAATTATGGCCAAAATTTAATTTTTCAATTTTTATAATTTTTCAAATATTTCAGTTTTTGTTTGATTTTTATATTTTTCTATTTTTAATTTTCATTTTTTCAATTTTTTTGATTTTTTATATAGATGCAGTGCAGAATTTAAACATGCAAAAGAAAAAGAAAAATATATACAAAAATTATGCAATACAAAAGATAACTATTTACAACCACCAACTCCCCCAAACTTATCACAAGCAGTGCCCTCACTGCTCGGCCCCACGCTGCTCCCTTGAGCGTGAACGGGAACAGTCCTCCCTAGCCAGCCGGGTTCGGGTCCCCTGCTCCACCTCAGTCAACCGCCGATCATGCTCCCTCGATATCCCCCTTAACTCATCTATCCTCCTAACAGCTCTCTGCATCAAATGTGCATGTTCTAAAGGAGTGAGTTCTCTTTCGCTCGCGGTAGAGCTAAAGATAGGTGTACGGGCGGGCACGTGCTCCGCCCGTTCAGTTCTTGACCACACATCCGTCAATCGTGTATAGGACGTAGAAATGCCCTCAATGAGAGGCCTGACGGGTATGCCTCCAAGCATGTAAAATTCGAACTCCTCCACGGAGAGGAAATATCGACACAATTGTGTAACAAGCATGGGACAATGGTAATTTGTGGCTCTCCCGCCCGCACCAATAGAGTTCAGTAGAACCGTGCACATGTCGAAACGAGGGTTTCTTGTCATGAGTGTGTGCACAATATGCAGGGAGGGTGTAAAAAATGTGGTGTTGTGAGAGCTTCCAAAAATATTGTTTTGTGCCCATCGGCACACAGTTAAAACATTGGCGAAAAGGGTTCTCGCTTGGATCCTCTTCCGCGGCACCCTCGAGCAATCATTGCCCATCAAGGGCATGTAATCCTCAAATTGTAATGGTTGGTCATGAGCGGGTATCCGAGCGATTAATGTGACTTCATGTATAATGTCCCTATCGATGATAATTTCCCTATCATCCCACTGCAATTTTATAAAGCTGAAATAGGTGAGACACCCATCTTCCATACTCTCGTAAAAACGAGTGACTACTTCCGGAAGTGCATAAGCGTTAGGGTGATTATATATCAAAAAGTTCCAACCCCTTCGTGCTATCTCATTTGCAAAATAACTTCCATACACCGTATATGAAAAAATTTGTGAAAAGTCACGTTCAAGTTGCATATTGTGTGCCATCAGGTAAGCTACGATCTACAAAATTAAAAACAGAAAGGGTTTTGAGAGATCGAACCTCCCTTAAAAAAATCAGGGGGTGAAGACACGTAGGCGCGGAGCTTGCGCGGTCGGGAATGGCTCTGGGCGGCGTTTCCGCGGCGGGAGGACGAGATCGAGGTACAAAAATTGAAGCGGCGGCGGCTAGGGTTTTTTAGAAGATGAAATTAGGGTTTAGGATCAGAAAGAGAGGTCTGGGTTATTTATATAGGGGGAAGTGTGATGGTATTTGTAAGTAAACCCCTCTAAAAATGGAGATTTATTTGCAAATAAGAAATTTATTTTAAAATCTTAAAATTTAAAAAAATACCCAAAAAAAATTTTATTTTTATTTTTAAATTATTATTATTATTATTTTTTATGTTATTTTTGAAAGCCAAATTATACACCCCCCCAAACTCGACTTAAACAATGTTACAAGTCAATGCCAAGTTTTGCAAAGACCAAAAGTTAACGCCAACCAGTTGAAGAATTTATCAGTGTAACGTATAGGTCGGTGGAGGAACATGTCATAAAGAGCCAAGAAGAAGAAGTGAAGAGATACGTGGTGGTAAGGAAAGGATTTGCATGAATGTGAGGAGATAAGAGGTGATGATAAATAAAAACGAGAATGTAAATAATCACAAAATCCTCGAGAAATGAGTGGAATATTGGCATTCTCGTAATTTATTAGAAGAAAAGGTGGTGTTTCAACTTTTATAGGTGGAGGTCGATTAACCACAAAATCCTCGAGGTATTTCTGTGGATCCTTTACTGGCTTGGCATCATCCATCATATGTATATGATGTTCAATTATGAGGGAACTAATCTCCTTGATTTCCGCCATAGTCCAGCTAAAAGCTTGCCGGTTGTTTTGTAAGACCATTAATGGAGCTTTCTCTTGCTCAAGAGCTTAAGATGCCGAGATGATAACAGGAAGGGTCTCATTCTCACCCAAGTAAGCGTATTTAGAGTGAAACGGCAACAGCTTGAGTTTGTGTTTTGGAGGTGGAACAATTGAAGGTAAAATTGGTGAAACTGTCTCGAACTCGAAAGATTCCATAAATGGTTCGAAATCACTGTAAGCAACCGAGTCGGATGGTTCAACTAACTCATCCGAAAATTCAAAGGACTCATACTCGGGTGGTGATTCTTCAAAATCGTCCGAATAAGTGGAACACTCGTAATCGTTATCGGTTGTGCAAACTGTGTCAGATTTAAGGAGGAACGCACTAGTGGCGTCAAAACTGCTGTGATCGAACAGACATTTTTCAAGCTCACAGTCCTCCTGCGTGATTTCGTGGATCGAGCAAACATCACGTATACTAGATTTAGGCACGGAGGGCAGACTTCCTATCTTGTGATTGTTGAACTCACTTGACATCTTCCTGAAGGATAGAGCCATAGAACCATTGCGACAATTGATTACAGCATTGGAAGTGGCCAAATATGGTCGACCGAGGATCATCGGAATTTGATTCCATGGGTTAGCCACAGGCTGTGTGTCCATAACAATGAAATCAACGGTGAATCTGAAGTCCACTACTTTGATCAACACATCCTCTAACTCACCCCTAGAATGGGTGATGGATCGATCAGCCATTTGGAGAGTACAATGAGTGGGTTTCAACTCTCCCACACCTAATTGCTCAAAAACGGAATAGGGAAGCAAGTTAACACTGGAACCAAGATCTAAAAGTGCTCGATTGATGTTCTTATCCCCAATTGTTATTGAAATTGTAGAACAGCTAGGGTCCTTTCATTTTTGGGGCAAAGGTTGAGGTTGGGTAATAGCATTGATCACGGCACTAGCTACGAGCACTTTCTTGGGTATCTGAGACTTTCTCTTCATGGTGCATAAGCCTTTTAAGATTTTCGCATAAGAAGGAACTTGTTGGATTGCATCCAAGAGAGGTATGTTTATGCTAACCTGTTTGAATAACTCCACAATCAACTCCATTTGTGGAGTTGGTTTATTGGATCTCAACCTGTTTGGAAATGGAACATTTTGAAAATTTGTTGAGTCCAATGTGTGTGGTGTAGATTTCGGAGTTGGAACGGGTCTCAGTGTTGGTGTGTTCGTGAAGTGAGATGTGGGTCCGTTCGAATTAGAAGAAGTAGAGCCTTGTGAAGAATGAAGAATAGGCTCTAACGAAGAAGATGAAGATGAAGAAGAAGCATCGGCAGGGGTTTCATCACTAATACCCACATTATTGTGCAACACTCTTCCAGATCTCAACACGGTCACAGCATTTACATTATGATTTTGTTGTTCATAAGCAACATGTGCGTTGTGTGTGTGACCGGGATTTGGCAATGGTTGAGATGGATGCTTTCCCTTTTCTCGCTCGCTCAACGCAGCATTTCGTTGTGCAATTTGGGCCTCGATCGATTTGATACTTTGATCATGTGAAGCACTGTTTTGCACCAAAGATTGAATGGAAGTTTCCAACCTTGCTGCAGATTGTGTAAATTGTTTTAAAAATGCATCTAGACTTCGTTCTAGCGAGAAAACCTTATCATCATTTGGTTGAACCAAATTGTTTTGAGGATAAGAGTTGTTGGGTACAAAATTATTCATTTGGTTTGGGTAAGGTTGTGGTTGGAAAGGTTGCCGGTATTGAGTTTGTTGAGGTGCTTGTTGTTGTGGAGAAGGAGGCCTTTCAAAGTTGTTATTGTCTTGGAATTGTTGATTTTGATTCCAAGAAAAATTTGGGTGGCTCCACCAACCAGGATTATAAGTCGAAGAGTATGGATCATTTCTTTGTCTTCGCTGAAAGGCAGCATTAACTTGATCTTATCCTTGAACAGGTAGATTGTAAGGACACTCTTCAGTAAGATGGGATGGATCTGAACAACAAGCGCAAACAGTGCGTAGGGGTAAAGCAGGGGCAGGAGAAGGCGATGAGAATTTGGTCTCAATTGCTTCTATCTTTTTCGTAAGTGCGGCCATTTCGGCCTTCATTGCAATCGACATGTCGAGTTGATGTATGCCTGCCCTAGACAGACCTGATGAAGTAGATGAGGTAGTCTTAGTGCTTTCCCACTGAAGAGTTTGTTCAGCAAGATCGTCGAGAAACTGCCAAGCTTCCTCGCTTGATTTTGTAAGAAAGTGAGCTTGACAAATGGTTTCCAACAACTGCTTAGTTGCTGGGTTCAATCCTTCGTATAAAGTTTAGCAAAGTTGCCAATTCTCGATACCGTGGTGAGGGCATTGAACAAGTAGGTCTTTAAATCTTTCAAAACACTTCCAAAAAGGTTCGGAAGGAAGCTGGGAAAATTGAATAATCTCATTGCGAATTCTCGCGGTCTTATGATGTGGGTAAAACTTTTTTAGAAAAGTTTTAACAAACTCTTCCCAATTTTTTATCGAGTGTGATGCTGTGCTATATAACCATTTCTCGGCTAGGTCACATAAGGTGAATGGAATGACACGTAACCTTATAGCATCATCAGAAAGTTGTGTTGTCTTCATCATTGCGCAAACATTCTTGAATTTGTTTATGAAGATGTAGGCATCTTCGGATTCCAGCCCGTGAAATTTGGGCAATATATTGAAGAAGTGGGGTTTGATCTCAAAGTTATCCCCATTAGCCGGTGGAAGTGAAAGACAAGTTGGTAAAGCTGTGCGGATAGGGTAGAAAAGATCCTGGAGCGCGATTCGTTGGGGCGCTTCAACAGGTGGGTGTTGTGGGCTATTCGCACCTAGTGGAGGTGGAATCAGTCCCGCGAGTAAGGGGTTGTTAGGATCAAATCCCGACATCTCCTTAGAAGACGAAGAATATGAAGGTGAAGGTAAAGAAGTGGAAGGAATTTCGACTTCGGAGTCGAAAGCGTCGTCAGTCGGTACTAACGAGACACGGACTGAACGGGAACTAGTGTCCCTAGTCCAACCGGACATACACTAAAGAGGTAGTGTAGTCAAAAGGTGAAAAACAGAAGGTAGGGATAAGAAAACGTCAATGGAAGGAAATTGGTGCAAGTGGGGTGCAATGGATTTCTTAGCGACAAGTGATAAGTTTTTATAAAAAATTTCTTTTGTGTTTTTTTTTATATAAGGAGCTTTTTGCAAAAAGATTTTCAATAAAGGCTTAGACACACGTTCAATCAATCACAAAATGCACAATCAAGCCTAGATCTAGGGTCACCTAGGTCATCTAGACTGCTCCTAACTATTCCAAAAGGCAAATTGTAAGGACCTCAAATCGCCTCTTCACCGCCAATTGTGGCCAGATAATCACAAGTAGAGAAATGAGGGATCCGCTCACGAATCACCGTGAGACGGGCCTTTTAAAGTTACCTTTCCCCACCTATCTAGCCTAGGCACCATAAAGTCTAGTTTAGATAAATGATCGATGCCTACAACTATTCCTTTGTCCTATTGAGCACGACAGTCCTTAAGGCTGAGTCTAATATTTTTTGATTTAACTCGATGGTTAATGCAATATGTTTTATGTGATTTTTGGGGTCTTAGGAAGGGTAATGAAATCCCCACCCAATCTGGATTGCTGTAAAAGCCCCTTAAAGTCAATTTTAAATATGCAAAGCAGTAAACACAATAAAACATTTGCAAACAAATTTTTTATTTTGCGTCGCAATGAATCCTGCATAAGATCAAGTTATTGGAGAAGGGGAGAAGTTTTTGCTCAAAGAACGCTGGAGGAAAAATTTTCAGAGGAGATAAGGGGGTTACAGAGAAGAAAAGAAAGCTTACAGAGAGATTTTCTCGTGCTGACGTCAGCAGAGAGCGGAAGATCCGCGGTGAAATGTAGCTTCTGTCGGCGGAAACGCGGTCAAAACGAAGGATCAGGCCACCAAACTTCTTCTGTTGCTCTGTTGTGGTACCCCTCTGTTGTTCAGATCTACTGTTTTCAGTTTTGTTCTCTGGATTTTTCCAAATCTGAATTCGCTCGTCGATCCTGCACAATTCAAACGAAACACCCTTCAAAGAATAACAAGATGATAAATTTTTTATAATTTTTTATTTGTTCAATTTTTATGATTTTTATGATTTTATATTAACCCGAAATTACAAAAAGAAAATAATTACGCCATCCCCGGCAAAGGCGCCTGATCAGTCAAAAATATTGCATTTTTAACACATCAATTTCCCTACCATTTGCAATCATCTAAAGGTGTTCGGTATGAATATAGCACATATTAGCAAATTGACTGTAAAATACCAAATAACTTGTGTTATGTATTTTAACCGGCACATTGAGGGAAATTGAGTGTTTATCATTTCACGCATTATCTTTGTGTGGCGCAACACTTGTCTCGAGAATCTGTGCAGGAAATTCCAGGAAAAGAGCCAAAACTGTCAAAAGTGCCGATAAAAATACGCCAAGTCCAAGACTTGAGATCTGGCAGTGACCTAGAGAGAATTATAATAATCCACACATCAGAAAATACACCTACAGTCAGCACCAAGCATTACAGGAAATTCCATGCACAGAGGCAACCAAAGGGCCGCGGATCCGCGGCTAGAAGGGCCTTCCCGCGGCGGATCCGCGGCCACGTGGTGATGACGTCAGCAATTCTTCATGTCAGGTTTCTCCTTTCAAGGGCCACACTCATTTAAGCCACTCCAAATTCCAGAGAACACCAGAAGCTTCTGTCCGAACAGCAAAGCTTTTTGTACAAGCTAAACACTTCCAAGCTTCTTAAGCAAGCCACTTAACTACCTAAGCCTAGAAGCTTTTTCCTAACCTCCAAGCTTATTAAAGAAGCTAGCTCTAACTAACTAATTCTAGAAACTTCTTCCTAACAATCAAGCTTACAAGTGAAGCTAATCCTAACCTAGCTTCTAAAGGAAGCTAATCCTAATCAAAGCTATAAAAAGGACCCTAAGGCTTCACTCCCAAGATTGTTGAATAGTTGTTAAAAGTGGAGGGAAAATTGTAGATCCAAATAAAACTGAGTGACACAATTTGATCAATTCAAGATCTCCGAGTACAATTCAAGTAAGAAGCCTTCACCCTTTTATAAGCGACGCCGATCTTCAACCGAGCAAGTGATTCAAGACGATCCGCGACTCAAGGAAACGATGCGAAGCTAATTCGACGATCGAGTTCTTTACTCAATTCTTGTAGTTCTTCAGTGAATTGTAACGGAATTGTTGAATAATAAAAGGTGAAATTTCTTAATCTTGCTTTTCTTTATATTTGACCATTATGATGAGATCTCAATTCTTGATTGTTTTCTTTGTTATGATGCTTGAGTAAAAACTCCGCTCGTGGAGGAATCGAGAAAATTGATTGTTGATGATGATTAGATTCTTGTACGATTCTTATGTTCTATGAGTTTTGTAAACTCTAGTAAATTGAATCATCGACGACCTAGTTTCGAGCGAGATCCTTTCTTGAATGTTTTCGCTCTTAATTAGTGATCAACGATCGATGTTTGAATTTCCTAGAGGCTAGAATGTGAATGAAAATCAACGAAAGGACAAGGGATAGATGATGAAACCCTAGTTTCCACAAGAGATCCCTAATTCTCGTTGATCGTCATCGATCTAGTAACAAATCATCAAAGGATAAGAATACGTAATCACAAGTCTTCATCTTCACTATCGATTCGATCGATTCCTATGAGCCTCATTACAAATCTTGATAACTAACTCAATTGGATGATTCTTGATTCTTGATTTTGAGTATTCTTGATATTAGATCGAGATTTTGATAATTCTTGAAATTCACTTTTAAATCTTGAATCGAATTCTCTTTTCTTTTATCTTTTAATTTTCAATTCAACTAAAACAAATACGATCAAATCTCACTTTCCCTGTGGACGATCCGCACTCGCTAACGAACCTACAATTGACACCCTTATTGATTACGATTTACAAATTTCTTCGGTTGTGATTTCTATACATTTTCTACCTACACACCGAGAATCATTCAATCAAATGGCACCGTTGCCGGGGATCGTCTGCTAATTTGTTCGTTTTTGAAATTTGAGTCAAAAAATTTATTCCATCAAAAATTTTAGATCAAAATTCGCACAAACACTAAACGATTTGTTGTGATTTGTTGCGAGGAAATCTGGAATCTGTGGAGCAAGTGGACAATTTTTCTGAATGTTCCACAGAGCTTAGGAAGTGAACAGGAGCTGCTGCAAGAATTTTTGTGCAGTGATCTTGATAACAGACCGCGCTTCCACGGTATAAAACGCTCATTGCAGCCGTTCCGCGGCGTGGCTAAGGCTTCGCTGCACCAAAAGTTCTCAGGTCCTCTCTGACTTTCTTATCTCTTTCTCTATCTGCTCCATTAACCAATTTCTGCAGGTTTCTTTGCAAAAATTCGCAACGCCGCAAAAATAAAAATTGTGCGTGTTTGATCTTGGTTGTTTGCATTTTTAATACGGAAATTAAAGGGCAAAGACCAAATTCAGATTAGGTGGGGAGTTCATTACCCTTCCTAAGCCCCGAAAATCACAAAACTGCATCTGCATTACCCTCATTAACTAAAAATTATATAGACATGACTCTAAGGACCGTCGCGCTCACTTAGGACAGGAGAAGGTCGTGGGTAATCTATTTCTTATCCGCGTTTCTTTTGTAGTGTTTAAGGCAAGTGTGTCTAAGGCAAGTGGTTACTTAATTAGGCCCACTACTTACGTAGTGGAGAACCTCCTACTTACCTGGCACTTACCTGGCCACAGGAGGGACAAAGAGGCAGTAGAGGATTGATCTTGCGACTTGTCGTCTGCCAGTTAGGAGCGGTCTAGAGACTTGACTTAGGTGACCACTAGATTTTAGAGTTGCTTGTGCATTGTTTTTTATTTGCATTTTTTTCAAAAAATCCGTATCTTTTTCAAAACAAACACCAACTTATCTTTTCCTTATTATCTTAACGCTGCCACTTGTGCGAAACCCTTTAGTGCAAGCTCGGCTGGACACGGGATTCTAGTGCCCGTCTTGTCCGCGTTCCCTCATCGACTCCAAACTCGGTATTTCTACATTTTCTTTTTCCCACCACCCACCACGACCGCGATGGACGGATTTCCATCAAACTTTTACACCACTCTGCTACCGCCCGCAGGTGCGCAGAATCCTCCACGCATTTCTCTCCAAGAGAGATGCTATCCTTCACGTGTTCCCCTTCCCACCAGTCTTTCTATACCACCTGCCAATGGGGACAATTTCGAAATCAACCCCCAATTCATCAAACTTTTACCCAAATTTCACGGTCTTGAGTCTGAAGACGCATATATTTTTATCTCCAAATTTGAAAACGTATGCGCAATGATTGGAACGTCACAACTGTCTTTGGATGCTCTGCGTCTACGTTTTCTCCCATTCACATTGTGCGATTTAGCCGAAAAGTGGCTTTAAAATACAACCGTACATTCTATTTCAAAATGGGTTGAATTTGTTGCAGCATTCCTTAAGAAATTTTATTCCAATCATAAGACCAGCCGAGTTCGGAGCGAAATCTTCAAAATCACCCAACTTCACAATGAACCATTCTGGAAATGCTTTGAACGGTTCAAGGATCTTCTTTTACAATGCCCTCACGGAATCTCTAGATGGGATTTGTGTCGAATTCTCTATGAGGGTATTGATCTCACTACTAGACAGATGCTTAAAACCATGTGTCGTTGCCAATTCATATATAAAGATGATGGTGAAGCTTGGAAATACCTAGAAGATTTAGCTCAAAACTGGAGGGTTCCTAGGCACGCTAATGAAGTCTCACAAGGCATCAACCATGCCAATTTCAATTTTTATGGGTGCCGAGTAACCCTAATACGGATCGTTAACTAGAATTTTAGGCGAAACAATAAACTAGTTAACATCTTAACTAAAAGAAGAAAGCTACAACCTTTGTAGATCCGATTATCCACTTCCTTAGCTCCTCGTAGTTGTCCCCTCGCTGTCTATCTCGGATCAGGGACTCTCGCATCGGCTTCATCGGAGAAATAAGCGGACAAGTCATCGGCTACGATGCCGAAGATGATCTACGTCGAAGTTGCACAAGATCAAGCTCCAACTTCACCAAGTTGTGAAACTTGTGAAGAAAACACCCTAAACCACTTGGCAAGAGGTAGAGGATGAAGAAATAGGAGGTGGGTTCACTTTAGAATTGTATTTCTCACTTTAGAACTCAAGATGCCATTTATGGAGTCTAGTTTTCTTTCTTGAAGAAGAAGGAGAAGATGAAGAAAGAATATGATAAGTGTTGTTTAAAAAGAATAATAAAATCAATACTTATCATCTTCTAACCATGGTCAAGTGTAGAGAGTTAACTATAGTTTAGATGAGTGGTTAGGGTTAGGAGAAGAAGACAAAGTGGTTACTTGGTCAAAGCTTCATGAAGCTTCAACAAGCTTCATGATAAAAGAAACCATTTTGTTTTCTATTATCTTTTTCTCAAAAAGGAAAAGATAAATAATCAATTGAAAATATGAAACCCTAACCATTCACTAAACATGGTTTAAGTCTTTACACAAATCCAAGTGAGAATGTATCATCAAACATGATACAATCAAGAGCACACAAAATATATCACATATACAATGTGCTATACAAGTGAGAAAATCCCTTTAAAGTGAACCAATACTAGTTAATGCAAAGTAATATATCAAATATATAATTATACATTAAATCATTAAATCAACACTTGATTCAATGATCCGGTCATGTCGCACATAACCGACTAGTATACAATGTATCGATTTATCGAATCAATGATTCGATAACTAGGTTATATCGCATACAACCAATCGAAACATTCATCGCGAGAATGGAATACGGTATCACATACACGCATTATTCTCGGTCCTGCACATATCTCATATGCGCTCCTATCTCGTTTCGCTTGAGCCAGGAAACCTCTGTGTAGGACTCTAAAGACTCGTCAATACGCCGGTAGCAGATGATGATCATATCAATCACCCACAAGCCGCAAGCGGTCTGCTAAACGTAACGTCCACCCGGGTATTGAGCGATCAGAAGATCGACGAGCTAGCCCGCTCATACTCCTGTGAATCCAATCAGTAACACTTACCGTACAGTCCGGTCTGTTCGTCTGATATGTCGCATATCAAGTCTAGGGGTGGTAAACGTCAGACCCCAGTAACCGATAAGTCGTGCCGATGTGAGGCTCATAACGGGTCGAGAAACTACTGGTAACACTTACCAGCAAATCTCTGATCAGCCCTGGCCAGGGACTTCCCTGTTACAGCTAATCGAGCACAGCGCAACATCAACCCCCAATACCGGGAGAGACGAAACCCCTCCTATCGCTCATTGCCTCCATGTGACTCGGGACTGTACCCAAAGACCACCGTTTTGCACGCCCTCATGGACGTGGTAAGGTGGAGATCAAAGCACAGTGGGAATCACACAAGACTCTATGTCGATCTCGGGTCTACAGACTAACCTGTACAAGTGTCACCTGAGAACTGCCATCTGACGTGAGGTATAATACCATCTGAGAGTTCTCGGCGAGTCCGTCCAGTGTACCCAGTCTCCACTGAGCACCCGTACACCATCTCTGATGTCAAACACCAATGGATATGGGATCATCCATCGCCCATCTCATGGGTCGAGAAGCGTATAAGCTAGTCTACACTGGTATATCGATGCCCTGTCTTGATACACCCACGACTAGGGACCTTGAAGGATGTACTTATGGACTACCATGTCCCCACTAGTATGATCTGCATCATAGTCCAGGTAGTCAAGTACACATCCTAAGGGCTTTATCAACATGTAACTATACGACAGTTTAAAGAGACAAGTGTACATGTTAAGATAAAGAGTAACCAGATAGCATACTATCATATCGAGCAAGAAAGTCATCTCTATATACGTCCAAGCATCCAATATAATATACATCATCTGTACAATACTGGCCTCTAGGGCATACATACAACTAACAATCTCCCACTTTCACTAGGGCCAGCTGCTGTAGTATCGCATACCGAGCATCCTGAAGAGTCTCTCAAACTGTATCTGGGGAATGGCCTTCATGAGTGGATCCGCCGTGTTGTTCTTCGTGTCAACCCTCCTGACCTCGATCTCCCGGCGATCAACTATCTCCCGGATCAGGTGATACCGCCTCAGAATATGCCTGGATCGCTGATGGGACCTGGGTTCCTTGGCCAAAGCCACCGCTCCATTGTTATCGCAATACAAAGGTATTGGATGCTCAATGGATGGAACCACTCCAAGTTCAGTAATGAACTTCTTGATCCAGACAGCCTCTTTGGCAGCATCGTTGGCAGCGATGTATTCTGCCTCCATCGTCGAGTCTGCCACGGTTTCCTGCTTGGAACTCTTCCAGCTAACCGCCCCTCCGTAAAAGGTAAAGACAAATCCCGACTGTGACTTAGAGTCGTCCTTATCACTCTGGAAGCTCGAATCGGTAAAGGACTCCATTTGGAGTTCTCCGTTACCATACACCAAGAGCATCTCTTTAGTCCTTCGCAAGTACTTGAGAATGCTCTTCACAGCTGTCCAGTGACTCTCTTCAGGATCAGCTTGATACCTGCTCACTACACTTAGTGAGTATGCTACATCGGGTCTGGTACATAGCATCGCGTACATGATAGAGCCTACTGCCGAAGCATAGGGTATCCCTTGCATGCGAGCTCTCTCCAAATCAGTCTTGGGAGACATCTCTTTGGAGAGAGTGACTCCAGAGATCGTGGGCACGTTCCCACGCTTGGATTCTTTCATACTAAACCTCTTTAGTATGCTGTCAATGTACCTGGATTGGGATAATCCCAATATCCTTTTGGATCTATCTCTATAGATCCTGATTCCCAATATGCAGGAGGCATCACTAAGATCTTTCATTGAGAATCTTTGTGATAAGAAGAGCTTGACCGATTGCAGCATAGGAATATCATTTCCTATCAAGAGTATGTCGTCCACGTACAATACGAGGAAGACAACCTTACTCTCTGCCACCTTCTTGTATATACAAGGTTCATCTGGGTTTTTGACAAAATCAAACTCTTTGATAACGACGTCAAAGCGGATATTCCAACTCCGCGATGCTTGCTTTAATCCATAAATGGATTAAGCAGCTTGCACACCTTCCCGCTGCTCCCACTGTCTACGAAGCCCTCTGGCTGAGTCATGTACACGCACTCTTCTAAATCACCATTTAGAAAGGCGGTCTTAACATCCATTTGCCAGATTTCGTAGTCATGATATGCAGCGATGGCAAGCATGATCCGGATGGATTTAAGCATAGCCACTGGAGAAAAGGTTTCGTCATAGTCCACACCTGGTCTTTGAAGAAAACCCTTTGCAACAAGTCTAGCTTTGAAAGTCTCCACTTTCCCATCTACACCAAGTTTCTTCTTGAAGATCCATTTGCTCCCAATGGGTTTTACCCCTTCAGGAGCAACATCCAAAGTCCATACTTTCTTGGTGTACATGGATTCCATCTCGGACCGCATAGCATCCAGCCATTTCACTGAGTCCCTACTCGTGATGGCCTGCTCGAAGCTAGTTGGGTCATCATCCTCCATGATGCAATCCTCGCTCCCACCATCCATGAGAAAAACGTAGTATCTCTCAGGTTGGCGAGGAACCCTACTAGATCGGCGGAGAGACTGGGGTTCGTCGGGTACTACTGAATCATCTGGTTCTACCAAGTCTTCTGTTATAGTTTGTGTCGCTGGAACCTCTTCCAGTTCTACCTCAATGCCACTTATCTGTTTCAGAAGAAAACTTTTTTCTAAGAAAGTGGCATGTCGAGAAACAAACACCTTTTGTTCCTCGGGATGGTAGAAGATATACCCTTGTGAATTTTTGGGATATCCTATAAACTTACATAAGACAGATCTTATCTCGAGTTTGTCCGGATTTTGTCTTTTGACATAGGCTGGACAACCCCATATCTTAATATAATTAATATGTGGTCTCTTCCCTTTCCATATCTCATATGGAGTGGTAGGTACTGATTTGGTAGGAACTCTATTCAATAGGTCCATGGCTGTCTCAAGCGCATATCCCCAGAAGGAAATAGGTAACTCAGCTGTACTCATCATTGAGCGCACCATACCTAATAGGGTGCGGTTTCTCCGTTCAGATACACCGTTGTGCTGTGGTGTATATGGAGGAGTCAGCTGAGAGAGAATGCCATTCTCTTTTAGGATGTCCAGGAATTCATTGCTCAAGTGTTCACCTCCTCGATCAGATCGAAGGATTTTAATACTTTTTCCGGTTTGGTTCTCGACTTCATGTTTATATTCTCTAAATTTCTCAAAAGCTTCTGATTTGTGTTTCATCAGGAACACATATCCGAATCTAGAGAGATCGTCAGTGAATGTAATGAAGTACGATGAACCATCCCTGGCATGTGTAGACATGGGACCGCATACATCACTATGTATCAGTCCCAAGAGTTCAGTAACTCTTTCTCTGTGTCCCGTAAACGGAGTTTTGGTCATCTTGCCTTTGAGACATGACTGGCAAGTGTCATAAGATGAAAATTCAAACGGATTTAAATATCCATCCTTATGCAACTTTGCTAGTCGTGTCGCATTGATGTGACCCAGTCTACAATGCCACAAGAAGGATTCGTTTAGTTCAGAATTCTTCCTCTTGTGTGTGTTTGTTATGCTCAGAACTGTTGATTGATTTAGAACATAAATGCCATTGCACAACGTGCCTGATCCAACCAACTTTTGGTTACGGAAAATGTTCATAACATTGTCCTGTAATACAAAATTATATCCCTCTTTGCTCAACAAAGAAACCGATATAATATTGCATATCAGGTTCGACATGTAATAGCATTCGTTCAGAACCAATGTATTACCAGTTGGTAATACAAGGTGATATTCCCCGACAGTCTTAGCTGCAACAATTGCACCATTTCCAACTCTAATGTCTTTATCACCTTCTCCAAGTTCTCTACCTTTTCTAAGCCCATGTAACTGATTACATATATGGGATCCTGACCCGGTATCTAATACCCAGGACGTAGGGCAAATGGAGAAACAGTTCTCTGTAACGAACACACCCGAAGAAAATGCATCATCATGTACTTTCTTGAATCGGGTGGCATGGGAATCCTGGTATTCCCCTATATCCTGTTCATTCCTATAACTCTTATAAGAAAGAACGGAACCAACGTTCCCCAGCACAGTATAACATGCGGGTTCAGTCAATACATCCATATTATTATCTTTATTAGGGCATGACATGGTCGCTACCTGGAGAGAGAGAGAAGAAAACACTTTAGCGTATGCTCTTGCAAGATCAGATTGGTTATTATCTTATCTAATCAGGATGGCTCCCACTGGTTTTTATCAAATCTTCCTTCAAACCCTAAAAGGAAAGACTAACCGGGATTAATTATACACTACAAGTTCGCCAATCTTTCAGCCAGGCCAGTGTCGGTACTTTGAGGGAGGTCCCCCGTGCTTTCGCACGAACCTAATTAATGTAAACCTCGTTTTCCCAGAGGCGTAACCCAGTTGACACCTTTCTAGACACCTACTTGATCAGCTAATTGCAATGTGTAAAACTCTCCCAGGAGTAACTCTTACTCGCAGTGGGTATCGGGAACCAACTATCTCATAGAAGGTATGCAATCTCATTGCAAATTTCAACACTTGAAATTCCCGATAATATTTTGCCCCTAGCGTGCTATGACCTTAACGCATGCCAAACAACCCATAGTCCACTAGTCAAGTTCAACCCGTACAATTCGTGATCGAATTAAACCCACCCGTACGACCCTTGACGCATGCCAAACAACGCCGTACGAACACCTTAATCCAATCGCATCTCATGCTACAGATAAGTAATAATCAGCTACCGTACACTACGCCTTGACGCATGCCAAACAACCGTAGCACGAATACTGAATATTACATATCTGAATTGACGGAGGGCTACGCAGGTTTTTCTGAAAACCATGAGCGTAATGAACTTAATATCGTTGTAGAATCAAATGAAGTTTTGAAATGGAGTGATTTTGAGGCTTTTCTAGTTTTGCTAAAGGCGTCACTCCCGGTGAAGGGATCGTCGGCCCTTTCCTCGTCGAATGAGGTGCGGGATATATCATATATATCGCTGTGCAAAGCATAAACTATAGAAGCAATCAAGAGTTAAACCGAGTGTGTAGCATCTGCCAGTTATTGCTAAAGGAGTCACTCCCGGTGAAGGGATCTCGGTCCTTTCCTCATCGAATAAGGTGCAGGGTATATCATATATACCGCTATGCAAAGCAAGAACTGTAGCTACCTGTTTTGTTTAAAATTTGATTCTACAACATCTTAGGTTTCTTTTCTTTCATGAATCACATTAATGAAGTCCCATCATTTAAGTCAGCTAAACATCACAGATAAATACGACGTACACTTATGCCATCCACATTTGCCTGAATGTCCCCTCGTGCACCGTTAGGTTAGGTAACTAACGGCAGAGCAGGGCAGGGCTAGTACGGGTGCAAAACATAAGTAACGTCTATATAATATATCATATATGCTATATACTGTATCTATCACAGAACATCACATGATCACATCACAGATATCGCAGCAGAAGAAACATATGAAACATTGGATATACTAGGACGTCCGTGTTTTCAATACGAGCCAGTATAAAACATGGATTCCACAGTCGTGATGAATAGCCAATCCCACACCCCTAGACCCCTACGAGAGCGGCAAGCAACCCTACCAATTCTAGGGTTAGGAGACCCGGACTCGACTCCTCGAGATGGTCTCCCACTGGACCCTAGAACCCGGTTACTTGTGCTCCCCTCCTTGGGTCTATCCTAATGCGGAAAAGTAAATAATATACAAAAGGTGACAACTTCCGCAAGATGGAAGTGCCCCAATAAAAGAATATTACGTACAAGTTTTTACATGAATGAAAATGAAAAACACTCATCTCACATAAAAACCCCCGGCTATTCAAACATGACAATCCAATATAACATATCCAGCAACACATAACATCACATGTCATCAACGTAAGTAAACATGCGCATCCCAATTGTCGTTGACATATAGCAACGAAACCGGCGATATCACATATTACACATACGGTCACAGAAAAGAAAGTGTAAAACTACAACAGTTGGAATCCGCAACCTCTTTAGACATCGCATGCCTAATCAAAATGAAATACTTAGACATCACATGCCTAACAATTATAAACCCCGCATTTTAGTCCCATTATCGAAAACTCTTTTCAATATCAAATGAGACTAAACCGCTAGATTTATAACATTCATTCAGTTATCTCATAACTGTTTGTGAATTCCAATTATTGTATCCCATTTCAGATAAATAGAAAATATTAAACTTTCCGATCGAACATTCGAACACCCAAGTTTTCCCGAAACTGTTCAACACATGAAATAGGTTCAAAGACATTCACTTCATGCCTCAGTACCAACGGTCCAGCCGTAGAAGGGTCAAGCCAACGCCTCACATGTGGCACGCCGTACTGCCCCAAACCCGAAGGTTTAAAGGGCAGTTCAAGACGGTCACATAATCGAGTTAAGGTTTGTTGTCTTCTAGAGGGACCATCGCGTTACTTGCACTACTTAGAACGTCTTTAAACCACGGAAAAATCCAACACTTGGAAATTTTCCGGCAGGGGAAAAGTTGGGTATTTATATCCGGTCGAACTTTTTAACATATTCGAAAATTATCCGAAACACCACACAGACAAAATTTGAAAATTCGATCGAATCTTTGATTCCCAATACAACCCCAGAATACTCAACTCTTGAGTCAAATTAAAAATTCCCAGAAAACTCAGCATAATAAAATAGGAGTTACTATGCAAACAGGGAAGGATGACGTCAGAAGATGGCCGCGGAACCGCCGCAGAATCTAGGCTTCTGCCGCGGTTCCGCCGCACTTTAGACTCTTCGTTTGGAAAATTTTGAACCGTAATTCTTAGATTTCCCTGCTGAATTTTTTAAGTATTTTTAATATTGGAAAAACCCAGTTTTTAGAAAAAGTCCAGAGAGCACTTAGGTTTTTAGGGTTTCGGTTCGATCGGGTTTCAAATGTCGTCTACACTTCGCCTAAGGCTCTAGCTAGGCTCTGATACCACTGGAGGGTTCCTAGGCACACTAATGAAGTCTTACAAGGCATCAACCATGCCAATTTCAATTTTTATGGGTGCCGAGTAACCCTAATACGGATCGTTAACTAGAATTTTAGGCGAAACAATAAACTAGTTAACATCTTAACTAAAAGAAGAAAGCTACAACCTTTGTAGATCCGGTTATCCACTTCCTTAGCTCCTCGTAGTTGTCCCCTCGCTGTCCATCTCGGATCCGGGACTCTCGCATCGGCTTCATCGGAGAAATAAGCGGACAAGTCGTCGGCTACGATGCCGAAGATGATCTACGTCGAAGTTGCACAAGATCAAGCTCCAACTTCACCAAGTTGTGAAACTTGTGAAGAAAACACCCTAAACCACTTGGCAAGAGGTAGAGGATGAAGAAATAGGAGGTGGGTTCACTTTAGAATTGTATTTCTCACTTTAGAACTCAAGATGCCATTTATGGAGTCTAGTTTTCTTTCCTGAAGAAGAAGGAGAAGATGAAGAAAGAATATGATAAGTGTTGTTTAAAAAGAATAATAAAATCAATACTTATCATCTTCTAACCATGGTCAAGTGTAGAGAGTTAACTATAGTTTAGATGAGTGGTTAGGGTTAGGAGAAGAAGACAAAGTGGTCACTTGGTCAAAGCTTCATGAAGCTTCAACAAGCTTCATGATAAAAGAAACCATTTTGTTTTCTATTATCTTTTTCTCAAAAAGGAAAAGATAAATAATCAATTGAAAATATGAAACCCTAACCATTCACTAAACATGGTTTAAGTCTTTCCACAAATCCAAGTGAGAATGTATCATCAAACATGATACAATCAAGAGCACACAAAATATATCACATATACAATGTGCTATACAAGTGAGAAAATCCCTTTAAAGTGAACCAATACTAGTTAATGCAAAGTAATATATCAAATATATAATTATACATTAAAACATTAAATCAACACTTGATTCAATGATCCGGTCATGTCGCACATAACCGACTAGTATACAATGTATCGATTTATCGAATCAATGATTCGATAACTAGGTTATATCGCATACAACCAATCGAAACATTCATCGCGAGAATGGAATACGGTATCACATACACGCATTATTCTCGGTCCTGCACATATCTCATATGCGCTCCTATCTCGTTTCGCTTGAGACAGGAAACCTCTGTGTAGTACTCTAAAGACTCGTCAATACGCCGGTAGCAGATGATGATCATATCAATCACCCACAAGCCACAAGCGGTCTGCTAAACGTAACGGCCACCCGGGTATTGAGCGATCAAGAGATCGACGAGCTAGCCCACTCACACTCCTGTGAATCCAATCAGTAACACTTACCGTACAGTCCGGTCTGTTCGTCTGATATGTCGCATATCAAGTCTAGGGGTGGTAAACGTCAGACCCCAGTAACCGATAAGTCGTGCCGATGTGAGGCTCATAACGGGTCGAGAAACTACTGGTAACACTTACCAGCAAATCTCTGATCAGCCCTGGCCAGGGACTTCCATGTTAAAGCCAATCGAGCACAGCGCAACATCAACCCCCAATACCGGGAGAGACGAAACCCCTCCTATCGCTCATTGCCTCCATGTGACTCGGGACTGTACCCAAAGACCACCGTTTTGCACGCCCTCATGGACGTGGTAAGGTGGAGATCAAAGCACAGTGGGAATCACACAAGACTCTATGACGATCTCGGGTCTACAGACTAACCTGTACAAGTGTCACCTGAGAACTGCCATCTGACGTGAGGTATAATACCATCTGGGAGTTCTCGGCGAGTCCGTCCAGTGTACCCAGTCTCCACTGAGCACCCGTACACCATCTCTGATGTCAAACACCAATGGATATGGGATCATCCATCGCCCATCTCATGGGTCGAGAAGCGTATACGCTAGTCTACACTGGTATATCGATGCCCTGTCTCGATACACCCACGACTAGGGTCCTTGAAGGATGTACTTATGGACTACCATGTCCCCACTAGTATGATCTGCATCATAGTCCAGGTAGTCAAGTACACATCCTAAGGGCTTTATCAACATGTAACTATAAGACAGTTTAAAGAGACAAGTATACATGTTAAGATAAAGAGTAACCAGATAGCATACTATTATATCGAGCAAGAAAGTCATCTCTATATACGTCCAAGCATCCAATATAATATACATCATCTGTACAATACTGGCCTCTAGGGCATACATACAACTAACAAAAACACATTACAATGGGAATGTGTTAGACCACCACCGTCTTGGGAAGATGTCAATCAGCTCGATATTTCCGTCATAATGTGTAACATTTTCAAAAATATAAAATATTAATTTTGGGAATTTTTATAATTTAATATTATTTTACTGATTATTTTAATATTAAATCTATAATTAAATGAAATTAAATAGGAAAAATGTTAGAAAAATTATGAAAAATTGTGGAAAATTCTAAAATAGGGTAAACTAGTGAATTATGACATTTTTAAGTTTTTGTGATTAGTTTGACACTAATTTAGTGCTAATCGCGATTAAAAATCGCTAATCGGGTTTTTTGGCAATTTTGTGCAAAACTTGCACATATCACTTTTTCTATACTTGTGCATCTTTCTTGCCATGATTTATCATTTGGGTTTACTATTCTTGTGAGAAGGTTTGGATTTAAAAGAAAAAGGGAAAGAAAAGAGAAAAGAAAATGAAATGATGAGGGTAGGTGAGAGAGAGAGGTGGACCTTTGACCAAAACCCTTAGCCATTATTTTCTCCTCCTCATTTCTCTCCCTCTCTCTTGGCTCCTGCTGCTGCTGCTTCCTTTTCCCCCCTCCTCCACCTTCAATCCCTCTCTTCATCTCAAAAATCACTCCAAAACCCCAATCTCCTTTCATTAAAATTGTGCAAAATCCCTAGATCTACACATGGAGCTAAGGAAGCATGGATTTTGGCCACTAGGGGCAACTCAAGAAAATTCTTGAGTTGCCAAATGAGGTATTTTTCTGAACCATTAGCTTAGTTATAGCATTCTCTTTACCCCATGTTTAGTTTTTAATCGATATTGTGTGAAATGGTGGACTTGGTGAAAACCTAGTTAGGGTTTGAGGGAAATTGGTGTTGTATTATGAAATTGAGCTCAGTTAAGGTTATGCCAACACCTTAGTGTATGATTTGGAACCCAAAACCTGAAGCTAAAACCAGAATACGGATTTTTGAAACCGATATCGGGGAAAAACTGGAATCTGCCACTGTTATTAAGAATCTGCTAACATCCCGAGACTCCTAAAATAAAATTGAGTGGACAGTGAGATGTGCAGGCACCAGAGAACCACCACACCAAACCCTAGCTCCCCATTCCACTGTGAGGCCGCCAAAATCCCCTTTCTGGCCGCAATTTGCGGCCAGACCTGAGAGGAAATTCCTCGTTTTGCGTGCATGGCCCTATTTCCTCAATTCTTGGCCCTGGGTACTTCTAGTTTTGACAGATTCTATCTAGGGTAAAATCTGGGACATATATCCTAAGTTGCCATTTTGGTTTCGTGTTTTCGTATTCCGTGTTTTTGATTCTGAAATTGTGGTTTGTGTTTTGCCTCGACTATTTGGCGTTTATATGACGATGTAGAGGATTTATTGCTGGTTTTGAAGGCGTGCCATAGGTTCTCACCTATAGGCCCCCTTATCGTATCGTTTTGGATTTCATGCGCCGTTTTAGCTTGGATTTGGTTTTAATGCGCATATACGATATTTGATGTGTAGGTACCCATGAAGACTTCGGGACGACAAGCAAATGCGTGGTGACGTCCGCAAATGATGATGCAAGGTGAGTAGATTATATCTACAGGGGGAAGTCGGGTGGATGGCGTATAGCACCCCCGCAGTCCGTAGATAGATTACTATGTAGTTTATTGTCATAATAAGTGTATTATGGATAGTATAGGGTTAGAAGTGACTAGTGTAGTTCATTGTCGCGAACCCTAGGATAGAATTACACCTACACACACCCTTGCTTATCACTTATACTGCACGGTGTTTGATGATATGGGATGACTTTGGAGATGAGTCGATGATGTGGGCTTGGTGCCGTGAGATCGGTGATTTGATACGATTCATATGTGGGATATGACTTATGATTCTTTCTTACGGGCTTGGGATATGTGTTTACCCCCGCATGCATACTTTATTGATGGTATCGATTTGTACTAGACATAGAGTAGTACCCCCAGATTATATGATCTGATGATAGTGATACCTGTTATGTGACGAGATAGTGAGATGTTGACCTGTACCCAGCTATTGGGATGCCGTACGATGATTTACCGTACGAGCCGATATTGATGATAGATCCGCACTCAAAACTCGAGGATATCTTACGATATGACATTGAGGCGAGATCACCGACTATGTATCTTTATATATACCGACTCAGATTTAGGTGGTTTCCACACCTACCCCTCCTGATCGACCTGTTACTTAGATGTAGTTTGCATAGTAGATACTTCACTGTGGTGTTGACTACTAGAGTTCTGCATCTTCATGTTATTTGCATTTCTGGCATATGTTCATTGCTATATTACTATCATGCTGTTAGGACACCAGCACCATTATCGATGATGCGTATGTTCCACGTACACTATTTGCCGGCTCACACACTTCATCATCGATAATTGCCATGCCACTACACTGTAGTACTACTGCATTCATGATATGATTCTTCCTTCGACATATGCACATTACTTCTATGTTGCATGATTTCCGATATGATTACTTTTCTTTACATGTCGCATACATCATGGATTGATTGCATAGCACATCGCATTGGATTTACTTCCTGATGTTGGATTTTCATGTGATTTCTGATTTTGAGGACCGTGGGATTATTTAAGAAAAGATGCTCTTTTATGAAAAACCCGGTACCTCGTGATATGATATTTCGGTGCGTCCACCACGCGTTTTCTCGGTGCTGAGACGTGTGCTTGAAACCCGATTCGAGGAGGTGATGATCCGTTTGCGGGTTCGTGGTGGGCCCGGTATGGTTCCCCTCGGCAAGATGATCGATGAGTTTGCCGATTGAGCCTGGAGGCGGGAGAGCACCTACCGGTGATTGTATTTGAGCTCGGCGGATATCTGGGGGATACCGACCGGAGACGAGAGATGGGCGTACTGCTGGGGCCGAGGGCCGATTCCGCAGACATAGGCCGCGGGCCGATCCGGACTGACGGAGCCCGTTAGATGAGGATTTACGTGTCGATGCTAGGCACGGGTTTCATGATGTTTTTCCATGCTTTTGTTTATATCCTCACATTGAATGCATGCTGCTCATTGTCAGTGGATGACAGGTGGACGGGTTCCACATATATACAGACTTGGATTATATACAGATTGGGATCATATACAGACTGGATTTACACTTATCATACTTCATTTGTATATATAACAGGGTATGAGGGCGCTGTTATATATACCCTTACACCAATATTAGTGGTATGGGACGCTAATATATGTGTATTGATATCATTGATATTTCATCATATTTACTTCATGCAGACATACCTTTTTCTGATGACATGTTGTTACCTGAGTACCTGGCACTACCTACATGATTAGATGTTACCTTGCCACCTTATTACACTCAGATGTACTCTTGTGGATTATATTACTGATCGTTGAATTAGGTTTATGTCTTGCATTCGGTTTCTGCTTGTAGATGTTTCTATTCACGAGTTGGCAACTCACCCCCGTTGTGCCACAGTTCTTGCAGGTTCTGCCGTACAGGTTTTATTGCGGCATTTCTGGCACACTACCTTCTTGTGGGTGATTTGCTTTGGTAGGTGGATTCTTTCGCATCAAGAACCACCATTGTATTTATTTATTTCATTGTATCTAGAATTTCCATCAACCAAAACTTGTATTATTTGACCTTAGAGTCGCGCTTAGTAGTATTGCGGTTTTCTTGTTGCTTTTGAGCTTCTTTTGGATTTGATCCTCGCCACTTGGCGTTGTATATTATTGTTGCATGTGTGGTTGTGACCGTCGATTGACGAAGAGCTAGCTCCCACTTGGGGATGCCTTTATCATTGCATATATATTGTTATCCTTGTTGTACCCCATTCGGGGCCAGTTTTACAAAAGAAACTCTGCCAAAATTTTTAGAAAAGACTTATTGTTTTCAAAACGTACCTTCGGCTTAGTTATTTAAAAATCTTGATTTCAAACATGTATTTCTTCACTTCTTTAAACCAAATTCTTTACTTATTTCTTAAATGGTTTTAGATTTCTGGGCTTTTGGCTTACTTGGATCAGATGGAGTCCTATAGACTTCATATGGTTCAAGGGCCAGTCACGTGCTCTTTCGGGTCGTGATAAAGTTGGTATCAGAGCGCTAGGTTGACCTTGGTTCGAGTCTAAGTTTGACTATGTGGAGCCTAGAACGTTTATATATATACGGAACTTAGGCTTGACCTTATGGAGCTTAGACTTGGTCGAGGGGGTATTAGACCCGAACTTTCGTCGTATTAGGATGACCCTTGGTTGATGGAATAGGTGACTAAAGTAGAGTGACATACCGTTGGTATGTTCCGCGGCATACTTACGACACGCCACTCCGCTTAAGGAACCTTAGGATGTACATATTTTCGATATCAGTGATTCTCTTTATCTCCATGATTATACATCCATTTAAGATTCCCGATTCGATTAGTTTCATGATCATACCTTCATTGATGCTGTTCCTTCCTATGATCATGTATCCACTTTGGATCTGTTGTTTCCTTTCTTGCCATTGGTGTACTCTCTTGATACTCGATTGAGGTTCCTTTCACCGTGTTTGAGCGCAGTTTGGGCTGCTGCTAGGGTTACGGCCGGTGTGAGCTCGTTTGGTACGAGGGCCGACCATTGTGTTTTCTGGTGACATGGGAACGTCTCGAGTTAGTGTTGTGGATTGTGACCTCTAACGGAGGCGAGTGCTTGGTCTTGCACCGGACGATCGGGCCATTGTTAGAGCTGCCAGTTGAGAGAGGACTGTTGATGTACAGCATACCTCAGAGATTGTGATGTCGCCTACCGTGCAGACAGTTAGATTGTTTCCAGCTAGAGACGACTTCACGCAGATTCGTTGAGAGTCGATAGAGACGATCGAATGTCAGGAACCTATTTTCCAAGTTTAAAGTATACGGAAAGACATGCAGGTGATTCTATGGACCCTCTAGAAGAATGAAACCCTAACTCGACTTAATGACCGTGTGAAAGCCTTTGAACCTTCGGGTTTGCGGCGGTTCCTCGGCGCCATTAGTGAGGCTTGGGTTTGCCCTTCTACGGATGGACCACCGACGCTGTGGCATGTACTCGATACTATTAAACTGTACCCGAGATGTGAGCTCTTGGGGGATTATGAGGATCTGACGAGTCGATCGGATGGTTCGACATCTTTCGGATATCGTGATGGGACACTGCTTGGGAGACTCCAGATGCGAGCGTAGCCGTCGGAGCGCAGTTCGTGTAGCCACGATGAGTTAAGTCCGAATCAGTCGACATTTGAGCAAGGTGGAGTAAAGAGTTCGTACGAGGTTTCGACGAGATGACGTCCCACTCCGCTGACATCAGAGATGTGATACGCACCCGAAGGCATGGTATATGGATGTATCTTCCAGAAAGAAGCGCGATAAGTATGCAGCCATTCCGGAATAAGCTTTAGCTTCAGCATTGGATGACGACTTCCGGGCAATTCGGCAGGATTGAGATTTGAGAAAGGAACCTCGACAGGACCCTTCTGGAAAACGATACGAGAAGACCTAGACCCAGGAGAGGTCGTATTGCGCACACCAGCAGGACAGAGTTCGGCATGGTCGACGAGGTAGTTGACCAGGTTCGGATAAAGGGACTTACCCAGATACGTTGCGAATTGATCAAGGACGGACGGGTGATGAGTACTCCTCCGATGGTTGGGACGTGTTCCCGAGGACCTATTCGGCCTGACATCTTCTACAGAATGATGAAGCTACAGAGTACGCGATTTCGAGTCCGTGTGAGAGACTTCAGATTGACCGTGGCCGAGAACAGTGCAGTGCATAGTAGCTTGGCATGACGTCATAGTGGACGACGATAGAGACTGGTGGAACCAGAGGTTCGGGCGAGACGCTGACGAGCTGTCATTACTTCCCGTCGAGACTAGAGACCAGATATGCTTACAGAGACGTTGGGATGTGACCAATTTCCGAGAAATGTTGTGTTGAGGACACAGATGTCTCTCCAGTGTAAAGAGGTTATGTAAGAGAGTCAGCCTCCGTACAGATCGGCATAGGCATGATTGGAAGAGACCTTGAGCAGGATTCTTCCAGGACATTGCTGCAATGATGTTTGCACCCAGGATCAGATGTGTGACGTGCTTTCAGAGAGCCAGAGGCCAACGCCAGTGATATGCTACCTTACGAGTAGTCGTGAGGTTTGACCGAGAGATGACCAGAGAAGTGCCCGAGCGGAATCGTTCCCGTTAGCACACCTGACAGGGCCGATGAGCCGATTGACCGCGAGATAGGAAATCCGCAAGGAAGATAAGGACCCAGAGTCAGAGGATGCCAGACCGTGAACAAAAGGCAAGTAGATATCCTGCGCTGCTAGCAGTGGATGCACCGACTCCTTCTCGACCTCGAAGGAGGAACTACCGACGACGGTATTCATGATTTGTGATTTTGTGATTCGATTATCACGTATCCGTCATTTTGGATTTCGGTATTTTGGGGCGTTCTGTTTGCATGATTTAGTTTTGATGATTGAGTTTCATGATATTGGTTTCAAGCACCCACTGGATATTTATATATTTTGCGCAGAGTTATTACATTTTAGATATTGATTGAGATTTCATGCCTACCGTATGCAGTGATTTGATTTGCACTTCCAGCGTAATTTTCATGCACCTTTAGTGTTTTGATATACGATTTTGGTGCACGCCAGATGCACTAAATCGGGATTCTTCGTGCATGTCACATGCACCTGATTTTTTTCTGTCAGGCACACACGCTGCCTACGACAGATGTTTCGTGCACACCAGTTGCACCTAGATGTTGTTTTATATACCTGTTTGACACATTTATGGATTTGATTTCCTTGCGCACCAGACGCATAGGATATTCTTATATATGCATTTTGGGATTGATTTCTAGTAGAGCAGTACATTTTATGATATTCTCTCTGTATTGATATTTTCGGAGCCCCGACAAATGGGATTATTACTGAAATTGTTTTAGTATTGGGGGTTTAAATTTAAATTCGGGGACCGAATTTCTTTAAGGGGGGTAGATTGTAACATTTTCAAAAATATAAAATATTAATTTTGGGAATTTTTATAATTTAATATTATTTTACTGATTATTTTAATATTAAATCTATAATTAAATGAAATTAAATAGGAAAAATGTTAGAAAAATTATGAAAAATTATGGAAAATTCTAAAATAGGGTAAATTAGTGAATTATGACATTTTTAAGTTTTTGTGATTAGTTTGACAATAATTTAGTGCTAATCGCGATTAAAAATCGCTAATCGGGTTTTTTGGCAATTTTGTGCAAAACTTGCACATATCACTTTTTCTACACTTGTGCATCTTTCTTGCCATGATTTATCATTTGGGTTTACTATTCTTGTGAGAAGGTTTGGATTTAAAAGAAAAGGGAAAGAAAAGAGAAGAAAATGAAATGATGAGGGTAGGTGAGAGAGAGAGGTGGACCTTTGACCAAAACCCTTAGCCATTGTTTTCTCCTCCTCATTTCTCTCCCTCTCCCTTGGCTCCTGCTACTGCTGCTTCCTTTCCCCCCCTCCTCCACCTTCAATCCCTCTCTTCATCTCAAAAAACACTCCAAAACCCCAATCTCCTTTCATTAAAATTGTGCAAAATCCCTAGATCTACACATGGAGCTAAGGAAGCATGGATTTTGGCCACTAGGGGAACTCAAGAAAATTCTTGAGTTGCCAAATGAGGTATTTTTCTGAACCATTAGCTTAGTTATAGCATTCTCTTTACCCCATGTTTAGTTTTTAATCGATATTGTGTGAAATGGTGGACTTGGTGAAAACCTAGTTAGGGTTTGAGGGAAATTGGTGTTGTATTATGAAATTGAGCTCAGTTAAGGTTATGCCAACACCTTAGTGTATGATTTGGAACCCAAAACCTGAAGCTAAAACCAGAATACGGATTTTTGAAACCGATATCGGGGTAAAACTGGAATCTGCCACTGTTATTAAGAATCTGCTAACATCCCGAGACTCCTAAAATAAAATTGAGTGGACAGTGAGATGTGCAGGCACCAGAGAACCACCACACCAAACCCTAGCTCCCCATTCCACTGTGAGGCCGCCAAAATCCCCTTTCTGGCCGCAATTTGCGGCCAGACCTGAGAGGAAATTCCTCGTTTTGCGTGCATGGCCCTATTTCCTCAATTCTTGGCCCTGGGTACTTCTAGTTTTGACAGATTCTATCTAGGGTAAAATCTGGGACATATATCCTAAGTTGCCATTTTGGTTTCGTGTTTTCGTATTCCGTGTTTTTGATTCTGAAATTGTGGTTTGTGTTTTGCCTCGACTATTTGGCGTTTATACGACGATGTAGAGGATTTATTGCTGGTTTTGAAGGCGTGCCATAGGTTCTCACCTATAGGCCCCCTTATCGTATCGTTTTGGATTTCATGCGCCGTTTTAGCTTGGATTTGGTTTTAATGCGCATATACGATATTTGATGTGTAGGTACCCATGAAGACTTCGGGACGACAAGCAAATGCGTGGTGACGTCCGCAAATGATGATGCAAGGTGAGTAGATTATATCTACAGGGGGAAGTCGGGTGGATGGCGTATAGCACCCCCGCAGTCCGTAGATAGATTACTATGTAGTTTATTGTCGTAATAAGTGTATTATGGATAGTATAGGGTTAGAAGTGACTAGTGTAGTTCATAGTCGCGAACCCTAGGATAGAATTACACCTACACACACCCTTGCTTATCACTTATACTGCACGGTGTTTGATGATATGGGATGACTTTGGAGATGAGTCGATGATGTAGGCTTGGTGCCGTGAGATCGGTGATTTGATACGATTCATATGTGGGATATGACTTGTGATTCTTTCTTGCGGGCTTGGGATATGTGTTTACCCCCGGATGCATACTTTATTGATGGTATCGATTTGTACTAGACATAGAGTAGTACCCCCAGATTATATGATCTGATGATAGTGATACCTGTTATGTGACGAGATAGTGAGATGTTGACCTGTACCCAGCTATTGGGATGTCGTACGATGATTTACCGTACGAGCCGATATTGATGATAGATCCGCACTCAAAACTCGAGGATATCTTACGATATGACATTGAGGCGAGATCACCGACTATGTATCTTTATATATACCGACTCAGATTTAGGTGGTTTCCACACCTACCCCTCCTGATCGACCTGTTACTTAGATGTAGTTTGCATAGTAGATACTTCACTGTGGTGTTGACTACTAGAGTTCTGCATCTTCATGTTATTTGCATTGCTGGCATATGTTCATTGCTATATTACTATCATGCTGTTAGGACACCAGCACCATTATCGATGATGCGTATGTTCCACGTACACTATTTGCCGGCTCACACACTTCATCATCGATAATTGCCATGCCACTACACTGTAGTACTACTGCATTCATGATATGATTCTTCTTTCGACATATGCACATTACTTCTATGTTGCATGATTTCCGATATGATTACTTTTCTTTACATGTCGCATACATCATGGATTGATTGCATAGCACATCGCATTGGATTTACTTCCTGATGTTGGATTTTCATGTGATTTCTGATTTTGAGGACCTTGGGATTATTTATGAAAAGATGCTCTTTTATGAAAAACCCGGTACCTCGTGATATGATATTTCGGTGCGTCCACCACGCGTTTTCTCGGTGCTGAGACGTGTGCTTGAAACCCGATTCGAGGAGGTGATGATCCGTTTGCGGGTTCGTGGTGGGCCCGGTATGGTTCCCCTCGGCAAGATGATCGATGAGTTTGCCGATTGAGCCTGGAGGCGGGCGAGCACCTACCGGTGATTGTATTTGAGCTCGGCGGATATCTGGGGGATACCGACCGGAGACGAGAGATGGGCGTACTGCTGGGGCCGAGGGCCGATTCCGCAGACATAGCCCGCAGGCCGATCCGGACTGACGGAGCCCGTTAGATGAGGATTTACGTGTCGATGCTAGGCACGGGTTTCATGATGTTTTTCCATGCTTTTGTTTATATCCTCACATTGCATGCATGATGCTCATTGTCAGTGGATGACAGGTGGACGGGTTCCACATATATACAGACTTGGATTATATACAGATTGGGATCATATACAGACTGGATTTACACTTATCATACTTCATTTGTATATATAACAGGGTATGAGGGCGCTGTTATATATACCCTTACACCAATATTAGTGGTATGGGACGCTAATATATGTGTATTGATATCATTGATATTTCATCATATTTACTTCATGCAGACATACCTTTTTCTGATGACATGTTGTTACCTGAGTACCTGGCACTACCTACATGATTAGATGTTACCTTGCCACCTTATTACACTCAGATGTACTCTTGTGGATTATATTACTGATCGTTGACTTAGGTTTATGTCTTGCATTCGGTTTCTGCTTGTAGATGTTTCTATTCACGAGTTGGCAACTCACCCCCGTTGTGCCACAGTTCTTGCAGGTTCTGCCGTACAGGTTTTATTGCGGCATTTCTGGCACACTACCTTCTTGCGGGTGATTTGCTTTGGTAGGTGGATTCTTTCGCATCAAGAACCACCATTGTATTTATTTATTTCATTGTATCTAGAATTTCCATCAACCAAAACTTGTATTATTTGACCTTAGAGTCGCGCTTAGTAGTATTGCGGTTTTCTTGTTGCTTTTGAGCTTCTTTTGGATTTGATCCTCGCCACTTGGCGTTGTATATTATTGTTGCATGTGTGGTTGTGACCGTCGATTGACGAAGAGCTAGCTCCCGCTTGGGGATGCCTTTATCATTGCATATATATTGTTATCCTTGTTGTACCCCATTCGGGGCCAGTTTTACAAAAGAAACTCTGCCGAAATTTTTAGAAAAGACTTATTGTTTTCAAAACGTACCTTCGGCTTAGTTATTTAAAAATCTTGATTTCAAACATGTATTTCTTCACTTCTTTAAACCAAATTCTTTACTTATTTCTTAAATGGTTTTAGATTTCTGGGCTTTTGGCTTACTTGGATCAGATGGAGTCCTATAGACTTCATATGGTTCAAGGGCCAGTCACGTGCTCTTTCGGGTCGTGACATAATGAGAGCCGAAATGGCCGCAATACAAAGGAAATTTGATGCTATAGAAAACAAAATCTCTTCAGCCTCCCTAAACCAATACACACTTCCCAAAACCTTGTGTGGCTGTTGCTCAAATCCATCACATTTGGCGGAAGAATGACTTTTGAATGTACCGTTTCAAGGTCACACTAATGCTGCATTTTAGCAAAGACCTGGAAACGATCCTTCTTCTTCCTCATATAATCACAATTGGAGGAATCACCCTGATCTTTCTTGGATCCAACACTAAACCCAATACACGGATCTAAACCAGAATAACGTTCAATGGGTTCCTCCACCAAAATAGCAACCACTTCAATTAAGTCAGCACCCCTACCAATCCCAAAACTTTTAAAATCCGGCCAACATTTTGGCACCACATGAAAATTCTTTGCAAATGGCCGATACTGATAATACCTCTGCACTCGAACGAACCTTGGATACTTTCATGAAACAATCCATCCAAGGGAGGGCAAATATTCAATCTTCCTTCGATAATATGATGAAGATCATTGTCTCTCAAAATGAAAATATTAAATCGATGGAAGCACAAATTGCCCGTATAAATGCCGAAATGCGTGCTAGAGAGAAAGTTAATCTTCCATCTCAACCCCTACCTGATCCTGGACCTTCGCATTACACTAATGTGGATGCACTTACCACGTTGAGATCTGGAAGAGTGCTAGACAATCATGTGGGTGAACAAATTGATAATGATGAATTGATCATTAACACCCCGGCTTCCACTTCTACTTCCACTCCCACTTCTACTTCTTATCCTATTTCGTCTAATTTACCTTTTTCTTCCGAGCCTATTCTCCATTTTCCCAAAGGCTTGAACCCTCCACCCACTTCAGCCTTCCTACCCCCACAAACTTCTCCACAAATGTTGGACCCAACACTTATTGATAGAGCTCCATTTCCAAATAGGTTGAGGCCCAACAAACCCAATGCCCAAATGGAGAAGCTTGAAGATATGTTTAAGCAAGTTAACATCAACATCTCTCTCCTAAATGCTATCCAACAAGTTCCGTCCTATGCGAAAACTCTTAAGAACTTGTGCACTAGAAAGAGAAAGACTCAAGTGCCGAAAAAAGTGTTTATGTCGAGTACTGTAGACACGGCATTTCCCCAACAATTACCAAGGAAACGTAAGGACCCTGGCTGTCCTACTATTTCTATTTCTATTGGGAAAAAACACATCAACCGTGCTTTACTTGACCTAGGCTCTAGTGTTAACTTGCTTCCATATTCAGTCTATGAGCAACTAGGTATTGGAGTGTTAAAGCCCTCTAACATAACTCTCCAGATGGCCGACCGATCAATCACCAAACTTAGGGGTGAACTTGTGGATGTGTTGATAAAAATCGGGGAATTTGTATTCCCTGTTGACTTTATTGTACTGATACACAGCCTTTAGCAAACCCATGGAATCAAATTCCGGTGATTCTTGGTCACCCATTTTTGGCTACTTCCAACGCTATCATCAACTGTCGTAATGGTTCTATGACCCTATCCTTCGGGAATACGTCAATTGAGCTGACATTTACAAGTTGGGAAGTGTACCCCTCGAACTTACTGCTCAGGTCTGTTCTGTCGAATTAATGGATGTCGACAGCAGCGAATTTGATGATCCCCATGATACTGATCTTGACTCTTTTCATATGTTGTTGTTTGACCTAACTATGTAACATACACATACGGACTCTTCCACCGAGTTGTCCGGGTCAACAACTAACACTGATTATGAACTATTTTTGGAGTCTGAAGATCACCCTCCGCTTTTTGATGACATTATTCTTCGGGGTATTGATAAGACTTTTGAGGAAATCTTCGCTGAAGAACTCGCATTTTTGAATGACACGGGTGTTGAGATGAATCATCTCCCAAACATTGAAATTGAACCTCCACCCCTTCTTCTGGACTGTAAAAAGGATGCGAGCAATCCATCACAATCACTGAGTCGTCTCTCCAAAACGAGACACAAACACATTCTATTCCACCACTTACCCTTTCCCTACTTCTTATTCCACCAACCGGTGCACTACACAGATAAAATCTTCGAATGGTTGGTGTTAACCTTCGGTCTTTGCAAATCTTGGCATCGACCAATGATCTTGACCCTCTCTTGTGATTTTCAAAAGATTAACATTGGTTAACTCAAGTTTGGGGGGCATATTTTCTGGCTCTTGAAAAGAAAAATTTTCACACAAAATGGGAGCCAAAAGAATAAGTTTGGGGGAGGATTGTCACTTTAAAATATATTGTCCCCATTAATAAATTTCCTCACAAGCTTACAGGTTTTTGTGATCTAACAGAAGGCAACAGTGAGGACACTGTTGAGAACAAGTTTGGGGAAGGTTTGTGCTTATTTTCGCATCATTTGCATCATACTTTGCATAAGCACAAAACATTTGAAAAGCTATAAAAATTTAAAAAATTTCAAAAAAATAATAAATATTTTTTGTACATAAATAAGATAATAAAAGATTAGATAGAAAAAAATTACATCCAAAAGATTAGAAAAATTTAAGAAAACCTAGAAAATTAGAAGTTTTCTTAAACGAACTAGTAATAAGTAGTTATGAGCCGTTGTCCCAAGGGTTACTAAGATAAAGGAAGTCACTAATCTGAGGATAAAAATAAGTCTGAAAAATAGTTCCTATTCTGGAAGCCAAACATTTGAATGTTGATACCCTACTATACGCACTTACACACGTCTTGAAGCTCGGGATAGTAGATGATACATTGAAATGCTCTTGTCTAAAAGCCAAAATATGAAGGAAATAAAAATTGTATAAAATAGAAAGTGGTAAGAAAAATGAACACTGGTTTTTTTATCGCTAAGGCAGCAATAAAAAAAATATAGCGAGGGTGCTTCATCACCTAGTGTCTTAGACCAACTGGTTTGGGAGTCACTGCTAAGCCTTAGGTGGTGCAAGACGAGAAAAATACTAAAACACCGTTTAAGCAAGCACATGAATAATCGGTCGGTTAGTACCTCAAGAAGTATTAACGGTCGCATGAAAGTGTGTGAACAAATCTAAATATTCATCAAATTAAAAAGTACTGAGGCAGATGGACAAAAGTATGATAGCTTGAATTGAATTCTCCAAGTGTAGGGATGTTCTTTACACACACGTAGGGGTATATGATCGATCGTTGGAAGAAAGGTAGGAATAAAGAATAAATACGATGTTTTATTGAGGGATGATATGATTTCTAATATCTTTTCATGACTATTAAAATAGGGCTTATGACAACCGAAAAGCTAGTGTAATTGGAAACTCAAATTTTCAAAGTCTTTCTTTTACAATTCTTATCTTTATATGTAACTTT
Source organism: Agapanthus africanus (assembly GCA_030015575.1). Lineage (NCBI taxonomy): Eukaryota > Viridiplantae > Streptophyta > Magnoliopsida > Asparagales > Amaryllidaceae > Agapanthus > Agapanthus africanus. The sequence continues at coordinate 380,302,315 of CM057337.1, read as the reverse complement.
CCTGGTCTTCCTTTTATTATGGGATTTTGTGGGTGCAATCCACTGAACAACCCTCAGGAGACAACACTCCTTCTACTTGGGACACCTAGAGGTTTATAGGCTTGTTGCACATGCTCAGTGCAATCGTGTTGCCTACGAAAGTGTGCTAGTTAGTTTTTCTTTTTCTTTATTTTCTCCTTCTCTTTCTAATTAAACAAGTTTCCTCGAGACGACCAAAAATAAGTTTGGGGGAATTTGATCAGTCGAAAATATTGCATTTTTAATACATCAATTTCCCTACCATTTGCAATCATCTAAAGCTGTTCGGTATGAATATAGCACATATTAGCAAATTGACTGTAAAATACCAAATAACTTGTGTTATGTAATTTAACCGGCACTTTGATGGAAATTGAGTGTTTATCATTGCACGCATTATCTTTGTGTAGCGCAACACTTGTCTTGAGAATCTGTGCAGGAAATTCCAGGAAAATAGCCGAAACTGTCAAAAGTGCTAATAAAAATACGCCAAGTCCAAGACTTGAGATCTGGCAGTGAACTAGAGAGAATTATAATGTTCCACACATCAGAAAATACACCTACAGTCAGCACCAAGCATTATAGGAAATTCCATGCACAGAGGCTACCAAAGGGCCGCGGATCTGCGGCCAGAAGGGCCTTCCAGCGGCGGATCCGCGGCCAAGTGGTGATGACGTCAGCAATTCTTCATGTCGGGTTTCTCCTTTCAAGGGCCACACTCATTTAAGCCACTCCAAATTCAGGAGGACTCCAGAATCTTCTGTCCGAACAGCAAAGATTTTTGTACAAGCTAAACACTTCCAAGCTTCTTATGCAAGCTACTTAACTACCTAAGCCTAGAAGCTTCTTCCTAACCTCCAAGCTTATCAAAGAAGCTAGCTCTAACTAACTAATTCTAGAAACTTCTTCCTAACTACCAAGCTTACAAGTGAAGCTAATCCTAACCTAGCTTCTAAAGGATGCTAATCCTAATGAAGGCTATAAAAAGGACTCTAAGACTTCACTCCCAAGGTTGTTGAGTAGTTGTTAAAAGTAGAGGGAAAATTCTAGATCCAAATAAAATTCAAATCAAATTGAGTGACACAATTTGATCAATTCAAGATCTCCGAGTACAATTCAAGCTAGAAACCTTCAACCTTTTAGAAGCAACGCCGTTCTTCAACCGAGCAAGTGATTCAAGACGATCCGCGACTCACGGAGACGATACGAAGCTAATTCGACGATCGAGTTCTTTCCTTAATTCTTGTAGTTCTTGAGCGAATTGTAACGGAATTGTTGAATAATAAAAGGTGAAATTTCTTAATCTTGCTTTTCTTTATATTTGAGCATTATGACGAGATCTCAATTCTTGATTGTTTTCTTTGTTATGATGCTTGAGTAAAAACTCCGCTCGTGGAGGAATCGAGAAAATTGATAGTTGATGATGATTAGATTCTTGTACGATTCTTATGTCCTATGAGTTTTGTAAAGTCTAGTAAATTGAATCATCGACGACCTAGTTTCAAGCGAGATGCTTTCTTGAATGTTTTCGCTCTTAATTAGTGATCAACGATCGATGTTTGAATTTCCTAGAGGCTAGAATGTGAATGAAAATCAACGAAAGGTAAAGGGATAGATGATGAAACCCTAGTTTCCGCAAGAGATCCCTAGTTCTCATTGATCGTCATCGATCTAGCAACAAATCATCAAAGGATAAGAATACGTAATCACAAGTCTTCATCCTCACTATCGATTCGATCGATTCCTACGAGCCTCATTACAAATCTTGATAACTAACTCAATTGGATGATTCTTGATTCTTGATTTTGAGTATTCTTGATATTAGATCTAGATTTTGATAATTCTTGAAGTTCACTTTTAAATCTTGAATCGAATTCTCCTTTCTTTTATCTTTTAATTTTCAATTCAACTAAAACAAATACGATCAAATCTCACTTTCCCTGTGGACGATCCGCACTCGCTAACGAATCTACAATTGACACCGTTATTGATTGCGGTTTACAAATTTCTTTGGTTGTGATTTCTATACATTTTCTACCCACACACCGAGAATCATTCAATTAGCGCCATTTGATTGTTTATATGTTGCGTGCGCTTTCAAAAGAAGAATCAAAGAATTTACCGCAATCAAGAACGACGTCGCTTGGTAGCTAGCCGGTGAGTATGGGTCGGTCCACAGGGATTTTGTGTATTTTCTATTTGCTCTAACGAGTTAATTCCAATTGTGGTGGATTGGATTATCACTAAAAACTAAGGTTGATTTAGACTAGGATTAAAACCTTGCTAGGGTTAGGTTTAGGTTAAGTTTGGAAATTCAATATTTTTCTCACCGCTTTCTATGCCCTAATTAAGATCTATTTAGGTGTTATGGTAATAATTAATAAAGTGGATTAATACATCGGGAAGAAACTATGTTTCTTCCTCTAGGTCGTTGTCCGTCCTTTCTCAATTCTTATCCTAACCTCCATGGAAAACATACACAACTGGTCTTTTAAACTACGATATCACCGCTACCTCGTTAGATAGGGTGCCGTAGTGAGCGGTGTGTGTATGTATGCATAGAGCCCTATTAAAATGTATGATGGCAAGAAAAGGGTAAGAGATTTTCATTTCTCAAACCTTTCCTATTCCTAACCCTAACAAGTGAGGAAGTACTCACTCATTAGGGAATTAAAAGATTTCAATTTTTCAATTGATTGTTTTTAGTAACCTAGTTATCTAATCTACGGCAGATAAATAAAATCTAAACTAAGGCAGATAAATAAAAGTTATATTAGGGCAGAAAGGAAATTTACTTGGGCATTGAAAGGAAAAACTTACTTTATCTTTAATTGATGCTCTCTTCAAACATTACAGGAATTGGAATTCTGAATTTTGATAAATAAAATGAGGCATAAGAAGTGGCATGCTCCAAAAAGAGCATTAGGGTTTCTATTTATAGATCATAGAAACACTAGGGTTACATTCGATCCCTAACTACATTTACAAAATTACCCTAAAAAGCCTAGTCAACGCACCGCCGCCGCCGAATTTTTTAGCACCGACATGCGCTCATCATGGCCGCGGAACCGTGGCCAAAAGCCCTGTTTGGCCACGGATCCGCGGTCATATGGTGGGGACTTTGGCTTCTGTTTCCCTGGTAATTTTCATGTTGCTTTTACTTGATTTTCTTCCCTTTGGTTGTTCAGAATGTCTTCTAGTTTCTTCCAGATTTCCACAGTGCAGAATGTTGTGAACTTTTAACGTTTGCTTCGTGTTGAAGTCTTGAATCTTGCGCTGCCTTTGTACTGTGTGAACTTGTTCATTGATCTTCATTTGTTTTTCAAACTGTAGGAATGATAAAGATTCTCTATTTGTTGGTCGAACTCTCACTTTTATAGCGTCTTTTCATCATTTTCACTGTTTTGTTCCGAGAACCTATAACCTGCAACTATGTAGCAGACATGGATCAAAAACACCTGTTTATTTGTAAAATGAATAAGAATGGGGGAATATAATAATGAAAAATTATGATATGAACACCACACCCCCGATGCCGTCGACGAAGTGCACTAAGGCGGAACACCGCTGCCGCGAGCACCCGAACGGATGCTTTTGGCGACGGGGTTCTTCTACAGTCACTTGGTTAGGGCTATGGGGTGTGACTATCTATTAAGTTTACCCGGCGAGTATCCGCGTATGCTACGTGATTGTGACGGACTTTTGATCGCATCAAAATCCCGTGGCAACCGATCAAGTGAGACTAAACTGCTAGATTTATAACATTCAAATTAATTATCTCATAACTACTTGTGGACTCCAAATATTGTATCACATTATAGAAAAAGTTAGACGAAGTTAAACATTCCGATCTAATCAACAAACACCCAAAATTTTGCTATTTCCTCAACACTTGAACTTAGTTTAAAAGCATCCATCACATGCCACAATACCAATGGACCAGCCGTAGAAGGGTCAAACCAACGCCTCACATGTTACAACGCCGAACTACTACAAACCCTAAGGTTTAGAGGTGGTTCAGACGGTCACATAATCGAGTTAAGGTTTTATTCTTCTAGAGGGTCCACCGCGTTACTTGCACGATTCTGAATATTCTTTAACTAAAGAAAAATCCAACACTTGGAAATTTTCCGGCAGGGGAAAAAGTGAGTTATTGATATCCGTTTGAACTTTTTAACACTGTCTAAACTAACATGAAACCGAGCTAGAATTGCGAATACGAAACACTCTGAATTTATAATGCAGTAAATTAACATCACATATAATTTTAGCAAAAATAAACAACACCAAAAGTACCAAAACCCAGAACTTGAAGCACACCACAAACCCCAAACCCTAATCCTTAGCAAAAACCGGGGTCGCCGGAATTGCTGGCCTAGTCGCCGGCCCTGATCCGAGCAGGGGGGTGTGGGTTTTGTGCTATGTTCATATTGCATCGCATACAACACTCTGCAACTGTTTGAAAATTTATTTGACTCCAGAAATTATTCGATAGAAACTAAGGTTTTGTATCGGGTGTTTCGGAGTTGTTTTGGTTTCGTAATCCTACACTTACCCGTCTAATTCTCTAGTTAGGCTCCGATACCACTATTGGGTTACCTACAACGGAAGCAAGGTTTCGGTGGGCATCATCCATGCCAAGTTAAGAAATTTCCATTATAGATAACCCTAAACCTAGGATCTTTAACAAGAGAATCAAAAAAAAGCTAGCATGTTAACACTTTAACATCTAAGAGTTAGGGATTAGAACCTTTGTAGTCCATTCCTTTGCTTCATAAGCACCGTGTTGAGGTCCCTTCGCTGCGATCATCAACTACCCGGACTCCAGAGAGCCTCCATGAAGAGAAAGATGCAACCTTGCTTCCAATCTTCAATAACTAAGATGATCTACCTTGAAGAATCTCAAATCCAAGCTCCTACTTCACTAATCAAGTATTAGAAAAGAAAACACCCTAATTTAAGTGGCTAGAATATATGAGGATGATGAAGTAGGAATTTTGCTCTCTTTTGTTTTCAATTTCTCACAAATTATCATCACAAATCCAAAAGCTAGAAAGCTTTCAAAAGGAGGAAGAAGAAGAAGAAATTCTTTTGTGATGAATAATGAATTATTGTTTTGGTTATAATTGCAACCTTGAGTTAAGAATGAGAGTCTTAACTCTTGTAGAGAATAAACCATAGGTTAAGGGTTTGGGTTGGGTTAAAGAATATCTACTCAAAATATCAAGCCAGATGACAAAAAGGCAAAGCTTTATCAAGCTTCATGAAAGCTTAATCCAAAAGGTAACCCAAAAGCTAACCCAAATCCAAACCCTACCTTGGTTTAAACTCAACAACCATGTTGCATTTGTAACCCTAACATGTTACAATAATATATATCACATATATAATATATATTGTTACAAAAGTAAATAATACAATTAACATATATCGCATATACATCAATGTATTATCCAAGTGAGAAAAGAATCTTTAAGTGAGCTTATATTAGTTAATGTAATGTAATATATCAAATATATAATTATACATTAAATTATCGAATCAACACTTGATCCGATAATCCGGCTATTTTACAAATAACCGACTAATATAACAAGTATCAGTTCATCGAATCAACACTTGATCCGATGACCCAGCTATATCACATATACCGGGCCGATATCACATATCACGAGAATCTAATACGGTATCGCATACACGCATTATTCTCGGTCCCGCACATATCACATATGTGCTCCTACTCCATTTTTCCTGAGCCAGGAAACCTCTGTGTAGGACTCTAAAGAATCGTCAATACGCCGGCAGTAGGTGATGATCATATCAAACACCCACAAGCTGCAAGCGGTCAGCTAAACATAACAGCCACCCAGGTATTGAGCGATCAGAAGATCAGCAAGTAAGCATGTACATTCTACTGTGAATCCAAGCAGTAACACTCCCGTACAGTTCCGTCTCTTCGTCTGATATGTCGCATATCCAGTCTAGGCGTGGTAAACGTCAGACCCTAGTAACCGATATGTCGTGTCGATATGAGGTCCATAACAGTTCGAGAAACTAATGATAACTCTTACCAATAAATATCAGCAACCATGGCCAGGGATTTCCAGTTATAGCCAATCGAACACAGCGCAACATCAACTCCCTATACCGGGAGAGACGAAACCCCTCCTATCGCTCATTGCCTCCAAGTGATTCAGGACTATACCCAAAAGCCACCGTTTTGCACGTTCTCTTGAACGTGGTAAGGTGGAAATTAAAGCACAGAGGGAATCACACAAGACTCTATGACGATCTCGGGTCTACAGACGAACCTGTACCAGTGTCCCCAGAGAACTGCCATCTGACGTGAGGTATAATACCATCTGGGAGTTCTCGGCGAGTCCGTCCAGTGTACCCAGTCTCCACTGAGCACCCACATACCTTCTCTGATTTCAAACATCAATGGATATGGGATCTTCCATCGCCCATCATATGGGTCGAGAAGCATATACGCTAGTCAACTCTGGTATATCGATGCCCTGTCTCGATACACCCTCGACTAAGAACTTTTGAAGGATGTACTTAATGACTACTCTGTCCCCACTAGTATGATATGCATCATAGTCCTGGCAGTCAAAGGTATTGGATAAAGAGAAACCAGATAGCACACTATCATGTCGAGCAAGAAAGTCCTCTCTATATATGTTTAAGCATCTACTACAATATACATCGCATGTACAGTAATGGCCTCTAGGGCATACATATTACTAACATCAACTATATCCCGGATCAGGTGATACCGCCTTAGAATATGCCTGGATTGCTGATGGGACCTGGGTTCCTTGGCCAAAGTCACCGCTCCATTGTTATCGAAATACAAAGGTATTGGATACTCAATGTATGGAACCACTCCAAGTTAATTATGAACTTCTTCATCCAGACAGCCTCTTTGGCTGCTTCGTTGGCAGCAATGTATTCAGCCTCCATCGTCGAGTCTGCCACGGTTTCCTGCATGGAACTCTTCCGGCATACCGCCCCTCCATTGAGGGTAATGAAAAATCCCTAGTGCGACTTAGAGTCCTCCTTATCACTCTGGAAGCTCGAATCAGTAAAGGTTTCCACTTGGAGTTCTCCGTTACCATACACCAAGAGCATCTCTTTAGTCCTTCTCAAGTACTTGAGAATGCTCTTCAAAGCTGTCCAGTGACTCTCTCCAGGATCTGCTTGATACCTGCTCACTACACTTAGTGAATATGTTACATCGGGTCTGGTACATAGCATCGCGTACATGATAGAGCCTACCGCCGAAGCATAGGGTATCCCTTGCATGCGAGCTCTCTCCAAATCAGTCTTGGAAGACATCTCTTTAGAGAGAGTGGGTCCTGAGATCATGGGTAAAAACCCATGCTTGGATTCTTCCATACTAAACCTCTTTAGTATGGTGTCAATGTATCTGGCTTGGGACAATCCCAGTATCCTCTTATATGTATCTCTATAGATCTTAATCCCTAAGATGTAGGAGGCATCCCCTTGATCTTTCATTGAGAATCTTTGTGATAAGAAGAGCTTGACCGATTGCAGCATAGGAATGTCATTTCCTATCAAGAGTATGTCATCCACGTAGAATACGAGGAAGGCAACCTTACTCTCTGCCACCTTCTTGTATATACAAGGTTCATCTACGTTTTTGATGAAATCAAACACTTTGACAACGACATCAAAACAGATGTTCCAACTCCGCGATGCTTGCTTTAACCCGTAGATGGATTTAAGTAGCTTGCATACCTTTCCGCTGCTCCCACTGTCTACGAAGCCCTCTGGCTGAGTTATGTACACACACTCTTCCAAATCACCATTCAGAAAGGCGGTTTTAACATCCATTTGCCAGATTTCGTAGTCATGGTATGCAGCAATAGTAAGCATGATCCGGATGGATTTAAGCATAGCCACCGAAGAAAAGGTTTCATCATAATCCACACCCGGTCGTTGACGAAAACCCATTGCAATAAGTCTAGCTTTGAAAGTCTTTACTTTTCCATCTACACCAATTTTTTTCTTGAAGATCCACTTTCTCCCCATAAGTTTTACCCCTTCAGGAGCATCATCCAATGTCCATACTTTATTGGTGTACATGGATTCCATCTCGGATCACTTTGCATCCAGCCACTTCACAGAGTCCCCAGTCGTGATGGCCTGCTCGAAGCTTGTTGGGTCATCATCCTCCATGATGCAATCATCACTCCCACCATCAATGAGAAAACCGTAGTATCTCTCAGGTAGACAAGAAACCCTACTAGATCGGCGGAGTGGCTTGGGTTCGTTGGGAATTACCGAATCATCTGTTTCGACTAAATCTTCAGTTGCAGTTTGTGCTGCTGGAACTTCTTCAAGCTCTACCTCTTTGCCACTAATTTCTTTGACAAGAAATTCCTTTTCCAAAAAGGTGGCGTATTGAGAAACAAATACCTTTTGTTCCTCATCGTGGTAGAAAATATATCCTTCTGAATTCTTTGGATATCCCACAAACTTGCAAAGAACTGATCGTGCCTCAAGTTTGTCCGGATTTTGCCTTTTGACATAGGCCGGACAACCCCATATCTTAAATCATTTAAAATATGGTCTTTTCCCACTCCATATCTCATACGGTGTTGTAGGCACTGATTTAGATGGAACTTGATTTAATAGGTATGCAGCTGTCATAAGCACATATCCCCAGAAGGAAATAGGTAACTTAGCATTGCTCATCATAGAGCGCAGCTTATCTAATAGGGTGCGGTTCCTCCGTTCCGATACACCGTTGTGCTGTGGTGTATATGGAGGAGTCAGCTGAGAGAGAATCCCATTCTCTTTTAGGTATTCCTGGAATTCATTGCTCAAGTATTCACCTCCTCGATCAGATCAAAGGATTTTAATAGTTTTACCCATTTGGTTGTTGACTTCGGACTTATATTCTCTAAATTTCTCAAAAGCTTCAGACTTGTGTTTCATCAGAAACACATGTCCGAATCTAGAGAGATCGTCAGTAAATGTAATGAAGTACGAGGAACCATACCTGGCATGCGTAGACTTCGGACCACATACATCACTATGTATCAGTCCCTAGTGTTCAGTAACTCTTTCTCCGTGTCCACTAAACGGAGTCTTGGTCATTTTTCCTTTGTGATAGGACTGGCAAGTGTCATAAGATTTGAATTCGAACGAATTCAAATAACCATCTTTATGTAACTTAGTGAGTCGTGTCGAATTTATATGACCTAGTCTACAATGCCACAAGAAGGATTCGTTCATCTCTGAACTCTTCCTCTTGTGTGTGCTTGTTATGCTTAGAACTGTTGATTGATTTAGAACATAAATGCCATTGCACAACAATACAGATCCAACCAAGTTTTGGTTCAGGAGAATGTTCATAACATTATCCTGTATTACAAAATTATATCCCTCTTTACTTAATAAAGAAATTGATATAAGAATGCATATCAGGGTCGGAATGTAATTGCATTCGTTCAGAATCAATGTGTTGCTACTTGGTAACACTAGATGATATTCGCCAACTGCTTTGGCTGCAACATTTGCCCAATTCCCTACTCTTACTGAATGATCACCCATTCCCAGTTCTCTATCTTTCTTTAGCCCATATAACATATTACATATGTGGGATCCTGATCCGGTATCTAATACCTAGGACGTAAGGTGAACTGAGAAACAGTTCTCAATAACTAAAACACCCGAAGAAGATGCTTCATCATGCTTATTCTTCATTTGGGCGGCATGGGAAACCGGATATGTGCCTATTCCCTGTTCAGTCTTATAACAATTATAAGAAAGAAAGGAACCAATGTTCCCCAGCACAGTATAACATGCGGGTTCGGTCAATACATCCATATTATTATCTTGATTAAGACGTGTCATGGTCGCTACCTGGAGAGAGAGAGAGAAGAAAACAGTTTAGCGTATGCTCTTGCAAGATCAGATTGGTTATTATTTTATCTTATCAGGATGGCACCCACTGTTTTTATCAAATCTTCCTTCAAACCCTAAAAGGAAAGACTAGCCGAGATTAATTACACACTACAACTTCGCCAATATTTCAGCTAGGTCTGTGCCGGTACTTTGAGGGAGGTTCCCCGTGCTTTCGCATGGACCTAATTAAAATAAACCTTGTTTTCCCCAAGGGCGTAACCCTGTTGACACCTTTCTAGACACCTACTTGATCGGCTAATTGTCCTGTGTAAAACTCTCACAGGAGTAACTCTTACTCGCAGTGGGTATCATGATCCAACTATCACATAGAAGGTATGCAATCTCATTGCAAATTTCAACACTTAAAATTTCCGATAATATTTTGCCCCTAGCAACTTATGAGCTTAACATAGTCAACAAATCATAAGCGCTAGCTAAGTTCACCCGTCATTTCCTTATTGAATTAATCCCACCCGCACGACCCTTAACATAGCCAACAAAGTCGCACGACTACTCTAATCCAATCGTATCTCATGCTTTAGCAGATAAGCACTAATTAGCTACCGCACACTACGCCTTAACATAGTCAACAAACGTAGCACGAATACTAAGTAGTACTTATCTGAAATGAAAGAGGGCTATGATAGGTGTTTCTAAAAACCTTTTGCGTAATGAACTTGATATCGTTGTAGAATCGAGTGAATTTTGAAAAGGAGTGTTTTTGAGGCTTTTACTAGTTTTGCTAAAGAGGTCATTCCGGGTGAAGGGATCTCGGCTCTTTCCTCATCGAATAAGGTGCGGGATATATCACATATATCACTATGCAAAGCAATAAACTCAAAAAGCAATCAAAAGACAAACCGAGTGTTGTAGCATCTGCCAGTTATTGCTAAAGAGGTCACTCCCGGTAAAGGTATCTCGGCTCTTTCCTTATCGAATAAGGTGCGGGATATATCACATATATCACTATGCAAAAAAAGAAACTGTAGCTACCCTTTTTGAAATTTGATTCTACAACATCTTTCAGGTTTCTTTTTCTTTCATTAATCATATTAATGAAGTCCCATCATTTAAGCTTCCTAAGCATCACAGAAAATGAAACGAAAATACAACGTACGCTTATGCCATCCGCATTCGCCACAGTGTCCCATTATGCACCGTTAGGTTACTTAACTAACGGCATGCCGGGACAGGACTAGCGCAGGTGCAAAACATAAGCAACATCTACTATATATCTCATATATAATGTATATCCATTCGTCTTAGAATCCACAATGATCACATCACAGAGCAGCAGAAGAAACATATGAAATATTGGATATACTAGGAGGTCAGTGTTTTATTTTGAGTCTATATAAAACACGGATTCTACGATCGTGATGAATAGCCAAACCCACATCCCTAGACCCCTACGAGAGAGGCAAGCAACCCTACCAATTCTAGAGTTAGGAGACCCGAACTCGAGTCCTCGAGTTGGTCTCCCACTGGACTCTAGAACCCGGTTACTTATGCTCCCCTCCTTGGGTCTATCCTAATGCAGAAAAGTAAATAATATACAACAATGGTGACATCATCCTCAACCTGGAAGTGCCCCAATAAAAGAATATTACATACATTGAATTTTACATGAATGAAAATAAAAACTCTCGCCTAAAATAAAAGCTCCGGCTATTCATAACACGACGATCCAATATAATATATACAGCAACACATAACAACACATATCATCAACGTAGGTAAATATGCGTATCCCAATTGTCGTTGACATATAGCAACGAAACCGGCGATACACCACATATTACACTTACGGTCGCAGAAAAAGCTAGACGATGTTAAACATTCCGATCGAATCAACAAACACCCAAAATTACCCAAAAAGGTCAACATTTGAGCATAGTTTAAAATTATTCAGCACATGCCACAGTACCAATGAACCAGCCGTAGAAAGGTCAACCAAGGCCTCACATGTGGCACCGCTGAACCACGGTTCTGACGGTCACATAATCTAGTTAGGGTTTCGTTCTTTTAGAGGGTCCATCGAATAACTGTCATGATCTTTGAATGATTTTTAACTACGGAAAAAATCCAACACTTGGGAAATTTTCCGGCAAGGGTTAAAGCGGGTATTTGATATCTGATTGAACTTTTTAACACCATCTAAAATAACCCGAAAACAGTTAGAATTACGACTATGAAACACTCCGAGTTTCCATTTCAGTAAGTCAATCATCACATGAAAAAGTAGAAAAAACAAACAACACCTGAAACACAAAAACCCAGAGAACATAACATGAAAAAAAATTTGGGACCAAAATGCCACACTAGGGCTGGCGTGCTCGGAAAAACCCCTCATCTGCTCGGCTAAAATCCGAGCAGTTGCCGACAAATTTCTTTCATGTTCTTATTTTCTCTCAAATATGATTCTGCAGTTGTTTGAAAAATTTTTATAGCTCATATAAAAATCGACAGAAACAACGTTATGATGTAAGTTTCGAAATTGTTTTCGTTTCGTAATCCTACACAAGCCGTCTAATTCTCTAGCTAGGCTCTAATACCACTGTAGGGTTCCTATGAACGACAGCAAGGTTTCGGGTGGCATCGCCCATGCCATTTTCAAAATTTTTCTGTTTTAAAGAAACCTAAACTAGAATCGATAACTAGAGAATCATACGAAACACAAAGTAAATTACTTTATATCTAAGTGTTTGCGGAATACAACCTTTGTAGACCGGTCCTTCGCTTCTAAAGCTCCGAGTTGAAGTCCCTTTGCTGTGATCCAAGTCCTGGACTCTTGCACGGCTTCTCAAGGTGAAAAGAACGATCTTGCTTGAAGTCTTCGAGGCCGAAAATGATCTACGTCGAGGAGACACTAACTCAAGCTGCTACTTCACTAATTGAGAGATTAGTGAAGCTAACACAACAACAACAACTGAGCCTTTTATCCCAAGCATATGGGGTAGGCTACATGAACCAACATGAGAATCACGCCGGGTCCAGCACATGAATCCTCTGTCTCCACTCACTTCTATCGAACAATATACTTTCATTGAGTCCTTTGGCAACCATATCGTTTCGTATCACCTCCATCCATGTTTTCTTCGGTCTCCCTTTTGCCCTTTTGCCATTACCCATATCGAGAGTATCTGAATGGGGATTTGAACATATGACTTATGGAATAATAATGCAAAGACTTAACCAACAAGCTATATACTAAAATGCTAATCCAGTAGAAGATGATAAAATAGGAAGTGGGCTCACTTTAGTTTTATTTTTCTCACAATATTTTCTCTCTTTAGAAAACCCTAGCAATCTTTAGCTCAAGGAAGAAGAAGATGAGCTCAAGAGATGAGAATGAACTAATGAGGTGAGAAAAATAACCATGGGTGAGTTTGTATCATATACTCACTTATGTAGAGACATAACCATGGCTTAATTATAATGGTTAGGTTAATATATATCTTAAGTAAAACAAAACTAGTCGACTTAGTCAAAGCATCCACAAGCTTCTACAAGCTTCATGCATTTGGCTAATAATCCACTAATTTGGAATTACTTTAAACACTAAAACCCAACATTATAATTAGTATGGTGTAAATCTCATACACCCATGTAGTGTGTATCAATAACCATGTACAAAATAAAACACAATTAATATATATCACATATATTTTAACTGCGCCAACTTATCGAATCAACACTTGATTCGATAACCCGGCTATATCATAAATAACCGTCCAATATAAATATCGCGAGAATAGAATACGGTATCACATGCTCGCATTATTCTCGGTCCCGCACTTATCACATATGTGCTCCTACATCGTTTTGCCTGAGCCACTAAAACCGCTATGTAGGACTCTAAAGACTCGTCAATACGCCTGCAGCAGGTGATGATCACATAAAGCACCCACAAGCCGTCAGCGGTACTAGCTGGACGTAACGGCTACCGGGGTATTGAGGGATCAGAAGATCCACAAGAAAGCCCACTCTAGCTCCTCTAAAGCCTGTCAGTAACACTATCGTACAGTCCGGTCTTTTCGTCTGATATGTCGCATATCAAGTCTAGGGGTGATAAACGTCAGTCCCCAATAACCGATAAGTCATGCCGATATGGGACTCATAACGGGTTAAGAAACTACTGATAACACTTACCAGTAAATCACTAAAACAGCCCTGGCCAGGGACTTCCCTGTTATGGCCAATCGAGCACAGCGCAACATAAACCCCTAATACCGGGAGAGACGAAACCCCTCCTATCGCTCATTGCCTCCATGTGACTCGGGACTGTACCCAAAAATCACCGTTTTGCACATCTTCTTGAACATGGTAATGTGCAAATCAAATCACGGTAGGAATCACACAAGACTCTATGACGATCTCGGGTCTATAGACTAACCTGTTCTAGTGTCACCAGAGAACTGCTATCTGACGATAGGTATAATACCAACTAGGAGTTCTCGGCGAGTCCATCCAGTATACCCTGACTCCACTGAGCACCCGTATACCATTTCTGATGTCAAACACCAATGGATATGGATCATCTATCGCCCATCACATGGGTCGAGAAGCGTATACGCTAGTCTACTCTGGTATATCGATGCCCCATCTCGATACACCCACGATTAGGAACATTAAAGGATGAACTTGTAGACTACCATGGCCCAACTAGTATGATATGCATCATAATCCTGGTAGTCAAGTACACATCCTAAGGGCTTTACCAACTTGTAACCATAAGACTGTAAGAGACAAGTATACATGTTAAGATAAAAGAGCAATCAGATAGCATATTATCATGTCGAGCAAGAAAGTCCTCTCTATATATGTCCAATCATCGACTATAATATACATCGTATGTACAATAATGTCCTATAGGGCATACATACAACTAACATCTTTTGCGGCATCGCTTGCAGCAATGTATTCAGCCTCCATCGTCGAGTCTGCGACGGTATCCTGTTTGGAGCTCTTCCAACACACTGCCCCTCCATTTAAGGTAAACACAAAACCCGAGACAGACTTGTTGTCGTCCTTGTCAATCTGGAAGCTTGAATCGGTAAAGGACTCAACCCTGAGGTCTCCATTACCGTAAACAAGGAAGTTCTCCTTAGTCCTTATCAAGTACTTGAGAATGTTCTTCACTGCTATCCAGTGGTTCTCACCTGGGTCTGACTGATACCAGCTCACCACGCTTAGCGCATAAGCTACATCTGATCTTGTATATAGCATCGCATACATTATAGATCCTACCGCCGAAGCGTAGGGTATAGTGCTCATGCGAGCACACTCCTCGTCAGTCTTGGAAGACATCTACTTGGAGAGGGTGATTCCGTGCAATGCGGGTATATTACCGCGCTTGGAATCTTCCATACTAAATCTTTTTAGTACGGTCTCTATGTACCTGGACTGCGAAAGTCCCAGTAATCTCTTAGATCTATCTCTGTAGATCTTGATCTCCAGAATGCAGAAGCATCACCCAGGTCTTTAATGGAGAACCGTTGTGACAAGAATAGCTTGACCGATTGTAGCTTAAGAATGCCATTTCCTATCAAAAGAATGCCGTCCACGTATAAGACTAGGAGTACGACTGTTCATCCTACAATCTTCTTATAAGTACAAGGCTCATCCTCATTCTTGATGAAGTCAAATTCCTTGACTATTTCATCAAAATAGATGTTCCAGCTCCGCGATGCCTACTTTAATCTATAAATGGATTTAAGCAACTTGCACTCCTTCCCGCTGCTCCTACTGTCTACAAAGCCTTCTGGCTGATCCATATAAATGCACTCTTCCAAACTGCCATTTAGAAAAGTTGTTTTTACGTCCATATTCCAGATCTCATAGTCATGGAAGGCAGCAATGGTAAGTAGGATCCGAATGGATTTGAGCATAGCTACTGGAGAAAAGGTTTCCTCGTAGTCCACACCTGGTCTTTGACGAAAACCTTTTGCAACGAGTCTAGCCTTATAGGTTTCCACCTGCCCATCTACACCAAATTTCCTTTTGTGGATCTATTTTCATCCAACGGGTTTTACCCCAGGTGGAGCAATATCCAAGTTCTACACTTTATTGGTCTCCATTTCGGATCCCATAGCATCTAGCCACTTATCAGAGTCCCTACAGATAATGGCCTGCCTGAAACTGGTAGGGTCATCTTCTTCCAAGATGCAATCCTCTCGATCCCCGCCTGTGAGAAAACCGTAGTATCTCTCGGGCGGATGAGAAATCCTACCAGATCTACGAAGTGGCTGAGGTTCGTCTGGGATTACTGAATCTAGTGGTTTCTCTAAATCTTCGGTTACATTTTGTGGTTCATGGATTTCTCCCAGTTCTACCGTACTCCCACTATTTTCTTTTGAAAGAAACTCCTTTTCTAAAAAGGTAGCATGGCGAGATACAAACACCTTATGTTCCTCAGTGTTGTAGAACAGATATCCTAGTGAATCCTTAGGATATCCCACAAATTTACATAGGACTGAACGTTCCTGAAGCTTGTCCAGTTTCTGTGTTTTCACATAGGCTAGACAACCCCATATCTTAATAAATTTAAGACATGGTTTCTTACTACTCCATATTTCATATGAAGTCTTAGGAACAGATTTGGACGGAACTTGATTTAAAAGGTATGCCGATGTCTGAAGCACATGTCCCCAGAATGAAAGAGGCAACTCGGCAGTACTCATCATGGAGCGAACCATATCAAATAGGGTACGATTCCTCCACTCTGATACACCGTTGTGCTGTAGTGTGTAAAGAGAAGTAAGCTGAGAGAGAATTCCATTCTCTTTTAAGTAATCTAGGAATTCCGTTCTTAAGTACTCCCATCGCCTATCAGATTGGAGGATCTTGATACTTTTGCCAACCTTGTTCCCTACTTCGTTTCTGAATTCTTTGATTTTCTCAAAAGCATCAGATTTGTGTTTCATATGATATAAATATCCGAATCTTGAGAGATCGTCAGTGAATGTGTTTAAGTACGAGTACCCATCCCTTGCATGTAAAGATATTGGACCACACACATCACTGTGTATAAGTCCCAAGAGCTCTGCTGCTCTTTCTCCATGTCCGGTGAACGGAGATCTGGTCATCTTTCCTTTGAGACAAGACTGACAAGTTCCATAAGATGAAAATTCGAACGTATTCAAGATTCCATTTTTATATAACTTACTTAATCTTTTCTCTCCAATATGACCAAGTCTACAATGCCACAAGTAGGATTCGTTCATGTTAGTTATGTATATACCCTAGAGGCAATTGTTGTACATATGATGTATATTATAGTGGAAGCTTGGACATATATAGAGATGACTTTCTTGCTCGACATGATAATATGCTATCTGGTTGCTCTTTGTCTTAACATGTTGACTTGTATTGTGATACTGACTTGCACTCATATGTTGATAAAGCCCTTAGGATTTGTACTAGACTAACAGGACTATGATGGAGATCATACTAGTGGGGCCAAGGGTAGTCCATGAGTACATCCTATAATTGTTCCTAATCGAGGGTGTATCGAGACAAGGCATCGATACTCAAGAGTAGACTAGCGTATACGCTTCTTGACCTATATGATGGGTGATGGATGATGCCATATCCATTAATTTTTGACATCAAAGATGGTATACGGGTGCGCAGTGGAAACTAGGTACACTGAACGGACTTGCCGGGAACTCCTAGTTGGTATTATACCTATCGTCAGATAGCAGTTCTCTGGTGACACTGGTACAGGATAGTCTGTAGGCCCGAGATCGTCATAGAGTCTTGTGTGATTCGTACTGTGCTTTTATTTCCACCTTACCACGTTCAAGAGAATGTGCAAAACGATGGCTTTTGGGTATAGTCCTGAATCACATGGAGGCAATGAGCGATAAAGGGGGTTTCGTCTCTCCCGGTATTGGGGGTTGTTGTTGCGCAGTGCTCGATTGGCTATAACTGGAAGTCCCTGGCCATGGCTGATATGGAGATCTACTGGTAAGTGTTATCAGTAGTTTCTCGACCCATTATTATTCCTCATTTCGACACGACTTAGCGGTTACTGTGGTTTCACGTTCACCACCGCTGGACTGGATATGCGACATCTCAGTTGATGAGACCGGACTGTACGGTAAGTGTTACCAGTTGGCTCGACGGGAGTTTTGACAGGTTCGCTTGTTTTTCTTTTGATCGCTCAATACCCGGGTGGCGGTTATGTTTAGCTCACCGCTTGTGGGTGTTTGATGTGATCATCGGCTACTGCCGGTGTATTGACGAGTCTTAGAGTCCCACACCGGAGTTTCCTAGCTCAGGCGAAAAGATGTGGTGTGCATATGAGATATGCGTGGGAGCTTGATTAAATGCGAGTATATGATACCGTATTTTAATCAGGCATTTTCTATTGGTCGGGTCGTATGAGATATGACCGGTTTATTAAATCAAGTGTTGAATTAATATTGACTTTTATCTCATTTATATAAACCTTTTCTTTATGATGTATGCATGGATATATATACATGTTGATGTGCATGCACACATACATACATACATTTGTATCATGGTTGTTGATATATAGAATATGGCAATGCAAGACTCACATGGTATATAAATATCTTTATATTTATTAGATATTGAGAAAAAGGAAAATGATTTAAATCATGGTTGACTATTCTTTACTTGACCTAAGTTGAACCATGGTTCGATTTTATTTGTTCTTTAACTCACATACAAAAATATCTAGATATTTATTAATCATAGTTTGGCATGAGATATTTATCTTTGATATTTATTTTTCTATGCTTAGAATTATCATTATCACAAATGAGCTCAAGCTTGCCATCTTCTTGTTCCTCATCTCTCATGCTCTCTTGAGATTTCCAGTGAGTAAGTGAGATAAAAAGAAAGGGTTTTGATGTGAGAAAACAAACCGCATCATCATTCTATACTCGTTTAGCCCATTAGTTTAGAGTGTTAGCTCCACTTCCTCATTGATCAAGTGAAGCAAGGAGCTTTGAGCAAAGGGACTTCGGGTGGATCATCATGGACTTGGAAGGTCTCTAGCAAGCCGTTTCAATTTCTTAAGGATCCAACAAGTCAAGAGAAGAGGTCTACAAAGGTTGTATTCTCTACACATATTGTTAGACACTAGATAAGTATGTGATACTTTATGTTGTTACCCTAGTTTTCTTATTCGATTCATGGTTAGGATTGATTAGCACCCCCTAAATTTTTGATATAGCATGTATGATGCAACCCTAACCCTAGGCATGGTGCTACAGAATCCTACAGTGGTATCAGAGCTTAGGTAGAGAATTAGATGGATTGTGTAGGATTACGAAACCGAAACAACTCCGAAACACCCATTGCAAACTCTAGTTTCTGTTGAAAATTTTCAGGTGTCAAATTTTTTTTAAACAGTTGCAGAATGTTGTAGGTGATGCAACATGAACAATGTAGAAAATTCAACCCCCCTCACCCATTTTTGGCCGGCCACTCTTGTTGAAAATCCGGCCTGCTCGTCCAGTTTAGGGGATTCAGGGTCGAAATTTTTACATTGTTCCAGTCTCTGGGGTTTGGTAATTCAGGTGTTGTTTGTTTTTGCTAAATTTGTATATGATGTTATCTTTTTACAAAGGCAATTCGGAGTGTTTCGTATTCATAATTCTAGTTTGTTTTTGGGTTAATTTAGACGGTGTTAAAAAGTTCGGACGGATATCAAATACCCAGTTTAACCCTTGCCGGAAAATTTTCAAGAGTTGGATTTTTCCTTACTTAAAGAACATTCAAATATCGGTTAAGTGATGCGGTGGACCCTCTAGAAGAACGAAACCTTAACTCCATTCTGTGATCGTCAGTTTTGTAACTAAACCTTAGGGATTGTGGTGGTTCAGCGGTGCCACAGATGAGGCATTGGTTAACCCTTCTACGGCTGGTTCATTGGCATTGTGGCATGTACTGAGTGTTTTTAAACTACGCACAAGTGTTGAGCTTTTGGGAAATTTTAGGTGTTTGTTGATTCGATCGGAATGTTTAACGTCGTCTAGCTTTTTCTGAAATGTGATACAATATGTGGAATTCGTATAGTTAGGCAGGAAATCCGTAATATGTGATATTTCGGGTTTATGATGTCTAAGGTGATTATGGATTCCAAATGTTGTAGTTTTTCACTTTCTTTTCTGCGACCGTAAGTGTAATGTGTAGTGTATCGCCGGTTTCGTTGCTATACGTCAACGACAATTGGGATACGCATAATTACTTACGTTGATGACATGTGATTTTATGTGTTGCTGTGATATGTCATATTGTATCATCGTGATTTGAATAGTTGGGGGTTTTATGTGAGATGAGAGTTTTTCATTTTCATTCATTGTATGTAATATTATTTTATTGGGGAACTTCCGGGTTGAGAATGATATCACCATTGTATATTATTTACATTTCCGCATTAGGATAGACCCAAGGAGGGGAGCACAAGTAACCGGGTTCTAGGGTCCATTGGGAGGCCATCTCGAGGAGTCGAGACTGGGTCTCCTAACCCTAGAATTTGTAGGGTTTCTTGCCGCTATCGTAGTTGTCTAGCGATGTGGGTTTGGATATTCATCACGACCGTAGAATCCGTGTTTTATACAAGCTCAAAATAAAACACGGACCTCCTAGTATATCAAATATTTCATATGTTATCTTCTGCTGCTAATATTCTTTGATGTGATCTTTTTATATGCATGAGGCGGATGATTTATTATTGTATATATGATATATAACAAACGTTGCTTATGTTTTGCACCCGCGCAAGTCTCGCCCGCTATGTCGTTAGTTAAGTAACCTAACGGTGCATAACGAGACACTGTGGCGAATGCGGATGGCATAAGCATACGTTGTATTTTCGTTTCTTCTGTGATGCTTAGGAAGCATACATGATGGGACTTCATTAATAAGATTAATGAAAGATAAAGAAACCTGAAAGATCGAAATTTCAAAAATAAGGGTAGCTCTAGTTTTTTCTTTGCATAGCGGTATTCCTTGTAGAATATCCAGCACCTTATTCGATAAGGAAAGAGCCGAGATCCCCTCACCGGGAATGACCTCTTTAGTGAAACTAATAGATGCTACAACTCACTCAGTTTTGTTTTTGATTGCTTTTGTAATTCTTGCTTTTCATAGTTGTATTTATGAAATATCATGCATCTTATTCGATAAGGAAAGAGCCGAGATCCCTTCACCGGGAGTGAGCTCTTTAGCAAAACTACTAAAAGCCTAAAAAATACTCCTTTTCAAAAATCACTTGTTTCTACAACGATATCAAGTTCATTACGCTCATGGTTTTCTTAAAAAGCCGCGTAGCCCTCCGTCATTTCAGATTAGGACTAAGTAGTATTCGTGCTACGTTTGCTGGTCTTCGTCAAGGCGTAGTGTACGGTAGCTGATTAGTACTTATTTGTTTATAGCATGAGATGCGATTGGATTAGGATAGTCGTGCGACTTTGTTGGCCTTCATCAAGGGTCATGCGTGTGGGTTTAATTCAATCAAGAAATGTACGGGTTGAACTTGACTAGCGGCCTATGGTTTGCTGGCCTTCGTCAAGGTCATAGGTTGCTAGGGGTAAAAGAATTATCGGGAATTTCATGTGTTGAAATTTGTAATGAGATTGCATATCTTCTATGAGATAGTTGGATCCCGATACCCACTGCGAGTAAGAGTTACTCTTCGCAGAGTTTTACACATAACAATTAGCCGAACAAGTAGGTGTCTAGAAAGGTGTTAATGGGGTTATGCCTCTGGTAAAACGAGATTTATTTTAATTAGGTCCGAGAAAAAGCATAGGGAACCTACCTCAAAGTACCAACACTGGCCTGGCTGAAAGATTGTCGAACTTGTATGGTGTAATTAATCCCGGCTAGTCTTACCTTTTAGGGTTTGAAGGAAGATTTGATAAAAACAGTGGGAGCCATATTGATTAGATAAGATAATAACCAATCTAATCTTGCAAGAGCATACGCTAAAGTGTTCTCTTCTTTCTCTCTTGTATCGTTTTAAAAATAAATAAATAAAAAAACTAAATAAATAAAAATCCTTTATATGAATTTTTTGATAATCGGTAAATAAACCGTATTTTCCATAAAACTCAACTATAATTATTTTTCAATATAGATTTAAATACTCCTATTTTAACTATGTAATTGCTATTATTTGGTATTTATTTAGTCACTTATAAATTATTAGTTTACCTAAATATTTTTCCTTAATTAATTATTTCAAATATTAATATAAGTTTTTAATTATTTCAAATATTAATATAAGCTTTTAATTATACATTAAATTGGTGCAAATTACAAATTGCAATGGGTTAATTTGACAAATGTGAACTATGACATATTAGAATTAAGATTATTGCATTCTCTTCTCTTCTTGAATTGGTTTCAAAATTCAAGACTTTTCTTGGATGGTTTAGAAAAGAAAACTAATTAAATAAAGAAATTATTGAAAAGACTTAATGAGATGATTAATTGGAGAAGTTTCTTCACATTTCTACACACCTCACACTCTCTCCACTCCCATCCCAAACCTGGCCGAAATGGGCAGCCCCCCAATTCCCATTTCTCCATTTCATTTTCCCTTCAAAAATCTCCAAAAATTCGTGAAAAATCCAAAATAAAACTCCACAAATTCCTAATTTAAATCCTTCCCATTATTCTTGGCATATCTAGCATGGATCTTGGAGCAAAGTTAGCACTTTGGAGGCTATGATTTTCATGTTTGATCTCATGTTAGTAAGGTATAAATCCTAACCTAATGGCTAATTTGTTGTTTAACTAGTTTAATTTAAGCTTTTCATGTAATAAATTGGTTTTTATTTCTAATTTGTGAAATTAAAGAAAGGGTTTGTAAATCAAGTTAGGGTTTTTATAAAGTGTTCATGATTACATGGTGTAGTTAAATATGCTAAGACATAGAAAACATAATTTTGTTGCTAATTTGTAAATTGTTGTATTTAAATTGTCCTAATTAGGATTTCTGGCTAACTAGGTTTTTATAATATATATATATATATATATATAGGTGAGATAACATTCTAGTGAGGGTTTCTATCATTAGATTATGGTTCTAATGAGAAGATTAACATTTTAATAGAATGCAAAACCTAATCTAGTTACTGGTTTGCTAGTTTTCACTTTAAAATTATGCCAATTATGCTAATTTTTCAAACTAGGTTTTTGGAAATTGACTAAATAATTGAGATTAAAATATAATTAGGGTTTCATGATATTATTAACATTATAAATTGTAGTTTAATACTTTAGATCATGCAAAACCAAGCTTAGTGGTCGTTTTGTGCATTTTTACTTTGAAATTGTTAAAATTGTATAATATTGCAAACTAGAATTTTGGGTTTAATAAAAACTGATGAGATTAAATTTTGGTGATGGTTTGTATGACTCAGTTATGATATTTATTGAATATTATGGCCATTAGTTTTGTTAAAACATCAAGTTTCGAATTAAAACGATAATTAAGTGCTTTCTAGGTTTTCGGAAATAAATCGATTTGATTTAATTTTAAGGTTTTGATGATTTAAACCCTATTTTGTATTATAATTAGTGAGTTTTGGAACTACGATTTGTACGATTGTGTTTTATCTCGATCAATCAGCGTTTGTACGCCGATGTCGAGTGTTATTTGGTTCTTTTGAATGAGCAGGTCATAGGTTTTAACCTATGCGCGTTTCGTCCACCGTTTTGGTTTTGTCTGCGATTTCGGATTACGATATTATATATTTTTGCGTATAGGTACCTCTTACATGGACTTCGGACGATGAAGAAGTTGATGGCGGCATTGATTTTGTCAGACAAGGACCACGTGAGTAGATGTATATTTACGGGGGAAGTCGGGTGGATGGCGTATTGCACCACCGCAAGCGTAGAGTAAGGATATTATGTACTATTATTAGGAAGTCGGACGCGACCTTAGATTCTTGGTGAGTAGGGTTTATGTTGGATTAGACTGATTTAGAAAGACTTAACCAGAGGATGATTGCCTTGGAGGGAATTCGTAGGTTTCATGTAGACATACACACACACACACATAAACTTGACTTGGTGTATATCTGTGTGTGTGTGTGTGTGTGTGTGTGTGTGTGTGTATAAACAACATGTACATGTGATATGAGAGTATTATATGATACTTGGGGATGTGTCTATATGATCGGGTATGATGCCGTGAGATATTGCATATATGATCGAGAAATGAGATGAAATGTGTTACGATATTAACGGATCGTTGGGTAATGTGGAATTATATAAACGATGATATGTGTAGATGGTATTGGAATGTATGCGATTATGGTACAGTACCCTTGATCATGATTTTTTTTGATGATGATACTATACGAATGATGATGTATATGTGATAGTTGACCCGAACCCTGATTTTGGGATGCCGTACGATGGATTTTAACGTACGAGGCATAGATGTGATGATTGATCCGCACTCTTGACTCGAGGAAGTCGTACTATGTACGTGACGCTGTTGAGGCTGGATCGCCGACAACTAGAGATATCGACTAAGACTTTAGGAGGATTCTTCTTACTTTTCGACTAGTTTCTTTAGTTAATCCCTTAGCTGGTTAGGTAGATATTAGTTTAGGCTCGAGTCATACCTATTTTCAAAATTAATGAATCGTACGCATTTTTAAAGACAGCCTGAGGGATACTACGGATTGTTCAAAAGACATATCTTTTCTTAAAAACCCCGTAGCCCCTAATTTTCTAAAAACCACGATTCGTGCTTTTTCAAACAACAAACTGTATGGCTCGTAATTAGTATGTATTCTCTAGTTGTGCATTTACTACACATTCACCGTTATGTTCATGTTGTATTCATCGCATTGCATGTTCATACATATGTTCTTTAACTAATATGAAACTCTACCGGTTAGGACACCAGCACCATTGCCGATGATGCACACGTTCCACATACACTTATTTGCCGGCTCACACACATCATCATCGGTAATTGCCATGTCACGCACAGTTTAGAACATATTATCTCATTGATATAATCAGTTAAATGATAGTTCCAATATAATATTAGTGTTATTTCCCTCCTTCACTAGTGAGATATGGCATTCATTACTTAGACACTTCATGCATTCATAGATTCATTTGGTTATGCTATATTGTAGCTTTATGCCCGTATTCATGCTTATTGACTCTTGATTCTTGGATTTCAGATTTTCAAGAGATTTCTGCATTTTGGGGAATACCGCAAGAATTTTATAAAACTTTTTATCAATATTTAAAAATAGAAATTTGCGGTTTTCTCATGATGTGATGTGTATACTATCCACCATGTGTTTTCTCGGTTCTTGAGCAGTATCATATACCCTATTCGAGAAGGGGGATGCACCGTCTGTGGGTGCATGGTGGGCCCGGTATGATACCTCGGGGTAAGAAGATCGCAGATGATGGCGTTGAGCCCGGCATGCGAGCACTACCTACCGGTTATTTGTGACGCGGCGGATATCCGAAGGATTCCGACCGTAGTCATATGATTTGATGATATGGGCCGATCCGGACTGCTGGAGCCTGAGATATTGAGATTTGAGATACAAAGATATGAGATTTGAGATACAGTGATATGAGAATGAGATATAGAGATATGAGGTATTGAGAGTTTGAGATTTACATGTTTTGTGTCGATGCTTGACACGGTTTTCCATGTTTTCATTGAAGATACTTCCGTTATTTCGGAACATTTTATCATGATAAAAGTAATGATTTCTTATACAGATATATCTAGATTTCATGGTTGATTATTTTACATTCATGATGCTTGCATACTCATTCATATGACATGTTACTACTTAAGAAACTGACACGAGCACTAAGTATTGCACTTACGCATAGATTATTACCCTGTCACTACTAGATGACTAGTGTTATATAGGTATATTATTATGACCTAAGAGATCGTCGTGCATGCGATTTCTACTCGCAGATGTCTTCTACTCACGATTTGGCAACTCACCCCCGTTGTGCCAAATTTTCTTTCAGGTTCAGATGTACAAGTTTCCTTGGCGGCTTGTTGGCACACCACTTCATTCAGGGTGATTGCTTGGTAGGTTGGTTCACTTTTATCGTGACCGCCGTTGTACATTTATTTATTTCAGTTGTATCTAGTAAGCTCCATCAACTAGACTTGTATTACTTGATAGATTTAGAAGACCAGTTGTTTTTATTTCGACCTTAGAGTCGCACTTGTTTTATTATGGTTTTCTGGTGGATTTGGTTTTCTTTGAGTTTTGAGCCCGCCTTTCGGCGTTGTATAGTATAGTGCATTGTGTGGTTGTATCCGCCATTTGGCGTAGAGCTAGCTCCCGCTTGGGGATGCTTTTTTATTGCTTGTATATTTTATTCTTGTTTGTACCCGTTTAGGGCCAGTTTTTACAAAGGAGACTCTGCCAATATTTTTTTTGAGAAAATTTGATAATGCTTTTAAACATGTTTTCCTACACTTCTTCTTTTAATTGGTTTAGATTTCTACGCTTCGGCTTGATTAGATTACGTTACGCCTCTAGACGTTTCGTAATTTAAGTGCCGGTCACGTTCCGTACCTTCGGGTCGTGACAAAGTTGGTATCAGAGCGTTAGGTTTTACCTTCTAAGTATAAGATGACCTTTGGTTGATGAAGTAGGTGACTAAAGTAGAGTGACGTACCATGGGTATGTTCCGCGGCATACTTACGATACGCTACTTCGCTTAAGAAGTCTTAGGATGTACATTTCTTTGTACCATATTCTATTCGTTCCTTCGTTCTATCTTCGTCGATATCGAATGGTGGTTCTGTTACCACGGTCGCACGGGAAGAGAGGGCTGCGGCTAGAGATGCGGTCAGCATGATCGTTTCGATATGTCGTTTACTATGTTTTTTTCGGGGACGCGAGCGTCTGATATCAGCACCAGAGGATCGGGACACTGCTACAGACCGGCTAGAATGTGATGACCGTTAGTGTATTGTCTATTCTGGAGGATTGAAGCATTGTGTAGCGTGCGGACGAAGGGTATTCACATGTTGTCTAGGCGAAGTTAAAAGGTTCGAACGAATGTCAGAAACCTATTTTCCCAAGTTTAAGGTATTCGGAACAACATGCAGGTAATTCTATGGACCCTCTAGAAGAATGAAACCCTAACTCGACATAATGACCATGAGAACGCCTTTGAACCATAGGGTTTGTGGCAGTTCCACAGTGCCATTGGTGAGGCTTGGGTTTACCCTTCTACGACTGGTCCGCAGGTGCTGTGGCATGTACTGGATATTTTTAAACTGTACTTGAGTGTTGAGCTCTCGGGGAATTATGGGATTTTGATGAATCGATCGAAAATTTTAACGTAGTCCGGATATCATGTGATGGGATACATTACTTGGGAGACTCTAGATATGAGTATAGTTGTTGTAGCACCATGCATACAGCTACGAAGAGACGAGTTCGAATCAGTCGACACAAAAGAAAAGAGGAGCACATTGACGTCGGTGTTACGAATTGTGATTTGGTTATTTAAATTTCATATTTCCGTTGTTTAGATTTTGGTACTTTGAGGATTTCGTTTTATGATTGGTATTTCCTACGTGCACATTCATTGCACTCGATTAGTGTTCTTTGTATCAGTTGTTTTGATCTTCGTTTTGTGCATACCCATTGCACCTGATTTGATTCTTATATACATTATGAGATGTATGTTTTTGATTTCATACACATGGATTTAATTGATTTGATTTCGTCTTTATGGGTTGCACATGATTTTGGGATTACGCTTTCGGTATAGTTTTCATGCATTGTTCGTACTTCGATTTGGTTTTGTGCACACAGATGCATGTGGTTGTAAGTTTATCTATCGCGGTATACTTGATTTTGATTCGGTGTATGTCATATAACGCTGATTTTGATTTTGATATTCGATTTATGTTTTCGTGCACCATGTGCACTCAATTGAGATTCTTGCGCACACTTGGCGCACATGATGCGATTTTGTGCACACCAGATGACTAAATTGGGGTTTTGTGCAGATTAGATGCACCTAATATTGTTGTCGTGCACGCCCGTTGCACTTGACAGATGTTTTTTTTGTGCACACCTGTTTCACTCAGTTTGTTTCTGTGCATATTCGTGGCATCTGTATTTAGTTTCGATTTTCGTGCACCGGACGCACGTGGTATTTTGTATGCTGTAATTGAGATTGATTTCATTTTGAGCAGTACGTTTTTATGATATTTACTATTTGGTTTAATAATCGAGCAGGACTGTTCCGAGACCAGTACCTAGGTGTTTTTGCTTGCTTCTCTATTCAGATGTTTGGACGATTTTACTACGATGAGCACTATATACAAGTTATAGTTTTGATGTATATCATATTGGTTTTTGTATTGAACTTTGACATTGTATTTTCACCATAACGCCGATGACTACGTTATGCTTGACGGAGTTTTGATTTAGAGTTATGTACTTGTTTTTCATGCGCATGCATTGCGTTAAGATGTGTTTTATGTAATTATGATTTCGGAGCCAGGACGATTTGAGTGTTTTGCTAAATGTTTTAGTATTTGAGAGGAGTTTTACTTTAAATTCGGGGACCGAATTTCTTTAAGAAGGGAAGGTTGTGACGTTTTAAAAATAAATAAATAAATTAATTAAATAAATAAAAATCCTTTAGGAGAATTTCTGATAATCGGTAAATAAACCGTATTTTCCGTAAAACTCAACTATAATTATTTTTCAATATAAATTTAAATACGCCTAATTTAACTATGTAATTTCTAGTATTTGGTATTCATTTAGTCACTTATAAATTATTAGTTTACCTAAATATTTTTCCTTAATTAATTATTTCAAATATTAATATAAGCTTTTAATTATAGATTAAATTGGTGAAAATTACAAATTGCAATGGGTTAATTTGACAAATGTGAACCATGGCATATTAAAATTAAGATTGTTGCATTCTCTTCTCTTCTTTAATTGGTTTCAAAATTCTAGACTTTTCTTGGATGGTTTAGAAAAGAAAACTAATTAAATAAAGAAATTATTTAACAGACATAATGAGATGATTAATTGGCGATGTTTCTTCACATTTCCACACACCTCACACTCTCTCCACTCCCCTCCCAAACCTGGCCGAAATAGACAGCCCCGCCAATTCCCATTTCTCCATTTCATTTTCCCTTCAAAAATCTCCAAAAATTCATGAAAAATCCAAAATAAAACACCACAAGTTCCTAATTTAAATCCTAACCATTATTCTTGGCATATCTAGCATGGATCTTGGAGCAAAATTAGCACTTTGGAGGCTATGATTTTCTTGTTTGATCTCATGTTAGTAATGTATAAATCCTAACCTAATGAATAATTAGTTGTTTAAAAAGTTTAATTTAAGCTTTTCATGTAATAAATTGGTTTTTATTTCTAATTTGTGAAATTTAAAAAAGGGTTTCTAAATAAAGTTAGGGTTTTTATAAAGTGAACATGATTACATGGTGTAGTTAAATATGATAAGATATAGAAAACTTAATCTAGTTGCTAATTTCTAAATTGTTGTATTTAAATTGTCCTAATTAGGATTTTTGGCTCACTAGGTTTTTATAAAATATATATAGTTGAGATGACATACTAGTGAAGGTTTCTATCATTAGATTATGCTTCTAATGAGTAGATTAACATGTTAATAGAATGCAAAACCTAATCTAGTTACTAGTTTGCTTGTTTTCACTTTAAAATTATGCTAATTATGCTAATTTTTCAAACTAGGTTTTTGGAAATTGATTAATTAATTGAGATTAAAATATAATAGGGTTTCATGACATTATTAACATTATAAATTGTAGTTTAATACTTTAGATCATACGAAACCAACCTCAGTGGTTGTTTTATGCATTTTTACTTTGAAATTGTTAAAATTGGATAATATTGCAAACCAGAACTTTGGGTTTAATAAAAATTGATGAGATTAAATTATGGCGATGCTTTGTATGACTTAGTTATGATATTTAGTGAATATTATGGCCATTAGTTTTGTTAAAAAATCATGTTTCGAATTAAAACGATAATTAAGTGCTTTCTAGGTTTTCGGAAATAAATCGATTTGATTTAATTTTAAGGTTAAGATGATTTAAACCCTATTTTATATTATAATTAGTGAGTTTTGGAACTACGATTTGTACGTTTGTGTTTTATCTCGATCAATCGGCATTTGTACGCAGATGTCGAGGGTTATTTTGTTCTTTTGCATGAGCGGGTCATAGGTTTTAACCTATGTGCGTTTCGTTCGCCGTTTTTGTTTTGTCCGCGATTTCGGTTTGCGATATTATATATGTTTGCGTATAGGTACCTCTCCCATAGACTTCGGACGATGAAGAAGAGGATGGCGGCATCGATTTCGTCAGACAAGGACCATGTGAGTAGATGTATATCTATGGGGGAAGTCGGGTGGATGGCGTATAGCACCCCTGCAAGCGTAGAGTAAGGATATTATGTACTATTATTAGGAAGTCATACGTGACCTTAGATTCTTGGGGAGTAGGGTATTATTGAAGATTTTAAGTTGGATTAGACTGATTTAGAAAGATTTAACCATAGGATGATTGCCTTGGAGGGAATTCGTAGGTTTCATGTAGACACACGCACGCACACACATAAACTTAACTTGGTGTATATGTGTGTGTGTGTGTAGGAATGTGTGTAGGTATACACACACACACACAGCGTATACATGTGATATGAGGGTATTATATGATACTTGGGGTTGAGTCTATATGATTGGGTATGATGCCGTGAGATATTGGATATATGATCGAGATATGAGATGAAATGTGTTACGATATTAGCGGATCGTTGGGTAATTAGGAATTATATAAACGATGATATGTGTTGATGGTATTGAAATGAACGAGACTCTAGAATAAAACCCAGATCGTAATATATGACTTAATCACGATATGATTTATGATATGATATTTTAGTGGATCATTTGACGATGTATATTTACACAGAAGATGATATATGTTGATGATATTGGAATGTATACGATTATTGTACAGTACCCTTGATCATGATTTTGTTTGATGATGATACTAAACGAACGATGATGTATATGTGATAGTTGACCCGTACCCTGATTTTGGGATGCCGTATGATGGATTTTACCGTACGAGGCATAGATATGATGATTGATCCGCACTCTTGACTCGAGAAAGTCATACTACGTACATGACGCTGTTGAGGCTGGATCGCCGGCTACTAGAGATATTGACTGAGACTTTCGAAGGATTCTTCTTACCTTTCGACTAGTTTCTTTAGTGAGAGCATTGAGTGGATGTTAAATGAAGATGAGGGTTTTTGTATCATTCTTGTTTGTTTAGCTTTCCCTTGAGATTCTTGCTTTCTCTTGATCTTTCAACCTCTTCATTGAGCTTGAAAGTTTAAGGGTTTGTTATTGATTCCAAGGGTTGTATCTTCTTATGGAATTAGTGCTTCATTTCACATGAGTTCTTTACCCTTCTCTTGATCTTGCAACCTCTTGATTGAGCTTGCAAGTTTAAGGGTTGGCTATTGATCCCATGGTTGTCTTGAGTTCTAGTTTCTAGTTCTTTTTATTGCTTATTTCTTGCTTGCTTTTTATTACCTTGCTTTACTTTCATGCACTTAATTTCCATGCCCTTACTTACTTGTAATCTTTTCTTTTCTTTTGCTCTTTTTGGTTCTTTTGTGAATGGTTGTAATTATCGTTGTTAAGAATAAATACGGTATTGTAAGTTAATGTTTCTTTGCTCATTTCCTTTTCCTGTTATTTTCCATTGAACTCCGCCCAAACGTTACGCAAGCGCTCCGTTAGGCACCCTACCCTACCAAGTTAACGGTGATTCCTAACCGCGACCGGTTGCGTTCGGTTTGGCCGGAGGCGAAAGCAAGAGACAAGAACGGAAGGACAAGGGTAAATAAGCCGGATTCCACGAATACCGTGCTTAAATCCCCTAATCCACGTTGTTGCCGATTGCTCTAGCTTCAATTGGTCAAGACTCGGCTCAAAGGTTTTGAGTACGGATTTCTTTAGCTTACAATTTCGTATCTTTTTCTTAACAACTTCATACTTGCATATAAAACACATAGGTTAGTTTGAACAAACACATACAAATTCTTTATTGACTCTTCTAAAACTCGAACGGACATACAAACCATCTCCCTGTGGATCGACCCGTGCTCAACCGGCTAGCTGCATAGCGACACCGTCCTGATCGCGGTTATACTTTAGAACTTTTGAACTTCCGACACGCTTTTGGCGTGTGATCAACACACAATGGTAGGAACGAAGTTCATCTCATGAACTAGTGTACATCCATAATATTTCTTTGGCAGCATCCTTAGTAGTAATATATCCAGCCTTCATCGTCTAGTATGTCACGGTATCTAGCTTGGAACTCTTCTAACGTACCGTCCCTCCACTGAGGGTAAAGACAATGCCTGTGACTGACATTCAGTCGTCCTTATCACCCTAGAACCATTCCAGTGATTCTCCCCCTGATCGATTGATACCATCTCACTACAGCTAGTGAGAAACCTAACATCCAATTAGATCTATCTCATAGATCCATAACCCAGGATTTAGGATGTATCATCTTGATCCTATATGGAGAATCCTTGTGATAAGAGGAGATTGACCAAGCGTAGCATAGGAAACTCCTTTCCTATCAAGAGTATGTCATCAATGTACAATACGAGGATCACTACCATACTCTCTACTATCTTTTTGTATATACAAGGCTCATCTACCATTTTGATGAAGTCAAACACTTTGACTACTACATCAAAACAGATATTCCAACTCCGCGATGCCTGCTTTAACTCATAAAGCAACATGCACACGTTTCCGCTGGTCCCACTGTCTACGAAGCCCTTTTGCTGTGTATTTATAGATTGCTCTCTTCTAAATCACTATTTGTAAAAGCAGTCATTACACCCGACCGCCAGAAATCGTAGTCATGGTATGTAGCAATGGAAAGTAGGATTTGGATGGACTTAAGCATAGCTTTGAAAGTCTCAACTTTTCCATGTACACCAAGTAATCTTCTCAAGATATACTTGCTCCTGATGGGGATTTAACCCTTCAGATATAGCAATCAAGTCAATACTTTGTTGGTGTATAAGGATTCCATCTCAGATCGCTTTGCATCCAGCCATTCTTACAAAGTCCCCAGTCCTGATGGCCTGCTCGAAACTAGTTGGGTCATCATCTCATGATGCGATCCTCACTCCTACTATCATAGAGAAAACCGAAGTATCTCTCATGTGGATGAGGAAACCCTACTAGATCGGAGGAGAGGCTGAGGTTCGTTGGGAGCTATTGAATCTCCGGGTTCACCAAATCATCAGCTGCAGTTTGTATAGCTGGAAATCCTTCCAGTTCTACCTCATGACCACTAATTTCTTCACAAGAAATTCCCTTTTCTCTAAAAGGCGGCATGCCGAGAAATAAAACACTTTTTGTTTCTCGGTTCGGTAGAAGATATTCCTTTGCTAATGCTTAGGATATCCAACAAACTTCCACAGAACTGACCTTTCCTCGAGCTTGTTCGGATCATGCTTTTGACATAGGCCGGACAACCCCAAATCTTAACATCATTAAGAGATGGGCTCTTCCTATACCATATCATATATGAGTGGTAGGCAACTGATTTGGTTGGAACCCTATTCAATAGGTATGCAGCTTCACAACTGCATAACCCCCAAAGGAAATAGGCAACTCAGTAGTACTCATCATAGAGCGCACCATATCACATAGGGTGCGATAGCTCTGCCCCGATACACCGACAAGTTATGGTGTATACGGAGGAGTAATGCTGAGAGAAAATCTCATTCTCGTTTAGAATAGTCCCAGGAATTCCGTGCTCAAGTATTCTCCTCCCCGATCATATCAAAGGACATAATACTTATACCCATTTTGGTTCTCTACCTCTATCTTATATTCATTGAATTTCTCAAAAGGTTCGGACTTGTGTTTCAACAGGAAACATATGTTCAAATCTTGAGAGATAATCAGTGAATGTAATGAAGTATAAAGAACCAATCCTAGAATGTATAGACAGGGGACCTTACATATATCATCATGTATCAATCCCAAGAGTTAACTAACTCTTTCTCTGTTTCCATTAAACGGAGCTATGCTCATCTTATCTTTGTGACATGGCTGGTAAGTTTCACAAGATGTAAATTTAAACTGTTTTTAAATATGCATCTTTATGTAACTTCAGCTAGTGGGGTTACATTGATATGACCTAGTCTACAATACATCAAGAAGGATTTGTTCATTTCTGAACTCTTCCTCTTGTGTGTGTTCTGTACGTTAAGAACTGTGGTTTGATTTAGAATGTCTATGCTTTTAGATAACGTGCCTGAACTGATCAACTCTTGATATACGAAATGTTCAAAAGATTATCCATTAATACAAAATTAAATCCTTCTTTACTAATAAAGAGACTGATATGATGTTGTATATCAGGTTCGGTATCTAATAACATGCGTTCAGAATCAATGTATTTTGGTAATATAGGGTGATAACTGCCAACAAACTTGGCTGCAACACTCGCACCATTTCCAACAATTGAAACTTATCACCCATTCTCAGTTTTCTACCTTTCTGTAGCCCATGTAACAGATTACATATATGGGATCCTGATCCGGTATCTCATACCCAGGACGTAAAGGAAACTGAGAAACAGTTCACGGTAATGAACAAACCCGAAGAAGATGCATCAGCATGCACTTTCTTCGTTTGGGCGGCACGGGAATTCTGGTAATCCCTTATTTCCTGCTCGGTCTTATAACAATTATAAGTTGGAGCGGGGACCAACGTTCCTTAGCGCAGTATAACAAACGGGTTCGGTCAATACATCTATATTATTATCTTGATTAAGGCGTGACATGGTCGCTACATGGAGAGAGAGAGAGAGAGAAAACACTCAGCGTATGCTCTTGCAAGATTTGATTGGTTATTAATATATCTAATCAGGATGGCTCCCACTGTTTTAGTCAAATCTTCCTTCAAACCCTAAAAAGGAAAGACTAGACGGGATTAATTACACCCTACAAGTTCGCTAATCTTTCAGCCAGGCCAGTGCCGGTACATTAAGGAAGGTTCCCCGTGCTTTCGCACGGACCTAATTAAAATAAAGCTCGTTTTCCCAGGGGCGTAACCCCGTTGACACCTTTCTAGACACCTACTTGATCGGCTATTTGTAATGTATAAAACTCTCCCAGGAGTAACTCTTACTCGCAGTGGGTATCGGGATCCAACTATCTCATAGAAGGTATGCAATATCATTGCAAATTTGAACACTTGAAATTCCCAATAATATTTTGCCCCGAGCGATCTATGACCTTGACAAGGTCAACAAACCATAGACCGCAAGTCAAGTTCAACCCGTCATTTCCCGATTAAATCAAACCCACCCGCTTGACCCTTGACAAGGTCAACAAGGTCGCACGACTACCCTAATCCAATCACATCATATGCTTATACAGATAAGCACTAATCAGTTACCGCACACTACGCCGTGACAAGGTCAACAAACACAGCACGAATACTAACTATTACTTATCTGAAATAACAGAGGGCTACGACAGGTTTTTAAGAAAACATTTTGCGTAATGAACTTGATATCGTTGTAGAATCAAATGATTTAAAATGGATTGTTTTTTAGACCTTTACTAGTTCCGCTAAAGAGGTCACTCCCGGTGAAGGGATTTCGGCTCTTTCCTTATCGAATAAGGCGTAGGGTATTTCATAAATACCGCTATCCAAAGAAACAACTAGAAAAACAAACAAAAGACAAAACCGAGGGTTGTAGCATCTGCCAGTTATTGCTAAAGAGGTCATTCCTGATGAAGGGATCTCGGCTTTTTCCTTATCGAATAAGGTACTAGATGTTCTACAAGGATCACCGCTATGCAAAGCAACAACTAGAGCTACCTGTTTGTGAAAATTCAATTCCGCAACATCATTAGGTTTCTTTTATTTCATTAATCTCATTAATGAAGTCCCATCATTTAAGTTTACCTAAACATCACAGATAAATACAACGTACGCTTATGCCATCCGCATTCTCCTCGATGACCCATCGTGCATCGTTAGGTTAGGTAACTAACGGCAGAGCAGGGCAGTGCTAGCGCGGGGGTAAAACATAAGCAACGTCTATATAGTATATCACATATACTATATCCTATATTCATCACAACATATCGAATGATCACATCACAAATATCGTAGCAGAAGAAACATATGAAATATTGGATATACTAGGAGGTCCGTGTTTAAATGCGAGCCTGTATAAAACACGGATTCCACGTCGCGTTGATAGCCAAACCCATATCCCTAGACCCCTACGAGAAAGGCATGTAACCCTGCCAATTCTAGAGTTAGGAGACTCGGCCTCGACTCCTCGAGATGGTCTCCCATTGGACCGTAGAACCCGGTTACTTGTGCTCCCCATCTTGGGTCTATCCTAATGCAGAAAAATAAATAATATACAATGGTGACAACATCCTCAACCCAGAAGTGCCCCAATAAAAGAATATTAGATATAATGAATTTTACATGAATGAAAATGAAAAACTCTCATCTCACATAAAACCCTCGGCTATTCAATCACGACGATCCAATATAACATATCAAGGCAACACATAACATCACATGTCATCAACGTAAGTAAATATGCGTATCCCAATTGTCGTTGATGTATAGTAACGAAACCGGCGATACACCACATATTACACTTGCGGTCGCAGAAAAGAAAGTGTAAAACTACAACAGTTGGAATCCGCAAACTCCTTAAACATCACATGCCTAACCAAATGAATTCCTTAGACATCGCATGCCTAACAATTATAAACCCCCCATTTTAGTCTCGATCTTGAAAACACTTTTCAATATCTAGTCGGGAAATTCAACAAGATTCCCGACATCCTGATCGAACGCTCGTCGGAAACTTTAGTAGACGGCCGCATGATTGTTTATATGTTGCGCGCGCTTTCAAAAGATGAATCAAAGAATTTACCGCAATCAAGAATGGCGTCGCTTGGTAGCTAGCCGTTGAGTACGGGTCGGTCCACAGGGATTTTGTGTATTTTCTTTTTGTTCTAACAAGTTAATTCTAATTGTGGTGGATTGGATTATCACTAAAAAATAAGGTTGATTTAGACTAGGATTAAAACCTTGCTAGGGTTAGGATTAGGTTAAGTTCGGAAATTCAATATTTTCCTCACCACTTCCTATGCCCTAATTAAGATCTATTTAGGTGTTATGGTAATAAATAATATAGTGGATTAGTACCATCGGGAAGATACTATGTTTCTTCCTCTAGGTCCTTGTCCGTCCTTTCTCAATTCTTATCCTAACCTTCATGGAAAACATACACAACCGGTCTTTTAAACTATGGTATCACAGCTACCTCGTAGAATAGGGTACCGTAGTGAGCGGTGTGTGTATGTATGCATAGAGCCCTATTAAAATGTATGATGGGCAAGAAAGGGGTGAGAGATTTTCATTTATCAAACCTTTCCTATTCCTAACCCTAACAAGTGAGGAACAACTCACTCATTAGGGAATTAAAAGATTTCATTTTTTCAATTGATTGTTTTTAATAACCTAGTTATCTAATCTACGGCAGATCAATAAAATCTAAAGTAGGGCAGATAAATAAAAGTTATACTAGGGCAGAAAGGAAATTAACTAGGGCAATGAAAGGAAAAACTTACTTTATCTTTTATTTGATGCTCTCTTCAAACATTAAAGGAATTGGAATTCTGAATTTTGATAATTAAAATGAGACAAAAGAAGTGGCATGCTCCAAAAAGAGCATTAGGGTTTCTATTTATAGATCATAGAAACCCTAGGGTTACATTTGATCCCTATCTGCATTTACAAAATTACCCTAAAAAGCTTAATCAACGCACCGCTACCGCCGACTTTTTTAGCACCGACACACGCTCATCATGGCCGCGGAACCGCGGCCAAAAGCCCTGTTTGGCCGTAGATTCGCACCCATATGGTAGGGACTTTGGCTTCTGTTTCCCTGGTAATTTTCATGTTGCTTTTACTTGACTTTTCATCCCTTTGGTTCTTCAGAATGTCTGCTAGTTTCTTCGAGATTTCCACAGTGCAGAATGTTGTAGACTTTTACCATTTGTTTCGTGTTGAAGTCTTGAATCTTGCGCTGCCTTTGTACTTTGTGAACTTGTTCATTGATCTTCGTTTGTTCTTCAAACTGTAGGCACGATAAAGATTCTCTATTTGTTGGTCGAAATCTCACTTTATAGCGCCTTTTCATCATTTTCACTGTTTTGTTCCGAGAACCTGTAACCTGCAACTATGTAGTAGACATGGATCAAAAACACCTGTTTATTTGTAAAATGAATAAGAATGGGGAATATAATAATGCAAAATTATGATATGAACAAATACCCCCAAACTTATCTTTTGCTCGTCCTCGAGCAAAACTAGTTTTATTCTCGAAAAAGACCTAGCCTCACTTTCGCAGGGAAATACGATTGCACTGAGCTCGTTCAACAAGCCGTTAAACCTCTAGGTGTCCCTAGTAGGAGGAGTGTTGTCTCCTGAAGGTTTTCAGCGGATACTTCCCACAAAATCCTATCAATTCGGCCTATTGACTTTTATTCTCCAATTCGGTTTTCTAACAAGGAATTCTATTATCTTTAACTCAGAAATTATCAACCCGTATTTTTTACGCTTCCTTATCATTTAACTTAAGATTGTATATGTTCTGTAAATTTACTTAGTTTTTAGCATCTTTTGAATTTTCCTTCTAAGGTTCCATCTCAACTTAGGAATTTTTATCATCTCTACTAAAGATATAAGTCCTATTTTTCATTCCTATCTCTCATCCGAACCCCAATCATATACCTCTACGTGTGTGTATATATCACCCCTATACTTGGATATTCAAATCAAGCTATTATACTCTTGTCCATCATCCAAAGTACTTTTCAATTGGTGAATTTTTAGATGAAATTGTTCACGAATCCTTCATGCGACCGTTAATACTTCTTGAGGTACTAACGACCGATTACAAAATGTGTTTGCACATTAAGGCGTAATTCCTAGTCTTGTAACACCTAAGGCTTTAGTAGTGACTCCCAAACAAGTTGGTCTAAGGCACTAGGTGATAAAGCACCCTCGCTAAATATTTTTTCTATTTATGCAGCCTTAAGTAATTACAAAAACCAGTGTTCATTTTTTTATCTCTTTATTCACACTTGTATTTTTATTTCATTTTCCTTCATACTAAGGACTTTAGACAAGAGCATTTCAAGCTTTCTTCTACTATTCCAAGTTTCAAGGTTCATGTTTGTGAAAATTGTAGGGTATATATTTTCAGAATTTAGACTTAAGCTTAGGGATTCTTTTTCAGACTTACACTTTAATAGAATTTTCAATACTCTTCCTTTATTTTGACTTAGCCTAAGAAGTGAACTTAAAATTTGCCCATTTCTAAGTAAACTACAAAGACATATATTTTCGACCGTTAAATTTTAAGAAAGGTTATTTTTAGGGTTTTTAATTTACTAAGTCTAAGATCTAGTTGTTCCTAACTAGTTAACCTTCTTGTCAAATTCAAGTCAATTATGGCCATAATTTAATTTTTCAATTTTTATAATTTTTCAAATATTTCAGTTTTTGTTTGATTTTTATATTTTTATATTTTTTTTTCATTTTTTCAATTTTTATGATTTTTTATATAGATGCAGTGCAGAATTTAAACATGCAAAAGAAAAAGAAAAATATATACAAAAATTATGCAATACAAAAGATAACTATTTACAACCACCAACTCCTCCAAACTTATCACAAGCAGTGCCCTCACTGCTCGGCCCCACGCTGCTCCCTTGAGCGTGAACGGGAACAGTCCTCCCTAGCCAGCCGGGTTCGGGTCCCCTGCTCCACCTCAGTCAACCGCCGATCATGCTCCCTCGATATCCCCCTTAACTCATCTATCCTCCTAACAGCTCTCCGCATCAAATGTGCATGTTCTAAAGGAGTGAGTTCTCTTTCGCTCGCGGTAGAGCTAAAGATAGGTGTACGGGCGGGCACGTGCTCCGCCGGTTCAGTTCTTGACCACACATCCGTCAATCGTGTATAGGACGTAGAAATGCCCTCAATGAGAGGCCTGACGGGTATGCCTCCAAGCATGTAAAATTCGAACTCCTCCACGGGGAGGAAATATCGACACAATTGTGTAACAAGCATGGGACAATGGTAATTTGTGGCTCTCCCGCCCGCACCAATAGAGTTTAGTAGAACCGTGCACATGTCGAAATGAGGGTTTCTTGTCATGAGTGTGTGCACAATATGCAGGGAGGATGTAAAAAATGTGGTGTTGTGAGAGCTTCCAAAAATATTGTTTTGTGCCCATCGGCACACAGTTAAAACATTGGCGAAAAGGGTTCTCGCTTGGATCCTCTTCCGCGGCACCCTCGAGCAATCATTGCCCATCAAGGGCATGTAATCCTCAAATTGTAATGGTTGGTCATGAGCGGGTATCCGAGCGATTAATGTGACTTCATGTATAATGTCCCTATCGATGATAATTTCCCTATCATCCCACTGCAATTTTATAAAGCCGAAATAGGTGAGACACCCATCTTCCATACTCTCGTAAAAACGAGTGACTACTTCCGGAAGTGCATAAGCGTTAGGGTGATTATATATCAAAAAGTTCCAACCCCTTCGTGCTATCTCATTTGCAAAATAACTTCCATACACCGTATATGAAAAAATTTGTGAAAAGTCACGTTCAAGATGCATATTGTGTGCCATCAGGTAAGCTACGATCTACAAAATTAAAAACAGAAAGGGTTTTGAGAGATCGAACCTCCCTTAAAAAAATCAGGGGGTGAAGACACGTAGGCACGGAGCTTGCGCAGTCGGGAATGGCTCTGGGCGGCGTTTCCGCGGCGGGAGGACGAGATCGAGGTACAAAAATTGAAGCGGCGGCGGCTAGGGTTTTTTAGAAGATGAAATTAGGGTTTGGGATCAGAAAGAAAGGTCTGGGTTATTTATATAGGGGGAAGTGTGATGGTATTTGCAAATAAACCCCTCTAAAAAGGGAGATTTATTTGCAAATAAGAAATTTATTTTAAAATCATAAAATTTAAAAAAATACTCAAAATTATTTTTTTTTTTATTTTTAAATTATTATTATTATTATTTTATATGTTATTTTTGAAAGCCAAATTATACACCCCCCCCCCCAAACTCGACTTAAACAATGTTACAAGTTAATGCCAAGTTTTGCAAAGACCAAAAGTTAACACCAACCAGTTGAAGAATTTATCAGTGTAACGTATAGGTCGGTGGAGGAACATGTCATAAAGTGCCAAGAAGAAGAAGTGAAGAGATACGTGGTGGTAAGGAAAGGATTTGCATGAATGTGAGGAGATAAGAGGTGATGATAAATAAAAACGGGAATGTGAATAATCACAAAATCCTCGAGAAATGAGTGGAATATTGGCATTCTCGTACTTTATTAGAAGAAAAGGTGGTGGTTCAACTTTTATAGGTGGAGGTCGATTAACCACAAAATCCTCGAGGTATTTCTGTGGATCCTTTACTGGCTTGGCATCATCCATCATATGTATATGATGTTCAATTATGAGGGAACTAATCTCCTTGATTTCCGCCATAGTCCAGCTAAAAGCTTGCCGGTTGTTTTGTAAGACAATTAATGGAGCTTTCTCTTGCTCAAGAGCTTAAGATGCCGAGATGATAACAGGAAGGGTCTCATTCTCACCCAAGTAAGCGTATTTAGAGTGAAACGGCAACAGCTTGAGTTTGAGTTTTGGAGGTGGAACAATTGAAGGTAAAATTGGTGAAACTGTCTCGAACTCGAAAGATTCCATAAATGGTTCGAAATCACTGTAAGCAACCGAGTCGGATGGTTCAACTAACTCATCCGAAAATTCAAAGGACTCAAACTCGGGTGGTGATTCTTCAAAATCGTCCGAAAAAGTGGAACACTCATAATCGTTATCGGTTGTGCAAACTGTGTCAGATTTAAGGAGGAACGCACTAGTGGCGTCAAAACTGCTGTGATCGAACAGACATTTTTCAAGCTCACAGTCCTCCTGCGTGATTTCGTGGATCGAGCAAACATCACGTATACTAGCTTTAGGCACGGAGGGCAGACTTCCTATCTTGTGATTGTTGAACTCACTTGACATCTTCCTGAAGGATAGAGCCATAGAGCCATTGCGACAATTGATTACAGCATTGGAAGTGGCCAAATATGGTCGACCGAGGATCATCGGAATTCGATTCCGTGGGTTAGCCACAGGCTGTGTGTCCGTAACAATGAAATCAACGGTGAATCTGAAGTCCACTACTTTGATCAACACATCCTCTAACTCACCCCTAGAATGGGTGACGGATCGATCAGCTATTTGGAGAGTACAATGAGTGGGTTTCAACTCTCCCACACCTAATTGCTCATAAACGGAATAGGGAAGCAAGTTAACACTGGAACCAAGATCTAAAAGTGCTCGATTGATGTTCTTATCCCCAATTGTTATTGAAATTGTAGGACAGCTAGGGTCCTTTCATTTTTGGGGCAAAGGTTGAGGTTGGGTAATAGCATTGATCACGGCACTAGCTACGAGCACTTTCTTGGGTATCTGAGACTTTCTCTTCATGGTGCATAAGCCTTTTAAGATTTTCGCATAAGAAGGAACTTGTTGGATTGCATCCAAGAGAGGTATGTTTATGCTAACCTATTTGAATAACTCCACAATTAACTCCATTTGTGGAGTTGGTTTATTGGATCTCAA
Source organism: Agapanthus africanus (assembly GCA_030015575.1). NCBI lineage: Eukaryota > Viridiplantae > Streptophyta > Magnoliopsida > Asparagales > Amaryllidaceae > Agapanthus > Agapanthus africanus. Next base: position 380,259,506 of record CM057337.1, on the reverse strand, counting down.
CCTGTTTGGAAATGGAACATTTTGAAAATTTGTTGAGTCCAATGTGTGTGGTGTAGATTTCGGAGTTGGAACGGGTCTCAGTGTTGGTGTGTTCGTGAAGTGAGATGTGGGTCCGTTCGAATTAGAAGAAGTAGAGCCTTGTGAAGAATGAAGAATAGGCTCTAACGAAGAAGATGAAGATGAAGAAGAAGCACCGGCAGGGGTTTCATCACTAATACCCACATTATTGTGCAACACTCTTCCAGATCTCAACACGGTCACAGCATTTACATTATGATTTTGTTGTTCATAAGCAACATGTGCGTTGTGTGTGTGACCGGGATTTGGCAATGGTTGAGATGGATGCTTTCCCTTTTCTCGCTCGCTCAACGCAGCATTTCGTTGTGCAATTTGGGCCTCGATCGATTTGATACTTTGATCATGTGAAGCACTGTTTTGCACCAAAGACTGAATGGAAGTTTCCAACCTTGCTGCAGATTGTATAGATTGTTTTAAAAATGCATCTAGACTTCGTTCTAGCGAGAAAACCTTATCATCATTTGGTTGAACCAAATTGTTTTGAGGATAAGAGTTGTTGGGTACAAAATTATTCATTTGGTTTGGGTAAGGTTGTGGTTGGAAAGGTTGCCGGTATTGAGTTTGTTGAGGTGCTTGTTGTTGTGGAGAAGGATGCCTTTCAAAGTTGTTATTGTCTTGGAATTGTTGATTTTGATTCCAAGAAAAATTTGGGTGGCTCCTCCAACCAGGATTATAAGTCGAAGAGTATGGATCATTTCTTTGTCTTCGCTGAAAGGCGGCATTAACTTGATCTTATCCTTGAACAGGTAGATTGTAAGGACACTCTTCAGTAAGATGGGATGGATCTGAACAACAAGCGCAAACAGTGCGTAGGGGTAAAGCAGGGGCAGGAGAAGGCGATGAGAATTTGGTCTCAATTGCTTCTATCTTTTTCGTAAGTGCGGCCATTTTGGCCTTCATTGCAATCGACATGTCGAGTTGATGTATGCCTGCCCTAGACAGACCTGATGAAGTAGATGAGGTAGTCTTAGTGCTTTCCCACTGAAGAGTTTGTTCAGCAAGATCGTCGAGAAACTGCCAAGCTTCCTCGCTTGATTTTGTAAGAAAGTGAGCTTGACAAATGGTTTCCAACAACTGCTTAGTTGCTGGGTTCAATCCTTCGTATAAAGTTTAGCAAAGTTGCCAATTCTCGATACCGTGGTGAGGACATTGAACAAGTAGTTCTTTAAATCTTTCAAAACACTTCCAAAAAGGTTCGGAAGGAAGCTGGGAAAATTGAATAATCTCATTGCGAATTCTCGCGGTCTTGTGATGTGGGTAAAACTTTTTTAGAAAAGTTTTAACAAACTCTTCCCAATTTTTTATCGAGTGTGATGCTGTGCTATATAACCGTTTCTCGGCTAGGTCACATAAGGTGAATGGAATGTCACGTAACCTTATAGCATCATCAGAAAGTTGTGTTGTCTTCATCATTGCGCAAACATTCTTGAATTTGTTTATGAAGATGTAGGCATCTTCGGATCCCAGCCCGTGAAATTTGGGCAATATATTGAAGAAGTGGGGTTTGATCTCAAAGTTATCCCCATTAGCCGGTGGAAGTGAAAGACAAGTTTGTAAAGCTGTGAGGATGGGGTAGAAAAGATCCTGGAGCGCGATTCGTTGGGGCGCTTCAACAGGTGGGTGTTGTGGGTTATTCGCACCTAGTGGAGGTGGAATCAGTCCCGCGGGTAAGGGGTTGTTAGGATCAAATCCCGACATCTCCTTAGAAGACGAAGAATATGAAGGTGAAAGTAAAGAAGTGGAAGGAATTTCGACTTCGGAGTCGAAAGCGTCGTCAGTCGGTACTAACGAGACACGGACTGAACGGGAACTAGTGTCCCTAGTCCAACCGGACATACACTAAAGAGGTAGTGTAGTCAAAAGGTGAAAAACAGAAGGTAGGGATAAGAAAACGTCAATGGAAGGAAATTGGTGCAAGTGGGGTGCAATGGATTTCTTAGCGACAAGTGACAAGTTTTTATAAAAATTTTCTTTTGTTTTTTTTTATATAAAGAGCTTTTTGCAAAAAGATTTTCAATAAAAGGCTTAGACACACGTTCAATCAATCACAAAATGCACAATCAAGCCTAGATCTAGGGTCACCTAGGTCATCTAGACTGCTCCTAACTATTCCAAAGGGCAAATTGTGAGGACCTCAAATCGCCTCTTCACCGCCAAATGTGGCCAGATAAGCACAAGTAGAGAAATGAGGGATCCGCTCACGAATCACCGTGAGACGGGCCTTTTAAAGTTACCTTTCCCCACCTAACTAGCCTAGGCACCACAAAGTCTAGTTTAGATAAATGATCGATGCCTACAACTATTCCTTTGTCCTATTGAGCGCGACAGTGCTTAAGGCTGAGTCTAATATTTTTTAATTTAACTCGATGGTTAATGCAATATGCTTTATGTGATTTTTGGGGTCTTAGGAAGGGAAATGAAATCCCCACCCAATCTGGATTGGTGTAAAAGCCCCTTAAAGTCAATTTTAAATATGCAAAGCAGTAAACACAATCAAACATTTGCAATAAAAATTTTTATTTTGCGTCGCAAAGAATCCTGCACAAGATCAAGTTATTGGAGAAGGGGAGAAGTTTTTGCTCAAAGAACCCTGGAGGAAAAATTTTCAGAGGAGATAAGGGGGTTACAGAGAAGAAAAGAAAGCTTACAGAGAGATTTTCTCGTGCTGACGTCAGCAGAGAGCGGAAGATCCGCGGCGAAATGTAGCTTCTGTCGGCGGAAACGCGGGCAAAACGAAGGATCAGGCCACCAAACTTCTTCTGTTGCTCTGTTGTGGTACCCCTCTGTTGTTCAGATCTACTGTTTTCAGTTTTGGTCTCTGGATTTTTCCAAATCTGAATTCGCTCGTCGATCCTGCACAATTCAAACGAAACACCCTTCAAAGAATAACAAGATGATAAATTTTTTATAATTTTTTATTTGTTCAATTTTTATGATTTTTATGATTTTATATTAACCCGAAATTACAAAAAGAAAATAATTACGCCATCGCCGGCAACGGCGCCTGATCAGTCAAAAATATTGCATTTTTAACACATCAATTTCCCTACCATTTGCAATCATCTAAAGTTGTTCGGTATGAATATAGCACATATTAGCAAATTGACTGTAAAATACCAAATAACTTGTGTTATGTATTTTAACCGGCACATTGAGGGAAATTGAGTGTTTATCATTTCACGCATTATCTTTGTGTGGCGCAACACTTGTCTCGAGAATCTGTGCAGGAAATTCCAGGAAAAGAGCCAAAACTGTCAAAAGTGCCGATAAAAATACGCCAAGTCCAAGACTTGAGATCTGGCAGTGACCTAGAGAGAATTATAATAATCCACACATCAGAAAATACACCTACAGTCAGCACCAAGCATTACAGGAAATTCCATGCACAGAGGCAACCAAAGGGCCGCGGATCCGCGGCCAGAAGGGCCTTCCCGCGGCGGATCCACGGCCACGTGGTGATGACGTCAGCAATTCTTCATGTCAGGTTTCTCCTTTCAAGGGCCACACTCATTTAAGCCACTCCAAATTCCAGAGAACACCAGAAGCTTCTGTCCGAACAGCAAAGCATTTTGTACAAGCTAAACACTTCCAAGCTTCTTAAGCAAGCCACTTAACTACCTAAGCCTAGAAGCTTTTTCCTAACCTCCAAGCTTATTAAAGAAGCTAGCTCTAACTAACTAATTCTAGAAACTTCTTCCTAACAATCAAGCATACAAGTGAAGCTAATCCTAATCAAAGCTATAAAAAGGACCCTAAGGCTTCACTCCCAAGATTGTTGAATAGTTGTTAAAAGTGGAGGGAAAATTGTAGATCCAAATAAAATTGAGTGACACAATTTGATCAATTCAAGATCTCCGAGTACAATTCAAGTAAGAAGCCTTCACCCTTTTAGAAGCGACGCCGATCTTCAACCGAGCAAGTGATTCAAGACGATCCGCGACTCAAGGAAACGATGCGAAGCTAATTCGACGATCGAGTTCTTTACTCAATTCTTGTAGTTCTTCAGCGAATTGTAACGGAATTGTTGAATAATAAAAGGTGAAATTTCTTAATCTTGCTTTTCTTTATATTTGACCATTATGATGAGATCTCAATTCTTGATTGTTTTCTTTGTTATGATGCTTGAGTAAAAACTCCGCTCGTGGAGGAATCGAGAAAATTGATTGTTGATGATGATTAGATTCTTGTACAATTCTTATGTTCTATGAGTTTTGTAAACTCTAGTAAATTGAATCATCGACGACCTAGTTTCGAGCGAGATCCTTTCTTGAATGTTTTCGCTCTTAATTAGTGATCAACAATCGATGTTTGAATTTCCTAGAGGCTAGAATGTGAATGAAAATCAACGAAAGGACAAGGGATAGATGATGAAACCCTAGTTTTCGCAAGAGATCCCTAATTCTCGTTGATCGTCATCGATCTAGTAACAAATCATCAAAGGATAAGAATACGTAATCACAAGTCTTCATCCTCACTATCGATTCGATCGATTCCTATGAACCTCATTACAAATCTTGATAACTAACTCAATTGGATGATTCTTGATTCTTGATTTTGAGTATTCTTGATATTAGATCGAGATTTTGATAATTCTTGAAATTCACTTTTAAATCTTGAATCGAATTCTCTTTTCTTTTATCTTTTAATTTTCAATTCAACTAAAACAAATACGATCAAATCTCACTTTCCCTGTGGACGATCCGCACTCGCTAACGAACCTACAATTGACATCCTTATTGATTGCGATTTACAAATTTCTTCGGTTGTGATTTCTATACATTTTCTACCTACACACCGAGAATCATTCAATCAAAGGGCACCGTTGCCGGGGATCGTCTGCTAATTTGTTCGTTTTTGAAATTTGAGTCGAAAATTTTATTCCATCAAAAATTTTAGATCAAAATTCGCACAAACACTAAACAATTTGTTGTGATTTGTTGCGAGGAAATCTGGAATCTGTGGAGCAAGTGGACAATTTTTCTGAATATTCCACAGAGCTTAGGAAGTGAACAGGAGCTGCTGCAAGAATTTTTGTGCAGTGATCTTGATAACAGACCGCGCTTCCATGGTATAAAACGCTCATTGCAGCCGTTCCGCGGCGTGGCTAAGGCTTCGCTGCACCAAAAGTTCTCAGGTCCTCTCTGACTTTCTTATCTCTTTCTCTATCTGCTCCATTAACCAATTTCTGCAGGTTTCTTTGCAAAAATTCGCAACGCCGCAAAAATAAAAATTGTGCGTGTTTGATCTTGGTTGTTTGCATTTTTAATACGGAAATTAAAGGGCAAAGACCAAATTCAGATTAGGTGGGGAGTTCATTACCCTTCCTAAGCCCCGAAAATCACAAAACTGCATCCGCATTACCCTCATTAACTAAAAATTATCTTGACATGACTCTAAGGACCGTCGCGCTTACTTAGGACAGGAGAAGGTCGTGGGTAATCTATTTCTTATCCGCGTTTCTTTTGTAGTGTTTAAGGCAAGTGTGTCTAAGGCAAGTGGTTACTTAATTAGGCCCACTACTTACGTAGTGGAGAACCTCCTACTTACCTGGCACTTACCTGGCCACAGGAGGGACAAAGAGGCAGTAGAGGATTAATCTTGCGACTTGTCGTCTGCCAGTTAGGAGCGGTCTAGAGACTTGACTTAGGTGACCACTAGATTTTAGAGTTGCTTGTGCATTGTTTTTTATTTGCATTTTTTTCAAAAAATCCGTATCTTTTTCAAAACAAACACCAACTTATCTTTTCCTTATTATCTTAACGCTGCCACTTGTGCGAAACCCTTTAGTGCAAGCTCGGCTGGACACGGGATTCTAGTGCCCGTCTTGTCCGCGTTCCCTCATCGACCCCAAACTCGGTATTTCAACATTTTCTTTTTCCCACCACCCACCACGACCGCGATGGACGGATTTCCATCAAACTTTTACACCACTCTGCTACCGCCCGCAGGTGGGCAGAATCCTCCACGCATTTCTCTCCAAGAGAGATGCTATCCTTCACGTGTTCCCCTTCCCACCAGTCTTTCTATACCACCTGCCAATGGGGACAATTTCGAAATCAACCCCCAATTCATCAAACTTTTACCTAAATTTCACGGTCTTGAGTCTGAAGACGCATATATTTTTATCTCCAAATTTGAAAACGTATGCGCAATGATTGGAACGTCACAACTGTCTTTGGATGCTCTGCGTCTACGTTTTCTCCCATTCACTTTGTGCGATTTAGCCGAAAAGTGGCTTTAAAATACAACCGTACATTCTATTTCAAAATGGGTTGAATTTGTTGCAGCATTCCTTAAGAAATTTTATTCCAATCATAAGACCAGCCGTGTTCGGAGCGAAATCTTCAAAATCACCCAACTTCACAATGAACCATTCTGGAAATGCTTTGAACGGTTCAAGGATCTTCTTTTACAATGCCCTCACGGAATCTCTAGATGGGATTTGTGTCGAATTCTCTATGAGGGTATTTATCTCACTACTAGGCAGATGCTTAAAACCATGTGTCATTGTCAATTCCTATATAAAGATGATGGTGAAGCTTGGAAATACCTAGAAGATTTAGCTCAAAACTGGAGGGTTCCTAGGCACGCTAATGAAGTCTCACAAGGCATCAACCATGCCAATTTCAACTTTTATGGGTGCCGAGTAACCCTAATACGGATCGTTAACTAGAATTTTAGGCGAAACAATAAACTAGTTAACATCTTAACTAAAAGAAGAAAGCTACAACCTTTGTAGATCCGGTTATCCACTTCCTTAGCTCCTCGTAGTTGTCCCCTCGCTGTCCATCTCGGATCCGGGACTCTCGCATCGGCTTCATCGGAGAAATAAGCGGACAAGTCGTCGGCTACGATGCCGAAGATGATCTACGTCGAAGTTGCACAAGATCAAGCTCCAACTTTACCAAGTTGTGAAACTTGTGAAGAAAACACCCTAAACCACTTGGCAAGAGGTAGAGGATGAAGAAATAGGAGGTGGGTTCACTTTAGAATTGTATTTCTCACTTTAGAACTCAAGATGCCATTTATGGAGTCTAGTTTTCTTTCTTGAAGAAGAAGGAGAAGATGAAGAAAGAATATGATAAGTGTTGTTTAAAAAGAATAATAAAATCAATACTTATCATCTTCTAACCATAGTCAAGTGTAGAGAGTTAACTATAGTTTAGATGAGTGGTTAGGGTTAGGAGAAGAAGACAAAGTGGTCACTTGGTCAATGCTTCATGAAGCTTCAATAAGCTTCATGATAAAAGAAACCATTTTGTTTTCAATTATCTTTTTCTCAAAAAGGAAAAGATAAATAATCAATTGAAAATATGAAACCCTAACCATTCACTAAACATGGTTTAAGTCTTTACACAAATCCATGTAAGAATGTATCATCAAACATGATACAATCAAGAGCATACAAATTATATCACATATACAATGTGCTATACAAGTGAGAAAATCCCTTTAAAGTGAACCAATACTAGTTAATGCAAAGTAATATATCAAATATATAATTATACATTAAATCATTAAATCAACACTTGATTCAATGATCCGGTCATGTCGCACATAACCGACTAGTATACAATGTATCGATTTATCGAATCAATGATTCGATAACTAGGTTATATCGCATACAACCAATCAAAACATTCATCGCGAGAATGGAATACGGTATCACATACACGCATTATTCTCGGTCCTGCACATATCTCATATGCGCTCCTATCTCGTTTCGCTTGAGCCAGGAAACCTCTGTGTAGGACTCTAAAGACTTGTCAATAGGCCGGTTGCAGATGATGATCCTATCAATCACCCACAAGCCGCAAGCGGTCTGCTAAACGTAACGGCCACCCGGGTATTGAGCGATCAGAAGATCGACGAGCTAGCCCGCTCACACTCCTGTGAATCCAATCAGTAACACTTACCGTACAGTCCGGTCTGTTCGTCTGATATGTCGCATATCAAGTCTAGGGGTGGTAAACGTCAGACCCCAGTAACCGATAAGTCGTGCCGATGTGAGGCTCATAACGGGTCGAGAAACTACTGGTAACACTTACCAGCAAATCTCTGATCAGCCCTGGCCAGGGACTTCCCTGTTACAGCCAATCGAGCACAGCGCAACATCAACCCCCAATACCGAGAGAGACGAAACCCCTCCTATTGCTCATTGCCTCCATGTGACTCGGGACTGTACCCAAAGACCACCGTTTTGCACGCCCTCATGGACGTGGTAAGGTGGAGATCAAAGCACAGTGGGAATCACACAAGACTCTATGACGATCTCGGGTCTACAGACTAACCTGTACAAGTGTCACCTGAGAACTGCCATCTGACGTGAGGTATAATACCATCTGGGAGTTCTCGGCGAGTCCGTCCAGTGTACCCAGTCTCCACTGAGCACCCGTACACCATCTCTGATGTCAAACACCAATGGATATGGGATCATCCATCGCCCATCTCATGGGTCGAGAAGCGTATACGCTAGCCTACACTGGTATATCGATGCCCTGTCTCGATACACCCACGACTAGGGACCTTGAAGGATGTACTTATGGACTACCATGTCCCCACTAGTATGATCTGCATCATAGTCCAGGTAGTCAAGTACACATCCTAAGGGCTTTATCAACATGTAACTATAAGACAGTTTAAAGAGACAAGTGTACATGTTAAGATAAAGAGTAACCAGATAGCATACTATCATATCGAGCAAGAAAGTCATCTCTATATACATCCAAGCATCCAATATAATATACATCATCTGTACAATACTGGCCTCTAGAGCATACATACAACTAACAATCTCCCACTTGCACTAGGGCCAGCTGCTGTAGTATCGCATACCGAGCATCCCGAAGAGTCTCTCAAACTGTATCTGGGGAATGGTCTTCGAGAGTGGATCCGCCGTGTTGTTCTTCGTGTCAACCCTCCTGACCTCGATCTCCCGGCGATCAACTATCTCCCGGATCAGGTGATACCGCCTCAGAATATGCCTGGATCGCTGATGGGACCTGGGTTCCTTGGCCAAAGCCACCGCTCCATTGTTATCGCAATACAAAGGTATTGGATGCTCAATGGATGGAACCACTCCAAGTTCAGTAATGAACTTCTTGATCCAGACAGCCTCTTTGGCAGCATCGTTGGCAGCGATGTATTCTGCCTCCATCGTCGAGTCTGCCACGGTTTCCTGCTTGGAACTCTTCCAGCTAACCGCCCCTCCTTAAAGGGTAAAGACAAATCCTGACTGCGACTTAGAGTCATCCTTATCACTCTGGAAGCTCGAATCGGTAAAGGACTCCATTTGGAGTTCTCCGTTACCATACACCAAGAGCATCTCTTTAGTCCTTCGCAAGTACTTGAGAATGCTCTTCACAGCTGTCCAGTGACTCTCTTCAGGATCAGCTTGATACCTGCTCACTACACTTAGTGAGTATGCTACATCGGGTCTGGTACATAGCATCGCGTACATGATAGAGCCTACAGCCGAAGCATAGGGTATCCCTTGCATGCGAGCTCTCTCCAAATCAGTCTTGGGAGACATCTCTTTGGAGAGAGTGACTCCAGAGATCGTGGGCACGTTCCCACGCTTGGATTCTTCCATACTAAACCTCTTTAGTATGGTGTCAATGTACCTGGATTGGGATAATCCCAATATCCTTTTGGATCTATCTCTATAGATCCTGATTCCCAATATGCAGGAGGCATCACCAAGATCTTTCATTGAGAATCTTTGTGATAAGAAGAGCTTGACCGATTGCAGCAAAGGAATATCATTTCCTATCAAGAGTATGTCGTCCACGTACAATACGAGGAAGACAACCTTACTCTCTGCCACCTTCTTGTAAATACAAGGTTCATCTGGGTTTTTGACGAAATCAAACTCTTTGATAACGACGTCAAAGCAGATGTTCCAACTCCGCGATGCTTGCTTTAATCCATAAATGGATTAAGCAGCTTGCACACCTTCCCGCTGCTCCCACTGTCTACGATGCCCTCTGGCTGAGTCATGTACACGCACTCTTCTAAATCACCATTTAGAAAGGCGGTCTTAACATCCATTTGCCAGATTTCGTAGTCATGATATGCAGCGATGGAAGGCATGATCCGGATGGATTTAAGCATAGCCACTGGAGAAAAGGTTTCGTCATAGTCCACACCTGGTCTTTGACGAAAACCCTTTGCAACAAGTCTAGCTTTGAAAGTCTCCACTTTCCCATCTACACCAAGTTTCTTCTTGAAGATCCATTTGCTCCCAATGGGTTTTACCCCTTCAGGAGCAACATCCAAAGTCCATACTTTGTTGGTGTACATGGATTCCATCTCGGACCGCATAGCATCCAGCCATTTCACTGAGTCCCTACTCGTGATGGCCTACTCGAAGCTAGTTGGGTCATCATCCTCCATGATGCAATCCTCGCTCCCACCATCCATGAGAAAACCGTAGTATCTCTCAGGTTGGCGAGGAACCCTACTAGATCGGCGGAGAGGCTGGGGTTCGTCGGGTACTACTGAATCCTCTGGTTCTACCAAGTCTTCTTTTATAGTTTGTGTCGCTGGAACCTCTTCCAGTTCTACCTCAATGCCACTTATCTGTTTCATAAGAAAACTTTTTTCTAAGAAAGTGGCATGTCGAGAAACAAACACCTTTTGTTCCTCGGGATGGTAGAAGATATACCCTTGTGAATTTTTGGGATATCCTATAAACTTACATAAGACAGATCTTGCCTCGAGTTTGTCCGGATTTTGTCTTTTGACATAGGCTGGACAACCCCATATCTTAATATAATTAAGATGTGGTCTCTTCCCTTTCCATATCTCATATGGAGTGGTAGGCACTGATTTGGTAGGAACTCTATTCAATAGGTCCATGGCTATCTCAAGCGCATATCCCCAGAAGGAAATAGGTAACTCAGCTGTACTCATCATTGAGCGCACCATATCTAATAGGGTGCGGTTTCTCCGTTCAGATACACCGTTGTGATGTGGTGTATATGGAGGAGTCAGCTGAGAGAGAATCCCATTCTCTTTTAGGAAGTCCAGGAATTCATTGCTCAAGTATTCACCTCCTCGATCAGATCGAAGGATTTTAATACTTTTTCTGGTTTGGTTCTCGACTTCATGTTTATATTCTCTAAATTTCTCAAAAGCTTCTGATTTGTGTTTCATCAGGAACACATATCCGAATCTAGAGAGATCGTCAGTGAATGTAATGAAGTACGATGAACCATCCCTGGCATGTGTAGACATGGGACCGCATACATCACTATGTATCAGTCCCAAGAGTTCAGTAACTCTTTCTCCGTGTCCCGTAAACGGAGTTTTGGTCATCTTGCCTTTGAGACATGACTGGCAAGTGTCATAAGATGAAAATTCAAACGGATTTAAATATCCATCCTTATGCAACTTTGCTAGTCGTGTCGCATTGATGTGACCCAGTCTACAATGCCACAAGAAGGATTCGTTCAGTTCAGAATTCTTCCTCTTGTGTGTGTTTGTTATGCTCAGAACTGTTGATTGATTTAGAAGAAAAATGCCATTGCACAACGTGCCTGATCCAACCAACTTTTGGTTACGGAAAATGTTCATAACATTGTCCTGTAATACAAAACTATATCCCTCTTTGCTCAATAAAGAAACCGATATAATGTTGCATATCAGGTTCGACATGTAATAGCTTTCGTTCAGAACCAATGTATTACCAGTTGGTAATACAAGGTGATATTCCCCGACAGTCTTAGCTGCAACAATTGCACCATTTCCAACTCTAATGTCTTTATCACCTTCTCTAAGTTCTCTACCTTTTCTAAGCCCATGTAACTGATTACATATATGGGATCCTGACCCGGTATCTAATACCCAGGACGTAGGGCAAATGGAGAAACAGTTCTCTGTAACGAACACACCCGAAGAAAATGCATCATCATGTACTTTCTTCAATCGGGTGGCATGGGAATCCTGGTATTCCCTTATATCCTGTTCATTCCTATAACTCTTATAAGAAAGAACGGAACCAACGTTCCCCAGCACAGTATAACATGCGGGTTCAGTCAATACATCCATATTATTATCTTTATTAGGGCATGACATGGTCGCTACCTGGAGAGAGAGAGAAGAAAACACTTTAGCGTATGCTCTTGCAAGATCAGATTGGTTATTATCTTATCTAATCAGGATGGCTCCCACTGGTTTTTATCAAATCTTCCTTCAAACCCTAAAAGGAAAGACTAGCCGGGATTAATTACACACTACAAGTTCGCCAATCTTTCAGCCAGGCCAGTGTCGGTACTTTGAGGGAGGTCCCCCGTGCTTTCGCACGAACCTAATTAATGTAAACCTCGTTTTCCCAGAGGCGTAACCCCGTTGACACCTTTCTAGACACCTACTTGATCAGCTAATTGCAATGTGTAAAACTCTCCCAGGTGTAACTCTTACACGCAGTGGGTATCGGGATCCAACTATCTCATAGAAGGTATGCAATCTCATTGCAAATTTCAACACTTGAAATTCCCGATAATATTTTGCCCCTAGCGTGCTATGACCTTGACGCATGCCAAACAACCCATAGTCCACTAGTCAAGTTCAACCCGTACAATTCGTGATCGAATTAAACCCACCCGTACGACCCTTGACGCATGCCAAACAACGCCGTACGAATACCTTAATCCAATCGCATCTCATGCTACAGATAAGTAATAATCAGCTACCGTACACTACGCCTTGACGCATGCCAAACAACCGTAGCACGAATACTGAATATTACATATCTGAATTGACGAAGGACTACGCAGGTTTTTCTGAAAACCATGAGCGTAATGAACTTGATATCGTTGTAGAATCAAATGAAGTTTTGAAATGGAGTGATTTTGAGGCTTTTCTAGTTTTGCTAAAGGGGTCACTCCCGGTGAAGGGATCGTCGGCCCTTTCCTCGTCGAATAAGGTGCGGGATATATCATATATATCGCTGTGCAAAGCATAAACTATAGAAGCAATCAAGTGTCAAACCGAGTGTGTAGCATCTGCCAGTTATTGCTAAAGGAGTCACTCCCGGTGAAGGGATCTCGGTCCTTTCCTCATCGAATAAGGTGCAGGGTATATCATATATACCGCTATGCAAAGCAAGAACTGTAGCTACCTGTTTTGTTTAAAATTTGATTCTACAACATCTTAGGTTTCTTTTCTTTCATTAATCACATTAATGAAGTCCCATCATTTAAGTCATCTAAACATCACATATAAATACGACGTACACTTATGCCATCCGCATTTGCCTGAATGTCCCCTCGTGCACCGTTAGGTTAGGTAACTAACGACAGAGCAGGGCAGGGCTAGTGCGGGTGCAAAACATAAGTAACGTCTATATAATATATCATATATACTATATACTGTATCTATCACAGAACATCACATGATCACATCACAGATATCGCAGCAGAAGAAACATATGAAACATTGGATATACTAGGACGTCCGTGTTTTCAATACGAGCCAGTATAAAACATGGATTCCACAGTCGTGATGAATAGCCAATCCCACACCCTTAGACCCCCACGAGAGCGGCAAACAACCCTACCAATTCTAGGGTTAGGAGACCCGGACTCGACTCCTCGAGATGGTCTCCCACTGGACCCTAGAACCCGGTTACTTGTGCTCCCCTCCTTGGGTCTATCCTAATGCGGAAAAGTAAATAATATACAAAAGGTGACAACTTCCGCAACCTGGAAGTGCGCCAATAAAAGAATATTACGTACAAGTTTTTACATGAATGAAAATGAAAAACACTCATCTCACATAAAAACCCCCGGCTATTCAAACACGACAATCCAATATAACATATCCAGCAACACATAACATCACATGTCATCAACGTAAGTAAATATGCGCATCCCAATTGTCGTTGACATATAGCAACGAAACCGGCGATATCACATATTACACTTACGGTCACAGAAAAGAAAGTGTAAAACTACAACAGTTGGAATCCGCAACCTCTTTAGACATCGCATGCCTAATCAAAATGAAATACTTAGACATCACATGCCTAACAATTATAAACCCCGCATTTTAGTCCCATTATCGAAAACTCTTTTCAATATCAAATGAGACTAAACAGCTAGATTTATAACATTCATTCAGTTATCTCATAACTGTTTGTGAATTCCAATTACTGTATCCCATTCCGGATAAATAGAAAATATTAAACTTTCCGATCGAACATTCGAACACCCAAGTTTTCCCGAAACTGTTCAACACATGAAATAGGTTCAAAGACATTCACTTCATGCCTCAGTACCAACGGTCCAGCCGTAGAAGGGTCAAGCCAACGCCTCACATGTGGCACGCCGTACTGCCCTAAACCCGAAGGTTCAAAGGGCAGTTCAAGACGGTCACATAATCGAGTTAAGGTTTTTTGTCTTCTAGAGGGACCATCGCGTTACTTGCACTACTTAGAACGTCTTTAAACCACGGAAAAATCCAACACTTGGAAATTTTCCGGCAGGGGAAAAGTTGGGTATTTATATCCGGTCGAACTTTTTAACATATTCGAAAATTATCCGGAAAAACCACACAGACAAAATTTGAAAATCCGATCGAATCTTTGATTCCCAATACAACCCCAGAATACTCAACTCTTGAGTCAAATTAAAAATTCCCAGAAAACTCAGCATAATAAAATAAGAGTTACTGTGCAAACAGGGAAGGATGACGTCAGAAGATGGACGCGGAACTGCCGCAGAATCTAGGCTTCTGCCGTGGTTCCGCCGCACTTTAGACTCTTCGTTTGGAAAATTTTGCACCATAATTCTTAGATTTCCCTGCTGAATTTTTTAAGTATTTTTAATATTGAAAAAACCCAGTTTTTAGAAAAAGTCCAGAGAGCACTTAGGTTTTTAGGGTTTCGGTTCGATCGGGTTTCAAATGTCGTCTACACTTCGCCTAAGGCTCTAGATAGGCTCTGATACCACTGGAGGGTTCCTAGGCACGCTAATGAAGTCTTACAAGGCATCAACCATGCGAATTTCAATTTTTATGGGTGCCGAGTAACCCAAATACGGATCGTTAACTAGAATTTTAGGCGAAACAATAAACTAGTTAACATCTTAACTAAAAGAAGAAAGCTACAACCTTTGTAGATCCGGTTATCCACTTCCTTAGCTCCTCGTAGTTGTCCACTCGCTGTCCATCTCGGATCCGGGACTCTCGCATCGGCTTCATCGGAGAAATAAGCGGACAAGTCGTCGGCTACGATGCCGAAGATGATCTACGTCGAAGTTGCACAAGATCAAGCTCCAACTTCACCAAGTTGTGAAACTTATGAAGAAAACACCCTAAACCACTTGGCAAGAGGTAGAGGATGAAGAAATAGGAGGTGGGTTCACTTTAGAATTGTATTTCTCACTTTAGAACTCAAGATGCCATTTATGGAGTCTAGTTTTCTTTCTTGAAGAAGAAGGAGAAGATGAAGAAAGAATATGATAAGTGTTGTTTAAAAAGAATAATAAAATCAATACTTATCATCTTCTAACCATGGTCAAGTGTAGAGAGTTAACTATAGTTTAGATGAGTGGTTAGGGTTAGGAGAAGAAGACAAAGTGGTCACTTGGTCAAAGCTTCATGAAGCTTCATGATAAAAGAAACCATTTTGTTTTCTATTATCTTTTTCTCAAAAAGGAAAAGATAAATAATCAATTGAAAATATGAAACCCTAACCATTCACTAAACATGGTTTAAGTCTTTACACAAATCCAAGTAAGAATGTATCATCAAACATGATACAATCAAGAGCACACAAAATATATGACATATACAATGTGCTATACAAGTGAGAAAATCCCTTTAAAGTGAACCAATACTAGTTAATGCAAAGTAATATATCAAATATATAATTATACATTAAATCATTAAATCAACACTTGATTCAATGATCCGGTCATGTCGCACATAACCGACTAGTATACAATGTATCGATTTATCGAATCAATGATTCGATAACTAGGTTATATCGCATACAACCAATCGAAACATTCATCGCGAGAATAGAATACGGTATCACATACACGCATTATTCTCGGTCCTGCACATATCTCATATGCGCTCCTATCTCGTTTCGCTTGAGCCAGGAAACCACTGTGTAGGACTCTAAAGACTCGTCAATACGCCGGTAGCAGATGATGATCATATCAATCACCCACAAGCCGCAAGCGGTCTGCTAAACGTAACGGCCACCCGGGTATTGAGCGATCAGAAGATCGACGAGCTAGCCCGCTCACACTCCTGTAAATCCAATCAGTAACACTTACCGTACAGTCCGGTCTGTTCGTCTGATATGTCGTATATCAAGTCTAGGGATGGTAAACGTCAGACCCCAGTAACCGATAAGTCGTGCCGATGTGAGGCTCATAACGGGTCGAGAAACTACTGGTAACACTTACCAGCAAATCTCTGATCAGCCCTGGCCAGGGACTTCCCTGTTACAGCCAATCGAGCACAGCGCAACATCAACGCCCAATACCGGGAGAGACGAAACCCCTCCTATCGCTCATTGCCTCCATGTGACTCGGGACTGTACCCAAAGACCACCGTTTTGCACGCCCTCATAGACGTGGTAAGGTGGAGATCAAAGCACAGTGGGAATCACACAAGACTCTATGACGATCTCGGGTCTACAGACTAACCTGTACAAGTGTCACCTGAGAACTGCCATCTGACGTGAGGTATAATACCATCTGGGAGTTCTCGGCGAGTCCGTCCAGTGTACCCAGTCTCCACTGAGCACCCGTACACCATCTCTGATGTCAAACACCAATGGATATGGGATCATCCATCGCCCATCTCATGGGTCGAGAAGCGTATATGCTAGTCTACACTGGTATATCGATGCCCTGTCTCGATACACCCACGACTAGGGACCTTGAAGGATGTACTTATGGACTACCATGTCCCCACTAGTATGATCTGCATCATAGTCCAGGTAGTCAAGTACACATCCTAAGGGCTTTATCAACATGTAACTATAAGACAGTTTAAAGAGACAAGTGTACATGTTAAGATAAAGAGTAACCAGATAGCATACTATCATATCGAGCATGAAAGTCATCTCTATATACGTCCAAGCATCCAATATAATATACATCATCTGTACAATACTGGCCTCTGGGGCATACATACAACTAACAAAAACACATTACAATGGGAATGTGTTAGACCACCACCGCCTTGGGAAGATGTCAATCAGCTCGATATTTCCGTCATAATGAGAGCCGAAATGGCCGCAATACAAAGGAAATTTGACGCTATAGAAAACAAAATCTCTTCAGCCTCCCTAAACCAATACACACTTCCCAAAACCGTGTGTGGTTGTTGCTCAAATCCATCACATTTGGCGGAAGAATGACTTTTGAATGTACCGTTTCAAGGTCACACTAATGCTGCATTTTAGCAAAGACCTGGAAACGATCCTTCTTCTTCCTCATATAATCACAATTGGAGGAATCACCCTGATCTTTCTTGGATCCAACACTAAACTCAATATACGGATCTAAACCAGAATAACGTTCAATGGGTTCCTCCACCACAATAGCAACCACTTCAATTAAGTCAGCACCCCTACCAATCCCAAAACTTTTAAAATCCGGCCAACACTTTTGCACCACATGAAAATTCTTTGCAAATGGCCGATACTGATAATACCTCTGCACTCGAACGAACCTTGGATACTTTCATGAAACAATCCATCCAAGGGAGGGCAAATATTCAATCTTCCTTCGATAATATGATGAAGATCATTGTCTCTCAAAATGAAAATATTAAATCGATGGAAGCACAAATTGCCCGTATAAATGCCGAAATGAGTGCTAGAGAGAAAGTTAATCTTCCATCTCAACCCCTACCTGATCCTGGACCTTCGCATTACACTAATGTGGATGCACTTACCACGTTGAGATCTGGAAGAGTGCTAGACAATCATGTGGGTGAACAAATTGATAATGATGAATTGATCATTAACACCCCGGCTTCCACTTCCACTTCCACTCCCACTTCTACTTCTTATCCTATTTCGTCTAATTTACCTTTTTCTTCCGAGCCTATTCTCCATTTTCCCAAAGGCTCGAACCCTCCACCCACTTCAGCCTTCCTACCCTCACAAACTTCTCCACAAATGTTGGACCCAACACTTATTGATAGAGCTCCATTTCCAAATAGGTTGAGGCCCAACAAACCCAATGCCCAAATGGAGAAGCTTGAAGATATGTTTAAGCAAGTTAACATCAACATCCCTCTCCTAGATGCTATCCAACAAGTTCCGTCCTATGCGAAAACTCTTAAGAACTTGTGCACTAGGAAGAGAAAGACTCAAGTGCCGAAAAAAGTGTTTATGTCGAGTACTGTAGACACGGCATTTCCCCAACAATTACTAAGGAAACGTAAGGACCCTGGCTGTCCTACTATTTCTATTTCTATTGGGAAAAAACACATAAACCGTGCTTTACTTGACCTAGGCTCTAGTGTTAACTTGCTTCCATATTCAGTCTATGAGCAACTAGGTATTGGAGTGTTAAAGCCCTCTAACATAACTCTCTAGATGGCCGACCGATCAATCACCAAACTTATGGGTGAACTTGTGGATGTGTTGATAAAAATCGGGGAATTTGTATTCCCTCTTGACTTTATTGTACTGATACACAGCCTTTAGCAAACCCATGGAATCAAATTCCGGTGATTCTTGGTCACCCATTTTTGGCTACTTCCAACGCTATCATCAACTGTCGTAATGGTTCTATGACCCTATCCTTCGGGAATAGGTCAATTGAGCTGACATTTACAAGTTGGGAAGTGTACCCCTCGAACTTACTGCTCAGGTCTGTTCTGTCGAATTAATGGATGTCGACAGCAGCGAATTTGATGATCCCCATGATACTGATCTTGACTCTTTTCATATGTTGTTGTTTGACCCAACTATGTATCATACACATACGGACTCTTCCACCGAGTTGTCCGGGTCAACAACTAACACTGATTATGAACTGTTTTTGGAGTCTGAAGATCACCCTCCGCTTTTTGATGACATTATTCTTCGGGGTATTGATAAGACTTTTGAGGAAATCTTCGCTGAAGAACTCGCATTTTTGAATGACACGGGTGTTGAGATGAATCATCTCCCAAATATTGAAATTGAACCTCCACCCCTTCTTCTGGACTGTAAAAAGGATGCGAGCAATCCATCATAATCACTGAGTCGTCTCTCCAAAACGAGACACAAACACATTCTATTCCACCACTTACCCTTTCCCTACTTCTTATTCCACCAACCGGTGCACTACACAGATAAAATCTTCGAATGGTTGGTGTTAACCTTCGGTCTTTGCAAAGCTTGGCATCGACCAATGATCTTGACCCTCTCTTGTGATTTTCAAAAGATTAACATTGGTTAACTCAAGTTTGGGGGGCATATTTTCTGGCTCTTGAAAAGAAAATTTTTCACACAAAATGGGAGCCAAAAGAATAAGTTTGGGGGAGGATTGTCACTTTAAAATATATTGTCCCCATTAATAAATTTCCTCATAAGCTTACAGGTTTTTGTGATCTAACAGAAGGCAACAGTGAGGACACTGTTGAGAACAAGTTTGGGGGAGGTTTGTTCTTATTTTCGCATCATTTGCATCATACTTTGCATAAGCACAAAACATTTGAAAAGCTATAAAAATTTAAAAATTTTCAAAAAAATAATAAATATTTTTTGTACCTAAATAAGATAATAAAAGATTAGATAGCGAAAAATTACATCCAAAAGATTAGAAAAATTTAAGAAAACCTAGAAAATTAGAAGTTTTCTTAAACGAACTAGTAATAAGTAGTTATGAGCCGTTGTCCCAAGGGTTACTAAGATAAAGGAAGTCACTAATCTGAGGATAAAAATAAGTCTGAAAAATAGTTCCTATTCTGGAAGCCAAACATTTGAATGTTGATACCCTACTATACGCACTTACACACGTCTTGAAGCTCGGAATAGTAGATGATACCTTGAAATGCTCTTGTCTAAAAGCCAAAATATGAAGGAAATAAAAATTGTATAAAATATAAAGTGGTGAGAAAAATGAACACTGGTTTTTTTATCGCTAAGGCAGCAATAAAAAAAATATAGCGAGGGTGCTTCATCACCTAGTGCCTTAGACCAACTGGTTTGGGAGTCACTACTAAGCCTTAGGTGGTGCAAGACGAGAAAAATACTAAAACACCGTATAAGCAAGCACATGTATAATCGGTCGGTTAGTACCTTAAGAAGTATTAACGGTCGCATGAAAGTGTGTGAGCAAATCTAAATATTCATCAAATTAAAAAGTACTGAGGCAGATGGACAAAAGTATGATAGCTTGAATTGAATTCTCCAAGTGTAGCGATGTTCTTTACACACACGTAGGGGTATATGATCGATCGTTGGAAGAAAGGTAGGAATGAAGAATAAATACGATGTTTTATTGAGGGATGATATGATTTCTAACATCTTTTAATGACTATTAAAATAGGGCTTATGACAACCGAAAAGCTAGTGTAATTGGAAACTCAAATTTTCAAAGTCTTTCTTTTACAACTCTTATCTTTATATGTAACTTTCCCGGTCTTTCTTTTATTATGGGATTTTGTGGGTGCAATCCACTGAACAACCCTCAGGAGACAACACTCCTTCTACTTGGGACACCTAGAGGTTTATAGGCTTGTTGCACATGCTCAGTGCAATCGTGTTGCCTACGAAAGTGTGCTAGTTAGTTTTTCTTTTTCTTTATTTTCTCCTTCTCTTTCTAATTAAACAAGTTTCCTCGATACGACCAAAAATAAGTTTGGGGGAATTTGATCAGTCGAAAATATTGCATTTTTAATACATCAATTTCCCTACCATTTGCAATCATCTAAAGCTGTTCGGTATGAATATAGCACATATTAGCAAATTGACTGTAAAATACCAAATAACTTGTGTTATGTATTTTAACTGGCACTTTGATGGAAATTGAGTGTTTATCATTGCACGCATTATCTTTGTGTAGCGCAACACTTGTCTTGAGAATCTGTGCAGGAAATTCCAGGAAAAGAGCCGAAACTGTCAAAAGTGCTAATAAAAATACGCCAAGTCCAAGACTTGAGATCTGGCAGTGAACTAGAGAGAATTATAATATTCCACACATCAGAAAATACACCTACAGTCAGCACCAAGCATTATAGGAAATTCCATGCACAGAGGCTACCAAAGGGCCGCGGATCTGCGGCCAGAAGGGCCTTCCAGCGGCGGATCCGCGGCCAAGTGGTGATGACGTCAGCAATTCTTCATGTCAGGTTTCTCCTTTCAAGGGCCACACTCATTTAAGCCACTCCAAATTCCAGAGGACTCCAGAAGCTTCTGTCCGAACAGCAAAGCTTTTTGTACAAGCTAAACACTTCCAAGCTTCTTAAGCAAGCTACTTAACTACCTAAGCCTAGAAGCTTCTTCCTAACCTCCAAGCTTATCAAAGAAGCTAGCTCTAACTAACTAATTCTAGAAACTTCTTCCTAACTACCAAGCTTACAAGTGAAGCTAATCCTAACCTAGCTTCTAAAGGATGCTAATCCTAATGAAGGCTATAAAAAGGACCCTAAGACTTCACTCCCAAGGTTGTTGAGTAGTTGTTAAAAGTAGAGGGAAAATTCTAGATCCAAATAAAATTCAAATACAATTGAGTGACACAATTTGATCAATTCAAGATCTCCGAGTACAATTCAAGCTAGAAGCCTTCAACCTTTTAGAAGCGACGCCGTTCTTCAACCGAGCAAGTGATTCAAGACGATCCGCGACTCACGAAGACGATACGAAGCTAATTCGACGATCGAGTTCTTTCCTTAATTCTTGTAGTTCTTGAGCGAATTGTAACGGAATTGTTGAATAATAAAAGGTGAAATTTCTTAATCTTGTTTTTCTTTATATTTGAGCATTATGACGAGATCTCAATTCTTGATTGTTTTCTTTGTTATGATGCTTGAGTAAAAACTCCGCTCGTGGAGGAATCGAGAAAATTGATAGTTGATGATGATTAGATTCTTGTACGATTCTTATGACCTATGAGTTTTGTAAAGTCTAGTAAATTGAATCATCGACGACCTAGTTTCAAGCGAGATGCTTTCTTGAATGTTTTCGCTCTTAATTAGTGATCAACGATCGATGTTTGAATTTCCTAGAGGCTAGAATGTGAATGAAAATCAACGAAAGGAAAAGGGATAGATGATGAAACCCTAGTTTCCGCAAGAGATCCCTAGTTCTCATTGATAGTCATCGATCTAGCAACAAATCATCAAAGGATAAGAATACGTAATCACAAGTCTTCATCCTCACTATCGATTCGATCGATTCCTACGAGCCTCATTACAAATCTTGATAACTAACTCAATTGGATGATTCTTGATTCTTGATTCTTGATTTTGAGTATTCTTGATATTAGATCTAGATTTTGATAATTCTTGAAGTTCACTTTTAAATCTTGAATCGAATTCTCCTTTCTTTTATCTTTTAATTTTCAATTCAACTAAAACAAATACGATCAAATCTCACTTTCCCTGTGGACGATCCGCACTCGCTAACGAATCTACAATTGACACCGTTATTGATTGCGGTTTACAAATTTCTTTGGTTGTGATTTCTATACATTTTCTACCCACACACCGAGAATCATTCAATTAGCGCCATTTGATTGTTTATATGTTGCGTGCGCTTTCAAAAGAAGAATCAAAGAATTTACCGCAATCAAGAACGACGTCGCTTGGTAGCTAGCCGGTGAGTATGGGTAGGTCCACAGGGATTTTGTGTATTTTCTATTTGTTCTAACGAGTTAATTCCAATTGTGGTGGATTGGATTATTACTAAAAACTAAGGTTGATTTAGACTAGGATTAAAACCTTGCTAGGGTTAGGTTTAGGTTAAGTTTGGAAATTCAATATTTTCCTCACCGCTTTCTATGCCCTAATTAAGATCTATTTAGGTGTTATGGTAATAATTAATAAAGTGGATTAGTACATCGGGAAGAAACTATGTTTCTTCCTCTAGGTCCTTGTCCGTCCTTTCTCAATTCTTATCCTAACCTCCATGGAAAACATACACAACTGGTCTTTTAAACTACGGTATCACCGCTACCTCGTTGGATAGGGTGCCGTAGTGAGCGGTGTGTGTATGTATTCATAGAGCCCTATTAAAATGTATGATGGCAAGAAAGGGGTAAGAGATTTTCATTTCTCAAACCTTTCCTATTCCTAACCCTAACAAATGAGGAAGTACTCACTCATTAGGGAATTAAAAGATTTCAATTTTTCAATTGATTGTTTTTAGTAACCTAGTTATCTAATCTACGGCAGATAAATAAAATCTAAACTAGGGCAGATAAATAAAAGTTATATTAGGGCAGAAAGGAAATTTACTAGGGCAATGAAAGGAAAAACTTACTTTATCTTTAATTGATGCTCTCTTCAAACATTACAGGAATTGGAATTCTGAATTTTGATAAATAAAATGAGGCATAAGAAGAGGCATGCTCCAAAAAGAGCATTAGGGTTTCTATTTATAGATCATAGAAACACTAGGGTTACATTCGATCCCTAACTACATTTACAAAATTACCCTAAAAAGCCTAGTCAACGCACCGCCGCCGCCGAATTTTTTAGCACCGACATGCGCTCATCATGGCCGCGGAACCGTTGCCAAAAGCCCTGTTTGGCCGCGGATCCGCGGTGATATGGTGGGGACTTTGGCTTCTGTTTCTCTGGTAATTTTCATGTTGCTTTTACTTGATTTTCTTCCCTTTGGTTGTTCAGAATGTCTTCTAGTTTCTTCCAGATTTCCACAGTGCAGAATGTTGTGAACTTTTAACGTTTGCTTCGTGTTGAAGTCTTGAATCTTGCGCTGCCTTTGTACTGTGTGAACTTGTTCATTGATCTTCATTTGTTTTTCAAACTGTAGGCATGATAAAGATTCTCTATTTGTTGGTCGAACTCTCACTTTTATAGCGTCTTTTCATCATTTTCACTGTTTTGTTCCGAGAACCTGTAACCTTCAACTATGTAGCAGACATGGATCAAAAACACCTGTTTATTTGTAAAATGAATAAGAATGGTGGAATATAATAATGAAAAATTATGATATGAACACCACACCCCCGATGCCGTCGACGAAGTGCACTAAGGCGGAACACCGCTGCCGCGAGCACCCGAACGAATGCTTTTGGCGATGGGGTTCTCCTACAGTCACTTGGTTAGGGCTATGGGGTGTGACTATCTATTAAGTTTACCCGGTGAGTATCCGCGTATGCTACGTGATTGTGACGGACTTTTGATCGCATCAAAATCCCGTGGCAACCGATCAAGTGAGACTAAACTGCTAGATTTATAACATTCAAATTAATTATCTCATAACTACTTGTGGACTCCAAATATTGTATCACATTATAGAAAAAGTTAGACGAAGTTAAACATTCCGATCTAATCAACAAACACCCAAAATTTTGCTATTTCCTCAACACTTGAACTTAGTTTAAAAGCATCCATCACATGCCACAATACCAATGGACCAGCCGTAGAAGGGTCAAACCAACGCCTCACATGTTACAGCGCCGAACTACTACAAACCCTAAGGTTTAGAGGTGGTTCAGACGGTCACATAATCGAGTTAAGGTTTTATTCTTCTAGAGGGTCCACCGCGTTACTTGCACGATTTTGAATATTCTTTAACTAAAGAAAAATCCAACACTTGGAAATTTTCCGGCAGGGGAAAAAGTGAGTTATTGATATCCGTTTGAACTTTTTAACACTGTCTAAACTAACATGAAACCGAGCTAGAATTGCGAATACGAAACACTCTGAATTTATAATGCAGTAAATTAACATCACATATAATTTTAGCAAAAATAAACAACACCAAAAGTACCAAAACCCAGAACTTGGAGCACACCACAAACCCCAAACCCTAATCCTTAGCAAAAACCGGGGTCGCCGGAATTGCTGGCCTAGTCGCCGGCCCAGATCCGAGCAGGGGGGTGTGGGTTTTGTGCTATGTTCATATTGCATCGCATACAACACTCTGCAACTGTTTGAAAATTTATTTGACTCCAGAAATTATTCGATAGAAACTAGGGTTTTGTATCGGGTGTTTCGGAGTTGTTTTGGTTTCGTAATCCTACGCTTACCCATCTAATTCTCTAGTTAGGCTCTGATACCACTCTTGGGTTACCTACAACGGAAGCAAGGTTTCGGTGGGCATCATCCATGTCAAGTTAAAAAATTTCCATTATAGATAACCCTAAACCTAGGATCTTTAACAAGAGAATCAAACAAAAGCTAGCATGTTAACACTTTAACATCTAAGAGTTAGGGATTAGAACCTTTGTAGTCCATTCCTTTGCTTCATAAGCACCGTGTTGAGGTCCCTTCGTTGCGATCATCAACTACCCGGACTCCAGAGAGCCTCCATGAAGAGAAAGATGCAACCTTGCTTCCAATCTTCAATAACTAAGATGATCTACCTTGAAGAATCTCAAATCTAAGCTCTTACTTCACTAATCAAGTATTAGAAAAGCAAACACCCTAATTTAAGTGGCTAGAATATATGAGGATGATGAAGTAGGAATTTTGCTCTCTTTTGTTTTCAATTTCTCACAAATTATCATCACAAATCCAAAAGCTAGAAAGCTTTCAAGAGGAGGAAGAAGAAGAAGAAATCCTTTTGTGATGAATAATGAATTATTGTTTTGGTTATAATTGCAACCTTGAGTTAAGAATGAGAGTCTTAACTCTTGTAGAGAATAAACCATAGGTTAAGGGTTTGGGTTGGGTTAAAGAATATCTACTCAAAATATCAAGCTAGATGACAAAAAGGCAAAGCTTCATCAAGCTTCATGAAAGCTTAATCCAAAAGGTAACCCAAAAGCTAACCCAAATCCAAACCCTACCTTGGTTTAAACTCAACAACCATGTTGCATTTGTAACCCTAACATGTTACAATAATATATATCACATATATAATATATATTGTTACAAAAGTAAATAATACAATTAACATATATCGCATATACATCAATGTATTATCCAAGTGAGAAAAGAATCTTTAAGTGAGCTTATATTAGTTAATGTAATGTAATATATCAAATATATAATTATACATTAAATTATAGAATCAACACTTGATCCGATAATCCGGCTATTTTACAAATAACCGACTAATATAACAAGTATCAGTTCATCGAATCAACACTTGATCCGATGACCCGGCTATATCATATATACCGGGCCGATATCACATATCACGAGAATCTAATACGGTATCGCATACACGCATTATTCTCAGTCCCGCACATATCACATATGTGCTCCTACTCCATTTTTCCTGAGCCAGGAAACCTCTGTGTAGGACTCTAAAGAATCGTCAATACGCCGGCAGTAGGTATGATCATATCAAACACCCACAAGCTGCAAGCGGTCAGCTAAACGTAACAGCCACCCAGGTATTGAGCGATCAGAAGATCAGCAAGTAAGCATGTACATTCTACTGTGAATCCAAGCAGTAACACTCCCGTACAGTTCCGTCTCTTCGTCTGATATGTCGCACATCCAGTCTAGGCGTGGTAAACGTCAGACCCTAGTAACCGATATGTCGTGCCGATATGAGGTCCATAACAGTTCGAGAAACTACTGATAACTCTTACCAGTAAATCTCAGCAACCCTGGCCAGGGATTTCCAGTTATAGCCAATCGAACACAGCGCAACATCAACTCCCTATACCGGGAGAGACGAAACCCCTCCTATCGCTCATTGCCTCCAAGTGATTCTGGACTATACCCAAAAGCCACCGTTTTGCACGTTCTCTTGAACGTGGTAAGGTGGAAATTAAAGCACAGAGGGAATCACACAAGACTGTATGACGATCTCGGGTCTACAGACGAACCTGTACCAGTGTCACCAGAGAACTGCCATCTTACGTGAGGTATAATACCATCTGGGAGTTCTCGGCGAGTCCGTCCAGTGTACCCAGTCTCTACTGAGCACCCGCATACATTCTCTGATGTCAAACATCAATGGATATGGGATCATCCATCGCCCATCATATGGGTCGAGAAGCATATACGCTAGTCAACTCTGGTATATCGATGCCCTGTCTCGATACACCCTCGACTAAGAACATTTGAAGGATGTACTTAACGACTACTCTGTCCCCACTAGTATGATATGCATCATAGTCCTGGCAGTCAAGTACTTATCTTAAGGGCTTTATCAACATGTATTATAGAGACAATCAGTGTACATGTTTACATAAAGAGAAACCAGATAGCACACTATCATGTCGAGCAAGAAAGTCCTCCCCATATATGTTCAAGCATTTACTACAATATACATCGCATGTACAGTAATGGCCTCTAGGGCATACATATTACTAACATCAACTATATCCCGGATCAGGTGATACCGCCTCAGAATATGCCTGGATTGATGATGGGACATGGGTTCCTTGGCCAAAGTCGCCGCTCCATTGTTATCGCAATACAAAGGTATTGGATACTCAATGTATGGAACCACTCCAAGTTAATTATGAACTTCTTCATCCAGACAGCCTCTTTGGCTGCTCGTTGGCAGCAATGTATTCAGCCTCCATCGTCGAGTCTGCCACGGTTTCCTGCATGGAACTCTTCCGGCATACCGCCCCTCCATTGAGGGTAATGAAAAATCCCTAGTGCGACTTAGAGTCCTCCTTATCACTCTGGAAGCTCGAATCGGTAAAGGACTCCACTTGGAGTTCTCCGTTACCATACACCAAGAGCATCTCTTTAGTCCTTCTCAAGTACTTGAGAATGCTCTTCAAAGCTGTCCAGTGACTCTCTCCAGGATCTGCTTGATACCTGCTCACTACACTTAGTGAATATGCTACATCGGGTCTGGTACATAGCATCGCGTACATGATAGAGCCTACCGCCGAAGCATAGGGTATCCCTTGCATGCGAGCTCTCTCCAAATCAGTCTTGGAAGACATCTCTTTAGAGAGAGTGGGTCCTGAGATCATGGGTAAAAACCCATGCTTGGATTCTTCCATACTAAACCTCTTTAGTATGGTGTCAATGTATCTGGCTTGGGACAATCCCAGTATCCTCTTAGATCTATCTCTATAGATCTTAATCCCTAAGATGTAGGAGGCATCCCCTTGATCTTTCATTGAGAATCTTTGTGATAAGAAGAGCTTGACCGATTGCAGCATAGGAATGTCATTTCCTATCAAGAGTATGTCATCCACGTAGAATACGAGGAAGGCAACCTTACTCTCTGCCACCTTCTTGTATATACAAGGTTCATCTACGTTTTTGATGAAATCAAACACTTTGACAACGACATCAAAACAGATGTTCCAACTCCGCGATGCTTGCTTTAACCCGTAGATGGATTTAAGTAGCTTGCATACCTTTTCGCTGCTCCCACTGTCTACGAAGCCCTCTGGCTGAGTCATGTACACACACTCTTCCAAATCACCATTCAGAAAGGCGGTTTTAACATCCATTTGCCAAATTTCGTAGTCATGGTATGCAGCAATAGTAAGCATGATCCGGATGGATTTAAGCATAGCCACCGAAGAAAAGGTTTCGTCATAATCCACACCCGGACGTTGACGAAAACCCATTGCAATAAGTCTAGCTTTGAAAGTCTTTACTTTCCTATCTACACCAATTTTTTTCTTGAAGATCCACTTTCTCCCCATAAGTTTTACCCCTTCAGGAGCATCATCCAATGTCCATACTTTATTGGTGTACATGGATTCCATCTCGGATCGCTTTGCATCCAGCCACTTCACAGAGTCCCCAGTCGTGATGGCCTGCTCGAAGCTTGTTGGGTCATCATCCTCCATGATGCAATCATCACTCCCACCATCAATGAGAAAACCGTAGTATCTCTCAGGTAGACAAGAAACCCTACTAGATCGGCGGAGTGGCTGGGGTTCGTTGGGAATTACCGAATCATCTGTTTCGACTAAATCTTCAGTTGCAGTTTGTGCTGCTGGAACTTCTTCAAGCTCTACCTCTTTGCCACTAATTTCTTTGACAAGAAATTCCTTTTCCAAAAAGGTGGCGTATTAAGAAACAAATACCTTTTGTTCCTCATCGTGGTAGAAAATATATCCTTCTGAATTCTTTGGATATCCCACAAATTTGCAAAGAACTGATCGTGCCTCAAGTTTGTCCGGATTTTGCCTTTTGACATAGGCCGGACAACCCCATATCTTAAATCATTTAAAATATGGTCTTTTCCCACTCCATATCTCATACGGTGTTGTATGCACTGATTTAGATGGAACTTGATTTAATAGGTATGCAGCTGTCATAAGCACATAGCCCCAGAAGGAAATAGGTAACTTAGCATTGCTCATCATAGAGCGCAGCTTATCTAATAGGGTGCGGTTCCTCCGTTCTGATACACCGTTGTGCTGTGGTGTATATGGAGGAGTCAACTGAGAGAGAATCCCATTCTCTTTTAGGTATTCCAGGATTTCATTGCTCAAGTATTCACCTCCTCGATCAGATCAAAGGATTTTAATAGTTTTACCCATTTGGTTGTTGACTTCAGACTTATATTCTCTAAATTTCTCAAAAGTTTCAGACTTGTGTTTCATCAGAAACACATGTCCAAATCTAGAGAGATCGTCAGTAAATGTAATGAAGTACGAGGAACCATACCTGGCATGCGTAGACTTGGGACCACATACATCACTATGTATCAGTCCCAAGTGTTCAGTAACTCTTTCTCCGTGTCCACTAAACGGAGTCTTGGTCATTTTTCCTTTGTGACAGGACTGGCAAGTGTCATAAGATGAGAATTCGAACGAATTCAAATAACCATCTCTATGTAACTTAGTGAGTCGTGTCGAATTTATATGACCTAGTCTACAATACCACAAGAAGGATTCGTTCATCTCTGAACTCTTCCTCTTGTGTGTGCTTGTTATGCTTAGAACTGTTGATTGATTTAGAACATAAATGCCATTGCACAACAATACAGATCCAACCAAGTTTTGGTTCAGGAGAATGTTCATAACATTATCCTGTATTACAAAATTATATCCCTCTTTACTTAATAAAGAAATTGATATAAGAATGCATATCAGGGTCGGAATGTAATTGCATTCGTTCAGAATCAATGTGTTGCTACTTGGTAACACTAGATGATATTCGCCAACTGCTTTGGCAGCAACATTTGCCCAATTCCCTACTCTTACTGAATGATCACCTATTCCCAATTCTCTATCTTTCTTTAGCCCATATAACATATTACATATGTGGGATCATGATCCGGTATCTAATACCTAGGACGTAAGGTGAACTGAGAAACAGTTCTCAATAACTAAAACACCCGAAGAAGATGCTTCATCATGCTTATTCTTCATTTGGGCGGCATGGGAAACCGGATATGTCCCTATTCCCTGTTCAGTCTTATAACAATTATAAGAAAGAAAGGAACCAATGTTCCCCAGCACAGTATAACATGCGGGTTCGGTCAATACATCCATATTATTATCTTGATTAAGACGTGTCATGGTCGAGAAGAAAACAGTTTAGCGTATGCTCTTGCAAGATCAGATTGGTTATTATTTTATCTTATCAGGATGGCACCCACTGTTTTTATCAAATCTTCCTTCAAACCCTAAAAGGAAAGACTAGCCGAGATTAATTACACACTACAACTTCGCCAATATTTCAGCTAGGCCTGTGCCGGTACTTTGAGGGAGGTTCCCCGTGCTTTCCCATGGACCTAATTAAAATAAACCTTGTTTCCCCAAGGGCGTAACCCCGTTGACACCTTTCTAGACACCTACTTGATCGGCTAATTGTCCTGTGTAAAACTCTCACAGGAGTAACTCTTACTCGCAGTGGGTATCATGATCCAACTATCACATAGAAGGTATCCAATCTCATTGCAAATTTCAACACTTAAAATTTCCGATAATATTTTGCCCCTAGTACCTTATGAGCTTAACATAGTCAACAAATCATAAGCGCTAGCTAAGTTCACCCGTCATTTCCTTATTGAATTAAACCCACCCGCACGACCCTTAACATAGTCAACAAAGTCGCACGACTACTCTAATCCAATCGTATCTCATGCTTTAGCAGATAAGCACTAATTAGCTACCGCACACTACGCCTTAACATAGTCAACAAACGTAGCACGAATACTAAGTAGTACTTATCTGAAATGAAAGAGGGCTACGATAGGTGTTTCTAAAAACCTTTTGCGTAATGAACTTGATATCGTTGTAGAATCGAGTGAATTTTGAAAAGGAGTGTTTTTTAGGCTTTTACTAGTTTTGCTAAAGAGGTCATTCCGGGTGAAGGGATCTCGGCTCTTTTCTCATCGAATAAGGTGCGGGATATATCACATATATCACTATGCAAAGCAATAAACTCAAAAAGCAATCAAAAGACAAACCGAGTGTTGTAGCATCTGCCAGTTATTTCTAAAGAGGTCACTCCCGGTAAAGGTATCTCGGCTCTTTCCTTATCGAATAAGGTGCGGGATATATCACATATATCACTATGCAAAAAAAGAAACTGTAGCTACCCTTTTTGAAATTTGATTCTACAACATCTTTCAGGTTTCTTTTTCTTTCATTAATCATATTAATGAAGTCCCATCATTTAAGCTTCCTAAGCATCATAGAAAATGAAACGAAAATACAACGTACGCTTATGCCATCCGCATTCGCCACAGTGTCCCGTTATGCACCGTTAGGTTACTTAACTAACGGCATGCCGGGACAGGACTAGCGCAGGTGCAAAACATAATCAACATCTACTATATATCTCATATATAATGTATATCCATTCGTCTTAGAATCCACAATGATCACATCACAGAGCAGCAGAAGAAACATATGAAATATTGGATATACTAGGAGGTCAGTGTTTTATTTTGAGTCTATATAAAACACGGATTCTACGATCGTGATGAATAGCCAAACCCACATCCCTAGACCCCTACGAGAGAGGCAAGCAACCCTACCAATTCTAGAGTTAGGAGACCCGAAATCGAGTCCTCGAGTTGGTCTCCCACTGGACTCTAGAACCCGGTTACTTATGCTCCCCTCCTTGGGTCTATCCTAATGCAGAAAAGTAAATAATATACAACAATGGTGACATCATCCTCAACCTGGAAGTGCCCCAATAAAAGAATATTACATACATTGAATTTTACATGAATGAAAATAAAAACTCTCGCCTAAAATAAAAGCTCCGGCTATTCATAACACGACGATCCAATATAATATATACAGCAACACATAACAACACATATCATCAACGTAGGTAAATATGCGTATCCCAATTGTCGTTAACATATAGCAACGAAACCGGCGATACACCACATATTACACTTACGGTCGCAGAAAAAGCTAGACGATGTTAAACATTCCGATCGAATCAACAAACACCCAAAATTACCCAAAAAGGTCAACACTTGAGCATAGTTTAAAATTATGCAGCACATGCCACAGTACCAATGAACCAGCCGTAGAAGGGTCAACCAAGGCCTCACATGTGGCACCGCTGAACCACGGTTCTGACGGTCACATAATCTAGTTAGGGTTTCGTTCTTTTAGAGGGTCCATCGAATAACTGGCATGATCCTTGAATGATTTTTAACTACGGAAAAAATCCAACACTTGGGAAATTTTCCGGCAAGGGTTAAAGCGGGTATTTGATATCTGATTGAACTTTTTAACACCATCTAAAATAACCCGAAAACAGTTAGAATTACGACTATGAAACACTCCGAGTTTCCATTTCAGTAAGTTAATCATCACATGAAAAAGTAGAAAAAACAAATAACACCTGAAACACAAAAACACAGAGAACAGAACATGAAAAAAATTTAGGACCAAAATGCCACACTGGGGCTGGCGTACTCGGAAAAACCCCTCATCTGCTCGGCCAAAATCCGAGCAGTTGCCTACAAATTTCTTTCATGTTCTTATTTTCTCTCAAATCTGATTCTGCAGTTGTTTGAAAAAATTTTATAGCTCATATAAAAATCGATAGAAACAACGTTCTGAT
The DNA here is from genome assembly GCA_030015575.1 of Agapanthus africanus. Taxonomy (NCBI): domain Eukaryota; kingdom Viridiplantae; phylum Streptophyta; class Magnoliopsida; order Asparagales; family Amaryllidaceae; genus Agapanthus; species Agapanthus africanus. The sequence continues at coordinate 380,226,350 of CM057337.1, read as the reverse complement.
GTAAGTTTCGAAATTGTTTCCGTTTCGTAATCCTACACAAGCCGTCTAATTCTCTAGCTAGGCTCTAATACCACTGTAGGGTTCCTATGAACGACAGCAAGGTTTCGGGTGGCATCGTCCATGCCATTTTCAAAATTTTTCTGTTTTAAAGAAACCTAAACCAGAATCGATAACTAGAGAATCATACGAAACACAAAGTAAATTACTTTATATCTAAGTGTTTGCGGAATACAACCTTTGTAGACCGGTCCTTCGCTTCTAAAGCTCCGAGTTGAAGTCCCTTCGCCGTGATCCAAGTCCTGGACTCTTGCACGGCTTCTCAAGGTGAAAAGAACGATCTTGCTTGAAGTCTTCGAGGCCGAAAATGATCTACGTCGAGGAGACACTAACTCAAGCTGCTACTTCACTAATTGAGAGATTAGTGAAGCTAACACCCTATACTAAAATGCTAATCCAGTAGAGGATGATAAAATAGGAAGTGGGCTCACTTTAGTTTTATTTTTCTCACAATATTTTCTCTCTTTAGAAAACCCTAGCAAGCTTTAGCTCAAGGAAGAAGAAGATGAGCTCAAGAGATGAGAATGAACTAATGAGGTGAGAGAAATAACCATTGGTGAGTTTGTATCATATACTCACTTATGTAGAGACATAACCATAGCTTAATTATAATGGTTAGGTTAATATATATCTTAAGTAAAACAAAACTAGTGGACTTAGTCAAAGCATCCACAAGCTTCTACAAGCTTCATGCATTTGGCTAATAATCCACTAATTTGGAATTACTTTAAATACTAAAACCCAACATTATAATTAGTATGGTGTAAATCTCATACACCCATATAGTGTGTATCAATAACCATGATACAAAATAAAACACAATTAATATATATCACATATATTTTAAGTGCGCACATGTAAGAATAATAAATGCTTAAGTGAGCTAATATATGTTAATGTAAATTAGTATATCAAATATACAATTATACACTAAACTATCAGATCAACTCTTGATTTAATAATCCGGCTATATCATACATAACCGACTAATATTAAATGTGCCAACTTATCGAATCAACACTTGATTCGATAACCCGGCTATATCACAAATAACCGTCCGATATAAATATCGCGAGAATAGAATACGGTATCACATGCTCGCATTATTCTCGGTCCCGCACTTATCACATATGTGCTCCTACTTCGTTTTGCCTGAGCCACTAAAACCGCTATGTAGGACTCTAAAGACTCGTCAATACGCCGGCAGCAGGTGATGATCACATAAAGCACCCACAAGCCGTCAGCGGTACTAGCTGGACGTAACGGCTACCTGGGTATTGAGCGATCAGAAGATCAACAAGAAAGCCCGCTCTAGCTCCTCTAAAGCCTGTCAGTAACACTATCGTACAGTCCGGTCTCTTCGTCTGATATGTCGCATATCAAGTCTAGGGGTGATAAACGTCAGTCCCCAATAACCGATAAGTCATGCCGATATGGGACTCATAACGGGTTGAGAAACTACTGATAACACTTACCAGTAAATCACTAAAACAGCCCTGGCCAGGGACTTCCCTGTTATGGCCAATGGAGCACAGCGCAACATAAACCCCTAATACCGAGAGAGACGAAACCCCTCCTATCGCTCATTGCCTCCATGTGACTCGGGACTGTACCCAAAAACCACCGTTTTGCACATCTTCTTGAACATGGTAAGGTGCAAATCAAATTACGGTGGGAATCACACAAGACTCTATGACGATCTCGGGTCTATAGACTAACCTGTTCTAGTGTCACCAGAGAACTGCTATCTGACGATAGGTATAATACCAACTAGGAGTTCTCGGCGAGTCCATCCAGTATACCCTGACTCCACTGAGCACCCGTATACCATTTCTGATGTCAAACACCAATGGATATGGATCATCTATCGTCCATCACATGGGTCGAGAAGCATATACGCTAGTCTACTCTGGTATATCGATGCCCCATCTCGATACACCCATGACTAGGAACATTAAAGGATGAACTTGTAGACTACCATGGCCCAACTAGTATGATATGCATCATAATCCTGGTAGTCAAGTACACATCCTAAGGGCTTTACCAACATGTAACCATAAGACTGTAAGAGACAAGTATACATGTTAAGATAAAAGAGCAACCAGATAGCATACTATCATGTCGAGCAAGAAAGTCCTCTCTATATATGTCCAAGCATCGACTATAATATACATCGTATGTACAATAATGTCCTATAGGGCATACATACAACTAACATCTTTTGCGGCATCGCTTGCAGCAATGTATTCAGCCTCCATCGTCGAGTCTGCGATGGTATCCTGTCTGGAGCTCTTCCAACACACTGCCCCTCCATTTAAGGTAAACACAAAACCCGAGACAGACTTGCTGTCGTCCTTATCAATCTGGAAGCTTGAATCGGTAAAGGACTCGACCCTGAGGTCTCCATTACCGTAAACAAGGAAGTTCTCCTTAGTCCTTATCAGGTACTTGAGAATGTTCTTCACTGCTGTCCAATGGTTCTCACCTGGGTCTGACTGATACCGGCTCACCACGCTTAGCGCGTAAGCTACATCTGGTCTTGTATATAGCATCGCATACATTATAGATCCTACCGCCGAAGCGTAGGGTATAGTGCTCATGCGAGCACACTCCTCGTCAGTCTTGGAAGACATCTACTTGGAGAGGGTGATTCCATGCAATGCGGGTATATTACCGCGCTTGGAATCTTCCATACTAAATCTTTTTAGTACGGTCTCTATGTACCTGGATTGCGAAAGTCCCAGTAATCTCTTAGATCTATCTCTGTAGATCTTGATCTCCAGAATGCAGAGGCATCACCCAGGTCTTTAATGGAGAACCGTTGTGACAAGAATAGCTTGACCGATTGTAGCTTAAGAATGCTATTTCCTATCAAAAGAATGCCGTCCACGTATAAGACTAGGAGTACGACTGTTCGTCCTACAATCTTCTTATAAGTACAAGGCTCATCCTCATTCTTGATGAAGTCAAATTCCTTGACTATTTCATCAAAATAGATGTTCCAGCTCCGCGATGCCTACTTTAATCTATAAATGGATTTAAGCAACTTGCACTCCTTCCCGCTGCTCCCACTGTCTACAAAGCCTTCTGGCTGATCCATATAAATGCACTGTTCCAAATTGCCATTTAGAAAAGTTGTTTTTACGTCCATATTCCAGATCTCATAGTCATGGAAGGCAGCAATGGTAAGTAGGATCCGAATGGATTTAAGCATAGCCACTGGAGAAAAGGTTTTCTCGTAGTCCACACCTGGTCTTTGACGAAAACCTTTTGCAACGAGTCTAGCCTTATAGGTTTTCACCTGCCCATCTACACCAAATTTCCTTTTGTAGATCTATTTGCATCCAACGGGTTTTACCCCAGGTGGAGCAATATCCAAGTTCCACACTTTATTGGTCTCCATTTCGGATCCCATAGCATCTAGCTACTTATCAGAGTCCCTACAGATAATGGCCTGCCTGAAACTGGTAGGGTCATCTTCTTCCAAGATGCATTCCTCTCGATCCCCGTCTATGAGAAAACCGTAGTATCTCTCGGGCGGATGAGAAATCCTACCAGATCTACGAAGTGGCTGAGGTTCGTCTGGGATTACTGAATCTAGTGGTTTCTCTAAATCTTAGGTTACATTTTGTGGTTCATGGATTTCTCCCAGTTCTACCGTACTCCCACTATTTTCTTTTGAAAGAAACTCCTTTTCTAAAAAGGTAGCATGGCGAGATACAAACACCTTATGTTCCTCAGTGTTGTAGAACAGATATCCTAGTGAATCCTTATGATATCCCACAAATTTACATAGGACTGAACGTTCCTGAAGCTTGTCCAGTTTCTGTGCTTTCACATAGGCTAGACAACCCCATATCTTAATAAATTTAAGACATGGTTTCTTACTACTCCATATTTCATATGGATTCTTAAAAACAGATTTGGACGGAACTTGATTTAAAAGGTATGCCGATGTCTGAAGCACATGTCCCCAGAATGAAAGAGGCATCTCGGCAGTACTCATCATGGAGCGAACCATATCAAATAGGGTACGATTCCTCCACTCTGATACACCGTTGTGCTGTAGTGTGTAAAGAGAAGTAAGCTGAGAGAGAATTCCATTCTCTTTTAAGTAATCTAGGAATTCCGTTCTTAAGTACTCCCCTCGCCTATCAGATTGGAGGATCTTGATACTTTTGCCAACCTTGTTCCCTACTTCGTTTCTGAATTCTTTGAATTTCTCAAAAGAATCAGATTTGTGTTTCATATGATATACATATCCGAATCTTGAGAGATCGTCAGTGAATGTGTTGAAGTACGAGTACCCATCCCTTGCATGTAAAGATATCGGACCACACACATCACTGTGTATAAGTCCCAAGAGCTCTGCTGCTCTTTCTCCATGTCCGGTGAACAGAGATCTGGTCATCTTTCCTTTGAGACAAGACTGACAAGTTCCATAAGATGAAAATTCGAACGTATTCAAGATTCCATTTTTATGTAACTTACTTAATCTTTTCTCTCCAATATGACCAAGTCTACAATGCCACAAGTAGGATTCGTTCATGTTAGTTATGTATATACCCTAGAGGCAATTGTTGTACATATGATGTATATTATAGTGGAAGCTTGGACATATATAGAGAGGACTTTCTTGCTCGATATGATAATATGCTATCTGGTTGCTCTTTGTCTTAACATGTTGACTTGTATTGTGATACTGACTTGCTCTCATATGTTGATAAAGCCCTTAGGATTTGTACTAGACTACCAGGACTATGATGGAGATCATACTAGTGGGGCCAAGGGTAGTCCATGAGTACATCCTATAATTGTTCCTAATCGAGGGTGTATCGAGACAAGGCATCGATACTCAAGAGTAGAGTAGCGTATACGCTTCTTGACCTATATGATGGGTGATGGATGATGCCATATCCATTGGTGTTTGACATCAAAGATGGTATACGGGTGCGCAGTGGAGACTAGGTACACTGAACGGACTTGCCGGGAACTCCTAGTTGGTATTATAGCTATCGTTAGATAGCAGTTCTCTGGTGACACTGGTACAGGATAGTCTGTAGGCCCGAGATCGTCATAGAGTCTTGTGTGATTCGTACTGTGCTTTTATTTCCACCTTACCACGTTCAAGAGAATGTGCAAAACGATGGCTTTTGGGTACAGTCCTGAATCACATGGAGGCAATGAGCGATAAAGGGGGTTTCGTCTCTCCCGGTTTTGGGGGTTGTTGTTGCGCAGTGCTCGATTGGCTATAACTGGAAGTCCCTGGCCATGGCTGATATGGAGATATACTGGTAAGTGTTATCAGTAGTTTCTCGACCCATTATTATTCCTCATTTCGACACGACTTAGCGGTTACTGTGGTTTGACGTTCACCACCGCTGGACTGGATATGCGACATATTAGTTGATGAGACCGGACTGTACGGTAAGTGTTACCAGTTGGCTCGATGGGAGTTTTGACAGGTTCGCTTGTTTTTCTTTTGATCGCTCAATACCCGGGTGGCGGTTATGTTTAGCTCACCGCTTGCGGCTTGTGGGTGTTTGATGTGATCATCAGCTACTGCCGGCGTATTGACGAGTCTTAGAGTCCTACACCGGAGTTTCCTAGCTCAGGCGAAAAGATGTGGTGTGCATATGAGATATGCGTGGGAGCTTGATTAAATGCGAGTATATGATACCGTATTTTAATCGGGCATTTTCTATTGGTCGGGTCGTATGAGATATGACCGGTTTATTAAATCAAGTGTTGAATTAATATTGACTTTTATCTCATTTATATAAACCTTTTCTTTATGATGTATGCATGGATATATATACATGTTGATGTGCATGCACACATACATACATACATTTGTATCATGGTTGTTGATATATAGAATATGGCAATGCAAGACTCACATGGTATATAAATATCTTTATATTTATTAGATATTGAGAAAAAGAAAAATGATTTAAATCATGGTTGACTATTCTTTACTTGACCTAAGTTGAAACATGGTTCGATTTCATTTGTTCTTTAACTCACATACAAAAATATCTAGATATTTATTAATCATAGTTTGGCATGAGATATTTATCTTTGATATTTATTTTTCTATGCTTAGAATTATCATTATCACAAATGAGCTCAAGCTTGCCATCTTCTTGTTCCTCATCTCTCATGCTCTCTTGAGATTTCCAGTGAGTAAGTGAGATAAAAAGAAAGGGTTTTGAAGTGAGAAAACAAACCGCATCATCATTCTATACTCGTTTAGCCCATTAGTTTAGAGTGTTAGCTCCACTTCCTCATTGATCAAGTGAAGCAAGGAGCTTTGAGCAAAGGGACTTCGGGTGGATCATCATGGACTTGGAAGGTCTCTAGCAAGCCGTTTCAATTTCTTAAGGATCCAACAAGTCAAGAGAAGAGGTCTACAAAGGTTGTATTCTCTACACATATTGTTAGACACTAGATAAGTATGTGATACTTTATGTTGTTATCCTAGTTTTCTTATTCGATTCATGGTTAGGATTGATTAGCACCCCCTAAATTTTTGATATAGCATGTATGATGCAACCCTAACCCTAGGCATGGTGCTACAGAATCCCTACATTGGTATCAGAGCTTAGCTAGAGAATTAGATGGATTGTGTAGGATTACGAAACCGAAACAACTCCGAAACACCCATTGCAAACTCTAGTTTCTGTTGAAAATTTTCAGGTGTCAAATTTTTTTTAAACAGTTGCAGAATGTTGTAGGTGATGCAACATGAACAATGTAGAAAATTCAACCCCCCTCACCCATTTTTGGCCGGCCACTCTTGTTGAAAATCCGGCCTGCTCGTCCAGTTTAGGGGATTCAGGGTCGAAATTTTTACATTGTTCCAGTCTCTGGGGTTTGGTAATTTAAGGGTTGTTTGTTTTTGCTAAATTTGCATATGATGTTATCTTTTTACAAAGGCAATTCGGAGTGTTTCATATTCATAATTCTAGTTTGTTTTTGGGTTAATTTAGACGGTGTTAAAAAGTTCGAACGGATATCAAATACCCACTTTAACCCTTGCCGGAAAATTTTCAAGAGTTGGATTTTTCCTTACTTAAAAAACATTCAAATATCGGTTAAGTGATGCGGTGGACCCTCTAGAAGAACGAAACCTTAACTCCATTCTGTGATCGTCAGAACCGTAACTAAACCTTAGGGATTGTGGTGGTTCAGCGGTGCCACAGGTGAGGCATTGGTTGACCCTTCTACGGCTGGTTCATTGGCATTGTGGCATGTACTGAGTGTTTTTAAACTACGCACAAGTATTGAGCTTTTGGGAAATTTTAGGTGTTTGTTGATTCGATCGGAATGTTTAACGTCGTCTAGCTTTTTCTGAAATGTGATACAATATGTGGAATTCGTATAGTTAGGCAGGAAATCCGTAATATGTGATATTTTGGGTTTATGATGTCTAAGGTGATTGTGGATTCCAAATGTTGTAGTTTTTCACTTTCTTTTCTGCGACCGTAAGTGTAATATGTAGTGTATCGCCGGTTTCGTTGCTATACGTCAACGGCAATTGGGATACGCATAATTACTTACGTTGATGACATGTGATTTTATATGTTGCTGTGATATGTCATATTGTATCATCGTGATTTGAACAGTTGGGGGTTTTATGTGAGATGAGAGTTTTTCATTTTCATTCATTGTATGTAATATTATTTTATTGGGGCACTTCCGGGTTGAGGATGATATCACCAATGTATATTATTTACATTTCCGCATTAGGATAGACCCAAGGAGGGGAGCACAAGTAACCGGGTTCTAGGGTCCAGTGGGAGGCCATCTCGAGGAGTCGAGACTGGGTCTCCTAACCCTAGAATTTGTAGGGTTTCTTGCCGCTATCGTAGGGGTCTAGCGATGTGGGTTTGGATATTCATCACGACCGTAGAATCCGTGTTTTATACAGGCTCAAAATAAAACACGGACCTCCTAGTATATCGAATATTTCATATGTTATCTTCTGCTGCTAATATTCTTTGATGTGATCTTTTTATATGCATGAGGCGGATGATTTATTATTGTATATATGATATATAACAAACGTTGCTTATGTTTTGCACCCGCGCAAGTCTCGCCCCGCTATGTCGTTAGTTAAGTAACCTAACGGTGCATAACGAGACACTGTGGCGAATGCGGATGGCATAAGCATACGTTGTATTTTCGTTTCTTCTGTGATGCTTAGGAAGCATACATGATGGGACTTCATTAATAAGATTAATGAAAGATAAAGAAACCTGAAAGATCGAAATTTCAAAAATAAGGGTAGCTCTAGTTTTTGCTTTGCATAGCGGTATTCCTTGTAGAATATCCAGCACCTTATTCGATAAGGAAAGAGCCGAGATCCCCTCACCGGGAATGACCTCTTTAGTGAAACTAACAGATGCTACAACTCACTCAGTTTTGTTTTTGATTGCTTTTGTAATTCTTGCTTTGCATAGTTGTATTTATGAAATATCCTGCATCTTATTCGATAAGGAAAGAGCCGAGATCCCTTCACCGGGAGTGAGCTCTTTAGCAAAACTACTAAAAGCCTAAAAAATACTCCTTTTCAAAAATCACTTGTTTCTACAACGATATCAAGTTCATTACGCTCATGGTTTTCTTAAAAAGCCGCGTAGCCCTCCGTCATTTCAGATTAGGACTAAGTAGTATTCGTGTTACGTTTGTTGGTCTTCGTCAAGGCGCAGTGTACGGTAGCTGATTAGTACTTATTTGTTTATAGCATGAGATGCGATTGGATTAGGATAGTCGTGCGACTTTGTTGGCCTTCATCAAGGGTCATGCGTGTGTGTTTAATTCAATCAAGAAATGTACGGGTTGAACTTGACTAGCGGCCTATGGTTTGTTGGCCTTCGTCAAGGTCATAGGTTGCTAGGGGTAAAAGAATTATCAGGAATTTCAAGTGTTGAAATTTTTAATGAGATTGCATATCTTCTTTGAGATAGTTGGATCCCGATACCCACTGCGAGTAAGAGTTACTCTTCGCAGAGTTTTACACATAACAATTAGCCGATCAAGTAGGTGTCTAGAAAGGTGTTAACGGGGTTATGCTTCTGGGAAAACGAGATTTATTTTAATTAGGTCCGAGAAAAAGCATATGGAACCTACCTTAAAGTACCAACACTGGCCTGGCTGAAAGATTGGCGAACTTGTATGGTGTAATTAATCCCGGCTAGTCTTACCTTTTAGGGTTTGAAGGAAGATTTGATAAAAACAGTGGGAGCCATATTGATTAGATAAGATAATAACCAATCTAATCTTGCAAGAGCATACGCTAAAGTGTTCTCTTCTTTCTCTCTTCTATCGTTTTAAAAATAAATAAATAAAAAAACTAAATAAATAAAATTCCTTTATATGAATTTTCTGATAATCGGTAAATAAACCGTATTTTCCGTAAAACTCAAATATAATTATTTTTCAATATATATTTAAATACTCCTATTTTAACTATGTAATTGCTATTATTTGGTATTTATTTAGTCACTTATAAATTATTAGTTTACCTAAATATTTTTCCTTAATTAATTATTTCAAATATTAAAATAAGTTTTTAATTATTTCAAATATTAATATAAGCTTTTAATTATACATTAAATTGGTGAAAATTACAAATTGCAATGGGTTAATTTGACAAATGTGAACCATGACATATTAGAATTAAGATTATTGCATTCTCTTCTCTTCTTGAATTGGTTTCAAAATTCTAGACTTTTCTTGGATGGTTTAGAAAAGAAAACTAATTAAATAAAGAAATTATTGAAAAGACTTAATGAGATGATTAATTGGAGAAGTTTCTTCACATTTCTACACACCTCACACTCTCTCCACTCCCATCCCAAACCTGGCCGAAATGGGCAGCCCCCCAATTCCCATTTCTCCATTTCATTTTCCCTTCAAAAATCTCCAAAAATTCATGAAAAATCCAAAATAAAACACCACAAATTCCTAATTTAAATCCTTCCCATTATTCTTGGCATATCTAGCATGGATCTTGGAGCAAAGTTAGCACTTTGGAGGCTATGATTTTCATGTTTGATCTCATGTTAGTAAGGTATAAATCCTAACCTAATGGCTAATTAGTTGTTTAACTAGTTTAATTTAAGCTTTTCATGTAATAAATTGGTTTTTATTTCTAATTTGTGAAATTAAAGAAAGGGTTTGTAAATCAAGTTAGGGTTTTTATAAAGTGTTCATGATTACATGGTGTAGTTAAATTTGCTAAGACATAGAAAACATAATTTTGTTGCTAATTTGTAAATTGTTGTATTTAAATTGTCCTAATTAGGATTTCTGGCTAACTAGGTTTTTATAATATATATATATATATATATAGGTGAGATAACATTCTAGTGAGGGTTTCTATCATTAGATTATGGTTCTAATGAGAAGATTAACATGTTAATAGAATGCAAAACCTAATCTAGGTACTAGTTTGCTAGTTTTCACTTTAAAATTATGCCAATTATGCTAATTTTTCAAACTAGGTTTTTGGAAATTGACTAATTAATTGAGATTAAAATATAATTAGGGTTTCATGATATTATTAACATTATAAATTGTAGTTTAATACTATAGATCATGCAAAATCAAGCTTAGTGGTCCTTTTGTGCATTTTTACTTCGAAATTGTTAAAATTGTATAATATTGCAAACTAGAATTTTGGGTTTAATAAAAACTGTTGAGATTAAATTTTGGTGATGGTTTGTATGACTCAGTTATGATATTTATTGAATATTATGGCCATTAGTTTTGTTAAAAATCAAGTTTCAAATTAAAACGATAATTAAGTGCTTTCTAGGTTTTCGGAAATAAATCGATTTGATTTAATTTTAAGGTTTTGATGATTTAAACCCTATTTTGTATTATAATATGTGAGTTTTGGAACTACGATTTGTACGTTTGTGTTTTATCTCGATCAATCAGCGTTTGTACGCCGATGTCGAGTGTTATTTGGTTCTTTTGAATGAGCAGGTCATAGGTTTTAACCTATGCGCGTTTCGTCCACCGTTTTGGTTTTGTCTACGATTTCGGATTACGATATTATATATTTTTGCGTATAGGTACCTCTTACATGGACTTCGGACGATGAAGAAGTTGATGGCGGCATCGATTTTGTCAGACAAGGACCATGTGAGTAGATGTATATTTACAGGGGAAGTCGGGTGGATGGCGTATAGCACCACCGCAAGCGTAGAGTAAGGATATTATGTATTATTATTAGGAAGTCGGACGTGACCTTAGATTCTTGGTGAGTAGGGTTTGTGTTGGATTAGACTGATTTAGAAAGACTTAACCAGAGGATGATTGCCTTGGAGGGAATTCGTAGGTTTCATGTAGACATACACACACACACATAAACTTGACTTGGTGTATATGTGTGTGTGTGTGTGTGTGTGTGTGTGTGTGTGTGTATAAACAACATGTACATGTGATATGAGAGTATTATATGATACTTGGGGATGTGTCTATATGATCGGGTATGATGCCGTGAGATATTGGATATATGATCGAGATATGAGATGAAATGTGTTACGATATTAACGGATCGTTAGGTAATGAGGAATTATATAAACGATGATATGTGTAGATGGTATTGAAATGAACGATACTCTAGAATAAAACCCAGATCGTATTATGTGACTTAATCACGATATGATACATGACATGATATTTTAGTGGATCATTTGACGATGTATATTTACACAGAAGATGATATTGGAATGTATGCGATTATGGTACAGTACCCTTGATCATGATTTTGTTTGATGATGATACTATACGAATGATGATGTATATGTGATAGTTGACCCGTACCCTGATTTTGGGATGCCGTACGATGGATTTTAACGTACGAGGCATAGATGTGATGATTGATCCGCACTCTTGACTCGAGGAAGTCGTATTATGTACGTGACGCTGTTGAGGCTGGATCGCCGACAACTAGAGATATCGACTAAGACTTTAGGAGGATTCTTCTTACCTTTCGACTAGTTTCTTTAGTTAATCCCTTAGCTGGTTAGGTAGATATTAGTTTAGGCTCGAGTCATACGTATTTTCAAAATTAACGAATCGTACGCATTTTTAAAGACAGCCTGAGGGATACTACGGATTGTTCAAAAGACATATCTTTTCTTAAAAACCCCGTAGCCCCTAATTTTCTAAAAACCACGATTCGTGCTTTATCAAACAACAAACTGTATGACTCGTAATTAGTATGTATTCTCTTGTTGTGCGTTTACTACACATTCACCGTTATGTTTATGTTGTATTCATCGCATTGCATGTTCATACATGTGTTCTTTAACTAATATGAAACTCTGCCGGTTAGGACACCAGCACCATTACCGATGATACACATGTTCCACATACACTTATTTGCCGGCTCACACACATCATCATCGGTAATTGCCATGTCACGCACAGTTTAGAACATATTATCTCATTAATATAATCAGTTAAATGATAGTTCCAATATAATATTAGTGTTATTGCCCTCCATCACTAGTGAGATATGGCATTCATTACTTAGACACTTCATGCATTCATAGATTCATTTGGTTATGCTATATTGTAGCTTTATGCCAGTATTCATGCTTATTGACTCTTGATTCTTGGATTTCAGATTTTCAAGAGATTTCTGCATTTTGGGGAATACCGCAAGAATTTTATAAAACTTTTTATCAATATTTAAAAATAGAAATTTGCGGTTTTCTCATGATGTGATGTGTATACTATCCACCATGTGTTTTCTCGGTTCTTGAGCAGTATCATATACCCTATTCGAGAAGGGGGATGCACCGTCTGTGGGTGCATGGTGGGCCCGGTATGATACCTCGGGGTAAGAAGATCGCAGATGATGGCGTTGAGCCCGGCATGCGAGCACTACCTACCGGTTATTTGTGACGCGGCGGATATTCGAAGGATACCGACCGTAGTCATATGATTTGATGATATGGGCCGATCCGGACTGCTGGAGCCTGAGATATTGAGATTTGAGATACAGAGATATGAGATTTGAGATACAGTGATATGAGAATGAGATATAGAGATATGAGGTATTGAGAGTTTGAGATTTACATGTTTTGTGTCGATGCTTGACACGGTTTTCCATGTTTTCATTGATGATACTTCCGTTATTTCGGAACATTTTATCATGATAAAAGTAATGATTTCTTATACAGATATATCTAGATTTCATGGTTGATTATTTTACATTCATGATGCTTGCATACTCATTCATATGACATGTTACTACTTAAGGAACTGACACGAGCACTAAGTATTGCACTTACGCATAGATTATTACCCTGTCACTACTAGATGACTAGTGTTATATATGTATATTATTATGACCTAAGAGATCGTCGTGCATGCGATTTCTACTCGGAGATGTCTTCTACTCACGATTTGGCAACTCACCCCCGTTGTGCCAAATTATCTTTCAGGTTCAGATGTACAAGTTTCCTTGGCGGCTTGTTGGCACACCACTTCATTCAGGGTGATTGCTTGGTAGGTTGGTTCACTTTTATCGTGACCGCCGTTGTACATTTATTTATTTCAGTTGTATCTAGTAAGCTTCATCAACTAGACTTGTATTACTTGATAGATTTAGAAGACCGGTTGTTTTTATTTCGACCTTAGAGTCGCACTTGTTTTATTATGGTTTTCTGGTGGATTTGGTTTTCTTTGAGTTTTGAGCCCGCCTTTCGGCGTTGTATAGTATAGTGCATTGTGTGGTTGTATCCGCCATTTGGCGTAGAGCTAGCTCCCGCTTGGGGATGCTTTTTTATTGCTTGTATATATTATTCTTGTTTGTACCCGTTTAGGGCCAGTTTTTACAAAGGAGACTCTGCCAATATTTTTTTTGCGAAAATTTGATAATGCTTTTAAACATGTTTTCCTACACTTCTTCATTTAATTGGTTTAGATTTCTACGCTTCGGCTTGATTAGATTACGTTACGCCTCTAGACGTTTCGTAATTTAAGTGCCGGTCACGTTCCGTACCTTCGGGTCGTGACAAAGTTGGTATCAGAGCGTTAGGTTTTACCTTCTAAGTATAGGATGACCTTTGGTTGATGGAGTAGGTGACTAAAGTAGAGTGACGTACCATGGGTATGTTCCGCGGCATACTTACGATACGCTACTTCGCTTAAGGAGTCTTAGGATGTACATTTCTTTGTACCATATTCTATTCGTTCCTTCGTTCTATCTTCGTCGATATCGAATGGTGGTTCTGTTACCACGGTCGCACGGGAAGAGAGGGCTGCGTCTAGAGATGCGGTCAGCATGATCGTTTCGATATGTCGTTTACTATGTTTTTTTCGGGGACGCGAGCGTCTGATATCAGCACTATAGGATCGGGACACTGCTACAGACCGGCTAGAATGTGATGACCGTTAGTGTATTGTCTATTCTGGAGGATTGAAGCATTGTGTAGCGTGCGGACGAAGGGTATTCACATGTTGTCTAGGCGAAGTTAAAAGGTTCGAACGAATGTCAGAAACCTATTTTCCCAAGTTTAAGGTATTCGGAATAACATGCAGGTAATTCTATGGACCCTCTAGAAGAATGAAACCCTAACTCGACATAATGACCATGAGAACGCCTTTGAACCATAGGGTTTGTGGCAGTTCCACGGTGCCATTGGTGAGGCTTGGGTTTACCCTTCTACGACTGGTCCGCAGGTGCTGTGGCATGTACTGGATATTTTTAAACTGTACTTGAGTGTTGAGCTCTCGGGGAATTATGGGATTCTGATGAATCGATCGAAAATTTTAACGTAGTCCGGATATCATGTGATGGGATACATTACTTGGGAGACTCTAGATATGAGTATAGTTGTTGTAGCACCGTGCATACAGCTACGAAGAGACGAGTTCGAATCAGTCGACACAAAAGAAAAGAGGAGCACATTGACGTCGGTGTTACGAATTATGATTTGGTTATTTAAATTTCATATTTCCGTTGTTTAGATTTTGGTACTTTGAGGATTTCGTTTTATGATTGGTATTTCCTACGTGCACATTCATTGCACTCGATTAGTGTTCTTTGTATCAGTTGTTTTGATCTTCGTTTTGTGCATACCCATTGCACCTGATTTGATTCTTATATACATTATGAGATGTTTGTTTTTGATTTCATACACATGGATTTAATTGATTTGATTTCGTCTATATGGGTTGCACATGATTTTGGGATTACGCTTTCGGTATAGTTTTCATGCATTGTTCGTACTTCGATTTGGTTTTGTGCACACAGATGCATGTGGTTGTAAGTTTATCTATCGCGGTATACTTGATTTTGATTCGGTGTATGTCATATAACGCTGATTTTGATTTTGATATTCGATTTATGTTTTCGTGCACCATGTGCACTCAATTGAGATTCTTGCGCACACTTGGCGCACATGATGCGATTTTGTGCACACCAGATGACTAAATTGGGGTTTTGTGCAGATTAGATGCACCTAATATTGTTGTCGTGCACGCCCGTTGCACTTGACAGATGTTTTTTTTGTGCACACCTGTTGCACTCAGTTCGTTTCTGTGCATATTCGTGGCATCTGTATTTAGTTTCGATTTTCATGCACCGGACGCACGTGGTATTTTGTATGCTGTAATTGAGATTGATTTCATTTTGAGCAGTACGTTTTTATGATATTTACTATTTGGTTTAATAATCGAGCAGGACTGTTCCGAGACCAGTACCTAGGTGTTTTTGCTTGCTTCTCTATTCAGATGTTTGGACGATTTTACTACGATGAGCACTATATACAAGTTATAGTTTTGATGTATATCATATTGGTTTTTGTATTGAACTTTGACATTGTATTTTCACCATAACTCCGATGACTACGTTATGCTTGACGGAGTTTTGATTTAGAGTTATGTACTTGTTTTTCATGCGCATGCATTGCGCTAAGATGTGTTTTATGTAATTATGATTTCGGAGCCAGGACGATTTGAGTGTTTTGCTAAATGTTTTAGTATTTGAGGGGAGTTTTAATTTAAATTCGGGGACCGAATTTCTTTAAGAGGGGAAGGTTGTGACGTTTTAAAAATAAATAAATTAATTAATTAAATAAATAAAAATCCTTTAAGAGAATTTTCTGATAATCGGTAAATAAACCGTATTTTCCGTAAAACTCAACTATAATTATTTTTCAATATAAATTTAAATACGCCTAATTTAACTATGTAATTTCTAGTATTTGGTATTCATTTAGTCACTTATAAATTATTAGTTTACCAAAATATTTTTCCTTAATTAATTATTTCAAATATTAATATAAGCTTTTAATTATAGATTAAATTGGTTCAAATTACAAATTGCAATGGGTTAATTTGACAAATGTGAACCATGGCATATTAAAATTAAGATTGTTGCATTCTCTTCTCTTCTTTAATTGGTTTCAAAATTCTAGACTTTTCTAGGATGGTTTAGAAAAGAAAACTAATTAAATAAAGAAATTATTTAACAGACATAATGAGATGATTAATTGGCGATGTTTCTTCACATTTCCACACACCTCACACACTCTCCACTCCCCTCCCAAACCTGGCCGAAATAGACAGCCCCGCCAATTCCCATTTCTCCATTTCATTTTCCCTTCAAAAATCTCCAAAAATTCATGAAAAATCCAAAATAAAACACCACAAGTTCCTAATTTAAATCCTACCCATTATTCTTGGCATATCTAGCATGGATCTTGGAGCAAAATTAGCACTTTGGAGGCTATGATTTTCTTGTTTGATCTCATGTTAGTAATGTATAAATCCTAACCTAATGAATAATTAGTTGTTTAACTAGTTTAATTTAAGCTTTTCATGTAATAAATTGGTTTTTATTTCTAATTTGTGAAATTTAAAAAAGGGTTTCTAAATAAAGTTAGGGTTTTTATAAAGTGAACATGATTACATGGTGTAGTTAAATATGATAAGATATAGAAAACTTAATCTAGTTGCTAATTTCTAAATTGTTGTATTTAAATTGTCCTAATTAGGATTTTTGGCTCACTAGGTTTTTATAAAATATATATAGTTGAGATGACATACTAGTGAAGGTTTCTATCATTAGATTATGGTTCTAATGAGTAGATTAACATGTTAATAAAATGCAAAACCTAATCTAGTTACTAGTTTGCTTGTTTTCACTTTAAAATTATGCTAATTATGCTAATTTTTCAAACTAGGATTTTGGAAATTGATTAATTAATTGAGATTAAAATATAATAGGGTTTCATGACATTATTAACATTATAAATTGTAATTTAATACTTTAGATCATACGAAACCAACCTCAGTGGTTGTTTTGTGCATTTTTACTTTGAAATTGTTAAAATTGGATAATATTGCAAACCGGAATTTTGGGTTTAATAAAAATTGATGAGATTAAATTATGGCGATGCTTTGTATGACTTAGTTATGATATTTAGTGAATATTATGGCCATTAGTTTTGTTAACATATCATGTTTCGAATTAAAACGGTAATTAAGTGCTTTCTAGGTTTTCGGAAATAAATCGATTTGATTTAATTTTAAGGTTAAGATGATTTAAACCCTATTTTATATTATAATTAGTGAGTTTTGGAACTACGATTTGTACGTTTGTGTTTTATCTCGATCAATCGGCATTTGTACGCAGATGTCGAGGGTTATTTTGTTCTTTTGCATGAGCGGGTCATAGGTTTTAACCTATGTGCGTTTCGTTCGCCGTTTTTGTTTTGTCCGCGATTTCGGTTTGCGATATTATATATGTTTGCGTATAGGTACCTCTCACATAGACTTCGGACGATGAAGAAGAGGATGGCGGCATCGATTTCGTCAGACAAGGACCATGTGAGTAGATGTATATCTATGGGGGAAGTCGGGTGGATGGCGTATAGCACCCCTGCAAGCGTAGAGTAAGGATATTATGTACTATTATTAGGAAGTCATACGTGACCTTAGATTCTTGGGGAGTAGGGTATTATTGAAGATTTTAAGTTGGATTAGACTGATTTAGAAAGATTTAACCAGAGGATGATTGCCTTGGAGGGAATTCGTAGGTTTCATGTAGACACACACACGCACACACATAAACTTAACTTGGTGTATATGTGTGTGTGTGTGTAGGAATGTGTGTAGGTATACACATACACACACAGCGTATACATGTGATATGAGGGTATTATATGATACTTGGGGTTGAGTCTATATGATCGGGTATGATGCCGTGAGATATTGGATATATGATCGAGATATGAGATGAAATGTGTTACGATATTAGCGGATCGTTAGGTAATGAGGAATTATATAAACGATGATATGTGTTGATGGTATTGAAATGAACGAGACTCTAGAATAAAACCCAGATCGTAATATATGACTTAATCACGATATGATATATGACATGATATTTTAGTGGATCATTTGACGATGTATATTTACACAGAAGATGATATATGTTGATGATATTGGAATGTATACGATTATTGTACAGTACCCTTGATCATGATTTTGTTTGATGATGATACTAAACGAACGATGATGTATATGTGATAGTTGACCCGTACCCTGATTTTGGGATGCCGTATGATGGATTTTACCGTACGAGGCATAGATATGATGATTGATCCACACTCTTGACTCGAGAAAGTCATACTATGTACATGACGCTGTTAAGGCTGGATCGCCGGCTACTAGAGATATTGACTGAGACTTTCGAAGGATTCTTATTACCTTTCGACTAGTTTCATTAGTTAGTCCCTTAGGTGGTTTGGTAGATATTAGTTTTGGCTCGAGTCATACATATTTTCAAAACTAACGAATCGTGCGCATTTTTAAAGACTGCCTGAGGGATATTACGGATTTTTCAAAAGACATATCTTTTCTTGAAAACCCCGTGGCCCCTAATTTTCTAAAAACCACGATTCATGCATTTTCAAACAACAAACTGTATGACTCATAATTAGTATGTATTCTCTAGTTGTGCGTTTACTACACATTCACTGTTATATTCATGTTGTATTCATCGCATTGCATATTCATACATATGTTTCTTTAGCTAATATGAAACTCTGCCTGTTAGGACACCAGCAACATTACCGACGATGCGCATGTTCCACATATACTTATTTGCCGGCTCACACAAATCATCATCGGTAATTGCCATATCACGTACACTTTAGAACATATTATCTTATTGATATAATCAGTTAAATGATAGTTCCAATATAATATTAGTGTTATTGCGCTCCTTCACTAGTGAGATATTGCATTCTTTACTTTGACACTTCATGCATTCATACATTCATTTGGTTATGCTATATGGTGGCTTTATGCAGGTATTCTTGTTTATTGACTCTTGATTCTTGGATTTCGTATTTTCATGAGATTTCTGGATTTTGGGAAAACCGCAAGAATTTTATAAATCTTTTTATCATTATTTAAAAATAGAAATTTGCGGTTTTCTCATGATGTGATGTGTGTGCTGTCCACCATGACTTTTCTTGGTTCTTGAGCAGTATCATATACTCGATTCGAGGAGGGGGATGCACCGTCTGCGGGTACTTGGTGGGCCCGGTATGGTACCTCGGGGCAAGAAGATCGCAGTGTAGGGTTCCTAGGCACTCTCAAGAGGTCTCACAAGGCATCAACCATGCCAATTTCAAATTTTACGGGTGCCGAGAAACCCTAATACGGATCGTTAACTAGAGTTTAGGCGAATCTACGAGCTAGTTAACAACTTAACTAAAGTGTAAACGGAAATACAACCTTTGTAGATCCGGTGCTCCACCTCCAAAGCTCCGTGATGATGTCTCCTCGCTGTCCAAAACGGATCTTGGGCTCTAGCGTCGGCTTCATCGGAGAAAAAGCGGGCTAGGTCATCGACGACGTGCCGAAGATGATCTACGTCGAGGCATCACAAGATCAAGCTCCTACTTCACCAAGCCATGGAAACTTGTGAAGGAAACACCCTATACTACTTAGCAAGAGGTAGAGGATGAAGAAATAGGAAGTGGGTTCACTTTAGAATTGGATTTCTCACTCATTTCATCAAGTCACCATTGATGAAGTCAAGCTTTCTTCTTTGTAAAGATGAAGAAGAGGAAGAAGATGAATATGATAAGTTTCTTATTTAAAAATGAAACTAATATGAATACTTATCATATACTAACCATGGTCAAGTGTAGAGAATGAATCATGGTTAAGTGGAATGGTTAGGGTTAAGCAAGAGACAAATGTGGTCAAACTTTCAACACTTCATGAAGCTTCATGAAAGATACAAAGAAAGCCACCAAAATAATTTATCCTTTTAATTTCCAAAAAGAATAAATAAAAAAGAGAATGAAAATGAAAACCCTAACCATTACACAACCATGGTTTAATCTTTACACAAACCCTAGTGAGCATGTATCATCAAACATGATACAAACTTGTGTACAAAAGTATATCACATATACAATGTGCACAAACCAAGTGAGAAAATCCATTTATAGTGAACCAATACTAGTTAATGCAAAGTAATATATCAAATATATAATTATACATTAAATCATTAAATCAACACTTGATTTAACGATCCGGTCATATCGCATATAACCGACTAGTATCCTATGTATCGGCTTACCGAATCAATCCTTGATTCGATAACTAGGTTATATCGCATACAACCATTCGATACATTCATCGCGAGAATTAAATACGGTATCACATACACGCATTATTCTCGGTCCCGCACATATCTCATATGCGCTCCTATTTCGTTTCGCTTGAGCCAGGAAACCTCTGTGTAGGACTCTAAAGACTCGTCAATACGCCGGCAGCAGGTGATGATCATATCAAACACCCACAAGCCGCAAGCGGTCTGCTAAACGTAACGGCCACCCGGGTATTAAGCGATCAGAAGATCGACGAGCAAGCCCGCTCACACTCCGGTGAATCCAACCAGTAACACTTACCGTACAGTCCGGTCTGATTGTTTGATATGTCGCATATCTCGCCTAGGGGTGGTAAACGTCAGACCCCAATAGCTCGATAAGTCATGTCGATATGAGGTCTATAACAGTTCGAGAAACTACTGGTAACACTTACCAGTAAATCTCAGCAACCCTGGCCAGGGATTTCCGGTTATAGCCAATCGAACACAGCGCAACATCAACTCCCTATACCGGGAGAGACGAATCCCCTCCTATCGCTCATTGCCTCCATGTGACTCGGGACTGTACCCAAAAACCACCGTTTTGCACGCCCTCTTGGATGTGGTAAGGTGGAAATCAAAGCACAGTGGGAACCACACAAGACTCTATGACGATCTCGGGTCAACAGACTACTCTGTACCAGTGTCACCAGAGAACTGCCATCTGACGTAAGGTATAATACCATCTGGGAGTTCTCGGTGAGTCCGTCCAGTGTACCTAGTCTCCACTGAGCACCCGTATATCATCTCTGATGTCAAACACCAATGGATATGGGATCATCCATCGCCCATCTGTATGGGTCGAGAAGGTATACGCTAGTCTACACTGGTATATCGATGCCCCGTCTCGATACACCCACGACTAGGGACCATGAAGGATGTACTTATGGACTACCATGTCCCCACTAGTATGATCTGCATCATAGTCCAGGTAGTCAAGTACACATCCTAAGGGCTTTACCAACATGTAACAGAGAGACAAACAGTATACACGTTAAGGTAAAGAGTAACCAGATAGCGTACTATCATGTCGAGCAAGAAAGTCCTCCCTATATATGTCCCAGCATCCACTACAATATACATCCTATGTATAGTAATGGCCTCTAGGGCATACATATAACTAACAATCTCCCACTTGCACTAGGGCCATCTGTAGCAGTGGTTGTAGTATCTCATACTCAACCATCCCATAAAAGTCTCTCTCTGGGAACAGGCCTTTGTGTGTGGATCCGCTGTGTTGTCCTCTGAGTCTACTCTCCTAACCTCGATCACCCTGGAGATCAATCATCTCCATGATCAGGTGACACTGCCTTAGAATATGTCTGGATCACTGATGGGACCGGCGTTCCTCGGCATAAGCCACAACTCCATTGTCTCACAATGGTAGGAACGTAGTTCATCTCATGAACCAATATACATCCAGACTGCCTCTTTGGTAGCATCTTAAGTAGCGATGTATCGAGCCTTTATCGTCTAGTATGCCACGGTATCTAGGTTGGAACTCTTCCAACATACCGTCCCTTTACTGAGGGTAAAGACAATGCCTGTGACTGACTTTCAGTTGTTTTTATCACCCTGGAACCTTTCCAGTGATTCTCCTCAGGATCGTTTGATACCATCTCACTACAACTAGTGAGAATCCTAACATCCAATTAGATCTATCTCATAGATCCAAAACCTAGGATTTATGGGGTATCATTTTGATCCTATATGGAGAATCTATGTGATAAACGGAGATTGATCGAGCGTAGCATGGGAAACTCCTTCCCTATCAAGAGTATGTCATCCACGTACTCTACGAGGATCGTCACTATACTCCCTACTACCTTTTTGTTTATACAAGGTTCATCTACCATTTTGATGATGTCAAACTCTTTGACTAACACATCAAAACAGATGTTCCAACTCCGCGATGTCTGCTTTATCCTATAAAGCATCTTTTACACGTTTCCGCTGCTCCCACTGTCTACGAAGCCCTCTGGCTGTGTACTTATAGACGTTTTCTTCTAAAACATCATTTAGAAAAGCAGTCATGGCACCCAACCACCAGATATCGTAGTCATGGTATGTAGCCGTGGCAAGTAGGATCTGGATGGACTTAAGCATAGCCACTTGAAAAGGTTTCATCATTATCCACGCCTGGTTGATGACAAAAACCTTTAACAAGTCTAGCTTTGAAAGTCTCAACTTTTCCATCTACACCAAGTAATCTTCTCAAGATATACTTGCTCCTGATGGGAATTTAACCCTTCAGATATAGCAACCAAAGTCCATACTTTGTTGGTGTACATGGATTCCATCTCAGATCGCTAAGCATCCAGCCATTCTTACAGAGTCCCACTCCTGATGGCCAGCTCGAAATTAGTTGGGTCATCATCTCATGATGCAATCCTCGCTCCTACTGTCATAGAGTAACC
This sequence comes from Agapanthus africanus, assembly GCA_030015575.1. Classification (NCBI taxonomy): domain Eukaryota; kingdom Viridiplantae; phylum Streptophyta; class Magnoliopsida; order Asparagales; family Amaryllidaceae; genus Agapanthus; species Agapanthus africanus. Next base: position 380,203,169 of record CM057337.1, on the reverse strand, counting down.
GAAGTATCTCTCAAGTGGGTGAGGAACCCTACTAGATCGGCGGAGAGGCCGAGGTTCGTTGGTAACTATTGAATTCTTTGGTTCTTTCAAATCATCAGCTGCAGTTTGTATAGCTGGAACATTTCCAGTTCTACATAACAGACCTTGCCTCGAGCTTGTCCGGATTACGCTTTTAGACATAGCCCGGACAACCCCAAACCTTAACCAACTTAAGATATGGGCTTTTCCCTTTCCATATCACATATGAAGCGGTAGACAACTGATTCGATTTGAACCCTATTCAATAGGTATGCAACTTCTCAAGTGCATAACTCCCAAAAAGGAAATAGGTAACTCAGTAGTACTCATCATAGAGCACACCTTATCATATAGGGTGTGATTGCTCCGCCCCGATATACCATCGTGCTATGGTGTATAAGTAGGAGTAATGCTGAGAGAGAATCTCATTCTCCTTTAGAAAAGTCCAAGAATTCCGTGCTCAAGTATTCTCCTCCTTGATCTCATCAAAGGACATAATACTTATACCCGTATTTTGGTTCTTTACTTCTAATTTATATTCTGTGAATATCTCAAAAGGTTCGGACTTGTGTTTCAACAGGAACATATGTCTGAATCTTGCGAGATCATCAGAGAATGTAATGAAGTAAAAAGAACCAGTCCTGGCATGTATAGACAGGGGACCTTTATACATCAACATGTATCATCCCAAGAGTTCACTAACTCTTTCTCTGTTTCCTATAAACAGAGCTGAGGTCATTTTACCTTTGTGACATGAGTCGCAAGTTTCATAAGATGTAAATTCAAACTAATTTAAATATGCATATAAATGTAACTTCAGCCAGTCGGATCGCATTGATATGACCTAGTCTACAATGCCTCAAGAAGAATTCGTTCATTTCTGAACTCTTTCTCTTTTGTGTGTTCGGTATACTAAAGAACTGTAGTTTGATTTAGAACATTAATGCTTTTAGATAACGTGCCTGAACCGATCAACTTTTGATATAGGAAATGTTCAAAACATTATCCAACAATACAAAATTTTATCATTTCTTTACTAATAAAGAGATTGATATGATTTTGTATATCAGGTTCGGTATCTAATAACATTCGTTCAGAATCAATGTATTTGTAATACAGGGTGACAGTGACCAACAGACTTGGCTGCAACACTTGCCCCGTTCTCTGCCTCATGAAACTTATCACCCGTTCTCAGTTCTCTACCTTTCTGTAGCCCTATGTAACATATTACATATGCGGGATCCTGATCCGGTATCATATACCCAGGACGTAAAGGTCACTGAGAAACAGTTCTATATAATGAACACACCTGGAGATGATGCATCAGCATGCACTATCTTCGTTTGGGCAGCACGGGAATTCTGGTAATCCCCAATTTCCTGCTCTGTCTTATAACAATTATAAGTTGGAGCGGGACCAACGTTCCCCAGCTCAGTATAACAAGCGGGTTCAGTCAATATTCCGTATTATTATCTTGATTAAGGCGTGATATGGTCGCTACCTGGAGAGAGAGAGAAGAAAACACTCAGCGTGCGCTCTTGGAAGAATAGATTGGTTATGATTTTATCTAATCAGGATGGCTCCCACTGCTTTTTATCAAATCTTCCTTCAAACCCTAAAAGGAAAGACTAGCCGGGATTAATTACAAACTACAAGTTCGCCAATCTTTCAGCCAGGCCAGTGTCGGTACTTTGAGGGAGGTCCCCCGTGCTTTCGCACGAACCTAATTAATGTAAACCTCGTTTTCCCAGAGGCGTAACCTCGTTAACACCTTTCTAGACACCTACTTGATCGGCTAATTGTAATGTGTAAAACTCTCCCAGGAGTAACTCTTACTCGCAGCGGGTATCGGGATCCAACTATCTCATAGAAGGTATGCAATCTCATTGCAAATTTCAACACTTGAAATTCCCGATAATATTTTGCCCCTAGCGTCCTATGACCTTGACGGAGGCCAAACTACCCATAGTCCGCTAGTCAAGTTCAACCCGTCATTTCTTGATTGAATCAAACCCACCCGCACGACCCTTGACGGAGGCCAAACAACGCCGTACGAATACCCTAATACAATCGCATCATATGCTAGCAGATAAGCAATAGTTAGCTACCGTAGACTATGCCTTGACGGAGGCCAAACTACCGCAGCACGAATACTAACTAGTACTTATCTGAAATGACGGAGGGCTACGACAGGTTTTTCTGAAAACCTATTGCGTAATGAACTTGATATCGTTGTAGGATCGAATGATTTTTAAAATGGAGTGCTTTTAAGGCTTTTCTAGTTTTTCTAAAGGAGTCATTCCCGGTGAAGGGATCGTCGGTCCTTTCCTCGTCGAATGAGGTGCAGGATATATCATATATATCTCTGTGCAAAGCAAAAACTCTTAAAAGCAATCAAAAGACAAACCGAGTGTGTAGCATCTGCCAGTTATTGCTAAAGGAGTCACTCCCGGTGAAGGGATCTCGGTCATTTCCTCATCGAATAAGGTGCAGGATATATCACATATACCTCTATGCAAAGCAAGAACTGTAGCTACCATGTTTTAGTTTTGAAATTCGATTCTACAACATCTTAGGTTTCTTTTAACTTTCATTAATCACATTAATGATGTCCCATCATTTAAGTACCTAAACATCTCAGATAAATACGACGTACACTTATGCCATCCGCATTCGCCTCTATGTCCCCTCGTGCACCGTTAGGTTAGGTAACTAACGGCAGAGTGGGGCAGGGCTAGCGCGGGTGTAAAACATAAGTAACGCCTATATAATATATCATATATACTATATACAGTATCCATCACAGAACATATCACATGATCACATCACAGATATCGCAGCAGAAGAATCATATGAAATATTGGATATACTAGGACATCCGTGTTTTCAATACGAGCCAGTATAAAACACGGATTCCACGGTCGCGACGAATAGCCAATCCCACACCCCTAGACCCATACGAGAGCGGCAAGCAACCCTACCAATTCTGGAGTTAGGAGACCCGGACTCGACTCCTCGAGTTGGTCTCCCACTGGACTCCAGAACCCGGTTACTTGTGCTCCCCTCCTTGGGTCTATGCTAGTGCGGAAAAGTAAATAATATACAAACGGTGACATCTTCCGCAACCTGGAAGTGCCCCAATAAAAGAATATTATATACAAGTTTTTACATGAATGAAAATGAAAAACACTCATCTCACATAAAAACCCCCGGCTATTCAAACATGACGATCCAATATAACATATCCAGCAACACATAACATCACATGTCATCAACGTAAGTAAATATGCGCATCCCAATTGTCGTTGACATATAGCAACGAAACCGGCGATATCACATATTACAGTTACGGTCACAGAAAAGAAAGTGTAAAACTACAACAGTTAGAATCCGCAACCTGCATAGACATCGCATGCCTAATCAAATGAATTCCTTAGACATCGCATGCCTAACAATTATAAACCCCGCATTTTAGTCTCATTATTGAAAACACTTTTCAATATCAAGTCGGGCAATTCAACAGGATTCCCGACATCCTGATCGAATGCTCGTCGCAAACTTTAGTAGGCGGCCGCACCCCCTGACGCCGTCGACGAAGTGCACCAAGGCAGAACACCGCTGCCGCGAGCACCCGAACGGATGCTTTCGGCGACGGGGTTCTCCTACAGTCACTTGGTCGGGGCTATGGAGCGAGGCTGTCTATTAAGTTTACCCGGCGAGTATCCGCGTACGCTACGTGATTACGACGGACTTTTGATCACATCAAAATTCCATGGCAACCGATCAAGTGAGACTAAACTGCTATATTTATAACATTCATTCAGTTATCTCATAACTTATTGTGAATTCCAATTATTGTATCACATTCTAGATAATTAGAAAATGTTAAACTTTCTGATCGATCATTCAAACACCCAAGTTTTCCCGATACAGATCAACACATGAAACAAGTCTAAAAACATTCAGTTCGTGCCTCAGTACCAACGGTCCAGCCGTAGAAGGGTCAAGCCAACGCCTCACATGTGGCACGTCGTACTGCCCCAAACCCTAAGGTTCAAAGGGCTGTTCAAGACGGTCACATAATCGAGTTAAGGTTTGTTGTCTTCTAGAGGGACCATCGCGTTACTTGCACTACTTAGAACGTCATTAAACTACGGAAAGATCCAACACTTGGAAATTTCCCGACAGGGGAAAAGTTGGGTATTTATATCCGGTCGAACTTTTTAACATATTCAAAAATTATCCGGAAAAACACATAGACAGAGTTTGACAATCTGATCGAATGTACGAACTCCCAATACAACCCAAAATACTCAACTCTTGAGTAAATATTAAAAAATTCCCAAAAAACTCAGCACCTGAAAACATGAATTACTGTGCAAAATAGGAAGGGTGACGTCATCAAACGGCCGCGGAACCGCCGCAGAAGCCAGGCTTCTGCCGCAGTTCCGCCGCACTTTTGACAAATTAGCCACACGAATTTCACAGTAATTCTAATAGGACCCTGCTGAATTTTTTAGAAATTTTTAATCTGGAAAAATCCCAGTTTTTAGAAAAAGTCCAGAGAGCATGGATTGTGTTAGGGTTTCGGTTCGTTCGGGTTTCAAACTTCGTCTAAGCATCGCCTAAGGCTCTAGCTAGGCTCTGATACCACTGTAGGGTTCCTAGGCACTCTCAAGAGGTCTCACAAGGCATCAACCATGCTAATTTCAAATTTTACGGGTGCCGAGAAACCATAATACGGATCGTTAACTAGAGTTTAGGCGAATCTACGAGCTAGTTAACAACTTAACTAAAGTGTAAACGGAAATACAACCTTTGTAGATCCGGTGCTCCACCTCCAAAGCTCCGTGATGATGTCTCCTCGCTGTCCAAAACGGATCTTGGGCTCTAGCGTCGGCTTCATCGGAGAAAAAGCGGGCTAGGTCATCCACGACGTGCCGAAGATGATCTACGTCGAGGCATCACAAGATCAAGCTCCTACTTCACCAAGCCATGGAAACTTGTGAAGGAAACACCCTATACTACTTGGCAAGAGGTAGAGGATGAAGAAATAGGAAGTGGGTTCACTTTAGAATTGGATTTCTCACTCATTTCATCAAGTCACCATTGATGAAGTCAAGCTTTCTTCTTTGTAAAGATGAAGAAGAGGAAGAAGATGAATATGATAAGTTTCTTATTTAAAAATGAAACTAATATGAATACTTATCATATACTAACCATGGTCAAGTGTAGAGAATGAATCATGGTTAAGTGGAATGGTTAGGGTTAAGCAAGAGACAAATGTGGTCAAACTTTCAACACTTCTTGAAGCTTCATGAAAGATACAAAGAAAGCCACCAAAATAATTTATCCTTTTAATTTCCAAAAAGAATAAATAAAAAAGAGAATGAAAATGAAAACCCTAACCATTACACAACCATGGTTTAATCTTTACACAAACCCTAGTGAGCATGTATCATCAAACATGATACAAACTTGTGTACAAAAGTATATCACATATACAATGTGCACAAATCAAGTGAGAAAATCCATTTAAAGTGAACCAATACTAGTTAATGCAAAGTAATATATCAAATATATAATTATACATTAAATCATTAAATCAACACTTGATTTAACGATCCGGTCATATCGCATATAACCGACTAGTATACTATGTATCGGCTTACCGAATCAATCCTTGATTCGATAACTAGGTTATATCGCATACAACCATTCGATAAATTCATCGCGAGAATTAAATACGGTATCACATACACGCATTATTCTCGGTCCCGCACATATCTCATATGCGCTCCTATTTCGTTTCGCTTGAGCCAGGAAACCTCTGTGTAGGACTCTAAAGACTCGTCAATACGCCGGCAGCAGGTGATGATCATATCAAACACCCACAAGCCGCAAGCGGTCTGCTAAACGTAACGGCCACCCGGGTATTGAGCGATCAGAAGATCGACGAGCAAGCCCGCTCACACTCCTGTGAATCCAACCAGTAACACTTACCGTACAGTCCGGTCTGATCGTCTGATATGTCGCATATCTCGCCTAGGGGTGATAAACGTCAGACCCCAATAGCTCGATAAGTCGTGTCGATATGAGGTCTATAACAGTTTGAGAAACTACTTGTAACACTTACCAGTAAATCTCAGCAACCCTGGCCAGGGATTTCCGGTTATAGCCAATCGAACACAGCGCAACATCAACTCCCTATACCGGGAAAGATGAATCCCCTCCTATCGCTCATTGCCTCCATATGACTCGGGACTGTACCCAAAAACCACCGTTTTGCACGCTCTCTTGGACGTGGTAAGGTGGAAATCAAAGCACAGTGGGAACCACACAAGACTCTATGACGATCTCGGGTCAACAGACTACTCTGTACCAGTGTCACCAGAGATCTGCCATATGACGTAAGGTATAATACCATCTGGGAGTTCTCGGCGAGTCCGTCTAGTGTACCCAGTCTCCACTGAGCACCCGTATATCATCTCTGATGTCAAACACCAATGGATATGGGATCATCCATCGCCCATCTGTATGGGTCGAGAAGGTATACGCTAGTCTACACTGGTATATCGATGCCCCGTCTCGATACACCCACGACTAGGGACCATGAAGGATGTACTTATGGACTACCATATCCCCACTAGTATGATCTGCATCATAGTCCAGGTAGTCAAGTACACATCCTAAGGGCTTTACCAACATGTAACAGAGAGACAAACAGTATACACGTTAAGGTAAAGAGTAACCAGATAGCGTACTATCATGTCGAGCAAGAAAGTCCTCCCTATATATGTCCCAGCATCCACTACAATATACATCCTATGTATAGTAATGGCCTCTAGGGCATACATATAACTAACACGCAGATGATGGCGTTGAGCCCGGCAGGGGAGCACTACCTATCGGTTATTTGTGATGCGGCGGATATCTGGAGGATACCGACCGTAGTCATATGATTTGATTATATGGGCCGATCCGGACTGCCGGACCCCGAGATATTGAGATTTGAGATACAGAGATATGAGATTTAAGATACAGAAATGTGAGATTGAGATATAGAGATATGAGGTATTGAGACTTCGAGATTTACATGTTTTGTTTCGATACTTGACACGGATTTCCATGGTTTCATTGGTGATACTTCAGTTATTTCGGAACATTTTATCATGATAAAAGTAAAGAGTTCTTATACATATATATCCAGATTTCATGGTTGATTATTTTACATTCATGATACATGCATACTCATTCATATGACATGTTACAACTTGAGGCACTGACACGAGCACTGAGTATTGCACTTACGCATAGATTATTATCCTGTCACTACTAGAAGACTAGTGTTAAATATTTATATTATTATGACCTAGGAGATCGTCGTGCATGCGATTTCTACTCGTAGATGTTTTCTACTCACGAGTTGGCAACTCACCCCCATTGTGCCAAATTTTCTTTCAAGTTCAGATGTACAGGTTTCCTTGCCGGCTTGTTGGCACACCTTTTCATTCAGGGTGATTGCTTGGTAGGTTGGTTCACTTGTATCGTGACCGCCGTTGTACGTTAATTTATTTCAGTTGTATCTAGTAAGCTCCATCAACCAGACTTGTATTGCTTGATAGATTTAGAAGGCCCGTTGTTTTTTTTCGACCTTAGAGTCGCGCTTGTATTATTATGGTTTTCTGGTGGATTTGGTTTTCTTTGAGTTTTGAGCCTCGCCCTTCGGCGTTGTATATTATAGTGCATTGTGTGGTAGTATCCGCCATTTGGCGTAGAGCCAGCTCCTGCTTGGGGATGCCTTTTTATTGCTTGTATATGCTATTCTTGTTTGTAACCGTTTGGGGCCAGTTTTTACAAAGGAGACTCTCTCGAAAAATTTTTTTTAAAGAAAATTTGATATTGCTTTTAAACATGTTTTCCTACACTTCTTCTTTTAATTGGTTTAGATTTCTGGGCTTCAGCTTGCTTAGATTACGTTACGCCTCTAGACGTTTCGTAATTTAAGTGCCGATCACGTTCCGTACTTTCGGGTCGAGAGATCTCTCAAGGTAGCGACCATGTCAGGCCTTAATCAAGATAATAATATGGATGTATTGACTGAACCCGCTCGTTATACTGAGCAGGGGAACGTTGGTTCCGTAATTTCTTATAATTGTTATAAGACTGAGCAGGAAATAGGGGAATATCCGGATTCTCACGCCGCCCAAATGAAGAATAAGCATACTGATGCATCTTCTTCGGCTGTGTTAGTTATCGAGAACTGTTTCTCAGTTCACTCTACGTCCTGGGTATTAGATACCGGATCAGGATCCCACATATATAATATGTTACATGGGCTAAAGAATGTAGAGAACTCGGAGAGGGTGATCATTCCGTAAGAGTGGGGAATGGTCCAAATGTTGCAGCCAAAGCAGTTGGCGAATATCACCTTGTGTTACCAAACAGTAATACATTGGTTCTGAATGAATGCTATTACATACTGACCCTGATATGCAATCTTATATCAGTTTCTTTATTAAGTAAAGAAGGATATAATTTTGTAGTACAGGATAATGTTATGAACATCTTCCTGAATCAAAACTTGATTGGATCAGGCTCGTTAAATAATGGCATATACGTTCTAAACTAAACCACGGTTCTTAATGTACAAAACACACACAAGAGGAAGAGTTCAGAAATGAACGAATCCTTCTTGTGGTATTGTAGACTAGCTTATATCAATGTGACATGACTAGCTAAGTAGGATGGATATTTGAATCCGTTCGAATTTTCATCTTATGACACTTGCCAGTCATGTCTCAAAGGCAAAATGACCGAAACTCCGTTTAGTGGACACAGAGAAAGAGTTACGAAACTATTGGGACTGATACATAGTGATGTATGTGGTCCCATGTCTACACATGCCAGGAATGGTTCCACGTACTTCATTACATTCACTGACGATCTCTCAAGATACGGACATATGTTCCTGTTAAAACACAAGTCTGAAGCTTTTGAGAAATTCAGAGAATATAAGAACGAAGTCGAGAACGAAACGGGTAAAAGTATTAAGATCCTTCGATAAGATCGAGGAGGAGAATACTTTAGCAACGAGTTCTGGGATTATCTAAAAGAGAATAGGATTCTCTCTCAGCTTACTCCTCCATATACAGCACAGCACAATGGTGTATCGGAATGGAGGTACCACACCTTATTAGATATGGTGTGCTCTATGATGAGCACTGCTGAGTTGCCTATTTTCTTTTGGGGTATGCGCTTGAGACAGCCATACACCTATTGAATATGGTCCCTACCAAATATGTGCCTACCACTCCATATGAGATATGGAAGGGGAAGAGACCATGTCTTAATTATATTAAGATATGGGGTCGTCTGGCTTATGTTAAAATGCAAAATCCAGACAAGCTTGAGGCAAGGTCAGTTTTGTTTAAGTTTGTTGGATATCCCAAAAATTCACGTCAGTATATCTTCTACCATTCCAAGGAACAAAAAGTGTTTGTTTCTCGTAGTGCCACCTTTTTAGAAAAGGAATTTCTTGAAAAAGAAATAGTGGCGAGGAGGTAGAACTGGAAGAAGTTCCGGTGATACAAACTGTGACAGATGATTTGGTAGAACCAAAGGATTCGATAGTAGCCGATGAACCTCAGCCTCTCCGCCGATCTGGTAGGGTTCCTCATCCATCCGAGAGATACTACGGTTTTCTTATTGACGGTGGGAGCAAGGATTGCATCATGGAAGATGATGACCCAACTAGCTTCGAGCAGGCCATAATGAGTGGGGACTCTGTGAAATGGCTGGATGCAATGCGATCTGAGATGGAATCCATGTACACCAACAAAGTATGGACTTTGGAAGTTGCTCCTGAAGGGGTAAAACCCATTAGGAGAAAATTGATCTTTAAGAAGAAACTTGGTGTAGATGGAAAAGTTGAGACTTTCAAAGCTAGACTAGTTGCAAAATGTTTTCGTCAATGACCAGATGTGGATTATGATGAAACTTTTTCTCCAGTGGCTATGCTTAAGTCCATCTAGATCCTACTTGCCATCACTGCATACCATGACTACGAAATCTGGCAAATGGATGTTAAGAGCGCATTTCTAAATGGTGATTTAGAAGAGTGCGTGTACTTGGCTCAGCCAGAGGGCTTCGTAGACAGTGGGAGCAGCGGAAAGGTATGCAAGCAGCTTAAATCCATCTACGGGTTAAAGCAGGCATCACGGAGTTGGAACATCTGTTTTGATGTTGTACTCAAAGAGTTTGACTTTATCAAAAATGTAGATGAACCTTGTATATAAAAGAAAGTGGCAGAGAGTAAAGTTGTCTTCCTCGTATTATACACGGATGACGTACTCTTGTTAGGAAATGATGTTTCGATACTGCACACGGTCAAGCTCTTCTTATCACAAAGATTCTCAATGAAATATCTAGGTGATGCCTCCTACATCTTAGGAATTAAGATCAATAGAGATAGTGTTAGTTATATGTATGCCCTAGAGGCCATTACTGTACATTGGATGTATATTGTAGTGGATGCTGGGACATATATAGGTAGGACTTTCTTGCTCGACATGATAGTATGCTATCTGGTTGATCTTTATCTTAACATGTATACTTTCTGTCTCTCTGTTACATGTTGATAAAGCCCTTAGGATGTGTGCTCGACTTCCAGGACTGTGATGCAGATCATACTAGTGGGGCCTGGATAGTCCATGAGTACATCCTTCAATGTTCCTAGTCGAGGGAATATCGAGACGGGGCATCGATATTCCAGAGTAGACTAGCGTATATCTTCTCGACCCATGCGATGGGCGATGGATGATCCCATATCCATTGGTGTTTGACATCGGAGATGGTATGCGGGTGCTCAGTGGAGACTGGGTACACTGAACGGACTCGCCGAGAACTCCCAGATGGTATTATACCTCACGTCAGATGGCAGTTCTCTGGTGACACTGGTACAGCTTAGTCTGTTGACCCGAGATCGTCATAGAGTCTTGTGTGTCTCCCACTGTGCTTTGATTTCCACCCTACCACGGCTCTACTGAGTCATGCAAACAGGTGGTTTTTGGGTACAGTCCCGATTCACATGGAGGCAATGAGCGATAGGAGGGGATTCGTCTCTTCCGGTATTGGGGGTTGATGTTGCGCTATGCTCGACTGGCCATAACAGGAAATCCCTGGCCAGGGTTGCAGTGACCTACTGGTAAGTGTTATCAGTAGTTTCACACATGTCATGGACTTCACGTCGGCATGACTTATCGAGCTACTGGGGTCTGACGTTTACCACCCCTAGGCGAGATATGCGGCATATCAGACGAACAGACCGGACTGTACGGTAAGTGTTACTGGTTGGATTCACAGGAGTGTGAGCGGGCTTGCTCATCGATCTTCTGATCGCTCAATACCCGGGTGGCCGTTACGTTTAGCAGACCGCTTGCGGCTTGTGGGTGTTTGATATGATCATCACCTGCTGCCGGCGTATTGACGAGTCTTTAGAGTCCTACACAGAGGTTTCCTGGCTCAAGCGAAACGAGATAGGAGCGCATATGAGATATGTGCGGGACCGAGAATAATGCGTGTATGTGATACCGTATTTCATTCTCGCGATGAATGTGTCAAATGGTTGTATGCGATATAACCTAGTTATCGAATCAAGGATTGACTCGATAAGCCGATACATTGGATACTAGCCGGTTATATGCGACATGACCGGATCATTGAATCAAGTGTTGATTTAATGATTTAATGTATAATTATATATTTGATATATTACTTTGCATTAACTAGTATTGGTTCACTTTAAATGGATTTACTCACTTAAAATGCACAAGTTGTATATGAGATATACTTTTGTGCACAAGATTGTATCATGTTCGATGATACATGCAAGCTTGGGTTTGTGTAAAGAATTGACCATGGTTATATGAATGGTTAGGGTTGCATTTTATTTACCTATTCTTTTATCTATTTATTTATTGATTTATTTATTTCTTTCTTTTTGGCAAAAGAAAAGAAAATGGTGGCATGATTTGTTTGTAGTTGAAGCTTCATGAAACTTTGACTAAGTGACCATTTTGTCTTCATGCTTAACCCTAACCCTTCAAACTAACCTTAGTCAATTCTCTACACCTAACTAAGGTTAAAGATATGATAAGTATCATTTTATTTTATATTTTAACAACTTATCATATTCTTTTTCTTCATCTACTTCTTCTTCAACAAAAGGAAAAAGCTTGCAACCATTAATGGCAACTTGCCAAAATGAGTGAGAAATCCAATTCTAAAGTGAACCCACCTCCTATTTCTTCATCCTCTACCTCTTGCCAAGTAGTATAGGGTGTTTTCTTCACAAGTTTCATGACTTGGTGAAGTGGGAGCTTGATCTAGTGATGCCTCGACGTAGATCATCTTCGGCATCGAAGCCGACGACCAAGCCCGTCCATTTCTTCGATGAAGCCGATGCTAGAGTCCGTAATCCGATTTGGACAGCGGAGGGACATCATCACGGAGCTTAGGAAGTGGTGGACCGGATCTACAAAGGTTGTAGCCCCTTTCCTCTTAGATAAATTCTTTTATTTGCATTGCATCGCCTTGTTTCCTAGTTAACGATCCGTATTAGGGTTTGTAGGCACAAGGAAAAATTTGAATTAGCCATGTTTGATGCCTTGTGAGACTTCATTAGTGTGCCTAAGAAACCTACAGTGGTATCAGAGCCTAGCTAGAGCCTTAGGCGATCCGTAGACGGAATTAGAAATCCGATTGAACCGAAACCCTAATCGTATTTTGCTCTCTGGACAATTTTGAAAATCGTGGTTTTTTCCAGATTAAAAATATGCAGAAAAATCAGCAGGAATACCTAAGAGTTACTGTGAAATTCGAGCTCCTGAATCCATCAAACCACCTCGGTTCCGCCGCATAAGCATGGCTTATGCGGCGGTTCCGCGGCCGTAATGTCTCCTTGTTTAATGAATTTTGCACAGTAATTCTTAGTTTCCAATGGTGGTTTTCCTGGGAATTTTTAATATTTATTCAAGAGTTGAATTTTCTGGGTTGTATTGTGGACTCGGTGTATCGATCGGATTGTCTAATTCTGTCTGTGTGTTTTTCCGGGTAATTTTGAATATGTTAAAAAGTTCGACCGGATATAGATACCCATTTTTTCCCCTGCCGGAAAATTTCCAAGTGTTGGATTTTTCCGTGGTTTAATAACGTTTTAAGTAGTGCAAGTAATGCGATGGACCCTCTAGAAGACAACAAAGCTTAACTCGATTATGTGACCGTCTTGAACTGCCCTTTGAACCTTAGGGCTTGGGGCAGTACGGCGTGCCACATGTGAGGCGTTGGCTTGACCCTTCTACGGCTGGACCGTTTGTACTGAGGCACGAAATGAATGTTTTTAGACTTATTTCATGTGTTGAGCTGTATCGGGAAAACTTGGGTGTTCGATTGTTCGATCGGAAAGTTTAACATTTTCTGTCTTATCCGGAATGTGATACAACATTTGGAATTCACAAGTAGTTATGAGATAACTGAATGAATGTTATAAATCTAGTAGTTTAGTCTCACTTGATCGGTTGCCACGGAATTTTGATGTGATCAAAAGTCCGTCGCAATCACGTAGCGTACGCGGATACTCGCCGGGTAAACTTAATAGACAGCCTCACTCCATTGCCCCGACCAAGTGACAGTAGGAGAACCCCGTCGCCGAAAGCATCCGTTCGGGTGCTCGCGGCAGCGGTGTTCCGCCTTGGTGCACTTTGTCGACGGCGTCGGGGGTGCGACCGCCTACTAAAGTTTGCGACGAGCATTCGATCAGGATGTCGGGAATCTTGTTGAATTGCCCGACTTGATATTGAAAAGAGTTTTCGATAATGAGACTAAAATGCGGGGTTTGTAATTGTTAGGCATACGATGTCTAAGTATTTCATTTGATTAGGCATGTGATGTCTAAAGAGGTTGCGGATTCCAACTGTTGTAGTTTTACACTTTCTTTTCTGTGACCGTAAGTGTAATATGTGATATCGCCGGTTTCGTTGCTATATGTCAACGACAATTGGGATGCGCATATTTACTTACACTGATGACATGCGATGTTATGTGTTGCTGGATATGTTATATTGGATCGTCGTGTTCGAATAGCCGGGTTTTTTTATGTGAGATGAGTGTTTTTCATTTTCATTCATGTAAAAACTTGTATGTAATATTCTTTTGTTGGGGCACTTCCAGGTTGCGGAAGATGTCACCGTTGATGTATATTATTTTCTTTTCCGCACTAGGATAGACCCAAGGAGGGGAGCATAAGTAACCGGGTTCTGGAGTCCAGTGGGAGACCAACTCGAGGAGTCGAGTCCGGGTCTCCTAACTCTAGAATTGGTAGGGTTGCTTGCCGCTCTCGTAGGGGTCTAGGGGTGTGGGTTTGGCTATTCATCGCGACCGTGGAATCCGTGTTTTATACTGGCTCCTATTGAAAACACGGACGTCCTAGTATATCCAATATTTCATATAATTCTTCTGCTGCGATATCTGTGATGCGATCATGTGATGTTCTGTGATAGATACAGTATATAGTATATATGATATATTATATAGACATTGCTTATGTTTTACACCCGCGCTAGCCCTGCCTCGCTCTGGCGTTAGTTACCTAACCTAACGGTGCAGACGGGACATCGAGGCGAATGCGGATGGCATAAGCGTACGTTATATTTATCTGTAATGTTTAGGTGGACTTAAATGATGGGATATTCATTAATGAGATTAATGAAAGAAAATAAACCTAATTGATGTTGTGGAATCGAATTTCAAAATAAAACAGGTAGCTACAGTTCTTGTTTTGCATTGCGGTGTTCATTATAGAACATCTTGCACCTTATTCGATGAGGAAAGGACCGAGATCCCTTCACCGGGAGTGACTCCTTTAGCAATAACTGGCAGATGCTACAACCCTCGGTTTGTCTTTGGTCGCTTCTATAGTTTCCGCTTTGCACAGTGATATATATGATATATCCCGCACCTCATTCGACGAGGAAAGGGCCGACGATCCCTTCACCGGGAGTGACCCCTTTAGCAAAACTAGAAAAGCCTCGAAAACATTCCATTTAAAAACATTTGATTCCGCAACGAGATCAAGTTCAAAGCGTTAAAGGTTTTCATAAAAACCATTCGCAACCCTCCGTCATTTTAGGAAGTAGAGTACTTAGTATTCGTGCTGTGTTTGTTGACCTTAGTTAAGGCACAGTGTACGGTAGCTAAGTGATGTCTTCCTACACCGCATATGATGCGATTAGTTAGGACAGTCGCGTGACTTTGTTGACCTTAGTTAAGGGTCATGTGGGTGGGTCTAATTAATCACGAAATGACGGGTAGAACTTGACTAGTACTTATGATTTGTTGACCTTAGTTAAGGTCATAAGTGCTAGGGGTAAAAACTATTATCGGGAGTTTCAAGTGTTGAAATTTGCAATGAGATTGCATACCTTCTATGTGATAGTTGGATCCCGATACCCACTGCGAGTAATTGTTACTCCTGGGAGAGTTTTGTACATTGCAATTAGCCGATCAAGTAGGTGTCTAGAAAGGTGTCAACGGGGTTACGCCTCTGGGAAAACGAGGTTTACTGTAATTAGGTCCGTGCGAAAGCACGGGGAACCTCCCTCAAAGTACCGACACTGGCCTGGCTGAAAGATTGGCGAACTTGTCGAGTGCAATTAATCCCGGCTAGTCTTTCCTTTTAAGGTTTGAAGGAAGATTTGATAAAAACAGTGGGAGCCATCCTGATTAGATAAAATATATAACCAATCTAATCTTGCAAGAGCGCACGCAGAGTGTTTTCTTCTCTCTCTCTCCTGGTAGCAACCATATCACGCCTTAATCAAGATAATAATACGGATATTGACCGAACCCACTTGTTATACTGAGCTGGGGAACTTTGGTCCCGCTCCAACTTATAATTGTTATAAGACAGAGCAGGAAATTGGGGATTACCAGAATTCCCATGCCGCCCAAACGAAGAGAGTGCATGCTGATGCATCATCTTCGGGTGTGTTCATTACAAAGAACTGTTTCTCAGTATCCTCCGCATCCTGGGTATATGATACCGGATCTGGATCCCAGATATGTAATCTGTTACATAGGGCTACAAAAAGGGTAAAAAAAACAACTGAGAACGGGTGATAAGTTTCATGAGACAGAAAACGGGGCAAGTGTTGCAGCCAAGTCTGTTGGTCACTGTCACCCTGTATTACCAATACATTGATTCTGAACGAATGTTATTAGATACCGAACTTGATATACAAAATCATATCACTCTCTTTACAAGTAAAGAAATGATAAAATTTTGTATTGTTGGATAATGTTTTGAACATTTCCTATATCAAGAGTTGATTGGTTCAGGCACGTTATCTAAAAGCATTGATGTTCTAAATCAAACTACAGTTCCTAGTATACGGAATACACAGAAGAGGAAGAGTTCAGAAATGAACGAATCATTCTTGAGGCATTGTAGACAAGGTCATATCAATGCGCCCCGACTGGCTGAAGTTAAATTTTAGATGCATATTTAAATCAGTTTGAATTTACATCTTGTGAAACTTGCCAGTCATGTCACAAAGATAAGATGACCATAGCTCTGTTTGTTGGAAACAGAGAAAGAGTTAGTAAACTCTTGGGACTGATACATTATGATGTATGTAAGCTCTCCTGTCTACACATGCCAGGACTGGTTCTTTATACTTCATTACGTTCTCTGATGATCTCTCAAGATTCTGACATATGTTCCTGTTGAAACACAAGTCCGAACCTTTTGATATATTCACAGAATATAAGTTAGAAGTAGAGAACCAACAACCGGGTATAAGTATTATGTCCTATGATAAGATCATGGAGGAGAATACTTGTGCATGGCATTCCTGGACTATTCTAAAAGAAAATGAGATTCTCTCTCCGTATTACTCCTCTGAATACACCACAGCACAACAGTGTATCAGGGAGGAGCAATCGCACAATATTAGATATGGTGTGCTCTATGATGAGTATTACTGAGTTACCTATTTCCTTTTGGGGTTATGCGCTTGAGAAGCTGCATACCTATTGAATAAGGTTCAAATCAGATCACTGCCTACCATTCCATATGAGATATGGTATGGGAAGAGCCTATCTCTTAAGTAAGTTAAGATTTGGGATTTTCCGGCCTATGTCAAAAGCAAAATCCGGACAAGATCGAGGCAAGATCAGTTCTGTAGAACTGGAAAGGTTCCAGCTGTACAAAACTGCTAATGATTTGACAGAACCAAAGGATTCAATAGTTTCCGACGAACCTCAGCCTCTGTGCCGATCTGGTAGGGTTCCTCATCTGCCTGAGAGATACCTCGGTTTCTCGATGACAGTGGGAGCGAGGAATGCATCATGAGATGATGACCCAACTAGTTTCGAGCAGGCCATCGAGAGTAGGGACTCTGTAAGAATGGCTGGATGCTTAGCGATCTGAGATGGAATCCTTATACACCAACAAAGTATGGACTTTGGTTGCAATATCTGAAGGGTTAAATCCCCAGCAGGAGCAAGTATATCTTGAGAAGATTACTTGGTGTAGATGGAAAAGTTGAGACTTTCAAAGCGAGACTTGTTAAAGGTTTTAGTCATCAACCAGGTGTGGATAATGATGAAACCTTTTCTAGGGACTATGCTTAAGTCCATCTAGATCCTACTTGCCATTGCTACATACTATGACTACGATATCTGGTGGTTGGGTGCCATGACTACTTTTCTAAATATTGATTTAGAAGAGAACGTCTATAAGAACACAGCCAGAGGGCTTCGTAAACAGTGGGAGCAGCGGAAACGTGCGCAAGTTGCTTTAGATAATGAAGCAGGCATCGCGGAGTTGGAACGTCTGTTTTGATGTGATAGTCAAAGTGTTTGACTTCATCAAAATGGTAGATGAACCTTGTATATACAAAAGGGGCAGTAGGGAGTATGGTGGTGATCTTCGTATTGTACGTAGACAACATACTCTAGATAGGAAAAGAGTTTCCTATACTACGATCGGTCAATCTCCTATTGTCACGACCCGAAAGAGCACGTGACTGGCCCTTGAACCATATGAAATCTATAGGACTCCATCTGATCCAAGTAAGCCAAAAGCCCAGAAATCTAAGACCATTTAAGGAGTAAATAAAGGAAAAACTAGTTTTAAGAGGTGAGGAAAACATGTTTTGAAAATCAAGTTTTTAAATAACTAAGCCGAATATGAATTTTTAAAGTGTGTAGTCTTTTCTGAAAATATCGGCAGAGTTTCCTTTGTAAGGTTAGTATAGTACCCTATGAAGAGTTTTGAAGCATCACATGACCCAAAGTTTTAATTTTTATGGTGCTAAACTAACATGCAAATGGATCGATCCTAGAAAATTAGGGTTATGAAATAAAAGGCGAACTAATCTAGGGTTTCGAGACTACAACCTTTGTAGCTCCCTTTCGCTGGACTCCTTGGTCTCTAAGGTGTTGAACGAAGGTCCTTTTGATGTCCCCTTGTGTCCACGACGATCCACCACGGAGATATCCGTCCAAGCTCGCAACTTCGACAAACCGAAGAGAACACTCTAAACAAAGCGGCTAAGCTTGTGTAGAATGATGTTGTGGTTAGGTTTCTCACTTCAAAAACCTATATTTAAGTGGTATTTGCTCACTAGGAAGATCAAGAGAGCAAAGGAGCCAGAGGTAGAAGATGGTGGCAATTTTAACAAGAGATAAAAAGATAACTCTTGTGAAGAAAAAATGAAATATATCAATATATATTTTATTCCTTCATGCTATGAACCATGGTTAAAGTGATGGAGACATTATTTAACTTTAGTTTAGAATGATAAAGAGAAGGATAACCTTAGGTTAGTGGTAGTTGAGCATGGTTAGGTCAAAGGAAGAATGTAGAAGCATGAATGATTATCCTTTCCTTTTTCATTTTCTTTTAAATCCAAAATTAAATAATAATCCATTATATAATCCATGGTGTGAGTCTTATATTGCCACCATTTCCATATGCTAACAACCATGATGGATGAGTGTATGTATGTGTGCATGTATGCACATCCTCATGTGCATGAAACTAGCATGAAAGAAAGAAAGAAAAGCACACATGCATGCACACATCCATCATCCAAGAAAAGGTTTTAAGTGAGAAAACTAATGGTTAAATGATAAATCAACACTTGATTTATCAATCCGGTCATATCTCATATGACCCCACCAAAAGTAGTTCACCCGATCAATGTTCGGTTTCATATACGCACATTTCAATCAGGTCCATGCGCATATCGCATACGCGCACCACAACGTTTCGCCTGGACTGGGTAACTCCTTTGTGGGACTCTAAGACTCGTCAATACGCCGGCAGAGGGTGATGATCATATCAGGTACCCTCAAGCCGCAAGCGGTCAGCTAAATGTAACGGCCACCCGGGTATTGAGCGATCAGAAGACAACAAGCGAACCTGCTACAACTCCCGTCGAGCCATCCGGCAACACTACCGTACAGTCCGGTCTCTTCGTCAGATATGCTGCATATCGAGCCTAGGGATGGTCACGTCGACCCCAATAACTCAATAAGTCGTGTCGGTGAATGGTCTATAACAGATCGAGAAACTACTGATAACACTTATCAGCAAATCTCAGCGGCCCTGGTCAGGGACTTGCTGTTATAACCAGTCGAGCACAGCACAGCATCAACTCCCAATACCGGGAGAGACGAAACCCCTCCTATCGCTCATTGCCTTCGTGTGTCTCGGGACTGTACCCAACGGCCACCTGTTTGCACGACTCAGTAGAACCGTGGTAGGGTGGCAATCAAAGTACAGTGGGAGAACACACAAGACTCCATGACGATCTCGGGTCTACAGACTAACCTGTACCAGTGTCACCTGAGAACTGCTATCCGACGATAGATATAATTCCATATAGGAGTTCTCGGTGAGTCCGTCCAGTGTACCAAGTCAGCACTGAGCATCCGTATATGATCTTGATGTCAAACATCGATGAATGTGGGAACATCCATCGCCCATCACATGGGTCTAGTATCATATACGCTAGTCTACTCTGGTATATCGATGCCCCGTCTCGATACACCTCTGACTAGGGACATTTCAGGATGTGCTTATAGACTACAAATGTCCCACTAGTATGATCTCTATCATAGTCAGAGTAGTCAAGCAGATATCCTTGGGGCTTTATCAGCATGTATGAATAAAAGCATGATCAAACCAACATGTCAGATAAAGAATAACCAGATAGCATACTATCATGTCGAGCAAGAATGCAAACTGAATATATATACATGTATAGATACATCCACTATCACATAATGGCCTCTAGGGCATACATATATCCAACAATCTCCCACTTGCACTAAGGCCAGTTATTGGCGTATCTCATACCCAACATCTCAAAAAGTCGCTCATGCTGTGGCTGAGGGAGGGCCTTGGTGAGTGGATCCACGGCGTTGTTCTCTGTGTCAACTCTCTTAATCTCGATCTCGCGGCGATCTACAATCTCCCGGATCAAATGAAAGCGCCTCAGGATGTGTCTGGACCGCTGATGGGATCTGGGCTCTTTGGCTAACGCCATCGCCCCATTATTGTCACAATACAAAGGTATTGGATCAATAATGGTTGGAACTACTCCTAGCTCCGAGACGAACTTCTTCATCCAGACGGCTTCCTTGGCGGCATCATTTGCAGCAATGTACTCAGCTTCCATCGTAGAGTCTGCAACGGTATCCTGTTTGGAACTCTTCCAACTTACTGCCCCTCCATTGAGGGTAAATACAAACCCTGAGAAAGATTTGCTGTCATCCTTATCGCTCTGGAAGCTTGAATCGGTAAAGGCCTCCATTTGGAGATCTGTATTACCATACACCAAGAACAATTCTTTAGTCCTTCGTAAGTACTTAAGAATGTTCTTCACAGCTGTCCAGTGGTTCTCCCCTGGGTTGGATTGATACCTGCTTACAACACTAAGTGCATAAGCTACATCTGGGCGTGTACATAACATCGCATACATTATAGACCCTACTGCCGAAGCATAAGGTATAATGCTCATGCGAGCTCTCTCTTCATCGGTCTTTGGACAAGAATCCTTGGAGAGAGTGACTCCATGGCAAGCGGGTAAGGCACCCCGCTTGGAGTCTTCCATACTAAACCTCTTTAGGATGGTGTTGATGTACCTGGTTTGGGACAATCCCAATAACTTTTTGGATCTATCCCTATAGATCCTTATGCCCAGGATGTATGTGGCATCACCCAGGTCCTTCATGGAGAACCTTAGTGATAAGAATGATTTGACCGACTGTAGCATAGGAATATCATTTCCTATCAGAAGAATGTCATCCACGTACAATACAAGGAATGTGACAGCTCTTCCTACAGCCTTCTTATAAACACAAGGTTCATCTGGATTTTTGATGAAATCAAACTCTTTGATAACATCATCGAAACAGATTTTCCAACTCCGAGATGCCTGCTTCAACCCATATATGGATTTAAGCAATCTACATGCTTTCTCGCTGCTCCCACTGTCAATAAAGCCCTCTGGCTGATCCATATAAACGCATTCTTCTAAATTTCCATTTAGAAATGCTGTTTTAACGTCCATCTGCCAGATTTCATAGTCGTAGTGAGCAGCAATAGCAAGTAGGATCCGAATGGATTTAAGCATGGCTACGGGCAAAAAAGTTTCGTCATAGTCCAAATCTGGTCTTTGACGAAAACCTTTCGCCACAAGTCTTGCCTTATAGGTCTCTACCTGCCCATCCACACCAATCATTCTTTTAAAGATCCATTTGCACCCTACAGGTTTTACCCCAGGGGGTACAACGTCCAAAGTCCATACTTTGTTGGTGTACATAGACTCCATTTCGGATCTCATGGCATCCAGCCACTTCACAGAGTCACCACTCGTGATAGCCTGCTGAAAACTGGTAGGATCATCATCATCCATGATGCAATCTTCTCCGTTACCATCAATGAGGAAACCGTAGTACCTCTCCGGTGGGCGAGAAGTCCTACCAGACCTACGGAGTAGCCGAAGTTCTTCAGTTTCTGTTGCAACAGCCGGTTCAACCAAATCGTCATTTGTAGTTTGTGTCTCCAGAACCTCTTCTAGATCTACCACCTTGCCATCATCTTTATCTGTGAAAAACTCTTTTTCCAAGAATGTGGCATACTGAGAAACAAACACTTTTTGTTCCTCTTTGTGGTAGAACAGATATCCATAAGAATTTTTTGGATATCCCATAAAGTTACACATGACTGACCGTGTCTCGAGTTTGTCCGGATTCTGTTTTTTAACATAGGCCGGGCAACCCCAAATCTTAATTCTCTTAAGAGATGGTCTCTTCCCATTCCATATCTCATATGGCGTAGTAGACACGGCTTTGGTCGGAACCCTGTTTAGCAGAAACGCTGCAGTCTCCAATGCATGTCCCCAGAATGAGACGGGTAACTCAGCGTCACTCATCATGGACCGGACCATATCTAATAGGGTCCTATTCCGTCGTTCTGACACACCGTTGTGCTGTGGTGTGTAAGGCGGAGTGAGCTGAGAGAGAATCCCATTCTCTTTTAGGAAGTTTGCAAATTCTGTACTGAGATACTCTCCACCTCGATCTGATCGAAGCATCTTAATACTCAAGCCGGTTTGTTTTTCTACTTCTTGTTTATATTCAATGAATTTCTCAAAAGCGTCGGACTTGTGTTTTAATAAAAATACATGACCGAATCTTGAGAAATCGTCGGTGAATGTAATGAAGTATGAAAAACCGCCTCTAGCCTGTGTAGACATTGGCCCACATACATCACTATGTATGAGGCCAAGGAGCTGAGTAGCTCTTTCTCCGTGTCCTGTAAACGGAGTTTTGGTCATTTTACCTTTGATACAAGACTGGCAAGTCGCATAAGATTTATATTCAAAAGAGTTTAAATATCCATCTTTATGTAACTTGTTTAGTCTTGTTTCGTTAATATGACCAAGTCTACAATGCCAAAGAAAAGCTTCATTTAATTCTGAAAGTTTTCTTTTATTAGTGTGTTGTATACTGAAAACTGTGTGTTGATTTAGGACATATATTCCGTTATTAAGCGTACCATACCCAACCAACATTTGATTTAGGTGAATGTTCATAACATTGTTCTGCAACACAAAATTATATCTTTCATTGTCCAACAAAGAAACGGATATTATATTACATAGCATACTTGGTACAAAATAACATGGATTCAAAATCAAAATACATCCAGATGGCAACCCCAAGTGATACTCTCCCACTGCGACTGTATGTACATTGGAACCATTTCCAACGCGGAGAGTATGGTGACCTGTCTTCAAGACCTTGCTATTTCTCAGCCCCTGCATAGAATTGCAAATGTGAGAACCTGAACCGGTATCCAATACCCAGGAAGCAGAGTTTATAGAAAAACAGTTTTCAGTCACAAACGCACCTGAAGCAGAAGCATCACCATGCTTCTTCTTGAGACTTAGGTACTCCGTGCAATTGCGCTTCCAATGTCCTGTCTTGTGGCAATGAAAACACTCGCCTTTCCCTGGGTCTCCAGCCGTGGACTTTCCCATTCCCTTCACATTTTTGACTCCGCCCTTAGGATTAGTGGGTTTCTTCTTTTTCTTTCCCTTGGCCTTAGCTTTTGGGCGAGAAGAAGAAGACTGTCCAATGGTCATAACGGGAGTCTTTGCTGACTTCATAGTGCTCTCTGCACTCCTTAACATATTAAGGAGTTCAGGGAGGTCCTTCTCCATGCCATGCATGTTGAAGTTCACTATGAACTGAGCAAAGGTGGAGGGGAGGGACTGCAGAATAATATCTATATATTGTTCATTGTCCATTGTCCATCCAAGGTCCTCAAGCTCTTCTATAAGAGCTATCATCTTCAACACATGGTCTCCTACTGGTGTGCCAGGGGCCATTCGCATCTGAAACAGTTTCTTTGATGCTTCGTATCGTAATACGCGGGATTGCTCCCCATACAACTCCTTTGTATGGAGCAGTATCCCATGAATGTCCATGTCCTCGTGCTGCTTTTGATGTGTGTTATCCATCGATGCAAGCGCGAGGCATGTGGCCGTGGCACAGTCAGCGTCCCATGTCTTGCGGACTTCAATGTCCGCAACTGAGGATTTTGGACCTGGGACAGGCGGGGCTGAAGCCGTGAGGACATATGATACTTTATCATAAGTCAAGGCGATCTTCAGATTCCTTAGCCAGTCTTTATAGTTGGCCCCATTCAGTTTGTTTTTATCTAGTAGAAGCTTAAATCCAGTCATTGGTATCTGCCATTAAGAGAGAGAAAAGAATACACTCAGCGAAAGCTCTTGCATAGATTAGATTGGTTTATTAACTTGTCTAATCGATGTTTCCCACTGCTTTTTATCAAGTTTTTCTTTCAAACCTTAAAAAGAAAAATTAGCCAGGATTAATTACAGTCTACAACTTCGCTAACCGTTCAGCCAGGCCAGTGTCGGTACTTTGAGGGAGGTTCCCCGTGCTTTCGCACGGACCTAATTAGAGTAAACCTCGTTTTCCCAGAGGCGGAGCCCCGTTAACACCTTTCTAGACACCTAATGAGTTAGCTACTTGTAAGCTGTAAAACTCTCCTAGGAGCAACTATTGCCCACAGTGGGATCGGGATCCAACCATCACATGGAAGGTATGCAATCTCATTGCAAATTTCAACACTTGAAATTCCCGATGTAATTTTTACCCCTAGTACTTATGACCTTAACTATAGTCAACAAATCATAAGTGCCATTCAAGTTCTACCCGTCATTTCTTGATTAATTAGACCCACCCATATGACCCTTAACTATGGTCAACAAAGTCGCATGAATGTCCTAATTAATCTGCATCATATGCAGTGTAGGAAGACATCACATAGCTACCGTACACTACGCCATAACTAAAGTCAACAAACGTAGCACGAATACTAAGTACTCTACTTCCTAAAATGACGGAGGGTTGCGAATGATTTTTAAGAAAATCTTTAACGCTTTGAACTTGATATCGTTGTAGAATCAAACAGTTTTCAAAAGGAGTGGCTTAAGCTCCGCAGTTTTGAAATGTAGCTTTTTCACAAATAGCCGAGTAGTTTTTAAATCCGATTCTACAACATCTTTTTAGGTTTATTTTCTTTACATTAATCACATTAATGTAATCCCATCATTTAATTCCTTAAGCCAATCACAGAAAAGAAACGAAAATAACACTTACGCTTATGCCATCCGCATTCGCCGCAATGTTCCGTTATGCACCGTTAGGTTACTTAACTAACGGCATACCGGGACGGGACTAGCGCGGGTGTAAAACATAAGCAACGTCTACTATATATCATATATATAATATGTCATTCGTCTCAGATATCACAGAACACAGGCAGCAAAAACATAGATATAACGTGGGATATCCTAGGACGTCCGTATTTAGTATTTAGCCAGAATAGAAAATACGGATTCCACAGTCACGATGAATAGCCAAGCCCACACCCTGGACCCCTACGAGAGCGGCAAGCGACCCTACCAATCCTGGAGTTTAGGAGACCCGGTCTCGACTCCTCGAGATGGCCTCCCACTGAACCCCAGAACCCGGTCACCTGTGCTCCCCTCCTTGGGTCCATCCTAATGCGGAAAAGTAAATAATATACAACACTGGTGACACAACCGCAACCTGGAAGTGCCCCAAATAAAAGAATATTACATTACATTTGAATTTACATGAATGAAAATATAAAACTCTCATCTCACAAAAACCCCCCGGCTATTCGATCGCGACAATCCTGCACATCATATCTCAGCAACACATAATATCACATATCATCAACGTAAGTAAGTATGCGTACCCCGATTGTCGTTGATGTATAGCAACGAAACTGGCGATATCGTACATACTACACTTACGGTCACAGAAAAGAAAGTGTAAAACTACAATATTTGGAATCCAGATTCTCTTTAGACATCATAAATGCGAAATATCACATATTTGGTATTTCATGCCTAAACTATATGAATTCCACATATTGTATCACATTCCAGACAAACAGACAGTATTAAACTTTTCGAACGAACGATCAAGCACCCAAGATTCACTAAAGCTCAACACTTGAGCAGGGTTCAAAAATCCGGAGTGTGACACAGTAGTAGCGGTCCAGCCGTAGAAGGGTCAAGCCAACGCCTCACATGTGGCACGCCGTACTGCCCCAAACCCTAAGGTTCAAAGGGCAGTTCGAGACGGTCACATAATCGAGTTAAGGTTTGTTGTCTTCTAGAGGGACCACCGCAAAAAGACTTGCACGTATCTCCAAAGTATTTAAACCCCGTGAATAGTGAGTAAATGATACTCGTTCAAACACTTCAATACTTTCTAATTTACCCGGAAAAGCTACGAAATGAAAGTCCCGATCGAATTGACGAGTCCAACACCATCTCCAGAATTTTTCAAACCAAATACAGATTAAAAATACCCAAAAATTTATACATGCAGAACTAAAAATTACAAAAGAAAAATTATCCACTAATTCATATATAAGGCCGCGGAACCGCGGCTTAAGCAAGCTTAGGCCGCGTTTCCGCGGCAAGAAACACTGTTCATTGGATAAATTTTCTGCCGTAATCCTTATTTTTCCCTGCTTTATTTTTTACATATTTTTAATTCTGCAAAATGTCAAAATTTAGAAAATTTCCAGAGAGCATCCCATAATATCGTATTTTTGTCCGATCGGGGTTTTCACTTCGTAAAAACGTCGCCTAATGTTCTAGGTCGGCTCTGATACCAATGTAAGGTTAGTATAGCACCCTATGAAGAGTTTTGAAGCATCACATGACCCAAAGTTTTAATTTTTATGGTGCTAAACTAACATGCAAATGGATCGATCCTAGAAAATTAGGGTTATGAAATAAAAGGCGAACTAATCTAGGGTTTCGAGACTACAACCTTTGTAGATCCCTTTCTCTGGACTCCTTGGTCTCTAAGGTGTTGAACGAAGGTCCTTTTGATGTCCCCTTGTGTCCACGACGATCCACCATGGAGATATCCGTCCAAGCTCGCAACTTCGACAAACCGAAGAGAACACTCTAAACAAAGCGGCTAAGCTTGTGTAGAATGATGTTGTGGTTAGGTTTCTCACTTCAAAAACCTATCTTTAAGTGGTATTTGCTCACTAGGAAGATCAAGAGAGCAAAGGAGCTAGAGGTAGAAGATGGTGGCAATTTTAACAAGAAATAAAAAGATAACTCTTGTGAAGAAAAAATGAAATATATCAATATATATTTTATTCCTTCATGCTATGAACCATGGTTAAAGTGATGGAGACATTATTTAACTTTAGTTTAGAATGATAAAGAGAAGGATAACCTTAGGTTAGTGGTAGTTGAGCATGGTTAGGTCAAACGAAGAATGTAGAAGCATGAATGATTATCCTTTCCTTTTTCATTTTCTTTTAAATCCAAAATTAAATAATAATCCATTATATAATCCATGGTGTGAGTCTTATATTGCCACCATTTCCATATGCTAACAACCATGATGGATGAGTGTATGTATGTGTGCATGTATGCACATCCTCATGTGCATGAAACTAGCATGAAAGAAAGAAAGAAAAGCACACATGCATGCACACATCTATCATCCAAGAAAAGGTTTTAAGTGAGAAAACTAATGGTTAAATGATAAATCAACACTTGATTTATCAATCCGGTCATATCTCATATGACCCCACCAAAAGTAGTTCACCCGATCAATGTTCGGTATCATATACGCACATTTCAATCGGGTGCATGCGCATATCGCATACGCGCACCACTGTTAGTGTATATGCCCTAGAGGCCATTACTGTATCATACTAGTTTGTATATTACTTAATGGAAGCTTGGGATATTCACAGTTGTATATACAATCTTGCTCGAAATGGTAGTATGCTACTTGGTTTGTCTCTGCTTTAATATGTGCATGTGTTTCTTTTAGCATATTGCTGGTATACATATTAGTAGAGCCCTTAGGATCTTTGCTTGATTACCAGCGTTGTGATGGCGCTCGCACTCGTGGGAGCTGGGTAATCTATAAGCACATCCTTATACAGGTCCCTGGTCGTTGGACTATCGAGACAGGGCATCGATACTCCGGAGTAGACTAGCGTATGCGCTTCTCATCCCAGTGTGGGAGACGGTCTGTCCCACAGCCGTTAGTACGTCGTACTTAGGATAGTATGCGGGTGCTCGTTAGGTTACGAGTACACTGGACAGGACTCGTCGGGAACTGTTGGTTGGTAATATACCTATCGTCAGTTATCAGTTCCCAGGTGACATGAGTACAGCTTAGTCCGTTGACTTGACACTGCCACTTCGCCTCGAGTGTGTTCCCACTGCACTTTGATTACTACCTTACCACGGCTCAAAGGAGTCGTGCAAACAGATAGTTTTTGGGTGCAGTCCCGAAGCACTTGGAGGCAGTGACGGTTAGACAGGATTCGTCTCTCCCGGTATTGGGGGTAGACATCGCGCTGTGTCTAGGAGAGCCATTACACGAGTAGTCCCTGGCCAGGGCAAGCGAGATATACTGGTAGGTTTCCAGTGTTATCTCAGGGTGTTCTGGGCTACACTCCGACACGACTTGTACCGCTATTAGGGGACTGACGTTCACCTCCCCCCTAGGCCCGCCATGCGATGTATCAGACGAACAGACCGGACTGTACGGAGACTGTCACATACAGGCTCAGTAGGAGTGCAGATGGGGTTCACCTCGTCAGTCTTCTTATCGACATCTACCTGGGGACCGTTACGTACAGCTAGTGCCGCTTACGGTCTGTGGTTAAACCCACTGCCAGCGTAGTGTCGAGTCTTTAGAGTCCCACACAGAGAGCTATTCGCCTTTAGGCAAAATGAGTAGAGGTCGCATGGTTTTGCGACAGGGTTCGTTCGCATCCGCGCACTTGTGCACGTTTGCTGTCCGGACAGTTTATACTAGCGGGCTTTGGTTTAAGCCGGATCCTAGTATATGATTTGAGATTGGTTTTTCTCAGTGTATTCTTGTTCCTCGGATCACGAATGCGGGTGCGTATGCACAGTTGCTTGAGATTGGGGGAGAGGACCTTGTTTAGGGTTAATGGCTATTGTCATTTTATTAACCCTATTGCTTTTGTGTGTATTATAGTTAATTGATAATTAGCTTAATAGTTGTGCATGGTTGTTGTTGTTGACAATTTGACTTCATTGACTTGTTGACCAAGGTTGACACTTTGACCATCATCATTTCTTTTGGAAGATGCTCTTTGATCTTTGCAAAATTGAAATGATAATGGTCATGTCATGATTTACCATGACAATTTTCAAGCTAATTATTGAATTAAAATAATGCACACATATTAGTGAGAATAGCTCACTAATAATTCATTCTCTCATATCATTTCTCTCTCTTGTTCATCCTCTCCCTCAAGCTCTCTCCCTCTCATGTGTTGAGAAACAAAAAGCTTGAGAAAAACCTTCACTTGATCTTCTCTACTCTCTTCTAGGGTTCAAGTCTTAGCATTTCTTGCACTCTAGTTACTCCTAGCTTGGAGTTGAAGCTAAAGGTCGAGGCTTTCGGGTGGATCCTTCTTTGACGGGAGAAGACAAGCAAGGTGACCTCTTTCTACCATTCCAAGGAGCATGGAGAGAAGGACTTTGAGCTCAAGGTATAACCTTTCCATCACTTAGCTACTTTGTAGTTAGCTTTAGCAAGTTTATGTTTAGCAAAGATCCTTAAAGCTTACTCCATGTTGCCTATAGTTGATAAAAATCCAATTTTTATTATGTTTTCCGCCTCCCCGTAAGCACCGGGGTGGGCAACGTGGACTTACAGTGGTATCAGAGCCTAACTAAACCTAAACTAGCTAAGTAGTTAAGTGTAACGAAGTTTCGAAACCGGAAAATCGAAAAACCAAACTCGCAAAACCGTAAGTTTCTGTTAAATTTTTTTCTGGTCAAAATAAAATTTGTTATACACCAAAAATTATCTCAGGGTTTTGTTAAGAACACCACCAAAAACGAGACAGAGAGTCGACCAAATGGGCGCGGATCCGCGGCGCTATGAAGCTATTGCGCCGCGCATCCGCGGCCGTCTAGTCTCTTCTCTGCCTCGATTTTGGTGCAGTGTGTTTCTGTGTTGGTTTTGGGATTTTTAGGATATGTTATATGCGCCCAGATTTTCCAGAACTAAAATTTTCTTTTGGGGGCCTATAAATCCGTATTTTTCGGAACTTCACTACACTTTAACTATATCGGTTATATCTGTGATGCTTGTATTTATTGAACGTCGGCCAATCGCTATAAGTCGATTAGTCGGGGTTATACATCTCTGTGATCTGTGATTGTTATTGGTTTGTGGATATGAATGGATTGGATTGTCGCGGGTGAATAGCCGGGGTGGATGTGAGATGAGCGTTATTTTTCTTTCATTCATTTGTAACATGTAAATTGATGTAATAATATTATTTGTATAGCCGCACAACCGGGTCGGGGTTGTAGCCGTCATTGTATAATTCTTTTTACTGTTTTTGCTCCTATGATAGACCCATGGAGGGGGTGCACAAACTAACGGGTATCTCGAAGTGCCGAGCGGCCTACTCACGGTGGTGAGGGAGGTTGCTTCGCTTCGGGTGCTTGGCGGGTAGTTTGCCGCACCCGTAGGGGTCTTGAGTGGGGTATTGGCTATTCACCGCGACCGTGTAATCCGCTTTACGTTGCAGGCTCGAACGCATTGCGGATTCCTAGTATATCCAATGTATTCATCTGTGATCTGTAATGTCTATCATTGCTATATATTTATATATAATAACTATTTAGGCGTTGCTTATGTTTTACAGCCGCGCTAGCCCAGCCCCCGCTCTGTCGTTAGTTAAGTAACCTAACGGGTGATGACGGGGCCCCGTGGTGAATGCGAATGGCATAAGCGTACGTCATATTTTGGTTGTTTTCTGCAATGGTAGGATTAAATGATGGGACGCATTAAAAGAACTAATGCAAGAAATAAACCAAGTAAAAGTCGATTGGAACATTTTGAAAACCACTCGGTTCTTTTCAAAACTAAACTTTTAAACGCGGAGCTTGAACCACTCCTTTTAAAAGCTATCTCGTTCCATCGATTATATCAAGTTCACTACGTTCACGGTTTCGCCAAAACCATCCGTAGCCCTCCATCATTTCGGATAAATATTCGGCAGTATTCAAGCTATGTATTTTGACCTCACGCCAAGGCATAGTGATTGGTAGCTGCCGGATATTTATCCGTTGCATAGATAGAATGCGTTGATTTGAGACAGTCGTACTGCCGTTTTGGCCTACGTCAAGGGTGGGTACGGGTGGGTTCAAATTAACCAGGATAATGATGGGAAGAACTTGACATGTGACTTATGACATTTTGACCTCACGCCAAGGTCATAAGAGCATGGGGCAAAAATCCACATCGGGAGTTTCATAAGTACTGAAACTTGCTAGCGTTGCATACCATTTGGAGTGTGATAATTCTGGTAGGATTCCTTCGGTTTTATCACGCGATGATATTTGGATCCCGATCCTACTGTGAGTATATGCTACTCCTCGGGAAAACTCTCACTTAACGATCAATGCTATAAACCTAGTAGGTGACTAGAAAGGTGTTAGCGGGGCTACGCCCACAGGGAAAAGAGGTTACTTAATTAAGGAACTTCGCGAAAGCGTTGGAAAACCTCCCTCGAAGTACCGACACTGGCCTGGCTGAACGGTTAAGCAAGTATTGTACGGTGAGAATGATCCCGGCTAATCCTTTCTTTACGGTTTGAGAAGGGATTCGAGAGACAGTGGGAGCCATCCAGTTTAGACAAACTAAAAACCACTCTAAACTTGCAAGAGCATCATGCTAAAGTGTTTCTTTTCTCTCTCCTAATTGCAGCGACCATTCAAGATGACCGGACTTAAGTTACTATTAGATAAAAATATATTGACAGGGCCAAACTACAAAGATTGGCTCAGGAATGTCAAGATGGCTATCACTTATGACAAGCTGGGGTATATACTTACCACCAAAGCTCCCCCTGTCCCAGGTCCCACCTCCAGCGTCGCGGATGTAGAAATCCGTAAGACATGGGAGATAGATTGCGCGAGGGCCAAATGCCTCGTACTAGCCTCGATGGACAACGACCATCAGAGGAGGCACGAGAATATGGACCTAGAGTCCATATTTCTCCATACAAAAGAACTGTATGGAGAGCAGTCTCGTATCGCAAGATACGAAGTGTCGAAGAAGCTTTTTTCGGCAAAGTTGGCCGTCGGATCATCGGTAGCGGACCACGTGCTTAAGATGATCGGCTACATAGAGGAGCTCGCGGACCTTGGGACCACGTTGGAGAATGAACTCTATACTGATTTGATTCTCCAGTCCCTTCCTTCCACTTACGCCCAGTTCATTCTTAACTTCAACATGCAAGGAAAGGAGGTTGAACTTGCCGAACTTCTGAACATGTTGAGGACTGCTGAGGGCACCCTACAGAAGGGTAGGGAGACATCCACTTTGTTTGTAGGAGGATCTTCCTCTTCTAGGCCCAGTGCGAAAGCCAAGGGCAAGAAGAAGAAAGCCCCCGCCAAACCAAGAGGCGGTGTCGGTAAAGTGGATACGAAGGGAAAGGGTAAAGAAACAAAGGTAACGGGGAAGCTGGTGGGGAAGGAAGAATGCTTCTATTGTCACAAAAGTGGTCACTGGAAACAAGATTGCAAGGCTTGGAAAGCCAGAACACAGGATTTGAAGCGAGTTGCAGCTTCAGCTTCAGGTGTGTATGTTATTGAAAACTGTCTATCAATAAACTCTACATCCTCGGTATTGGACACCGGATCAGGATCTCATATCTGTAATTCTTTGCAGGCGTTGAGAAAGCGTAGAGTTTTGAAGGCAGGTGACATGACCCTCAGAGTTGCGAACGGTGCTAGTATGGATGCTGAGGCCGTGGGGGACTATCACCTGGGATTATCAGATGGACACTTTTTGGTTTTGCGTAGTTGTTATTATGTACCAAATGCAACCTGTAATATCATTTCTGTATCTTTATTATCTAAAGAAGGTTATGAATTTGCATTTGTAAGTAATGTAGTGAACATTCACCTTAATCAAGTTTTGATTGGGTCAGGTACATTGAACAACGGTTATACGTTTTAAACCAACCACAGGTTTTCAATATCCAGAATAAACACAAAAGAAAGTCTCCAGAAATTAATAAAACTTTCTTATGGCATTGTAGACTGGGTCACATCAATGAGTGAAGATTGACTAAGTTACATACTGAAGGATATTTAGATCCGTTCGAATATCAATCGTATGCAATTTGTCAATCCTGTCTCAAAGGAAAGATGACAAAGGCTCCGTTTTCTGGACACGGAGAAAGAGCGAGCGAGCTCTTGGGACTCGTACACAGCGACGTGTGCGGTCCAATGTCTACACATGCGCGAAGCGGTTTTTCTTACTTCATATCTTTTACGGATGATTTCTCAAGATTCGGACATGTCTTCTTAATGAAGCATAAATCCGAAGCTTTTGATAAGTTCCAGGAATATAAGAATGAAGTAGAAAAACAAACAAGCAAAAGTATCAAGATCCTAAGATCGGATCGAGGAGGAGAATACTTAATTGCCGAATTCCTGAATTACTTAAAAGAGAATGGAATTCTCTCTCAGCTTACTCCTCCATACACTCCGCAACATAACGGTGTATCGGAGAGACGGAACCGAACCCTATTGGATATGGTACGGTCCATGATGAGTAACGCTGAGTTACCGTGATCATTCTGGGGATATGCGCTAGAAACAGCTGCATATCTTTTGAACCGTGTTCCCACTAAGACTGTGACTACCACACCATATGAGTTATGGAGTGGGAAGAAACCCTATCTTCAATACTTGAAGATTTGGGGATGTACAGCTTATGTCAAAAAGCAGCATACGGACAAGCTCGAGGCACGCTCAGTACTATGCAAGTTTGTGGGATACCCAAAGAACTCCAGGGGGTATCTTTTCTATTACGCAGAGGAACAAAAAGTCCTTGTTTCTCGTAATGCCCATTTTCTGGAACATCAGTTTTTAGAAAAAGAAATAAGTGGGAGCGCAATAGAACTGGAAGAAATTCCAGAACCACAAACTATTACTGAAAGCTTAGTGGAACCAGAAGGTTCAAAAGAACAGGACATTCCTACGCCACTCCGTAGGAGTAGTAGGCAGTCTCATCCGCCCGAGAGGTACTACGGTTTTCTCATTGACGGGGATAGAGAGGACTGCATCATAGATTGTGATGAGCCTACTAGCTTCCAGCAGGCCATTCAGAGCGTCGACTCGGTAAAATGGCTGGATGCAATGCAGACCGAGATAGAGTCCATGTACACCAACAAAGTATGGACGTTGGACATTGCTCCAGACGGGGTAAAACCCGTAGGATGCAAGTGGATCTTCAAAAGGAAGATTGGTGTAGATGGACAGGTTGAGACCTATAAAGCTAGACTAGTAGCAAAGGGTTTTCGTCAGCGACCTGGTTTGGACTATGACGAAACCTTTTCTCCAGTAGCTATGCTGAAATCCATTCGGATCCTTCTTGCCATCGCTGCTTTCCACGATTATGAGATTTGGCAGATGGACGTAAAGACAGCTTTTCTAAATGGTCATTTAGAGGAGTGTGTCTATATGGACCAGCCAGAGGGTTTCATTCAGGGTGGGAGCAGCGGAAAGGTGTGCAAGTTGCTCAAGTCCATTTATGGACTCAAGCAGGCATCGCGGAGTTGGAACATCTGTTTTGATGAGACGGTCAAAGAATTTGGCTTTATCAAAAATCCAGATGAACCATGCATCTATTGTAGATTTGTAGCGAGAACTGTAGTATTCCTCGTTTTATACGTGGATGACATTCTCTTAATAGGAAATGACATTCCTATGCTACAATCTGTCAAGGGGTTCTTGTCACACAGGTTCTCCATGAAAGACCTGGGTGATGCCTCATACATTCTGGGTATCCGGATCTACCGTGACAGATCCAAGAGGATATTAGGACTCTCGGAGTCCAGGTACATCGACACCATACTGAAGAGATTCAGTATGGAAGATTCCAAGCGCGGTAATCTACCGGCTTGTCACGGGATTACCCTCTCCAAAGAGATGTCTCCCAAGACTAATTTGGAGAAGGATCGCATGTCTATTATACCCTACGCTTCTGCGGTAGGCTCTATAATGTATGCGATGTTGTGTACCAGACCGGATGTGGCTTATGCACTGAGTGTAGTAAGCAGGTATCAGTCAAACCCTGGGGAGAAACATTGGATAGCAGTAAAGAACATTCTCAAGTACCTGAGAAGGACTAAGGAGATGTTCTTGGTGTATGGCGGAAAAGACCTGCAGATTGAGGCCTTTGCTGACTCCAGCTTCCAGAGTGACAAGGATGATTCTAAGTCCATGTCGGGTTTTGTCTTTACCCTCAATAGAGGGGCGGTGTGTTGGAAGAGCTCCAAACAGGAAACCGTTGCTGACTCGACTATGGAAGCAGAATACATCGCTGCATCTGATGCCGCAAAAGAAGCTGTCTGGATGAGGAAGTTCTTGAAAGAACTTCAGGTGGTTCCGTCCATTGTTGACCCAATACCTCTGTATTGCGACAACAACGGGGATATAGCTTTAGCGAAGGAACCCAGGTCCCATCAGAAATCCAGACACATCTTAAGGCGGTATCACCTAATCAGGGAGATCATGGATCTCCGGGAGATCGAGGTCCGGAGAGTTGCATCAGAGGATAACACAGCAGATCCATTCACCAAGGCCTTGCCCCAGACTCAGTTCGAGCGGCTGATCGAGATGATAGGTCTTCGATACGCCAGTACATGGCCTTAGTGCAAGTGGGAGATTGTTAGTGTATATGCCCTAGAGGCCATTACTGTATCATACTAGTTTGTATATTACTTAATGGAAGCTTGGGATATTCACAGTTGTATATACAATCTTTCTCGAAATGGTAGTATGCTACTTGGTTTGTCTCTGCTTTAATATGTGCATGTGTTTCTTTTAGCATATTGCTGGTATACATATTAGTAGAGCCCTTAGGATCTTTGCTTGATTACCAGCGTTGTGATGGTGCTCGCACTCGTGGGAGCTGGGTAATCTATAAGCACATCCTTATACAGGTCCCTGGTCGTTGGACTATCGAGACAGGGCATCGATACTCCGGAATAGACTAGCGTATGCGCTTCTCATCCCAGTGTGGGAGACGGTCTGTCCTGTAAGTCCATGCTACCTCTCCCGGTACTTTCGGGAATGCGGAATTTGGTAAAAAACGATTTTCTTAAAGATGGTAACATGGACCTAAAAGCCGGATCTTGGTTAAACATCTATCTAACATCCTAACTATGAGTTTTAGCTACTCGGTTAGGGGGTTATACCTTGCTTGTCTTGAACTCCTTCGTCTTCAAGGCTCCGATGGTGGTCCGATGGCTTCTTCTCGTCGTCTCCGTACGCCGAAGATAGATCCACCTGAAAGCTCCAACCTTTAGCTCCTTCTTCGTTCTTTGAAGAAACTAGTTCACTTGGTTTGCTAAACCTAGTGAACTAGAATGAGTAGAGAAGAAATAGAATGGGATTTTATCTATGGTTCTTGATTCTCAACTCATGAGACAAGAGAACCATAGATCAAGAGAGGGAGCAAGAGGTTGAGGGTGAGAGCAAGAGGAGAGCTCAAGAACAAGAGAGAGAATGAGCAAGAAAGAATGAGGCTCTCTTTTTTCTTTCACCCTCTCATAATCCAAAGTGATCATTGTTGGAGATAGTGCCCTCAGAGTCAATTATTGGGTCACAGGCACGTGATTGCAATGATTGAGGGGAGGACCTATCCCGGTAGGACAGTCTTACTCGAGATGATAGTATGCTATCTGGTTTATCTTTATCATCGTGTACTGCTTTAGGTGACCTTACGAGTCGCTATTACACGTTGATAAAGCCCCTAGGATTCTTGCTTGACTTCCAGCAGTATGAGGGCGATCATATAAGTGGGAGCTGGGGTCTACAAGCACATCCTTAAAAGGTCCCTAGTCGTGGGAGATTCGAGACAGGGCATCGTTTCTCCAGAGTAGACTAGTGTATACAGTCGAGACCCCGACGAGGGGCGGTGGCCGGTCTCACAAGCCACTGGTGTCAGTTGGTTCACCTAAGATGTATACAGGTGCTCATTGGGTTATGAGTACACCGGACAGGACTCGCCGGGAACCTGCTAGTTGGGATTATACCAGACGTCAGATAGCAGTTCCCAGGTGACATGTGTACAGGTTAGTTCATCGACCTGGGATCGTCATTTGTCTCGTGTGAGTTCCCACTGTACTTTGATTACTACCCTACCACGGCTCAAAGGAGTCGTGCAAACAGGTTTTAGTTGGGTACAGTCCCGAGCCACATGGAGGCAGTGAGCGGATCTGCAGGGGTTCGTCTCTCCCGGTATTGGGGGTGAGGTCGTGCTGTGTCTAGGAGAGCCAGAACATGAAAAGTCCTTGGCCAAGGCAAGAGATTTGCTGGTAGGTATTCCAGTAGTATCTCAGGGTGTTCTGGGCTACACTCCGACACGACTTGTACCGCTTTTGGGGGTCTGACTTTTACCAACCCCCTAGGCCCGCCATGCAATGCTCATAGACGAACGGACCGGACTGTACGGTTATTGTCACTGACAGGCTCAGTAGGGTGTCAGGATGAGTTCGCTCATCGACGTCCCTTTTGGTCGATAGCTGGTGGCCCGTCACGTATGGCTAATACCTCTGACGTGCTAGTAGTTAAATCCACAGCCATAGTATTGACGAGTCTTTAGAGTCCACCACACAGACAGTTACTCAAGTTTCGGGCGAAACGCTGTAGAGGCCGTATGGAGATATGGCAGGGTTCGATCAGATACGTGCGGTATTGCACGGATCGCGATCGGACAGTTTTTACTAGCCGGCTTTGGCTTAAGCCGGATCCTAGTATAAGATAGTGTAGTTTTGTCTCTTTGCATTTGTGTTCAGTGGGAATACAAATGCGGGCATGTATTTGCAGTAGCGGGGTTTTCCTGTAATTTATTACGGGATCGGTTTTCTGGGGTTGCCAGTTTGCATTCCGTTCCGGCCGGTTTTCTCTTTTTCCTTTCCGGTCGGACTTTTCGTTGGAGGGTGTTAATTGCAAGTTTGCAATTAACATTTTGTGAGTGGTTTTCTTGCAGATGTGGCTTTATGATTTGACCATCATCATGAGATTCTCTTTGCATCATTCTTTTGCATTTATGTGACAAGAATGAGATTGGAAATGGTTGTGACAATTATCCTTTTAGATTTTGATTCTTTTATTTCCTTCCTTGCTTTTTTGTTTAATTAACCCACACCCATTTTCCTTATGGGCCGGCCTCTTTTCCAGCTGTGCATGTGATTAATTTATTAAGTAAGGAATGAGTTAAAAGTGAGTGTGCTGTGAGAATTTTGATTCTCATTGGTTTTATTTTGTGCTACCTTCACACATTCAAAAAGGTGAGAGAGTGCTTGCTTCTTTTTTTCTCCAGTGAGCACTTGAGATGTTCTGGCCGAGCCCATTTTCCAAGCATGCTCCATTATTCCCTCAAGCCTCCATGAATATCCTTGTGCTAAAATTCCTCCAACCATGGCAACCTCATAAACCCCAAAAGAGATAACCTTCTACACTATTTCTATAGCAAGTCTTGGACGCGTCGGCTAGCCAACTTCGCGCCCGTGTTGCCTCGGTCAAGAGGTGGGAGCCCGTAAAAGATTCCGGCTACGTGGTGCCCTTTCCGACGAGACGATGATGGACGGAGATTCCGCGAGAGATCGGAGTGGAGACGAAGACCGAAGGACACGGATCGCTTGGTATACTTCTCTACTCTTTTCTTATTTGCTAGTTAGCTAGGTTAATGGCCCGATCCGGGTAGAAAGTCCGCGGTGGTGCCGTTTTGCAAAGTTCGCAAAGTTTTTGTTTTCCGCGTTTCCGGCGTCGGATCGACGGACGGGGCGCCCCCGCGGGCTTACATTGGTATCAGAGCCACGCCGTTAACCTTCCCTAGCTTGCTCTAGCGCGTTTAGAACTCGATCGAACAAAAACCCGAAAACCGTATTTTTTGTGCACATGTGTTCTCTGTTAAAATTTTTTGAGTTCCTAAAATTTTTCTGGTGATTGCAGAGACATGTAAAACAAATTATAAGAATTCTGGGAAAATACGATCCACTGATTCCTCACTTCGACCGCGGAAGCGCGGCCAAAACCCTGGTTTGGCCGCGCTTGCGCGGCGGAAAAGAGGAATCGTGGCACCATATTTTCCCAGTAAGCTTATGAGTTGAAAATAGGGCTTTTGGGATATTTTCTTTAGGCCCAGATTTTCTGTAAGTGCTACAGTAGTGTGTGGGGCCCACTTTGATAAATTTGTTCGATCGGATATTTTAAACATGCTAGTTCACAGTATTTACTTTATATCTGCGACCGTGAATGTCATTCGATCGGTAAATCCCGTCTAACTGCTATAGCCCGGTTAGACGGATTTGCGAACGTGACTTTCACGTTGATGTTCTGTGATTGTACTGTGTTGTTGCGGATCGGTCGTGGGGGATAGCCTGGTTGCAGTGGTAGTACAGTTTTGTTGTATTATGTACATTTGATATTGCGGGGCGAGCGTCCGACATGTGGACTGCCGTCACTGCCTGTTTGTATTATTATTTTGGGGCACGACCTGGTTGCGGTCGATGTACCCGTTGTATGTATATTTTACTTTCTGTACTAGGATTACCCCGCGGAGGGGTGCACGGGTAGCCGGGTTCTGGAGGGCAACAAGCCTGCATCTCATGGCATTGAGACGGAGGGGGCTTCACTCTAGGATTGGCGGGCTATTCGCCGCACTCGTAGGGGGTATAGGGTTGACCCAGGAGGGGTGCCCAAGTTACCGGATTCCGTGAAGTGCTGGGTGGTCCATTCACGTTGCTGAAGGGGGCTGCCTCGCTTCAGGTTTTGGCGGGTAACTTGCCGCGCCCGTAGGGGTCTAGGATTTAATTGCACAGGCTATCCACACGACCAGGGGAACGTCGGGTTTCAGTAGCGGCTCTGTGAAACCCGGGGATCCCAGATATCTGTATTGATCTGTGTTGCTATACATTTCTGTGTTGCTTTTTATCACGCCTTGAGCGAAATACTATATATTGGTATATATATATTAGTAGATGTTGTATATGTTTTTCATCCGCGCTAGTCCAGTCCCCGCTCTGTCGTTAGTTAAGCTAACCTAACGGGTGATGACGGGACCCAGTGGCGAATGCGGATGGCATATACGTACGTCAGTATATTTTCGTTCTTTGTGGTGTGATCAATTGATGGGACTGCGTTGATTCGGATCAATGCAAGTTAAACAAACCTAATCTGATGTTGTCGGAGCACTTTTTCAAAAAAGCTGTTATTGCAAGGGCGTTCTCTTTTGTTTTGCACAGAGGTATTCATTTGGAATATCCTGCTCCTCAGTCGACGAGGCAAGGGCCGAGATCCCTTCACCGGGAGTGACCCCTTGGACAGAAGTTTGCGTCAGGGCATTAACTTCACTATAGCCGATTACTTTTGCTTTGCACCGTGGTATTCAGTTGGAATATCCTGCACCTCATTCTACGGGGAAAGAGCCGAGATCCCTTCACCAGGAGTGACCTCTTTAGCAAAGGTTGTCGTCACTATATTTTTATAAAGCTATCAGTTCCTTCAACGATATCAAGTTCATTACGTTAAAGGTTTTCGCCAGAAACCATTCGTAGCCCTCCGTCGTTTCAGACGGGTAGCACGTAGTATTCATGCTATGTTTGTTGGCCTTCGTCAAGGCATAGTGTATGGTAGCTGCTTGTTGCCTCTCTGCAGCATAGATAGATGCGTTGGTTTGGGACAGTCGTATAGCCTTGTTGGCCTTCGTCAAGGGCTTGTGCGGGTGGG
Organism: Agapanthus africanus; assembly: GCA_030015575.1. Classification (NCBI taxonomy): domain Eukaryota; kingdom Viridiplantae; phylum Streptophyta; class Magnoliopsida; order Asparagales; family Amaryllidaceae; genus Agapanthus; species Agapanthus africanus. The sequence continues at coordinate 380,162,157 of CM057337.1, read as the reverse complement.
TTCAAATCAACCTGGAGAATGACGGGTAGAACTTGACATGTGACTTATGATTTGTTGGCCTTCGTCAAGGTCATAAGAGCATGGGGCAGAAATTACATCGGGAGTTTCAAAAGTACTGAAACTTGCCAGATATGCGCATACCTTCTGGAGTGTGATAACGTGAGCGGATCCCGTCACGTTATCATGCGATGAGAGTTGGATCCCGATTCCCACTGATGAGTTGGTTTACTCCTCGGGTTATCCCGGCTAATTCTTCTTTCAGGTTTGGGGAAGAATTTGACGTTACAGTGGGAGGTTTCCAGATTAGATAAATTGGTAACCATTCTGATCTAGGTTAGAGTGCACGCTGAGTGTTTCTTTTCTCTCTCTCTCTGGCAGCGACCATTGACCCGACCCTAGACTATGACTCAGTGACCAAGTTGACCGAACCTTCTTAACACTGGCTTTTGGATTGTCAGAGTTGCAGACCTCTTTGCCACTCCTACTTTTACTCTTTTCTCCGGGACACCCCGTATTACTACGAACGTCCACTTCCATTGGACAAAACCATCGTATGGTTATATACGAACTCGAAGGAATTTATTCGAGGATGGTTTCCGGTTCTGGAGAAAACGAATAGGACTATTCAGTTGTCTTTACCTTTTACCTTCTCTCAGGTTGCGAGTACTCCTTGGTTTAGGAGATAGTACACCTATTACGCAAATTGGATAGTCTTCTTCCAAACCTTAGGCTGGTGCCGAACGGTGGGGAATGAAGAAAGCCAATTAGCCTAAACGGTGTACAGAAGGTATTAAGTTCAGACAAAGCAAGGGATTAGTAAGAGGGCAAAGTAAATTGCGACTGCTATTCACGACCAAACCATGTACTTCTTTGTCAATCCTAAATCACCTATGAATTAAGTACATTCGGTTGTCTTTTATCCTCACCTTCTCTCGCATTGCGAGTGCTCCTCGGATTAGGACAGTACACCCATTATGCTTTTTGGATAGTCTTCTTCCAAACCATAGGCTGGTGCCGAATGGTAGGGAAGGAAGAAAACCATTTGGCCTAAAGGGGTGTACAGAAGGTAATGACTAAAGACATGTAAAGGGATTTGGAGAGGTGGCAAAGAATTATACAGTTATAGTTGTGAATCTGGATAATGGAAGAGGCATTACTAGGAATACCAGCATACCCCATCGAAACATTTCAATGTTTCAGTTTCACTGTGTACTGTTAAAAGAAAACTGATTTCCCGATTAGACACTTACTCCAGGATATGTATTTACCAGGTTGGATTCTCACATCTGTATGGTTTTACAGACGATGAGTGGGAGTAAGTTATTTGGAATTAGGTGACCATCCTCATTATATCGGGATTCGTTGTAATCGGTGATATTTGAGGAAGTCACCTGGGTTGTTTGCCGGTCGGCAAATATTTGGTTTTGAATATCCGTTGTTGTGCACCAATTTCAAATTGATATATCTGTACGTCTATTTTTATAGAGTGAGATATACTTTTTGAAATTATGTCTATGACATTTACCTATATCTATGGATGTTTAGGTAAGGAGCATTGAACAACGGTGTACTTCTTAACCAAAAGTACAGTTTTCAACCTACGACACACAGTGAATGAGTCACTAGACTCAGGGGACTTATACAGAGTATTGTATATTGTCCAGTGTCCATTAGGACAGAGGGGTTGGTCCTCGTACTATATTCTGTTTACTTTTAACTTCTCTAGTTCTTAGACATGTGTTTCATAGAAACACAGGGTCTAAGTTTTGAGGAGTTATAGGTATAAGAGTAAAGTAGAGAACCAAGTGTTGCAAGTATCGGGATTCTTCAAGGAGATCGAAGATGTAGATACTTGTGAATGGTATTCAGTTGATAGTAATGATTAAGAGAACTAGCTTCTCTTTCAGGTTACTCATAATTGGAAGTACTCCTAAATTGAGTAACGCTGATCGGCCTCTCTTCCATTTACTTGATATGCACTGGAGACAGCTGCATGATTTGAATCTGGTTCAATTAAATCAGTGCCTCTGGTTCTTGGATATAGAACAGTTCATATCTTGACATTGTTAAGATACGGGGAGTTGTCCGGCTTATGCTTAAAACCAGACACTGGACAACTCAAGGCACGTTTCAGTAGTGGCTGTTTGTGGGTTGACCCGGGCTATGACGAGGGTTGATTTTCTACCATCTGGAAGATCAATAGTTATATTGTTCTTGACTCGCCACAGTTTTATCAAAAATGGATTTTTTCAGAAAAACAGTAGTGGGAGTATGGTAGAACTGGAAGTGATTCCAGAACCGCAAACGATTACTGAAGATTTGATTAGAACCTAAAGATTCAATCTGGTTTGACATTCCATTGGCCACTCCGCAGATATGGTGGGTAACCTCAGGCACCCGAGAGGTACTTCGGTATGCTCAAGGACGGTGGCAGGGAGGTTCTTGTTTACCCAGATTTGCCATTGCTGTTGTTCCAGACTGTGAGACCCGGCAGGAGGATGAGTATAGCGTCGTTCTAAACTGGTTTTAGAAGTGTACGTCTATATGACTCTGCCAGAGGGTTGTCGTAGTCAGTGGGAGCAGCGGAAGCATTGGTGGACAGGAGGCTTATGTCTATTCATAGACTAAAGCAGATATAGCGGAGATAGATCATCTATTTCTGATGTGACAGTCATAGGTTTGACTTCATCAGAATAGGGGATGGATCTGTTGAGAAGGTAGTAGGGTGTGATGTCCTGGTATTTGATGACATACACAGAGTAGGAAGTGATATTCCTATACTACGATCGGTTATACTTTGGTCGTCACACAGTAGTTTCTCCACATAGGAATTGGATCTTATATCAGACATTCTGGTAACTAGATCTATGGTTTTAGATCTAGATTTGGATGGTTTCCCAATCAGGGTACTTTGACAGCATTCTATAAGTATTTAGAATGGAGGACTCCTGGCACGGTACTGTACCTGCAGGTAATGGAGTCACCCTCTCTAAAGGTGTCTTACAGACTAATGGGAGAGGGATACGCATGATTGACAGATCACTTGCTTAGGCAATTGAGTCAATCATGAGATGTCAAGTACCACACCAGATGTTGTTCTTGCAGTAGGTGCAATAAGTTGATATTGATCCAATCCTGGAGAAACAGTCGGAAGCAGTTTTAGAACATAAGTGAATGTTCTAGGGATATGATAACGGCAGTCTTCTTCGGGAGACAGTTATCATTCCAGGCTTCCAAGGTGACCTGGATGGCAGAGTGGCTGTCAGAGTTATAGTTTTCCCTCTGATGAGGGGCAGTATTTTGGACTGGTGGTCCAGGTGGATACTGAGGGAAGGCATGGCGCAGGATACTGATTAAGTTCAGTTGACGATACAGTCTAAGAAGTTTGGATTTGGAGTTCATTTATGAGCTAGGTCCCATCAGACATCCAGACATTCTAGGACAGGTATTGCTCATTTCGGGAGATAGTTTTCTCTGCGAACATGAGATATAGAGAGACATAGAAAGAAACATCAAAGCGGATCCACTCACTGAGGCTATTCCTCGAACGCAATAGTTTCGCAAACGAGCTTTGTGAGACTGACTAGTAGAGGAGTTGGGTGTTCGGTATCACACGGGCTGTGAGTATGCGACATCGCAATAATTAGCCTCGAGTGCAAGTGGGAGATTGTTGGAGATAGTGCCCTCAGAGTCAATTATTGGGTCACAGGCACGTGATTGCAATGATTGAGGGGAGGACCTATCCCGGTAGGACAGTCTTACTCGAGATGATAGTATGCTATCTGGTTTATCTTTATCATCGTGTACTGCTTTAGGTGACCTTACGAGTCGCTATTACACGTTGATAAAGCCCCTAGGATTCTTGCTTGACTTCCAGCAGTATGAGGGCGATCATATAAGTGGGAGCTGGGGTCTACAAGCACATCCTTAAAAGGTCCCTAGTCGTGGGAGATTCGAGACAGGGCATCGTTTCTCCAGAGTAGACTAGTGTATACAGTCGAGACCCCGACGAGGGGCGGTGGCCGGTCTCACAAGCCACTGGTGTCAGTTGGTTCACCTAAGATGTATACAGGTGCTCATTGGGTTATGAGTACACCGGACAGGACTCGCCGGGAACCTGCTAGTTGGGATTATACCAGACGTCAGATAGCAGTTCCCAGGTGACATGTGTACAGGTTAGTTCATCGACCTGGGATCGTCATTTGTCTCGTGTGAGTTCCCACTGTACTTTGATTACTACCCTACCACGGCTCAAAGGAGTCGTGCAAACAGGTTTTAGTTGGGTACAGTCCCGAGCCACATGGAGGCAGTGAGCGGATCTGCAGGGGTTCGTCTCTCCCGGTATTGGGGGTGAGGTCGTGCTGTGTCTAGGAGAGCCAGAACATGAAAAGTCCTTGGCCAAGGCAAGAGATTTGCTGGTAGGTATTCCAGTAGTATCTCAGGGTGTTCTGGGCTACACTCCGACACGACTTGTACCGTTTTTGGGGGTCTGACTTTTACCAACCCCCTAGGCCCGCCATGCGATGCTCATAGACGAACGGACCGGACTGTACGGTTATTGTCACTGACAGGCTCAGTAGGGTGTCAGGATGAGTTCGCTCATCGACGTCCCTTTTGGTCGATAGCTGGTGGCCCGTCACGTATGGCTAATACCTCTGACGTGCTAGTGGTTAAATCCACAGCCATAGTATTGACGAGTCTTTAGAGTCCACCACACAGACAGTTACTCAAGTTTCGGGCGAAACACTGTAGAGGCCGTATGGAGATATGGCTGGGTTCGATCAGATACGTGCGGTATTGCACGGATCGCGATCGGACAGTTTTTACTAGTCGGCTTTGGCTTAAGCCGGATCCTAGTATAAGATAGTGTAGTTTTGTCTCTTTGCATTTGTGTTCAGTGGGAATACAAATGCGGGCATGTATTTGCAGTAGCGGGGTTTTCCTGTAATTTATTACGGGATCGGTTTTCTGGGGTTGCCAGTTTGCATTCCGTTCCGGCCGGTTTTCTCTTTTTCCTTTCCGGTCGGACTTTTCGTTGGAGGGTGTTAATTGCAAGTTTGCAATTAACATTTTGTGAGGGGTTTTCTTGCAGATGTGGCTTTATGATTTGACCATCATCATGAGATTCTCTTTGCATCATTCTTTTGCATTTATGTGACAAGAATGAGATTGGAAATGGTTGTGACAATTATCCTTTTAGATTTTGATTCTTTTATTTCCTTCCTTGCTTTTTTGTTTAATTAACCCACACCCATTTTCCTTATGGGCCGGCCTCTTTTCCAGCTGTGCATGTGATTAATTTATTAAGTAAGGAATGAGTTAAAAGTGAGTGTGCTGTGAGAATTTTGATTCTCATTGGTTTTATTTTGTGCTACCTTCACACATTCAAAAAGGGGAGAGAGTGCTTGCTTCTTTTTTTCTCCAGTGAGCACTTGAGATGTTCTGGCCGAGCCCATTTTCCAAGCATGCTCCATTATTCCCTCAAGCCTCTATGAATATCCTTGTGCTAAAATTCCTCCAACCATGGCAACCTCATAAACCTCAAAAGAGATAACCTTCTACACTATTTCTATAGCAAGTCTTGGACGCGTCGGCTAGCCAACTTCGCGCCCGAGTTGCCTCGGTCAAGAGGTGGGAGCCCGTAAAAGATTCCTGCTACGTGGTGCCCTTTCCGACGAGACGATGATGGACGGAGATTCCGCGAGAGATCGGAGTGGAGACGAAGACCGAAGGACACGGATCGCTTGGTATACTTCTCTACTCTTTTCTTATTTGCTAGTTAGCTAGGTTAATGGCCTGATCCGGGTAGAAAGTCCGCGGTGGTGCCGTTTTGCAAAGTTCGCAAAGTTTTTGTTTTCCGCGTTTCCGGCGTCGGATCGACGGCCGGGGCGCCCCCGCGGGCTTACAATCATAACTCATCATATCAAAAAAGTCTTATGTGATGGTTTGAAGCAACCATAACCATATCATTTCATGCACTCATTTTACACAAATGAGCAAGTAAACAAAAGTCTTTGCCATGAAATGATGGCTATGGTTATCATGATGGTCAACTAGTCAAGCCTAGTCAACCGGTCAACAAGTCAACAAAAGTCAACAAGTCAACAAAGTCAACAAGTCAATAAAAGTCAACAAGTCAACAACCATATCACCATAATACTTAATTAATATAATAGTTAATCACATATCATATTCTCATTAGGGTTGAGCATAAAGTCAAATAGTCAACGGTCAACTGTCAACAACCCTAATGAGAATCCGCTGCCTCTGCCTCCCTGTCAACTGTGCATACACATCCGCATCCGCGTTCCGAGGAACACGAATGCAAACTGGATAAATCCAATCCCATAAGGTACACTAGGATCTGGCTTAAACCAAAGCCCGCTAGTGAAAACTGTCCGGACACTGTACGTGCACAAGTGCACGGATGTGACCGGACCCTGTCGCAAAACCATGCGACCTGTCGCAATACCATGCGACCTCTACTCTTTTGCCTAAAGGCGAAAAGATTTCTGTGTGGGACTCTAAAGACTCGACACTACGCTGGCAGTGGGTTTAACCACAGACCGCAAGCGGCACTAGCTTTGCGTAACGGTCCCCAGGTAATGCCGACAAGAAGACCGACGAGGCGAAACCCATCTGAACTCCTACTGAGCCTCAGTGTGACATTCTCCGTACAGTCCGGTCTGTTCGTCTGATACATCGCATGGCGGGCCTAGGGGGCGGTAAACGTCAGTCCCCCAATAGCGGTACAAGTCGTGCCGGAGCGAAGCCCAAAACACCCGAGATAACACTGGAAACCTACCAGTATATCTCGTTTGCCCTGGCCAGGGACTACTCATGTAATGGCTCTCCTAGACACAGCGCGATGTCAACCCCCAATACCGGGAGAGACGAATCCAGTCTAACCGTCACTGCCTCCAAGTGCTTCGGGACTGCACCCAACCACTACCTGTTTGCACGACTCCTTTGAGCCGTGGTAGGGTAGTGATCAAAGTACAGTGGGAACACACTCGAGGCGGAATGACAGTGTCAAGTCAGCGGACTAAGCTGTACTCATGTCACCTGGGAACTGATAACTGACGATAGGTATAATACCAACTAGTCAGTTCCCGACGAGTCCTGTCCAGTGTACCCGTAACCTAACGAGCACCCGCATACTATCTCAAGTACGACGTACTGACGGCTGTGGGACAGACCGTCTCCCACACTGGGATGAGAAGCGCATGCGCTGGTCTACTCCGGAGTATCGATGCCCTGTCTCGATAGTCCTGCGACCAGGGACCTGCATAAGGATGTGCTTATAGATTACCCAGCCCCACTAGTGTGACGGCCATCACATCGCTGGTAATCAAGCAAAGATCCTAAGGGCTCTACTAATGTGTATAGGCGATATACAAAAATAAACACATGTACACATTGAAGTAGAAACAAACCAAGTAGCATACTACTATTTTGAGCAAGATTGTATATACAAGGTGAATATCCCTAGCATCCATTAAGTAATATACAAACTAGTATGATACAGTAATGGCCTCTAGGGCATATACACTAACATGTCCCACAGCCGTTAGTACGTCGTACTTGGGATAGTATGCGGGTGCTCGTTAGGTTACGAGTACACTGGACAGGACTCGTCGGGAACTGTTGGTTGGTAATATACCTATCGTCAGTTATCAGTTCCCAGGTGACATGAGTACAGCTTAGTCCGTTGACTTGACACTGCCACTTCGCCTCGAGTGTGTTCCCACTGCACTTTGATTACTACCTTACCAAGGCTCAAAGGAGTCGTGCAAACAGATAGTTTTTGGGTGCAGTCCCGAAGCACTTGGAGGCAGTGACGGTTAGACATGATTCGTCTCTCCCGGTATTGGGGGTTGACATCGCGCTGTGTCTAGGAGAGCCATTACACGAGTAGTCCCTGGCCAGGGCAAGCGAGATATACTGGTAGGTTTCCAGTGTTATCTCAGGGTGTTCTGGGCTACACTCCGACACGACTTGTACCGCTATTAGGGGACTGACATTCACCGCCCCTCTAGGCCCGCCATGCGATGTATCAGACGAACAGACCGGACTGTACGGAGACTGTCATATACAGGCTCAGTAGGAGTGCAGATGGGGTTCACCTCGTCAGTCTTCTTGTCGACATCTACCTGGGGACCGTTACGTACAGCTAGTGCCGCTTGCGGTCTGTGGTTAAACCCACTGCCAGCGTAGTGTCGAGTCTTTAGAGTCCCACACAGAGATCTATTCGCCTTTAGGCAAAATGAGTAGAGGTCGCATGGTTTTGCAACAGGGTTCGTTCGCATCCGCGCACTTGTGCACGTTTGCTGTCCGGACAGTTTATACTAGCGGGCTTTGGTTTAAGCCGGATCCTAGTATATGATTTGAGATTGGTTTTTCTCAGTGTATTCGTGTTCCTCGGATCACGAATGCGGGTGCGTATGCACAGTTGCTTGAGATTGGGGGAGAGGACCTTGTTTAGGGTTAATGGCTATTGTCATTTTATTAACCCTATTGCTTTTGTGTGTATTATAGTTAATTGATAATTAGCTTAATAGTTGTGCATGGTTGTTGTTGTTGACAATTTGACTTCATTGACTTGTTGACCAAGGTTGACACTTTGACCATCAACATTTCTTTTGGAAGATGCTCTTTGATCTTTGCAAAATTGAAATGATAATGGTTGATTGTAATAGTTTCGGATTGTGTAAATAGAATCAAATAGTAGATGAGTCGAATCAAATTGTAAAGAAATCACAATCAAAAATTATTTGACCGCAATCAACTACGGTGTCGGATTGTAGATTGTAAGTGAGTGCGGATCGTCCACAGGGAAAGTGTAATCGTTCGTCTTTTGAATTAGATGAATTGAAACTTTAAGAAAAGAAAAGAAAACAATTCATGATTTAAATTTTGTATTTCAAGAAAAAGAAAATATCTAGATCTAAGAAAGCATTAAAAGATAGAATCAAGAATTGATCGTTTGTTGATTTTTCCAAACCAAATATCAAGAATCGAAATGAGGCTCGTAGGAATCGATCGGATCTATAGATGTGATGTAATCTTAGAATTACGTATTCTTATCCTTCGATGAATTGATACTAGATCGATGATGATCGATGAGAATTAAAGCTTCTTGTGAAACTAGGGTTTCATCTTATCCCTTGTTCTTTCATTGATATCATTCATATTCTAGCCTCTAGTAAATTCAAGAAACGATTGTAGATCCCTAATTTCGAGCGATCACAATCAAGAAAGCATCGCTCTGAAACTAGGTCATCGATTCTTGAACTTGCTAGGGTTTACAAAGCTCGTAGGACTTAAAAATCGTATTAAGATTTGTTACATCATCATTCTACAATCGTCTCGACTCCTTTACGAGCGGAGTTTTACTCAAACATCACAACAAGAACAACAATTACAAATTGAGATCTAATCATGATGCAAGAATTAAAAGAAAGCAAGATTAAAGAATTTCACCTTTTATTTATATCAACAATTTCATTACATTCGCTCAAGAACTACAAGAGGAAGAATTCGATCGTCGACTTGGCTTCGCTCGTCTCCGTGGATCGCGGATCGGCTTGGATCACTTGCCCGATTGAAGATCGGCTCGGCTCCTAAAAGGTTGAAGGCTTCTCGCTTGATTTGGTACTCAAGATCTTGGATTTGGAGTGGAATTAGGGTTAGGGTTTCGCACAAGCCTTGTCACGAGACTTGTGGAAGAAAATGGTGTAGAATGAACAACCTCATCCCTTAGATCTAGGTTCCTATTTATAGCCATCAAAACCCTAGATCTAGGATTTGAATTTTTAGTTTCCCTCCAAAAGTTTGTTAAATGAAATTTGAATTTCCCTCCAAAAGTTAGTTGAGTGAAATTCAAATTTTCCTCCAAAAGTTTGTTGAGGAAATTTGAATTTCCCTCCAAAAGTTTGTTGAGGAAATTTGAATTTCCCTCCAAAAGTTAGTTAGAGGAGAAACTTCTAGATGTGATTAGTTAGGAGGGAGCTTCTAGAAGAGGTTAGTTAGGAGCTTAATTAGGATTAGCCTTGCTTAATGATCTTTGCTGATCTGGCAGGAGCTTCGAGAGAATTCTGGAATTTAACATATCAGAAATGAATGTGGGCTCAGATATTGTGATTCTGCACCAAAAATTAAGCTCTGATGTGTCCAAAGCGCCGCGGATCCGCAGCCCAAGCAGGCTCCTGCCGCGGATCCGCGGCTACTTGTGGGCCTTGGGCTTTGATCTTTCTGGTACAGTCTTGGGATGATTGTTGGGCCTTTATTGTATATATAGAATTGTATAACTCCTTCTGAATTGCTACCAGATCTGAAATGATTTAGTTGGCATATTTTTGATCAGCTCTTTTGCTTTTCTTCCGTATTTCCTGCACAGACTCAAGACAAGTGTTGCGCAAATACAGAAATGATGCGATGCCATGAAATGCGGTCAATTTCTCTTAAAGTGCCGGTTTAAAAGTCTAACACATGCAATCTCATATTTTATGACTGATTTGCTAATATGTGAAATATGAATACCGAACACTTCTAAATGAGTGCAAATGATAGGGAAATTGCCATGTTAAAAATACATTATTTTCGACTGATCAAATACCCCCAAACTTAATTTCGATCGTCTCGAGCGAATGTTTTATTAAAAAGAGAAGGAGAAAATAAAGAAAGAGAAAAACTAACTAGCACACTTTCGTAGGCAACACGATTGCACTGAGCACGTGCAACAAGCCTTTAAACCTCTAGGTGTCCCTAGTAGGAGGAGTGTTGTCTCCTGAGGGTTTTCAGCGGATTGCACCCACAAAATCCAATAATAAAAGAAAGATCATGAATATTACATTTAAAGAAAAGAATTGTAAAAGAAAAGCCTTGAAAATTAGGGTTTCCAACTAAGCTAGCTTTTCGGTTGTCATGAGCCCTATCTTAATGGTCATGAAAAGATGTCAGAAATCACGTCCTCCCTCAATAAAACATCGTCTTATTCTTTATTCCTATCTTTCTTCCAAACACCGATCATATCACCCTGCGTGTGTGTAAAAGACATCCCTACACCCGGAGAATTCAATTCAAGCTATCATACTCTTGCCCATCAACCTCAGTACTCTCTTTTTTTTTTTTTTTTTCGATGAGCTCACACACTTTCATGCGACCGTTAATACTTCTTGAGGTACTAACCGACCGATTACTCATGTGCTTGCTTATTTGGTGTATTTTCCTAGTCTTGCACCACCTTAGGTATAGCAGTGACTCCCAGACCAGTTGGCCTTAGGGCACTAGATGAAGAAGCACCCTCGCTATATATTTTTTTATTTCCCTCGGTGATAACAAAACCAGTGTCCATTTTTCTCACCATATATATATATTTTTTTTTCATACTTTTGGCTTTAAGACAAGAGCATTTCAAGGTATCCTCTACTATCCCAGGCTTTAAGATGTGTGTAAGTGCGAATAGCAGGGTAGCAACGTTCAAAATGTTTGGCTTCCAGAATAGAAACGATTTTTCAGACTTATTTTTATCCTCAGATTAGTGACGTCTTTCATCTTACTAATCCTTGGGACAACGGCTCATAACTACTTATTACTAGTTCGTATAAGAAAACTTCTAATTTTCTTGGTTTTCTTAAATTTTTCTAATCTCATGGATGTAATTTTTCACTATCTAAACTTTTATTATCTTATTTATATACAAAAAATATTTTTATAATTTTGAAAATTTTTAAATTTTTATAGGTTTTTAAAGAAATGTTTTTATAGGTTTTTAAAGAAATGTTTTGTGCTTATGCAATGTATGATACAAATGATGCGAAAATAAGCACAAACCTCCCCCAAACTTGTTTTCAACAGTGTCCTCACTGTTGCCATCTGCTAAATCTCGAAAAACCTGTAAGCTTGGGAGGAATTTATTAGTGGGGGCAAAATATTTAAGTGAAGAACCTCCCCCAAACTTATTTTTGGCTCAAAATTTGGTAAAAATTTTCTTTTCAGGAGCCCGATCATATACCCCCCCAAACTTGAGTTATGCAATGTTAATCTTTTAAAATCACAAGTGGGGGTCAAAAATCAGTGGTCGATGCCAAGCTTTGCAAAGACCGAATGTCAACACCAACCATTCAAAAATTTTATCAATGCAGTTCTCGGGTTGGTGGAAGAAGAAGTGGGGAAAGGTTAAGTGGTGGAAGAGAGTGTATGTGCGTCTCATATTAGAGAGACGATGCAGTGTATGTGATGGATTACTCGCATTCTTTTTACAGTTCAAAAGAAGGGGTGGAGGTTCAATTTCATTGATTGGGACATGATTCATCTCAACACCCGTGTCATTTAAAAATGCGAGTTCATCAGCGAAGATTTCCTCAAAAGTTCCATCAATACCCCGATGAATAATGTCATCACAAAGTGCGGGGTGATCTTCAGACTCTAAAAGCAGTTCATAATCAGTGTTAATTGTTGACCCGGACATCTCGGTGGAAGAGTCCGTATGTGTATGATACATAATTGGGTCAAACAATAACGTATGAAAAGAGTCAAGATCGATATGAGGAGGATCATCAAATTCGCTGCTGTCGACATCCATTAAGTCGACAGAACATACCTGAGCAATAGGTTCGGAGGGTACACTTCCCAACTTGTAAATGTTCAGCTCTATTGACCTATTCCCGAAAGATAGGGACATAGAACCATTACGACAGTTGATAATAGCATTGGAAGTGGCCAAAAAGGGGCGACCTAAAATCACCGGAATTTGATTCCGTGGGTTCGCTACAGGCTGTGTATCAATTACAATAAAATCCACCGGGAATATAAATTCTCCGATTTTTATTAACACATCCTCCAGTTCACCCCTAGGTTTGGTGATTGATCGGTCAGCCATCTGGAGAGTGCAATTGGTTGGCTTCAACTCTCCGATCCCTAATTGCTCATAGACTGAGAAAGGAAGCAAGTTAACACTAGCGCCAAGGTCTAATAGAGCACGGTTGATGTGTTTTTCCCCAATAGAAACGGAAATAGTAGGATATCCTGGATCCTTACGTTTCCTCGGTAATTGTTGGGGGAAAGCCGTGTCTATTGTTTTTTCCATAAAAATCTTCTTGGGCACTGGATTCTTCCTCTTCCTAGTGCACAAGTTCTTAAGAGTTTTCGCATAGGAAGGAACTTGTTGGATGGCATCTAGGAGAGGGATGTTGGTGTTTACTTGCTTAAAAATGTTCATAATCTTCTCCATATGTGGACTCGGTGTGTTAGCCCTTAACCGATTAGGATAAGGTGCTTTAGCAATAAGTGCTGGGTTCATCATAGGAGAAGGAAGTGTGTGTGGAATCGATCCCAGAATAGAAGTGGGGATCGTCCGTGGAGGGGTAAAAGAGGTGGGCTGTAGTGGCGAGCCTTTTGGGAAACGAAGAATAGGCTCGGAAGAAGATGGTGGGGTAGAAGAACTGGGGTTAGAAGTGTGTGTGTGAGGAAAGGTCTCAGCCAGGGTGTTATTGATTGATTTATCAGTATCATCAAACTCTTCCCCAACATGAGTGTCAAGCACTCTTCCAGATCTCAACGTGATCTCATCCACATAATGTGAATAGCTAGGATTGGGTAAAGGTTGAGCTGGAAGTTTCCCTTTCTCTCGTTCACTCATTTCGGCTTTTAGTTGTGCAATTTGTTCTTCCATCGATTTGATATTATCATTTTGAGAAATAATGATCTTCATTACATTCTCGACGGAAGATTGCAAACTTGCCGTTCCTTGGATGGATTGTTTCATGAAAGTATCCAAGGTTTGTGCTAGTGCAGAGGTATTATCTGTACCGGTCAATTGCAAAGGACTAGATGGTGCAAAAGTGTTGGCCGGATTTTGGAAGTTCTGTGATTGGAAGGGGTGCTGACTCAATTGAAGTGGTGGCTGCTGTTGTGGTGGAGGGACCCCTTGGAAATTGTTTTGGGTTGGAACCGTGTTTTGAAATTGGGATTGGTTCCAATCAAAGTTAGGGTGATTCCTCCAACCCTGATCATATGTGGAGGAAGATGGATCGTTTCTAGGTCTTTGAAATGATGCATTGGTATGCTCAGGACCTTGAAACGGACATTCTTCCGTCAAGTGAGACGGATCAGAACAGCAACCACATACAGTTTTGGAGAGTGACATTTGATTTAGGGCGGCAGCTAAAAATTTATTTTCCATATTCTCGAGTTTCTTATTGATAGCTGCAATGTCAGCTCTAACTCCTATGGAAATATCATTGCCATCCCTAGACGATTGACTCACACCCTCCCACTGTAAGGATTTTTCAGCGAAATCTTCTAGAAATTTCCAGGCTTCCCAATCATCTTTAGTCATGAAGTTGCCTTGACACATGGATTCAAGGGTCTGTCTTGTGTAAGGAGTAATGCCCTCATAAATGATTCGGCAAAGATCCCATCTCGGGATGTCGTGATGTGGACATTGGACTAACAGATCCTTGAAGCGGTCAAGACATTTTGAAAATGTTTCATTTGGAAGCTGGGTGAATTGATAGATTTCGCTACGGATTCGAGCTGTTTTGTGATGTGGGTAAAATTTCTTAAGGAATGCTTTGACGAATTCGTCCCAATTTGAAATGGAATGTGCGGTAGTGTTATATAGCCACTTCTCGGCTAAATCGCACAAAGTGAATGGGAGAAGGCGTAGACGGAAAGCATCCACAGAAAGCTGTGAAGTACCCATCATTGCGCATACATTTTCAAATTTCGTGATAAACACGTATGCGTCTTCAGACTCGAGACCGTGAAATTTTGGTAGAAGGTTTATGTATTGGGGTTTTATTTGAAAATTTTCCCCGTTGGCTGGTGGAATGGAAAGACAGGTGGAAAGTGGGCCTCGTGTAGGATAACATCTCTCTTGGAGAGAAATGCGAGGTGGATTCTGCGCACCAACGGACGGCGGCAGGGTAGTGGAAAAGAAGTTCGATGGAGGTGGATCCATCGAAGTGGGTGTGGTGGTGGGTAAAAGAAAGGGTAAATGTAGAAATACCGACTTTGGGTCGATGAGGGAAACGCGGACTTAACAGGCACTAGAAACCCGTTGTCCAGCCTATCTTGCACTAAAAAGGGTTAGTACAAGTGGCAGCGTGAATTTATAATTAGGGGAAATGATGTATGCGGTGTTTGCTTTAACAAGATACGGATTTTTGAAAATATGATGCAACAAAACAAATGCAACACACAAAACCCTAAAATCTAGTGGTCACCTAGGTCAAACTCTAGACCGCTCCTAACTGCCAAAAGACAAGTCGCAGGATAAATCCTCCACTGCCTCTTTGTCCCCCTGTGGCCGGATAAGTGCCAGGTAAGTGGGAAGGAACCACCACTACAGTGGGCCTAATTAATAACCACTAGCCTTAGACACACTCGCCTTAGACACCACAAGAAAACGCGGATAAGCAATGAATTACCCACGGCCTTCTCTTGTCCTAATTGAGCGCGACGGTCCTTAGAGTCATCTCTAGATTTCTTTTAATTAATGAGGGTAAATGCGGATGCAAGTTTGTGATTTTCGGGGCCTAGGAAGGGTAATGAAATCCCCACCTAATTTGAATTTGGTCGTGCCCCTTAATTTCCGTATTAATATCCAACAACCACAAGAATCAAAAACACGCACAAATTTTATTTTGCTTTTGCGCGCAGCGATTTATTTGCAAAGAAATCTGCAGGAAATTATTAGTTGGAGCAGACAGAGGAAGAGATAAGAAAGACAGAGACTCACAGAGCAAAATTTGCACAGAGAGGAGTTAGGTTAGCCGCGGATACGCCGCGTTTGAGGGGTATATGCCGCGGATGAGCGGTCCTTTTAGGGAATCACTGCACAATCTTTTCTGCACAAGCTCCTGTTCACATACAAAGCTCTCTGGAATGCTCAGAAAAGTTTTATCCAAGCTCCAATGATTCCAGATTTTCTCGCAACAAATCACAACACACGTATTAGTGTTTGCACGAATTTAGATCTAAAAAATATGATGGAATAAATTGTTCAACTCAAATTTCAAAATACGAACTATTAGCGCACTATCCCCGGCAACGGCGCCATTTGATTGTAATAGTTTCGGATTGTGTAAATCGAATCAAATAGTAGATGAGTCGAATCAAATTGTAAAGAAATCACAATCAAAAATTATTTGACCGCAATCAACTACGGTGTCGGATTGTAGATTGTAAGTGAGTGCGGATCGTCCACAGGGAAAGTGTAATCGTTCGTCTTTTGAATTAGATGAATTGAAACTTTAAGAAAAGAAAAGAAAACAATTCATGATTTAAATTTTGTATTTCAAGAAAAAGAAAATATCTAGATCTAAGAAAGCATTAAAAGATAGAATCAAGAATTGATCGTTTGTTGATTTTTCCAAACCAAATATCAAGAATCGAAATGAGGCTCGTAGGAATCGATCGGATCTATAGATGTGATGTAATCTTAGAATTACGTATTCTTATCCTTCGATGAATTGATACTAGATCGATGATGATCGATGAGAATTAAAGACTTCTTGTGAAACTAGGGTTTCATCTTATCCCTTGTTCTTTCATTGATATCATTCATATTCTAGCCTCTAGTAAATTCAAGAAACGATTGTAGATCCCTAATTTCGAGCGATCACAATCAAGAAAGCATCGCTACGAAACTAGGTCATCGATTCTTGAACTTGCTAGGGTTTACAAAGCTCGTAGGACTTAAAAATCGTATTAAGATTTGTTACATCATCATTCTACAATCGTCTCGACTCCTTTACGAGCGGAGTTTTACTCAAACATCACAACAAGAACAACAATTACAAATTGAGATCTAATCATGATGCAAGAATTAAAAGAAAGCAAGATTAAAGAATTTCACCTTTTATTTATATCAACAATTTCATTACATTCGCTCAAGAACTACAAGAGGAAGAATTCGATCGTCGACTTGGCTTCGCTCGTCTCCGTGGATCGCGGATCGGCTTGGATCACTTGCCCGATTGAAGATCGGCTCGGCTCCTAAAAGGTTGAAGGCTTCTCGCTTGATTTGGTACTCAAGATCTTGGATTTGGAGTGGAATTAGGGTTAGGGTTTCGCACAAGCCTTGTCACGAGACATGTGGAAGAAAATGGTGTAGAATGAACAACCTCATCCCTTAGATCTAGGTTCCTATTTATAGCCATCAAAACCCTAGATCTAGGATTTGAATTTTTAGTTTCCCTCCAAAAGTTTGTTAAATGAAATTTGAATTTCCCTCCAAAAGTTAGTTGAGTGAAATTCAAATTTCCCTCCAAAAGTTTGTTGAGGAAATTTGAATTTCCCTCCAAAAGTTTGTTGAGGAAATTTGAATTTCCCTCCAAAAGTTAGTTAGAGGAGAAACTTCTAGATGTGATTAGTTAGGAGGGAGCTTCTAGAAGAGGTTAGTTAGGAGCTTAATTAGGATTAGCCTTGCTTAATGATCTTTGCTGATCTGGCAGGAGCTTCGAGAGAATTCTGGAATTTAACATATCAGAAATGAATGTGGGCTCAGATATTGTGATTCTGCACCAAAAATTAAGCTCTGATGTGTCCAAAGCGCCGCGGATCCGCAGCCCAAGCAGGCTCCTGCCGCGGATCCGCGGCTACTTGTGGGCCTTGGGCTTTAATCTTTCTGGTACAGTCTTGGGATGATTGTTGGGCCTTTATTGTATATATAGAATTGTATAACTCCTTCTGAATTGCTACCAGATCTGAAATGATTTAGTTGGCATATTTTTGATCAGCTCTTTTGGTTTTCTTCCGTATTTCCTGCACAGACTCAAGACAAGTGTTGCGCAAATACAGAAATGATGCGATGCCATGAAATGCGGTCAATTTCTCTTAAAGTGCCGGTTTAAAAGTCTAACACATGCAATCTCATATTTTATGACTGATTTGCTAATATGTGAAATATGAATACCGAACACTTCTAAATGAGTGCAAATGATAGGGAAATTGCCATGTTAAAAATACATTATTTTCAACTGATCAATGGTCATGTCATGATTTACCATGACAATTTTCAAGCTAATTATTGAATTAAAATAATGCACACATATTAGTGAGAATGGCTCACTAATAATTCATTCTCTCATATCATTTCTCTCTCTTGTTCATCCTCTCCCTCAAGCTCTCTCCCTCTCATGTGTTGAGAAACAAAAAGCTTGAGAAAAACCTTCACTTGATCTTCTCTACTCTCTTCTAGGGTTCAAGTCTTAGCATTTCTTGCACTCTAGTTACTCCTAGCTTGGAGTTGAAGCTAAAGGTCGAGGCTTTCGGGTGGATCCTTCTTTGACGGGAGAAGACAAGCAAGGTGACCTCTTTCTACCATTCCAAGGAGCAAGGAGAGAAGGACTTTGAGCTCAAGGTATAACCTTTCCATCACTTAGCTACTTTGTAGTTAGCTTTAGCAAGTTTATGTTTAGCAAAGATCCTTAAAGCTTAGTCCATGTTGCCTATAGTTGATAAAAATCCAATTTTTATTATGTTTTCCGCCTCCCCGTAAGCACCGGGGTGGGCAACGTGGACTTACAACCACAACGTTTCGCCTGGACTGGGTAACTCCTTTGTGGGACTCTAAGACTCGTCAATACGCCGGCAGAGGGTGATGATCATATCAGGTACCCTCAAGCCGCAAGCGGTCAGCTAAACGTAACGGCCACCCGGGTATTGAGCGATCAGAAGACAACAAGCGAACCTGCTACAACTCCCGTCGAGCCATCCGGCAACACTACCGTACAGTCCGGTCTCTTCGTCAGATATGCTGCATATCGAGCCTAGTGATGGTCACGTCGACCCCAATAACTCAATAAGTCGTGTCGGTGAATGGTCTATAACAGATCGAGAAACTACTGATAACACTTATCAGCAAATCTTAGTAGCCCTGGCCAGGGACTTGCTGTTATAACCAGTCGAGCACAGCACAGCATCAACTCCCAATACCGGAAGAGACGAAACCCCTCCTATCGCTCATTGCCTTCGTGTGTCTCGGGACTGTACCCAACGGCCACCTGTTTGCACGACTCAGTAGAGCCATGGTAGGGTGGCAATCAAAGTACAGTGGGAGAACACACAAGACTCCATGACGATCTCGGGTCTACAGACTAACCTGTACCGGTGTCACCTGAGAACTGCTATCCGACGATAGATATAATTCCATATAGGAGTTCTCGGTGAGTCTGTCAAGTGTACCCAGTCAGCACTGAGCACCCGTATATGATCTTGATGTCAAACATCGATGAATGTGGGAACATCCATCGCCCATCACATGGGTCTAGTATCATATACGCTAGTCTACTCTGGTATATCGATGCCCCGTCTCGATACACCTCCGACTAGGGACATTTCAGGATGTGCTTATAGACTACAAATGTCCCACTAGTATGATCTGTATCATAGTCAGAGTAGTCAAGCAGATATCCTTGGGGCTTTATCAGTATGTATGAATAAAAGCATGATCAAATCAACATGTCAGATAAAGAATAACCAGATAACATACTATCATGTCGAGCAAGAATGCAAACTGAATATATATACATGTATAGATACATCCACTATCACATAATGGCCTCTAGGGCATACATATATCCAACATCCTTTGTAAAAACTGGCCCCGAACGGGGTACAACAGGAATAATATATATATGAAATGATAAAAAGGCATCCCCAAGCGGGAGCTAGCTCTTCATCAAACGACGGTCATAACCACGCATGTAATAATAATATACAACGCCAAAGGGCGAGGATCAAAACCGAAAAAGAAACTCAAAACAGCCAGAAAACCGTAATACTACAAGCGTGACTCTAAGGTCGAAATAATACAACACTGTTTTCTAAGTCTGAAACAATATACAAGTTTTGGTTGATGGAAATTCTAGATACAATAAATAATACATGAACAATGGCGGTTCTGGTACAAAAGAACCCACCTATCCAAGCAAGTCACCCATAAGGAAGCAATGTGCCAGAAATGTCGCTATGAAATCTGTACGGCAAACCTGCAAGAACTGGGGCACAACGGGGGTGAGTTGCCAACTCGTGAATAGAAAATATCTACAAGCAGAGATCGAATGCATGACCCATCCTAAGTCAATACGATCAGATATAAATAACCCTCAATATGAATAAAGCTGAAGCATGCTAAACTGGCAATGTAATCTATATACATGAGTGTAGTGCCAAGTGCTCGTGCTAGTGCCTCAGGTAATAGCATGTCATGAATATGAGGTATGATCAAAGTAATCAAATCTGCACACACGTGGATCCCATCCACTCGTCACCCACTGACAATAACCACCATGCATGTAAATATCATAAATCATGTGCATGGGAATAATATGAGGATATAAACCACCTGTGTCCCTCGCGACACGTCAAAATCATGTAACCGGAGTGCCCAGCATCGACACTCGAAAACATCATGAAAACTGTGCCCAGCATCGGCACGTAAATCCTCATATATCGGGCTCCGTCAGTCCGGATCGGCCCGCGGGCTCTGTCTGCGGTATCGGCCCTCGGCCCCGGCAGTATGCCCATATCCATCTATCGACACTGGTCAGTATCCTCCGGATAACCGCCAGGTCCAACCAATCACCGGTAGGTACTCGCCCGCCTCCAGGCTCAATCGGCAAAGCTCATCGATCATCTTGCCGAGGGGAACCATACCGGGTCCACCATGTACCCGCAATCGGCTCGTCCACTCCTCGATTTGGGTTTCACATGTCGCTCTCAGCACCGAGAAAACACATGGTGGACGCACTGAAATATCATATCAAGGGTAACCGGGTTTTTAAAGCAATGACATATTCTCTTTTGAAACACCCTCGGTTCCCAAATCCAGAAATATCATAGAAACAACATAACTCAATGCGTATAATCAAAAAGCATGATGTATGCGACATGTAAAAGAAATGTAAGCACATCATCATGTCATGCAAGGATCATTTACTGCATGCAATAGTACTACAGTGTAGTGGCATGGCAATTATCGATGATGAGTGTGTGAGCTGGCAACAAGTGTACGTGGAACATATGCATCATCGATAATGGTGATGGTGTCCTAGCAGCATGACTGAATATAACAACAATACAAGCGATGCAATGCAAATAGCAGGAATATGCGGAAACGAATAATCAACGCAAAAGTACAGAACCTGCCCCAATAGATATGTCATGCAACCTTGCCTTTTGAAACAAGACGAATCAGGGCTTTTAGTAAAATAAGGGCTACGGTGTTTTAAGAAAAGATGCATCATTTGAAAATATCCGTATAACCTTTCTGCCTATCTTTAAAATATCCCCGATTCGTTAGTTTGAAATAGGTATGACTCGGTCTAGTCTAATGTCTACTAAGTAATCTAGACAGGAGGGGTATGAAACCACCTAATCTGAGTTAATATATATAGATATGATAGTCGGTGATCTCGCCTCAATAACATATCGTAAGATATCCTCGAGTCATGAGTGCGGATCTATCATCAATACCGGCTCGTACGGTAAATCGTCGTACGGCATCCCAATAACTGGGTAGGGGTCAATATCACACTATCTCATCACATATCAGGTATCACTATCATCAGATCACATAGTCTGGGGTACTACTCTAAGTCTAGTACAAATCGATACCATCTATCAAAATATGAATGCGGGATAAAGCACATGTCCAAAGGCCCGCTAAAACTATCATATCGCACCTCAGAGACAAACTATGTCACATCGCCGATCTCATGGCCTCACATCAAATATCATCTCAAATCCCACGTATCACCCTCAATCCCGTATATAAACACATTGTCCCATACCCATGTGTAAATATACGCACCATCATATGCACACAAATAAATGAAAGAATGAGTGCAAGTATGTGTGTAAGTGTATGTGTGAGTGCAACCACTACTCTAGGGTTCGCACTATACTAACCAATATATTCTTATCATCAACAATACCATTATCACTATCAATAACCCTAAACAACACATAATAAATATACGTGTGTATACGTATTCGTATACATCACCACGGACTGCGGGGGTGCTATACGCCATCCACCCGACTTCTCCCCGTAGATATAAATCTACTCACCTTGCTTCTCGTGTGCCAAAGCCGATGTCGCTATCTTCACCTCATTTGCCTCAACATCACGCGGGGTACCTACAAGGATATCAAAAACGCTAAAGCACATGAAAATCACATCGGAAACAAAAACAGCACACGCTACTCGCATAGGTAAAAACCTATCGCTTCGCATGTGAACACGATCAATATCCATCTGTCGTTGACGTCAAAACACCACCCGACAGGAACGAAACACCAAATACCAAAATCCACGCTAAAACAAGTCTTAAATCATGCATCAACATAGGAAAAATCATCCCAGATTTCACCCTAGATGGAATCTGTAAAAACTAGACATACCCAGGGTCAAGACTAGAGGAAATAGGGCCACAGAACCAAAACGAGCACCAGAACCCCTGCTCTGGCCGCAAATTGCGGCCAGAAGGAATTAATTGGCGGCCGTACAATGGAGTTAGGGGCTAGGGTTTGGTCTGGTGGTTCTATAGTGCCTGCACGACTCACTGTCAGCTCAATTTTATTTTTGGGGTCTCGGGGTGATAGCAGATTACACAAAACAGTGACAGATTTCCAGTTTTCCCCGATATCGATTCCGTAATTCCGTATTCGTGTTTCAAGTTCAGGTTGGGGTCCAAATTAGCATCACACAAGGGGTTCTAAGGTCACAACAAGCCTCAATTCCACTTTGATTTCAGTTTTCCCCTAAACCCTAACTTGAATTCTCTAAAATCCACAAAACGACACAATATCGATATGAAACTAGAATTGATGCTCAAGGAATTTGAAATACTACAAGAGGGTGCAGAAATTACCTCCTTTGGCAACTCAAGAAAATTCTTGAGTTGCTCAAAGTCCTCCAAATCCAATCTTGCTTGGTTCAATGTGTAGCTTGTGAGCTTGGGAGTAAGTTTTGTGAAATGGGAATGTGGTTTTGGGTTGGATTTCATGGTGGATCTAGGGTTTCATGAAGAGGGAGAGAGTAAGGAGAGAGAGCAGCAGCAACAAGGGAAAGAGAGGAGAGAGAATGAGAAGGAAAATGATGGGGGGGCATGGGTCAAAAGAGGTGAAGGTTGACTTGGTCCCTTTCTCTCTCTCATCATACTACTTTTTCCTTTCCTTTTCTTTTCCTTTATCTTTTCCTTCTCACTCCAATAGTGAATCCAAATGAACCATGGCTACAAAATGTAACACAAGTGTAACAAGTGCGGAAAATGATATGTGCACATTTTTGCACAAAAATGCTAAAAATCAAATTAGCGATTTTTAATCGCGATTAACACTAAATTAGCATATAACTAGTTTTAAAAACTTTAAAATGGCATAATTCCATAAAATACCCTATTTTAGAATTTTCCAAAATTTTCCAAAATTTTTCCCTATTTATTTGTATTTAATTACACCCGAATATTAAAATATTCATTAAAATAATATTAAAATATAAAAATTCCCGAAAATAATATTTTATTATTTTGGAAATGTTACAATATACCCCCCTTAAAGAAATTCGGTCCCCGAATTTAAATTTAAGACCCCCAAATACTAAAACATTTCGATACAAATTCCAAGTCGTCGGGGCTCCGAAATCATCAACACATAAAACGTCACAGCGCAATGCATGCGCATGAGTAATGAGCAGATAACTCAAAATCGAAACTCCGTCAAGCATCTCGCAATCATCGGAGTCAAGGTAAGGACACAATGTCAAATCCAATACAAAACCGATATGATATGGATCAGAACTACACATGTAGACATCCAATCTATACATGTGAATAGCTGATGCAAATGCATGCCAAATCTTTTTAAGTCGCTGTGCGATGCGCCTAACACTGCACAGGGGCGGACGTTTTTCATAAGAAAATAACTATATATGTATATATATATTTTTTGTTTAATAATCACGTTCCGCCGTTTTGAAAACAACTTAGAAGGGTTTCTTTGTTTTTAAAACGTTTCGTGTCATATCGGACACGTAGGTATATACTGAGACTATAGCTCGCTTTTTTTTTTTGGAAATCCCTTCAATAACTGTCGATGCATGCAAAATATATGCAGGCACTGTCCTCTGACTAGTCCTGCTCAGTATGGAAACAAATATCCAATATCATAGAAATATACTGCTCCAAAAGGAATAAATCCAAAAAATGCACATAACATCACCCTGTGCGTCTGGTGCGCACGGAAATCAAAATCCATATATGTGCCATACAGGTGCACAAAACAACATCTAGGTGCAACGGGTGTGCACGAAACATCTGTCATAGGCAACGTGTGTGCCTGACAGCCCAAACATGTGCATCTGACATGCATGAAGAATCTCGATTTAGTGCATCTGGTGTGCCCCAAAATCGTATCTCAAAACATGCGCCCAACATGTGCGAAAATCCAAATCGGTGCATCCATCGTGCATGAATGAAAATCTAAACCCTGCGCACTCAACATGCACGGAATCACGAAGTCCAATAGCAAACGCCGAACATGCGTAAGTCAAACCAAAAGCACGGAGTGCAAGAATCGATCATCAATATCAGGGTCAAAATCAATGATATAATGCGGCTCAATCAAAATCAAGTGTACCGCGATGGAAAATCTCATAACCGTGTGCATCAGCGTGCACAAATCAAATCAAAACACTAGAAGTGCATGAAACGATGCTGGAAGAGTAAATCAAATCACCGGCATAAAATAGGCATGAAATCACAATCAACACCTCAAGAGTAATAACTATGTGCAAGGTATAAATACCCAGTAGGTGCAACCATGGTGCACAAAATCAAATATCATGGAACTCAGTCATCAAGACTAAATCATGCGAATAGATCGCCCAAAATACCGAAATCCAAAGCAACGGATACGTGATAGTCAAATCACAAAATCATAAATCATAAATACCGTCGTCGGTATATCCTTCTTCAGGGTCGAGAAGGTACCGGTACATCCGATGCTAGCAGCGCAAGATATCTACTTGCCTCTTGCTCGCGGCTGGCGTCCTCTGCCTCTGGTTCCTGATCTTTCCTGTAGATTACCAACCTCGCAATCCACCGGCTCATCGGCCCGGTCCGGAGTGCTGACAGGAACGATTCCGTTCTGGCACTTCTTTGGTAATCTCTCGGTCAATCCTCACGACCGCTCGTAAAGCAGCACATCTCTGGCGCCGACCTCTGGTCCTCTGAATGCACATCACGCATCTGCTCCTGGTGCAAATCTTATTGCAGTAGTGTACTGGAAGGAATCCTACTCAAGGTCTCTTCTGATCTTGCCTAAGCCAAACTGTAAGGAGGCTGGTACTCTGGCATAATCTTTTCTCGCTCTCAGGACATCTGCGTCCCTAGTACAACATTTCCTCGGAAGATGGTCGCATCCCTGTGCCTCTGTATGCATATCCGACTTTTAATCTTAACGGGGTGTAGTAGCAGCTCGTCTGCTTCTCGCACGAACTTCTTGCCCCGCTTGTCTGTATCATCGACCATTCGACATCGCGTCTCTATCTGCGCATTGTAAGGTCCTCGGCTACGGTCCCTCCGAAGTCTCCAACACGGACTCGAAATCACGAACTCGGTATCTTCATCGCTCAGTAGAAGATATCTAGCCGAACACGTCCCCAGCGTGCATATCGCATCTCTGATGTCAGCGGAGTGAAACGTCATCTCGTCGAAATCTCGTGCGAACTCTTTACTCCACCTTGCTCCAATGTCGACTGATTCGGACTCATCTCATCGTGGCTACACGGACTGCGCTCCGACGGCTATGCTCGCATCTGGAGTCTCCCAAGCAGTGTCCCATCATATGATATCCGAATGATGTCGACTCATCCGATCGACTCGTCAGAACCTCCCAATCCCCCAAAAGCTCAACATCTCGGGTACAGTTTAATAGTATCAAGTACATGCCACAGCGTCGGTGGTCCAGCCGTAGAAGGGCAAACCCAAGCCTCACTAATGGCGCCGAGGAACTGCCGCAAATCCTAAGGTTCAAAGGCTTTCACACGGTCATTAAGTCGAGTTAGGGTTTCATTCTTCTAGAGGGTCCATAGAATCACCTGCATGTCCTTCCGTATACTTTAAACTTGGAAAAGGGGTTCCTGACATTCGATCGTCTCAATCGACTCTCAACGAACCTGCGTGAAGTCGCCTCCAGCTGGAATCAATCTACCTGATGACCTCGCATCGGGGTAGGCGAACGAACCACATGTCCTAGTCATTAATCCTCGGTGACTAGCGACTCACTATCATATCTCTAAGAATATGCTCATGCTGCAGTAGCTCAAATCATCTGGGCGATATCTCATCATAACCTGGCTGGCCTCTATCAGTGGCTCAATCCTCTGGTACCGACCGGTACATCCGAAAAATCTGTCAAACGCCCAAAGTGCGGAAACACAATAAGACGACGCCTCAATATGCAATCGTATGCCTCTGGAATCACGCCCTGGTCAGCCCTCGTCCCCGACGAGCTCATGCTGACACAACTCGAGCCGTTGCTCACTCTGCCCGTGCAATCATGGCAGCAAAACCACAACCAGTATCGATGAAGATAGATCATAGGAAGGAATATAATACGGTGCAAGGAAATGTACAACCTAAGGTTTCTTAAGCGGTGTGGCGTGTCGTAAGTATGCCGCGGAACATACCAACGGTACGTCACTCTAATTTAGTCACCTATTCCATCAACCAAGGTCATCTTATGCGACGAAAGTTCGGGTCTAATACCCCCTCGACTAAGTCTATGTTCCGTAAGGTCAAGCCTAAGTTCCGTATATAAATAACGCCCTAGGCTCCACATAGTCAAACTCAGACTCGAACCAAGGTCAACCTAGCGCTCTGATACCAACTTTGTCATGACCCGAAAGAGCACGTGACTGGCCCTTGAACCATATGAAATCTATAGGACTCCATCTGATCCAAGTAAGCCAAAAGCCCAGAAATCTAAAACCATTTAAGGAGTAAATAAAGGAAAAACTAGTTTTAAGAGGTGAGGAAAACATGTTTTGAAAATCATGTTTTTAAATAACTAAGACGAATATGAATTTTTAAAGTGTGTAGTCTTTTCTGAAAATTTCGGCAGAGTTTCCTTTGTAAAAACTGGCCCCGAATGGGGTACAACAGGAATAATATATATATGAAATGATAAAAAGGCATCCCCAAGCGGGAGCTAGCTCTTCGTCAAACGACGGTCACAACCACGCATGTAATAATAATATACAACGCCAAAGGGCGAGGATCAAAACCGAAAAAGAAACTCAAAACAGCTAGAAAACCGTAATACTACAAGCGCGACTCTAATGTCGAAATAATACAACACTGTTTTCTAAGTCTGAAACAATATACAAGTTTTGGTTGATAGAAATTCTAGATACAATAAATAATACATGAACAATGGCGGTTCTGGTACAAAAGAACCCACCTATCCAAGCAAGTCACCCATAAGGAAGCAATGTGCCAGAAATGCCGCTATGAAATCTGTACGGTAAACCTGCAAGAACTGGGGCACAACGGGGGTGAGTTTCCAACTCGTGAATAGAAAATATCTACAAGCAGAGATCGAATGCATGACCCATCCTAGGTCAATACGATCAGATATAAACAACCCTCAATATGAATAAAGCTGAAGCATGCTAAACTGGCAATGTAATCTCTATACATGAGTGTAGTGCCAAGTGCTCGTGCTAGTGCCTCAGGTAATAGCATGTCATGAATATGAGGTATGATCAAAGTAATCAAATCTGCACACACGTGGATCCCGTCCACTCGTCACCCACTGACAATAACCACCATGCATGTAAATATCATAAATTATGTGCATGGGAATAATATGAGGATATAAACCATCTGTGTCCCTCGCGACACGTCAAAATCATGTAACCGGAGTGCCCAGCATCGACACTCGAAAACATCATGAAAACTGTGCCGAGCATCGGCACGTAAATCCTCATATATCGGGCTCCGTCAGTCCGGATCGGCCCGCGGGCTCTGTCTGCGGTATCGGCCCTCGGCCCCGGCAGTATGCCCATATCCATCTATCGACACTGGTCAGTATCCTCCGGATAACCGCCAGGTCCAACCAATCACCGGTAGGTACTCGCCCGCCTCCAGGCTCAATCGGCAAAGCTCATCGATCATCTTGCCGAGGGGAACCATACCGGGTCCACCATATACCCGCAATCGGCTCATCCACTCCTCGATTTGGGTTTCACATGTCGCTCTCAGCACCGAGAAAACACATGGTGGACGCACTGAAATATCATATCAAGGGTAACCGGGTTTTCAAAGCAATGACATATTCTCTTTTGAAACACCCTCGGTTCCCAAATCCAGAAATATCATAGAAACAACATATCTCAATGCGTATAATAAAAAAGCATGATGTATGCGACATGTAAAAGAAATGTAAGCACATCATCATGTCATGCAAGGAACATATACTGAATGCAATAGTACTAGAGTGTAGTGGCATGGCAATTATCGATGATGAGTGTGTGAGCCGGCAACAAGTGTACGTGGAACATATGCATCATCGATAATGGTGCTGGTGTCCTAGCAGCATGACTGAATATAACAACAATACAAGCGATGCAATGCAAATAGCAGGAATATGCGGAAACGAATAATCAACGCAAAAGTACAGAACCTTCCCCAATAGATATGTCATGCAACCTTGCCTTTTGAAACAAGACGAATCAGGGCTTTTAGTAAAATAAGGGCTACGGTGTTTTAAGAAAAGATGCATCATTTGAAAATATCCGTATAACCTTTCTGCCTATCTTTAAAATATCCCCGATTCGTTAGTTTGAAATAGGTATGACTCGGTCTAGTCTAATGTCTACTAAGTAATCTAGACAGGAGGGGTATGAAACCACCTAATCTGAGTTAATATATATAGATATGATAGTCGGTGATCTCGCCTCAATAACATATCGTAAGATATCCTCGAGTCATGAGTGCGGATCTATCATCAATACCGGCTCGTACGGTAAATCGTCGTACGGCATCCCAATAACTGGGTAGGGGTCAATATCACACTATCTCATCACATATCAGGTATCACTATCATCAGATCACATAGTCTGGGGTACTACTCTAAGTCTAGTACAAATCGATACCATCTATCAAAATATGAATGCGGGATAAAGCACATGTCCAAAGGCCCGCTAAAACTATCATATCGCACCTCAGAGACAAACTATGTCACATCGCCGATCTCACGGCCTCACATCAAATATCATCTCAAATCTCACGTATCACCCTCAATCCCGTATATAAACACATAGTCCCATACCCATGTGTAAATATACGCACCATCATATGCACACAAATAAATGAAAGAATGAGTGCAAGTATGTGTGTAAGTATATGTCTGAGTGCAACCACTACTCTAGGGTTCGCACTATACTAACCAATATATTCTTATCATCAACAATACCATTATCACTATCAATAACCCTAAACAACACGTAATAAATATACGTGTGTATACGTATTCGTATACATCAGCACGGACTGCGGGGGTGCTATACGCCATCCACCCGACTTCTCCCCGTAGATATAAATCTACTCATCTTGCTTCTCGTGTGCCAAAGCCGATGTCGCTATCTTCACCTCCTTTGCCTCAACATCACGCGGGGTAACTACAAGGATATCAAAAACGCTAAAGCACATGAAAATCACATCGGAAACCAAAACAGCACACGCTACTCGCATAGGTAAAAACCTATCGCTTCGCATGTGAACACGATCAATATCTATCTGTCGTTGACGTCAAAACGCCACCCGACAGGAACGAAACACCAAATACCAAAATCCACGCTAAAACAAGTCTCAAATCATGCATCAACATAGGAAAAATCATCCCAGATTTTACCCTAGATGGAATCTGTAAAAACTAGACATACCCAGAGTCAAGACTAGAGGAAATAGGGCCACAGAACCTAAACGAGCACCAGAACCCCTGCTCTGGCCGCAAATTGCGGCCAGAAGGAATTAATTGGCGGCCGTACAATGGAGTTAGGGGCTAGGGTTTGGTCTGGTGGTTCTATAGTGCCTGCACGACTCACTGTCAGCTCAATTTTATTTTTGGGGTCTCGGGGTGATAGCAGATTACACAAAACAGTGACAGATTTCCAGTTTTCCCCGATATCGATTCCGTAATTTCGTATTCTGGTTTCAAGTTCAGG
This sequence comes from Agapanthus africanus, assembly GCA_030015575.1. Lineage (NCBI taxonomy): Eukaryota > Viridiplantae > Streptophyta > Magnoliopsida > Asparagales > Amaryllidaceae > Agapanthus > Agapanthus africanus. The sequence goes on along the minus strand of CM057337.1, from coordinate 380,131,913 downwards.
TTGGGTCCAAATTAGCATCACACAAGGGGTTCTACGATCACAACAAGCCTCAATTCCACTTTGATTTCAGTTTTCCCCTAAACCCTAACTTGAATTCTCTAAAATCCACAAAACGACACAATATCGATATGAAACTAGAATTGATGCTCAAGGAATTTGAAATACTACAAGAGGGTGCAGAAATTACCTCCTTTGGCAACTCAAGAAAATTCTTGAGTTGCTCAAAGTCCTCCAAATCCAATCTTGCTTGGTTCAATTTGTAGCTAGTGAGCTTGGGAGTAAGTTTTGTGAAGTGGGAATGGGATTTTGGGTTGGATTTCATGGTGGATCTAGGGTTTCATGAAGAGGGAGAGAGGAAGGAGAGAGAGCAGCAGCAACAAGGGAAAGAGAGGAGAGAGAATGAGAAGGGAAATGATGGGGGGGCATGGGTCAAAAGAGGTGAAGGTTGACTTGGTCCCTTTCTCTCTCTCATCATACTACTTTTTCCTTTTCTTTTCTTTTCCTTTATCTTTTCCTTCTCACTCCAATAGTGAATCCAAATGAACCATGGCAACAAAATATAACACAAGTGTAACAAGTGCGGAAAATGATATGTGCACATTTTTGCACAAAAATGCTAAAAATCAAATTAGCGATTTTTTATCGCGATTAACACTAAATGATCATATAACTAGTCTTAAAAACTTTAAAATGGCATAATTCCATAAAATACCCTATTTTAGAATTTTCCAAAATTTTCCAAAATTTTTCCCTATTTATTTGTATTTAATTACACCCGAATATTAACTTATTCATTAAGATAATATTAAAATATAAAAATTCCCGAAAATAATATTTTATTATTTTGGAAATGTTACACCTATTATCACATGGATTCTCCAAATAGGATAAATGTGATACCTTCTCAATCCTGGGGAGAATGGCTGGAAAAGTTCCAGAGTGATAAGGACGACTGAATGTCAGTCGCAGGCATTGTCTTTACCCTCAGTAAAGGGACGGTATGTTGGAAGAATTCCAATCTAGATACCGTGGAAAACTAGACGATAAAGGCTGGTAACATCGCTATTTAAAGATACTACCAAAAGGGTAGTTTGGGTGTATATTGGTTCATAAGATGAACGAGGTTCCTACCATTGTGTGACAATGGAAGTGAGGCTTTGGCCCTGGAACCCTGGTCCCATCAGTGATCCAGACAAATTCTGAGGCAGCATCACCTGATCATGGAGATAGATGATCTCCGGGGTGATCTAGGTTAGGAGAGTAGACTAAGAGGACAACACGGCGGATCCACTCACGAAAGCTTTTTCCCCGAGAGAGACTTATATGGAATGGTTGAGTATGTGATACTGCAACCACTGCTACAGATGGCCCTAGTGCAAGTAGGAGATTGTTAGTTATATGTATGCCCTAGAGGCCATTACTGTACATTGGATGTATATTGTAGTGGATGCTGGCACATATATAGGTAGGACTTTCTTGCTCGACATGATAGTACGCTATCTGGTTGATCTTTATCTTAACATGTATACTTTCTGTCTCTCTGTTACATGTTGATAAAGCCCTTAGGATGTGTGCTCGACTTCCAGGACTGTGATGCAGATCATACTAGTGGGGCCTGGATAGTCCATGAGTACATCCTTCAATGTTCCTAGCCGAGGGAATATCGAGACGGGGCATCGATATTCCAGAGTAGACTAGCGTATATCTTCTCGACCCATGCGATGGGCGATGGATGATCCCATATCCATTGGTGTTTGACATCGGAGATGGTATGCGGGTGCTCAGTGGAGACTGGGTACACTGAACGGACTCGCCGAGAACTCCCAGATAGTATTATACCTCACGTCAGATGGCAGTTCTCTGGTGACACTGGCACAGCTTAGTTTGTTGACCCGAGATCGTCATAGAGTCTTGTGTGTCTCCCACTGTGCTTTGATTTCCACCCAACCACGGCTCTACTGAGTCATGCAAATAGGTGGTTTTTGGGTACAGTCCCGATTCACATGGAGGCAATGAGCGATAGGAGGGGATTCGTCTCTCCCGGTATTGGGGGTTGATGTTGCGCTATGCTCGACTGGCCATAACAGGAAATCCCTGGCCAGGGTTGCAGTGACCTACTGGTAAGTGTTATCAGTAGTTTCACACATGTCATGGACTTCACGTCGGCATGACTTATCGAGCTACTGGGGTCTGACGTTTACCACCCATAGGCGAGATATGCGGCATATCAGACGAACACACCAGACTGTACGGTAAGTGTTACTGGTTGGATTCACAGGAGTGTGAGCGGGCTTGCTTGTCGATCTTCTGATCGCTCAATACCCGGGTGGCCGTTACGTTTAGCAGACCGCTTGCGGCTTGTGGGTGTTTGATATGATCATCACCTGCTGCCGGCGTATTGACGAGTCTTTAGAGTCCTACACAGAGGTTTCCTGGCTCAAGCGAAACGAAATAGGAGCGCATATGAGATATGTGCAGGACCGAGAATAATGCGTGTATTTGATACCGTATTTCATTCTCGCGATGAATGTGTCGAATGGTTGTATGCGATATAACCTAGTTATCGAATCATGGATTGACTCGATAAGCCGATACATTAGATACTAGCCGGTTATATGCGACATGACCGGATCATTGAATCAAGTGTTGATTTAATGATTTAATGTATAATTATATATTTGATATATTACTTTGCATTAACTAGTATTGGTTCACTTTAAATGGATTTACTCACTTAAAATGCACAAGTTGTATATGAGATATACTTTTGTGCACAAGATTGTATCATGTTTGATGATACATGCAAGCTTGGGTTTGTGTAAAGAATTGACCATGGTTATATGAATGGTTAGGGTTGCATTTTATTTACCTATTCTTTTATCTATTTATTGATTTATTTATTTATTTCTTTTTGGCAAAAGAAAAGAAAATGGTGGCTTGATTTGTTTGTAGTTGAAGCTTCATGAAACTTTGACTAAGTGACCATTTTGTCTTCATGCTTAACCCTAACCCTTCAAACTAACCTTAGTCAATTCTCTACACCTAACTAAGGTTAAAGATATGATAAGTATCATTTTATTTTATATTTTAACAACTTATCATATTCTTTTTCTTCATCTTCTTCTTCTTCAACAAAAGGAAAAAGCTTGCAACCATTAACGGCAACTTGCCAAAATGAGTGAGAAATCCAATTCTAAAGTGAACCCACCTCCTATTTCTTCATCCTCTACCTCTTGCCAAGTAGTATAGGGTGTTTTCTTCAAAAGTTTCATGACTTGGTGAAGTGGGAGCTTGATCTAGTGATGCCTCGACGTAGATCATCTTCGGCATCGAAGCCGACGACCAAGCCCGCCCATTTCTTCGATGAAGCCGATGCTAGAGTCCGGAATCTGATTTGGACAGCGGAGGGACATCATCGCGGAGCTTAGGAAGTGGTGGACCGGATCTACAAAGGTTGTAGCCCCTTTCCTCTTAGATAAATTCTTTTATTTGCATTGCATCGCCTTGTTTCCTAGTTAACGATCCGTATTAGGGTTTGTAGGCACAAGGAAAAATTTGAATTAGCCATGTTTGATGCCTTGTGAGACTTCATTAGTGTGCCTAAGAAACCTACAGATAGATCTAAATGGATATTATGATTGTCCCTATCCAGGTACATTGACACCGTACTAAAAAGGTATAGTATGGTTGAATCCTAGCTTGGGAATTTACCCACGATCTCTGGACTCACTCTCTCCAAAGAGATGTCTCCTAAGACTGATTTGGATAGAGCTCGCATACAAGGGATACCCTATGCTTTGGCAGTAAGCTCTATCATGTACGCGATGCTATGTATCAGACCCGATGTTTCACACTCACTATGTATAGTGACTAGGTATCAAGAAGATCCAGGAGAGAGACACTGGACAGCTGTGAAAAACATTCTCAAGTACTTGAGAAGCACTAAAGAGATGTTCTTGGTATATGGTAATGGTCAACTCCAAGTGGAGTCCTTTACCGATTCAAGCTTCCAGAGTGATAAGGACGACTCTATGTCGCACTCGGGATTTGTCTTTACCCTCAATGGAGGGGTGGTTTGTTAGCAGAGTTCCAAATAGGAAACCGTGGCAGACTCGACGATGGAGGCTGAATACATTGCTGCCAACGATCCTGCCAAAGAGACTGTCTGGATGAAGAAGTTCATAAACAAACTTAGTGTGGTTCCGTCAATCGAGCATCCAATACCTTTGTATTGTGATAACAATGGAGCTGTGGCTTTGGCCAAGGAACCCAGGTCCCATTAGAGATCCAGGCATATTCTGAGGAGGTATCACCTGATCCGGGTGATAGTTGATCGTCGGGAGATCGAGATTAGGAGAGTTGGCACGAAGGACAACATAGCGGATCCACTCACTTAGGACATGCCCCAGATACAATTTGAGAGACTCTTTGGGATTTTGGGTATGAGATACTACAACAACTGGCCTTAGGGCAAGTGGGAGATTGTTAGTTATGTATATGCCGTATGGGCCATTGTTGTACATATTATAGTGGAAGCTTGGACATATATAGAGAGGACTGTCTTGCTCTACTTGATAGTATGATATCTGGTTGCTCTTTTTCTTAACATGTTAACTTGTATTGTGATACTGTATTGCTCTCACATGTTGATAAAGCCCTTAGGATGTGTACTAGACTACCAGGACTATGATGGAGATCATACTAGTGGGGACAAAGGTAGTCCCCGAGTGCATCCTATAATTGTTCCTAGTCGAGGGTGTATCGAGACAGGGCATTGATACTCCAGAGTAGACTAGCGTATACGCTTTTTGACTCATATGATGGGCGATGGATGATCCCACATTCATTGGTGTTTGACATCAAAGACGGTATACGGGTGCTCAGTGGAGACTGGGTACACTGAACGGACTCGCCGAGAACTCCTAGTTAGTATTATACCTATCGTCAGATAGCAGTTCTCTGGTGACACTGGTACAGTTTAGTCTATAGACCGGAGATCGTCATAAAGCCTTGTGTGATTCCCACTGTGCTTTGATTTCCACCTTACCATGTTCAAGAGAACATGCAAAACGGTGGCTTTTGGGTACAGTCCCGAATCACATGGATGCAATGAGCGATAAGAGGGGATTCGACTCTCCCGGTATTGGGGGTTGGTGTTGCGCAGTGCTCGATTGGCTATAACTGGAAGTCCCTGGCCAGGGATGATATGGAGATCTACTGGTAAGTGTTATCAGTAGGTTTTTGACCTGTTATTATAACTCACATCGACACGACTTATCGGTTACTGTGGTCTGATGTTCACCACCCCTAGACAAGATATGTGACATATCAGATGAAGAAACCGGACTGTACGGTAAGTGTTTCCAGTTGGCTCAACGGGAGTTTTTACAGGTTCGCTTGTTTTTCTTCTGATCGCTCAATACACGGGGGGCGTTACGTTTAGCTGACCGCTTGCGGCTTGTGGGTGTTTGATGTGATCATCACCTACTGCCTGCGCATTGACGAGTCTTAGAGTCCCACACAGGAGTTTCCTAGCTCAGGCGAAAAGATGTTGTGTGCATCTAAGATATGCGCTGGAGCTCGATTAAATGCGTGTATATGATACCGCATTTTAATCGGTCGGGTCGTATGAGATATGAAGGGTTTATTAAATCAAATGTTGATTTAATATTGAATTTTATCTTATTTATATAAACCTTTTCTTTATGATATATGCATGGTTATATGTACATGTTGATGTGCATGCACACATACATACATACATTTGTATCATGGTTGTTGATACATAGAAGATGGCAATGCAAGACTCATATGGTATATAAATTTCTTTATATTTATTAGATATTGAGAAAAAGAAAAATGATTTAAATTATGGTTGACTATTCTTTACTTGACCTAAGTTGAACTATGGTTTGATTTCATTTGTTCTTTAACTCTCATAAAAAAATATCTAGATATTTATTAACCATAGTTTGGCATGAGATATTTACCTTTGATATTTATTTTTCTATGCTTAGAATTATCATTATCACAAATGTGCTCAAGCTTGCCATCATCTTCTTCCTCATCTCTCATGCTCTCTTGAGATTTCTAGTGAGTGAGTGAAATAACAAGAAAGGGTTTTGAAGTGCGAAAAAAAAACCACATCATCATTCTACACTAGTTTAGCCTATTAGTTTAGAGTGTTAGCTCCACTTCCTCATTGATCAAGTGAAGCAAGGAGCTTTGAACAAAGGGACTTCGGGTGGATCATCGTGGACTTGGATGGTCTCTAGCGAGCCGGTTCAAACTCTTAAGGATCTAAGGAGTCAAGAGAAGAGGTCTACAAAGCTTGTATTCTCCTCACTTAGTGTTAGACACTAGATAAGTATGTGATACTTTATGTTGACACCCTAGTTTTCTAGTTCGCTTCATGGTTAGGATTGTTTAGCACCCCCTAAATTTTTGTTATAGCATGTGTGATGCAACCCTAACCCTAGGCATGGTGCTAAATAATCCCTATAGTTCGTATTTGAACTCTTCCTCTTGCGTTTGTTTTGTACATTGAGAACCGTATTCTGATTTAGAACATTGATACCATTACACAGTGTACCTTCTGCAACCAATACCTTATCAAGGTAAATGTTCATGATATTTCTATCAAGAATAAAGATATATCCATATAGTAGGGTTCCTAGACACTTGTACAAGGGTCTATAAAGCATCAACCATGCCCGATTTAAAATTTAGACGTACCGAACAACCCAAAGCTAGGATCTTTGCTAGATAATTAGGGTTTAACATGCAAGTAAATATCTTTACAACTAAGAGTGAGGGATTACAACCTTTGTAGTCCGCTCCTTCGCTTCATAAGCTCCGAGTAGAAGTCCCTTCGCCGCGATCCACGATCTCCCGGACTCAAGAGAAGCTCCACAACCCGAATGATCCATGCTAGCTTGTAGTCTTCCTTTTTCTCTGATGATCTACCTTGAAGTTCGTTTAACTCAAGCTCTTTCTCACTAATGGGGTGAACACCCTAATCTAATTGGATAGATTAGATGAGGATGATGAAGTAGGATTTATGCTCTCTTTTAGTATCAAATTCTCACACTAATCTATCACAAAATGAAAACCTAGAAAGCTTTTTCAAAGCTCAAAGGAAGAAGAAGAAGAATATGAATGAAATATTCCTTTTGTGATGAATAATGAAATGTTAATATGACTACAAATGTAACCATGGTCAAGGATGACAAGGCAAACCCATGTAGAGATTTAACCTAGGGTGAAGCGTTTGGGTTGGTTTAGAAATATCTAGCAAAATATCAAGCATAATATCTTTTGCTAGAAACAAAGTAAAACCCTCTAGAAGTATCAAGAAAGAACTAACCCAAATCAAACCCTAACCTTGTTTAATCTCCACTAAACATGTTGCATTAGTAATCATATCATGTTACAATATTATATATCACATATATAATATATATATTGTAACAAAAGAAAATAATATAATTAACATATATCGCATATATATCAATGTATTATCCGGTGAGAAAATAAATCAATAAAGCGAGCCAATATTAGATAATGTAATGTAATATATCACATATATAATTATACATTAAATTATCGAATCAACACTTGATCTGACAATCCGGCTATATCAAATATAACCGACTAATATATCATGTACCGATTCATCGAATCAACATTTGATCCGATGACCCGGCTCATATCAAAATATCGCGAGAATATAATACGGTATCTCATATCGCATTATCCTTGGTCCTGCACATATCACATATGTGCCCCTACTCCGTTTTGCTTGAGTCAAGAAACCTCTGTGTAGGACTCTAAAGAATCATCAATACGCCGGTAGCAGGTAATGATCATATCAAACACCCACAAGCTGCAAGCGGCCAGCTAAACGTAACAGCCACCCAGGTATTGAGCGATCAGAAGATCAACAAGCAAGCATGTACATTTTCCTGTGAATCCAAACAGTAACACTCATGTACAGTCCGGTCTCTTCGTCTGATATGTCGCATATCTAGTCTAGGGGTGGTATACATCAGACCCCAGTAACTGATAAGTCGTGTCGATGTGTGGCCCATAACAGGTCGAGAACCTACTGATAACACTTACCAGTAGTACTCAATATCCGCCCTGGCCAGGGACTTTCAGTTATAGTCAATCGAACACAGCACAACATCAACTCCCTATACCGGGAGAGACGAATCCCCTCCTATCGCTCATTGCCTCCATGTGATTCGGGACTGTACCCAAAAGCCACTGTTTTGCATGCCCTATTGGACGTGGTACGGTGGAAATTAAAGCACAGTAGGAATCACACAAGACTCTATGACGATCTCGGGTCTACAGACTAACCTGTACCAGTGTCACCGGAGAACTGCCATCTGACGTGAGGTATAATACCATCTGGAAGTTCTCGGCGTGTCCGTCCAGTGTACCGAGTCTCCACTGAGCACTCGTACACCATCCTTGATGTCAAACACCGATGGATATGGGATCATCCATCGCCCATCATGTGGGTCAAGATGCGTATATGCTATTCTACTTTGGTGTATCGATGCCCTGTCTCGACACACCCTCGACTAGGAACAGTTATAGGATGTACTCAACGACTACCGTGGCCCCACTAGTATGATCTCATCATAGTCCCAGTATTCGAGTACATATCCTAAGGGCTTTATCAACATGTGAGAGTAAGACAGTAAACTAATATAAGTCAACATGTTAAGATAATGTGAAACCAAATAGCATACTATCATGACGAGTAAGAAACTCCTCTCTATATATATCCAAGCATCCATTATAATATACATCATATGTACAACAATGGCCTCTAGGGAATATATATAACTAACAATCTCCCACTTGAACTAAGGCCAGCTGTTGTTGTATCTCATACCTAGCATCCCGAATAATCTCTCAAACTGTATCTGGGGAATGGCCTTCGTGAGTGGATCCGCAGTGTTGTCCTTCGTATCAACTCTCCTGACCTCGATCTCCCGGCGATCAACTATCTCCCTGATCAGGTGATACCGCCTCAGAATATGTCTGGACTTCTGATGGGACCTGGGTTCTTTGGCCAAAGCCACAGCACCATTGTTATCGCAATACAAAGGTATTGGATGCTCAATGGACGGAACCACACCAAGTTCACTAATGAACTTCTTTATCCAGACAGCCTCTTTGGCAGCATCGTTGGCAGCGATGTATTTAGCCTCCATCGTCGAGTCTGCTACAGTATCCTGTTTGGAACTCTTCCAACACACCGCCCCTCTATTTGTTAGTTATATGTATGCCCTAGAGGCCATTACTGTACATACGATTTATATTGTAGTGGATGCTTGGACATATATATGGAGGACATTTTTGCTCGACATGATAGAACTCTATCTGGTTGCTCTTTATCTTAACATGTACTCTGATTGTCTCTATATACATGTTGATAAAGCCCTTAGGATATGTACTCGACTACTGGGACTATGATGAGATCATACTAGTAGGGCCACGGTAGTCGACGAGTACATCCTATAACTGTTCCTAGTCAAGGGTGTATTGAGACAGGGCATCGATACACCAGAGTGGACTAGCGTATATGCATCTTGACCCATATGATGGGCGATGGATGATCCCATATCCATCGATGTTTGACATCAAGGATGGTGTACAGGTGCTCAGTGGAGACTGGGTACACTGGACGAACTCGCCGAGAACTCCCAGATAGTATTATACCTCACGTCAGATGACAGTTCTCCGGTGACACTGGTACAGAGTCGTCTGTTGACCAGAGATCGTCATAGAGTCTTGTGTGATTCCCACTGTGCTTTGATTTACATCATACCATGTCCAAGAGGGCATGCAAAAAGGTGGGTTTTGGGTACAGTCCCGAATCACATGGAGGCAATGAGCGATAGGAGGGGATTCGTCTCTCCCGGTATAGGGAGTTGATGTTGTGCTGTGTTCGATTGGCTATAACTGGAAATCCCTGGCCAGGGTTGCTGAGATTTACTGGTAAGTGTTATCAGTAGTTTCTCGAACTGTTATAGACCTCATATCGACACGACTTATCAAGCTACTGGGTTCTGACGTTTACCACCCCTAGGCGAGATATGCGACATATTAGACGATGAGACTGGACTATACGGGAGTGTTACTGATTGGATTCATAGGAGAATGTACAGGCTTGCTTGTTGATCTTCTGACCGCTCAATACCTGGGTGGCTCTTACGTTTAGCTGACCGCTTGCAGCTTGTGGGTGTTTGATATGATCATCACCTACTGCCGGCGTATTGACGATTCTTTAGAGTCCTACACAGAGGTTTCTTGACTCAGGTAAAACAGAGTAGGAGCACATATGTGATATGTGCTGGACCGAGGATAATGCGATATGAGATACCGTATTATATTCTCGCGATATTTGATATCGGGCGGATCATCGGATCAAGTGTTGATTCGATGAATCGGTAAATGATATATTAGTCGGTTATATGCGATATAGCCAGATTGTCGGATCAAGTGTTGATTCGATAATTTAATGCATAATAATATATATGATATATTTAATTACATTAACTAATATTAGCTCGCTAAAAGATTCTTTTTCTCACTCGGATAATACATTGATATATATGGGATATATGTTAATTGTATTATTTTATATTGTTACAATAAATATTATATATGTGATATATAATATTGTAACATGATATGATAACTAATGGAACATGTTTAGTGGAGACTAAATAAGGTTAGGGTTTGATTTGGGTTAGTGCATTCATGAACCTTCTAGAAGGTTTCTTTTTGTTTTGAGTTATGATATTTTCAAGTGACTCATTCTTAACCCATCCCAAACCCTTACCCTTGGTTAAGTCTCTACAAGGGTTAGCCTAGTCATGGTTAACCATGGTTGCATTATTAATGATTATCTTCTTTTTCATTATTCATCACAAATGAATTATCATCTTCTTCCTTCTTCTTTTTCCATTGAAAAGCTTTCTAGCTTTTTGCCAAGTGATGAAAATGAGTGAGAAATAGAAAATAAATGAGAGCAAAAATCTTACTTCATCATCCTCATCTATCCTTGCCCTTTAGATGAGGGTGTTCACTTCATTTAGTGAGTGAGAGCTTATGTTAATGAAACTTCAAGGTAGATCATCTTTGTTATCGAAGATCGGAAGCAAGCTTGCATCTTTCTCTTCGTGGAGCCTCTCGAGAGTCCGGAACATGATGATCGCAGCGAAGGGACCTCAACACGGAGCTTTAGAAGTGAAGGACCGGATCTACAAAGGTTGTAATCCCTCTCACTTACTGTTAAAGTGTTTATCGTGCTTGTTTTCGCTTAATCTCTAGTTTAAAGATCCGGCTTTGGGTTGTTCGGCATGGCTAATTTTTAAATCGGGCATTGTTGAAGCCTCGTAGACCCTTGTGCGTGTGCCTAGCAACCCTACAGTGGTATCAGAGCCAAGCTAGAGCTTTAGGCGAAGTCTAGGCAAAGTTTAAAGTCCGATCGAACCCGGAAACCCCGACGAATACCCTTCTCTGTATATTTTTTAAAAATGTTGATTTTTTCTTATCAAAAATGCTCAGAAAATTAGGCAGGTAATTTTATGGGGAACTGTGAAAAACGACACCGTAACTCGACTATTACGCCGCGGAACCGCGGCCAAACCCAGGCATTGGCGGCGGTTCCGCGGCCGTTACTGTAGATTGATGGTTAGTTTTTGCACAGTAATAACCGTTGGTACTTCCTGATTCTTCTGGGAATTTTTAATTATACTCAATAGTTGAATTTTCTGGGTTGTATTGGGGACTCGTTGATTCGATCGGATAATTTAACTTCGTTTAGTTTGTCCGGGTAATTTTTAGAACGTGTTAAAAAGTTCGAACGGATATCAGTAACTCATTTTTTCCCCTGCCGGAAAATTTCCAAGTGTTGGATTTTTCCGTAGTTTAAGAACGTTCTAAGTCGTGCAAGTAACGCGGTGGACCTTCTTGAAGACAACAAACCTTAACTCGATTATGTGACCGTCGTGAACTACCTCTAAACCTTAGGGTTTGTGGCAGTACGGCGTGCCACATGTGAGGCGTTGGCTTGACCCTTCTACGGCTGGACCATTGGTACTGTGGCATGTGATGGATGTTTCTAAACTAATTTCAAGTGTTGAGAACTATTTGGGAAAATTGGGTGTTTGATTATTCGATCGGAAAGTTTAACATTGTCTATTTATCTGGACTGCGATACAATAATTGGAATCCACATGTAGTTATGAGATAACTGATTTGAATGTTATAAATCTAGCAGTTAAGTCTCAAGATGATCGGTTGCCACAGAATTTTGATGTGATCAAAAGTCCGTCGCAATCACGTAGCGTACGCGGATACTAGCCGGGTAAACTTAATAGACAACCACGCCCCATAGCCCCGACCAAGTGACTGTAGGAGAACCCCGTCGCCAAAAGCATCCGTTCGGGTACTCGCGGCAGCGGTGTTCCGCCTTAGTGCACTTCGTCGACGGCATCGGGGGTGCAGCCGTATACTAAAGTTTGCGACGAGCATTCGATCAGAATATCGGGAATCTTGTTGAATTTCCCCACATGATATTGAAAAGAGTTTTCGATAATGAGACTAAAATGCGGGATTTATAATTGTTAGGCATGCGATATCTAAGGAATTCATTTGGTTAGACATGCGATGTCTAAGGAGGTTGCGGATTCCAACTGTTGTAGTTTTACACTTTCTTTTCTGTGACCGTAAGCGTAGTATGTGGTGTATCGCCGGCTTCGTTGCTATACATCAACGACAATCGGGATACGCATACTTGCTTACGTTGATGATATGAGATATTATGTGTTGCTGTGATATGTTATATTGTTAGTGTATATGCCTTAGAGGCCATTACTGTATCATACTAGTATGTATATTACTTGATGGAAGATTGGGATATTGACAGTTGTATATACAATCTTTCTCGAAATGGTAGTATGCTACTTGGTTTGTCTCTACTTTAATATGTGCATGTGTTTCTTTTAGCATATCGCTTATATACATATTAGTAGAGCCCTTAGGATCTTTGCTTGATTACCAGCGTTGTGATGGCGCTCACACTCGTGGGGGCTGGGTAATCCATAAGCACATCCTTATACAGGTCCCTAGTCGTTGGACTATCGAAACAGGGCATCGATACTCCGGAGTAGACTAGCGTATGCGCTTTTCATCCCAACGTGGGAGACGGTCTGTCCCACAGCCGTCAGTACGTCATACTTGAGATAGTATGCGGGTGCTCGTTAGGTTACGAGTACACTGGACAGGACTCGTCGGGAATTGTTGGTTGGTATTATACCTATCATCCGTTATCAGTTCCCAGGTGACATGAGTACAGCTTAGTCCGCTGACTTGACACTGCCACTTCGCCTCGAGTGTGTTCCCACTGCACTTTGATTACTACCCTACCACGGCTCAAAGGAGTCGTGCAAACAGGTAGTTTTTGGGTGCAGTCCCAAAGCACTTGGAGGCAGTGACGGTTAGACAGGATTCGTCTCTCCCGGTATTGGGGGTTGACATCGCGCTGTGTCCAGGAGAGCCATAACACAAGTAGTCCCTGGCCATGGCAAGCGAGATATACTGGTAGGTTTCCAGTGTTATCTCAGGGTGTTCTGGGCTACACTCAGACACGACTTGTACCGCTATTAGGGGACTGACGTTCACCGCCCCCTAGGCCCGCCATGCGATGTATCAGACGAACAGACCGGACTGTACGGAGACTGTCAGATACAGGCTCAGTAGGAGTTCAGATGGGGTCACCTCGTCAGTCTTCTTATCGGCATCTACTTGGGGACCGTTACGTACAGCTAGTGCTGCTTGCGGTCTGTGGTTAAACCCACTGCCAGCGTAGTGTCGAGTCTTTAGAGTCCCACACAGAGAGCTATTCGCCTTTAGGCAAAATGAGTAGAGGTCGCATGGTTTTGCGACAGGGTTCGTTCACATCCGCGCACTTGTGCACGTTTGCTGTCCGGACAGCTTATACTAGCGGGCTTTGGTTTAAGCCAGATCCTAGTATATGATTTAGGATTGGTTTTATCCCTTTGTATTCGAGTTCCTCGGATCACGAATACGGGTGCGTATGCACAGTTGATTGAGACAGAGGGAGAGGACTTTGATTAGGGTTAATGTGTTAGTTGTATGTATGCCCTAGAGGCCAGTATTGTACAGATGATGTATATTATTTTGGATGCTTGAACATATATAGAGATGACTTTCTTGCTCGATATGATAATATGCTATCTGGTTACTCTTTATCTTAACATGTACACTTGTCTCTTTAAACTGTCTTATAGTTACATGTTGATAAAGCCCTTAGGATGTGTACTTGACTACCTGGACTATGATGCAGATCATACTAGTGGAGACATGGTAGTCCATAAGTACATCCTTCATGGTCCCTAGTCGTGGGTGTATCGAGACGGGGCATCGATATACCAGTGTAGACTAGCGTATACGCTTCTCGACCCATGAGATGGGCGGTGGATGATCCCATATCCATTGGTGTTTGACATCAGAGATGGTATACGGGTGCTCAGTGGAGACTGGGTACACTGGACAAACTCGCCGAGAACTCCCAGATGGTATTATACCTCACGTCAGATGGCAGTTCTCAGCTGACACTTGTACAGGTTAGTCTGTAGACCCAAGATCGTCATAGAGTCTTGTGTGATTCCCACTGTGCTTTGATCTCCACCTTACCACGTCCATGAGGGCGTGCAAAACGGTGGTCTTTGGGTACAGTCCCGAGTCATATGGAGGTAATGAGCGATAGGAGGGGTTTCGTCTCTCCCGGTATTGGGGGTTGATGTTGCGTTCAGCTTGATTGGCCGTAACAGGGAAGTCCCTGGCCAGGGCTGATCAGAGATTTGCTGGTAAGTGTTACCAGTAGTTTCTCGACCCGTTATGAGCCTCACATCGGCACGACTTATCGGTTATTGGGGTCTGACGTATACCACCCGTAGACTTGATATGCGACATATCAGACGAACAGACCGGACTGTACGGTAAGTGTTACTGGTTGGATTCACAGGAGTGTGAGCGGGCTAGCTCGTCGATCTTCTGATCGCTCAATACCCGGATGGCCGTTACGTTTAGCAGACCGCTTGCGGCTTGTAGGTGCTTGATATGATCATCATCTGCTACCGGCGTATTGACGAGTCTTTAGAGTCCTACACAGAGGTTTCCTGGCTCAAGCGAAACGAAATAGGAGCGCATATGAGATATGTGCAGGACCGAGAATAATGCGTGTATGTGATACCGTATTCCATTCTCGCGATGAATGTATCGAATGGTTATATTCGATATAACCTAGATATCGAATCAAGGATTGATTCGATAAGCCGATACATAGGATACTAGTCGGTTATATGCGATATGACCGGATAGTTAAATCAAGTGTTGATTTAATGATGTCACGATCCGCAGGGTACGGAACGTGACTGGCACTTAAGTTTACGAAACGTCTAAAGGCGTCCGTAAAATAAGTAAGCCAAAGCCCAGAAAACAAAACCAATGAAGCAAAAGAGTGAAGAAAACCCAAACATTTGAAAGCAAGTTTATCAAATAAGTCATGTAAAACCCTTTTTTTTAAAAACAATACTAATTTTTCCGAAAATTTCGGCAGAGTCTCCTTTGTAAATACTGGCCCCCAAAAATGGGTACAACAAGAATATATGTAAAACCAACAAATAAGGCATCCCCAAGCGGGAGCTAGCTCTTCGCCATAAGGCGGTCACAAATCCCACGCAATGTAAATGATAACAAGCATAATAATCATAAGGAAGCATGAAAAAAGTAGCATGTCGGCTCAAGTGAGCTCGACCCCAAAATACAGCATAAAAGTCTACAAACCTCACAGTCTCATCTCTAGGTCAATATACAATAATCTGGTAGAAACAGTAGATGGAGTACACTAGATACAAGAATATACAAGGTGGTACAAAATAATAACATAACCCACCTATGAGCAAATCTCGAGCTCAGGCAAAAGAGGCAAAAGAACAAGTGCGCCCGCCGCTACTGAACTGACGGAGCGGACCTGCAAAAGACTGTGGCACAACGGGGGTGAGTTGCCAACTCGTGAGTAATAAATAACATCTACAAAGGCTATCGTATGCATGCACACAAGCATCCTAGCATCTAAAATACAGGTATGACTGGATGCACTAGCAGGTGTGTATACAATATCAGTGTGCTAATATGTATGCAACATGAAAATCTGAGGTCTCAATAGGTATATATAAGAAACATTTTATCACTTTTTGTGTTTTGAAACTCTTTTAGAATGCCAGCATAATGTCAATGAATCGACGAAAAACGGTGTCCAGCAACGACACCCAAAAACTGTCTCAAATCTCATAAATGTATCTCTGGCCTCAGCCGTCCGGCTGACCCATCTCAAATATCAATATCTCATCATCTAGCGGCCACGGTCGGTATCCTCTGGATATCCGCCGTCCCAAACAGTCACCGGTAGGTAATCCGTCCCCTGCTAGGCTCAACGTCATCACCACATTCCTCTTGCCCCGGGGTACCTTACCGGGCCCACCATGTACCCGTGCCGGTTCCTCCACTCCTCGACACGGATTTCCAAATCCACAGCAAACTCATGGTGGACGACACTTACATCACTAGAAAACCGCAATTTTTACATATTTTAAAATATAATAAGTTTAGAAATTTTGCGGTTTTCCCCCGAAATCCAGCAATATCGTAAAATCTCAAGAAATCCTCATAAGTGCAAATATCAATGATAATGAATGCGTATGATATCAATAATCAAGTTGCGATGTGTGATCAATGGATTAAGCATGAACAATTAGTATGATGAAGTACATGCACATGAATAGCAATACTACGGTTTCATTTTTAAGGAATTAAAGGCAATAGTACCAGTTTAAGTATCAACTAGTAAAAGGTTTCAATTTAAAAGTTATCTAGTGTGGTGGCATGGCAATTACCAGGGTGTGTGTGTAAGCATGAATAGTGCTCGTGCTGCATATAAAAACCTGGTAATGGTGCATGTGTCCTACAATTGAGTTTGCGTATATGGGTATAACATATTGATCTAATTGCAGCAATTATCATGCTAGTATTATTATTCTAATGTCACAAGTGGTTATCCAGTTTACTATTTTTCAATTTACTAAATCTATCGGGCGACTTGCGCCATCCAAACGATCGTCCCCCGTAGATGTTAAATCTACTCACCGGGATCCCTGGCTAGCTGTGTCCAATCACCGCCTTTCCCTTTCGCGCCGCGTCTGACGTTTCCGCGACCGAACCTGGAATTTACATCAATACCAAATATAAGGTTACATATCAAGAACGACTCAAAACCCCAATGAAACTACTAAGGTTCGCTAGCTAGGTACAACGAGCACAAAGTGCGCGGAACACACGCGAAAATCGCAAAAACTGCCAAAAAAAACGTCGATTTGGTCGCCCGGCAAAACTAAAACCCGACTGCTCGAAAAGCCACACTCACGCATCCTAAACGTCATAGGAGATGCTAAAAACATCCCCAAGGTAACACAAATAATTCACCAATTAATTATAATAAAAATCTAGTAAGCAGATACATTCTAAAAATCGGTGCAACAATCGCCGATTTGCGACAAAACGACTACAATAAAGCATAATTACCCAAGCACACTACAAGCAATCTACAAACACTAATTACAACACAATAGCAATGATTCCAATCCTATTTTCCATAACCACCAATTCTTGAATTTATAACCTAGCAAATTCCAAATCAATTTCCACACTTGAAAGCTTAAATTAACACAACAAAAGCCCACTTAAGAAAATTAACCTCTTAGGTTAGGTTAGCAAAATACTAGATAGCAATTTAGGTTTAATCAACTAAATAATGGTTTTCTAAACCTTAATCAACTCACTAATCAAGCTTCACAACTCAATTCCATACACTAACCCTCTCTTGAAAATCCTAAAACAACAATTACAACTAAAATCGAACTTTTAAAGTTAACTAAATTAACACAATTAGAAGACTACATAACAAGGTAACCATATAGATTAGTTCATTAACAACTAGATTAACTATAAAACAACTTAATTAACCATCATGGTTCAAAACCCTAGTTTATTACAACTATTCTTTTATAAACTAGATTAGGAATTAGCTAAGCTTTTTAACACTAAACCATACAATTAAAGGAATTTAGCAAAAGAAAGTAATTTGATGAGAATTATACCTCTTGATCTATGGATCAAGCAAGAAAATTTTGCTCCAATTGATGGCCTCAAGCACCAAGATCCAAGCAAGAATGGCTAAGGAAAGGATAGCATAAGGATTTTGTTTGGATTTTTGAATAAAGTGTGGATTTTGATATGTTTTCTTGAAGAAATTGAAGGAAAATGAAAAGAAAAGAGAGGAAGAAGAGGGTGTGCAGGTTTTCGGCCAGAGGAGGAATGGGGGAGGGTGTGGGCAAGTGGGGAAAGTCATGGTCAAGTCCACAAAAGTCAATGTATCATACTTTATTCATTTTAATTAAAATAAAACCATAAACTATCAAAATCAACTCAAGAAGGCAACTCAAGAAATGAGGCCAGAAATTTCTGGTCTCACACAAGGTGGGGCTGTCCTAGGGCTGAGGAAAAAGAGAGAGGGGTTTTACAAAAGAAATTTTATGCAAAAAGGCCCCCTACAACTAAAAAATTGCAAGTTTTAGCTCAAAATTCAATAAATTCGTTTCATATCATAAAAATTTGGTAAAAATCAAAATAAATTACTAAAAATTTATGTTATCACTAGATTATAATTATCATAATTTTAGAGATTAAAATTAGCCCGGAAAAATTTGTATTTATCGCTAATTTAATGTATTTTCATACCGGCTTAAAATAATATTAAAAAATTGAAAAATTAGGGAAAATTTTTAAACGACCAGAATTTCATAATTAACTCATTAGCTACTAAAAACAAGCAATTACCTATCCATTTTAGGTATAATTAGCCCTAAACTGCAAAATAACAAGAAAGACGGTTTTCGGAAAAATACCGAATTTTCACCGAATTTCAGGAAAACACCAAAACGACTTTTCAAGACGCTACAATCTTCCCCCCTTAAAGAAATTCGGTCCCCGAATTTAAAAATATAGCTACGCGTACCTTCAAAGAGATGGGGATATTTCTTCCTCATCTCGCCCTCGGTCTCCCAGGTAACCTCCTCGCTGCTCGGGCTACGCCAAAGGACCTTGACGGTTGGTATAATCTTCGATCTCAACTTCTTCACCTGCCGATCCAGGATGGCCACCGGCTGCTCTGCAAATGAAAGGTCGCGCTCTAGCTGGCCTGTCGGGTGCTGAATCGCATGCTAAGGGTCGTGAAGGTACTTGCGGAGCATCGAAACATGGAAGACGGGGTGAACATCGGGAAAGCTGGGAGGAAGAGCCAAACGATATGCAACGGCGCCGACACGCTCGAGGATCTCGAAGGGACCTACGAATCTAGGGCTAAGCTTCCCCTTTCGCCCAAAACGCATCACGCCCTTCATCGGAGAGACTTTCAGAAAAACATGGTCGCCAACTGCGAACTTTAATCTACGACGGCGCCTGTCTGCATAGGATTTCTTCCTGCTCTGAGCCGCTCTCATCCGGTCTCGGATCAACTGGATCTTCGATGTCGTCTCCTCAATAAGCTGCGGCCCCAAAATGCTGCTCTCGCTGAGCTCTGTCCAACAAACGGGCGATCTGCATCTCCTTCCATACAATGCCTCGAAAGGTGCCATCTGAATAGTATCCTGGAAGCTGTTGTTGTAGGAGAACTCCACTAGAGGTAAATGACGATCCCAGCTACCACCAAAGTCTAAAACGCACGCTCTGAGCATGTCCTCGAGAGTCTGAATGGTCCGCTCTGACTGTCCGTCTGTCTGCGGATGAAACGCTGTGCTGAAGCTCAAACGAGTGCCCAAAGCCTCCTGAAGTCTCTGCCAAAGTCGGCTGGTGAACTGAGTGCCTCGATCTGACACGATACAAGTCGGTACGCCATGTAGTCGCACGATCTCGTCAATATAGAGCTGAGCATACTGAGCGAAGCTGAAAGTCCTCTTCACTGGAAGGAAGTGAGCTGCTTTCGTCAATCTATCCACGATCACCCAGATGGAGTCGTACCCTCGACTGGTCCTGGGTAGACCCACAACGAAGTCCATCGAAATCTGTTCCCATTTCCACTCCGGAATGGGTAACGGCTGTAGCTCTCCTGCGGGCCTCTGGTGCTCGGCCTTGACTTGCTGACAAGTCAGGCATCTCGAAACGAACTCCGCAATGTCCCTCTTCATCCCGTCCCACCAGTAGGTCTCTCTCATATCATGGTACATCTTGGTGGAACCGGGGTGGACACTATACACTGATCGGTGTGCCTCCTCAAGAATGTCGCGTCGCAATCCATCAGCACCTGGTACGCACAGTCTAGATCCATATCGTAAAATCCCCTGATCGTCAACCATGAACTCGGAAAATCTGCCCTGTCCCATCTGTGCCATGATCTCTGAGCAACGGTCGTCACTGCGCTGTGCCTCATATATACGGTCAAGCAACTGTGGGCGTGCACGAACATGCGCGAGCTGTCCCCCTGTCTGAGTGAACTCGAACTCAACTCGGCTGTCGCATGACATCTGCCAATCTGCTGACGACTGCCTCTGAACTGGGCGCAAAAAGGATAGACTACCCCCAGGCCTCCTACTCAACGCATCTGCCACCACATTCGCCTTGCCGGGGTGATATAAGATCTCGCAGTCGTAGTCTTTCACCAACTCCATCCAACGACGCTGTCTGAGGTTCAGGTCTCGCTGCTGAAATATGTACTTTAAGCTCTTGTGATCGGTGAATATCTGACACGACTCGCCGTAAAGGTAATGTCGCCAAATCTTCAGTGCAAAGACCACTGCAGCCATCTCCAAATCATGAGTGGGGTAGTTCTGTTCATGCTTCTTCAACTGCCGAGAAGCATAAGCGATCACCCGGCCATGCTGCATCAATACGCATCCTAATCCCACTCGCGAAGCATCACAGTAGACAGTAAATCCGCCTGATCCCGAAGGCAAAGATAATACCGGCGCCGTAGTCAAACAAGTCCGTAGCTGCTGAAAACTGCGCTCGCACTCCTCCGTCCAGACGAAAGGAACTCCCTTCCGGGTCAAACTGGTCAACGGTGCAGCTATACGGGAGAAGTCCTGAACAAAACGCCTGTAGTAGCCCGCCAAGCCTAGAAAACTACGGATCTCAGTAACCGATATAGGTCGGGGCCACTGCTGAACAGCCTCAATCTTCTTCGGGTCCACACAAATGCCGTCTCTCGTAACCACATGACCCAAGAATCCGACGCTGTCCAGCCAGAAAGCACACTTGGAGAACTTCGCGAACAGCTGGTGCTCCCTCAGAGTCTGTAACGTAATCCGCAAGTGCTGCTCGTGCTCCTCTCTGCTCCGAGAGTACACCAAGATATCGTCGATAAACACGATGATGAACAAGTCAAGATACGGCCTGAATGTACGGTTCATCAAATCCATGAATGCTGCTGGGGCGTTGGTGAGTCCGAACGACATCACCAAAAACTCGTAATGGCCGTAGCGCGTGCGGAAAGCTGTCCTAGGTATATCCTCCTGTCGAACTCGCAGCTGATGGTATCCTGATCGCAAGTCGATCCTCGAAAAATACCCCGCACCCTGAAGCTGGTCGAACAAATCATCAATGCGCGGCAACGGATATCTATTCCGAACGGTAACTTTGTTCAGCTGGCGGTAGTCGATACATAAGCGCAAACTTCCATCCTTCTTCTTGACAAACAGGACCGGAGCACCCCACGGAGAAACACTAGGTCGAATGAGCCCCTTCTCTAACAAATCCTGCAACTGATCCTTCAGCTCTCGAAGCTCTGCCGGGGCCATCCGATAAGGCGGTATAGAAATAGGCCCCGAACCGGGAATCAAATCAATGCAGAACTCAACATCGCGCTCAGGCGGTAGCCCAGGTAGTTCATCAGGGAAAACATCAGGGAACTCACAAACTACCGGGACCCGGTCCAACGGAACCTCTGCAGCTCGAGTATCACAAATATACGCTAAGAATCCCTGACATCCCTTCCGCAAGAGCTGACCAGCGCGAAGAGACGAAATTAAGCTGGGAAGGGTGACACTGCGGTCTCCCTGAATAACAAGGACTGGCTCTCCCGGAAAGCTAAATCTGACTGCCTTCTCACGGCAGTCCACCGAAGCATAACAAGTGGCTAGCCAATCCATGCCCAGAAGCACATCAAAGTCCAACATATCGAGGAGTATCAAATCAACTGATGAATCCCTCTCCCCGATACGAACGGAACACAAACGAAATACAAACCGAGCGACAAACGACTCGCCTACCGGAGTAACAACAACAAGCGGCTGATCTAACGACGACGACTCACGGCCCAACATCGGTGCAAAGTGTGTAGATACATACGAATGTGTGGAACCTGGGTCGAATAATACCCGTGCGTCGAAAGAACAAACTGGCAAAGTACCTGTCACAACGGCATTGGATGCCTGCGCATCCTGCGGTGTCAAAGCAAAAACTCGGGCCTGCCCTCCACCGATAGCGGGCTGACCTCGACCTCGGCCTCTGCCTCCTCGTCCTCTCTGAACAGGACCGCCGCGTCCACGGCCTCTCGGTGCACCTAACTGGCGTGGAGCATCGCCTGGGGTAGGAAGTAGGGCTCTCTGAGGAGGGGGTGGTGATGGTGGTAGGGTCACATGCGGAACTGTCGCTGCTCCCTGTCGTCTCACTGGACAGTCTCTGACAAGATGGTGAAGACTCCCGCACCCAAAACATCCTGGCGACGGCTGCTGCCCCTGGGGATAAGAACCATATAACTGTCCCCGCCCAAATCCTCTGCCAGGCCTATCTCTCGGAAAGAATCTGGCGCGCTGCCTCTGAGACGGTACCTCGGTGCGAATCCTCTTCGGCCCAGAAACGGCCGAAGTCCGCGATATGCGTGCCTCCATCCGCAATGCCGTATCCATAGCAGCTGAATAAGTGTCGTAGTGCTGGGCGCCAATGGCAAGATATAGCTGGGCATCAAGTCCCTGTACGAACCTCTTCACCATCTTCTCCTCGGTATCCACCAAATACTGAGCATATCGGGATAACTGTGTAAACTGGATGTCATACTCAGACACCGTCATCCCAGGTGTCTTGACTAAGGCCTCGAAGCTGCGAGCTCTGGCGTCACGAACGCTCTCTGGAAGGAAACGGGCTAGAAAGACCGCTGTAAACTCGACCCAATTCATAGGCGGTAGATCTGCAGCTCGACCTCTCAAGACTGACTCCCACCATGTCTGCGCGAGACCCTCTAGTCGGAAACTCGCAAGCTCTACCCATCGATCATCCGAACATCTCAGCGAACGGCAGATCCTGGCTAAACTGTCAAGGAATGTCTGTGGGTCCTCCGCTGCCTCGGTGCCGGTGAATACTGGAGGTCTCAGCCTCATGAAATCCTGTAGTGAAACCGGAATGGCCACGGTGGTAGTAGTAGGAGCAGGTATCATGGTCGTCTGTGATGTAGTAGGTACGTCATCCGGCCTCGGTGTACGACTGGCTGCAACTAGGGATCCTACCATCTGACGTAGCTCCTGCATGCCTCCCATCATCTGTCGCAACTCCTCCATACCGGTCTCGAGCCTATCCATACGGCCTGGGGAAGGTGGATCGATCTGTCCCTGCGGCATAGGCATACCACCCTGCTCAGTCCTAGTCTCGGACGAGCCAGCTCGAATCTCGTCTCTGGCGGCAGCCCTTTGTGCCCTCGTAGCCTTCGGCGGCATAGTGGCTGTTACAGGATAACGGATAGTAAGAACAGTGCAATAGGATCATAGGATACACGGAATTGAAGAAGGAATTTTTCAAGCAAGTATCCTAAAGTCACTTAGGCGGAGTACCGTATCGCAAGTATGCCGCGGATATACGCACGCTACGTTACCCTGCTTAAGTCACTTACTCCATCTACCAAGGGTCATCCTACACTCAAAAAGGTAAAACCTATCGCTCTGATACCAACTTTGTCACGACCCGCAGGGTACGGAACGTGACTGGCACTTAAGTTTACGAAACGTCTAAAGGCGTCCGTAAAATAAGTAAGCCAAAGCCCAGAAAACAAAACCAATGAAGCAAAAGAGTGAAGAAAACCCAAACATTTGAAAGCAAGTTTATCAAATAAGTCATGTAAAACCCTTTTTTTAAAAACAATACTAATTTTTCCACAAATTTCGGCAGAGTCTCCTTTGTAAATACTGGCCCCCAAAAATGGGTACAACAAGAATATATGTAAAACCAACAAATAAGGCATCCCCAAGCGGGAGCTAGCTCTTCGCCATAAGGCGGTCACAAATCCCACGCAATGTAAATGATAACAAGCATAATAATCATAAGGAAGCATGAAAAAAGTAGCATGTCGGCTCAAGTGAGCTCGACCCCAAAATACAGCATAAAAGTCTACAAACCTCACAGTCTCATCTCTAGGTCAATATACAATAATCTGGTAGAAACAGTAGATGGAGTACACTAGATACAAGAATATACAAGGTGGTACAAAATAATAACATAACCCACCTATGAGCAAATCTCGAGCTCAGGCAAAAGAGGCAAAAGAATAAGTGCGCCCGCCGCTACTGAACTGACGGAGCGGACCTGCAAAAGACTGTGGCACAACGGGGGTGAGTTGCCAACTCGTGAGTAATAAATAACATCTACAAAGGCTATCGTATGCATGCACACAAGCATCCTAGCATCTAAAATACAGGTATGACTGGATGCACTAGCAGGTGTGTATACAATATCAGTGTGCTAATATGTATGCAACATGAAAATCTGAGGTCTCAATAGGTATATATAAGAAACATTTTATCTCTTTTTGTGTTTTGAAACTCTTTTAGAATGCCAGCATAATGTCAATGAATCGACGAAAAACGGTGTCCAGCAACGACACCCAAAAACTGTCTCAAATCTCCTAAATGTATCTCTGGCCTCAGCCGTCCGGCTGACCCATCTCAAATATCAATATCTCATCATCTAGCGGCCACGGTCGGTATCCTCTGGATATCCGCCGTCCCAAACAGTCACCGGTAGGTAATCCGTCCCCTGCCAGGCTCAACGTCATCACCACATTCCTCTTGCCCCGGGGTACCTTACCGGGCCCACCATGTACCCGTGCCGGTTCCTCCACTCCTCGACACGGATTTCCAAATCCACAGCAAACTCATGGTGGACGACACTTGCATCACTAGAAAACCGCAATTTTTACATATTTTAAAATATAATAAGTTTACAAATTTTGCGGTTTTCCCCCGAAATCCAGCAATATCATAAAATCTCAAGAAATGCTCATAAGTGCATATATCAATGATAATGAATGCGTATGATATCAATAATCAAGTTGCGATGTGTGATCAATGGATTAAGCATGAACAATTAGTATGATGAAGTACATGCACATGAATAGCAATACTACGGTTTCATTTTTAAGGAATTAAAGGCAATAGTACCAGTTTAAGTATCAACTAGTAAAAGGTTTCAATTTAAAAGTTATCTAGTGTGGTGGCATGGCAATTACCAGGGTGTGTGTGTAAGCATGAATAGTTCTCGTGCTGCATATAAAAACCTGGTAATGGTGCATGTGTCCTACAATTGAGTTTGCGTATATGGGTATAACATATTGATCTAATTGCAGCAATTATCATGCCAGTATTATTATTCTAATGTCACAAGTGGTTATCCAGTTTACTATTTTTCAATTTACTAAATCTATCGGGCGACTTGCGCCATCCAAACGATCGTCCCCCGTAGATGTTAAATCTACTCACCGGGATCCCTGGCTAGCTGTGTCCAATCACCGCCTTTCCCTTTCGCGCCGCGTCTGACGTTTCCGCGACCGAACCTGGAATTTACATCAATACCAAATATAAGGTTACATATCAAGAACGACTCAAAACCCCAACGAAACTACTAAGGTTCGCTAGCTAGGTACAACGAGCACAAAGTGCGCGGAACACACGCGAAAATCGCAAAAACTGCCAAAAAAAACGCCGATTTGGTCGCCCGGCAAAACTAAAACCCGACTACTCGAAAAGCCACACTCACGCATCATAAACGTCATAGGAGATGCTAAAAACATCCCCAAGGTAACACAAATAATTCACCAATTAATTATAATAAAAATCTAGTAAGCAGATACATTCCAAAAATCGGTGCAACAATCGCCGATTTGCGACAAAACGACTACAATAAAGCATAATTACCCAAGCACACTACAAGCAATCTACAAACACTAATTACAACACAATAGCAATGATTCCAATCCTATTTTCCATAACCACCAATTCTTGAATTTATAACCTAGCAAATTCCAAATCAATTTCCACACTTGAAAGCTTAAATTAACACAACAAAAGCCCACTTAAGAAAATTAACCTCTTAGGTTAGGTTAGCAAAATACTAGATAGCAATTTAGGTTTAATCAACTAAATAATGGTTTTCTAAACCTTAATCAACTCACTAATCAAGCTTCACAACTCAATTCCATACACTAACCCTCTCTTGAAAATCCTAAAACAACAATTACAACTAAAATCGAACTTTTAAAGTTAACTAAATTAACACAATTAGAAGACTACATAACAAGGTAACCATATAGATTAGTTCATTAACAACTAGATTAACTATAAAACAACTTAATTAACCATCATGGTTCAAAACCCTAGTTTATTACAACTATTCTTTTATAAACTAGATTAGGAATTAGCTAAGCTTTTTAACACTAAACCATACAATTAAAGGAATTTAGCAAAAGAAAGTAATTTGATGAGAATTATACCTCTTGATCTATGGATCAAGCAAGAAAATTTTGCTCCAATTGATGGCCTCAAGCACCAAGATCCAAGCAAGAATGGCTAAGGAAAGGATAGCATAAGGATTTTGTTTGGATTTTTGAATAAAGTGTGGATTTTGATATGTTTTCTTGAAGAAATTGAAGGAAAATGAAAAGAAAAGAGAGGAAGAAGAGGGTGTGCAGGTTTTCGGCCAGAGGAGGAATGGGGGAGGGTGTGGGCAAGTGGGGAAAGTCATGGTCAAGTCCACAAAAGTCAATGTATCATACTTTATTCATTTTAATTAAAATAAAACCATAAACTATCAAATTCAACTCAAGAAGGCAACTCAAGAAATGAGGCCAGAAATTTCTGGTCTCACACAAGGTGGGGCTGTCCTAGGGCTGAGGAAAAAGAGAGAGGGGTTTTACAAAAGAAATTTTATGCAAAAAGGCCCCCTACAACTAAAAAATTGCAAGTTTTAGCTCAAAATTCAATAAATTCGTTTCATATCATAAAAATTTGTTAAAAATCAAAATAAATTACTAAAAATTTATGTTATCACTAGATTATAATTATCATAATTTTAGAGATTAAAATTAGCCCGGAAAAATTTGTATTTATCGCTAATTTAATGTATTTTCTTACCGGCTTAAAATAATATTAAAAAATTGAAAAATTAGGGAAAATTTTTAAACGACCAGAATTTCATAATTAACTCATTAGCTACTAAAAACAAGCAATTAGCTATCCATTTTAGCTATAATTAGCCCTAAACTGCAAAATAACAAGAAAGACGGTTTTCGGAAAAATACCGAATTTTCACCGAATTTCAGGAAAACACCAAAACGACTTTTCAAGACGCTACAAATGATTTAATGTATAATTATATATTTGATATATTACTTTTCATTAACTAGTATTGGTTCATTTTAAATGGATTTTCTCACTTGGATGTGCAAGTTGTATATGTGATATACTTCTGTGCACATGTTTGTATCATGTTTGATGATACTTGCTCATTTGGTTAAGTGTAAAGAATTAAACCATGGTTAAGTGTTGATTAGGGTTTTGCATATTCATTTATTTATTTATTTGAAAATGTTTTAGATGAGATTGGTGGCTTTCTTTGTTTCTTATTGAAGCTTCATGAAGCTTTGACTTTTGCAACCATTCTTGTCTTCATGCTTAACCCTAACCCTCTCAAGTAACCATGGTCTATTCTCTACACTCAACCTTAGTTAGTGAATGATAAGTATTGATTTACTTTTCATTTAATAATTAAGACTTATCATAAATTAGCTTCTTCTTCCTCTTCATCTTCAAGAAAGAAAGCTTGATGCCATCAATGGCAACTTGAGTTCTAAAGTGAGAAATCCAATTCTAAAGTGAACCCACCTCCTATTTCTTCACCCTCTACCTATTGCCAAGTTGTTTTTGGTGTTTTCTTCACAAGTTTCACAACTTGGTGAAGTTGGAGCTAAAACTTGTGATGCCTCGACATAGATCATCTTCGGCACGAAGCCGACGACCTAGTCCGCCCAATTTCTCGATGAAGCCGACGTTTGAGTTCGGGATTCAAAATGGACAGCGAGAGGACGCCTACGTGGAGCTAAGGAAGTGGATATCCGGATCTACAAAGGTTGTAGCCTTTCTTCTTTAGTTAAGTTGTTAACTAGTTTAATGTTTCGCCTAAACTTCTAGTCAACGATCCGTATTAGGGTTTCTCGGCACCCATAACTTTTGAAATTGGCATGGTTGATGCCTTGTGAGACCTCCTTGGTGTGCCTAGGAACCTTTCACTGGTATCAGAGCCTAGCTAGAGCCTTAGGCGAAGTCTAGACGATGTTTGAAACCCGATCGAACCCGAAAACCTAACTTTTTGATGCTCTCTGGACTTTTTCTAAAAACTGGGATTTTTCCAGATTAAAAATTGCTAAAAAATTCAGCAGGGCAATCTATGAATTACGGTGCAAAAATAACTTTCTGAAGAGTCTACAGTGCGGCGGAACCGCGGCAGAAGCCTTGCTTCTGCGGCGGTTCCGCGGCACATTTATTGAATTATAAAATAATTTTTGCACAGTAACTGATTGATTCTGGTGTTGGATTTTCTGGGAATTTTTAAAATTTATTCAAGAGTTGAATATTCCAGGTTGTTTTGGGGATTCGATGATTCGATCGGATTATCAGATTTTGTCTATGTGGATTCCGGATAATTGTTTGAATTTGTTAAAAAGTTCGACCGGATATAAATACCCAACTTTTCCCCTTTCGGGAAATTTCCAAGTGTTGGATTTTTCCGTAGTTTAACGACGTTCTAAGTAGTGCAAGTAACGCGATGGACCCTCTAGAAGACAACAAACCTTAACTCGATTATGTGACCGTCTTGAACTGCCCTTTGAACCTTCGGGTTTGGGGCAGTACGGCGTGCCACATGTGAGGCGTTGGCTTGACCCTTCTACGGCTGGACCGTTGGTACTAAGGCACGAACTGAATGTTGTTAGACTTATTTCATGTGTTGAGCTGTATCGGGAAAACTTGGGTATTCGACTGTTCGATCGGAAAGTTTAACATTTTCTGTTTATCTGGAATGTGATACAATAATTGGAATTCACAAACAGTTATGAGATAACTGAATGAATGTTATAAATCTAGCGGTTTAGTTTCACTTGATATTGAAAAGAGTTTTCGATAATGAGACTAAAATGCGGGGTTTATAACTGTTAGGCATGTGATGTCTAAGTATTTCATTTGATTAGGCATGTGATGTCTAAAGAGGTTGCGGATTCCAACTGTTGTAGTTTTACACTTTCTTTTCTGTGACCGTAAGTGTAGTATGTTCATATCGCCGGTTTCGTTGCTATACGTCAACGACAATTGGGGTATGCATACTTACTTACGTTGATGACATGTGATGTTATGTGTTGCTGGATATGTTATATTGGATCGTCGTGTTTGAATAGCCTGGGGTTTTTATGTGAGATGAGTGTTTTTCATTTTCATTCATGTAAAAAACTTGTATGTAATATTCTTTTATTTGGGACACTTCCAGGTAGCGGATGTTGTCACCTTTTGTATATTATTTAGTTTTCCGCATTAGGATAGACCCAAGGAGGGGAGCACAAGTAACCGGGTTCTGGAGTCCAGTGGGAGACCATCTCGAGGAGTCGAGTCCGGGTCTCCTAACCCTAGAATTGGTAGGGTTGCTTGCCTCTCTTGTAGGGGTCTAGGGGTGTGGGATTGGCTATTCATCACGACCGTGGAATCCGTGTTTTATACTGGCTCGTATTGAAAACACGGACGTCCTAGTATATCCAATATTTCATATGTTTCTTCTGCTGCGATATCTGTGATGTGATCGTGTGATGGATACAGTATATAGTATATATGATATATTATATAGACGTTACTTATGTTTTACACCCGTACTAGCCCTGCCCCGCTCTGCCGTTAGTTACCTAACCTAACGGTACACGAGGGGACATCGAGGCGAATGCGGATGGCATAAGTGTACGTCGTATTTATCTGTGAAGTTTAGGTACTTAAATGATGGGACTTCATTAATGTGATTAATGAAAGAATAGAAACCTAAGATGTTGTGGAATCAAATTTTAAATAAAAAGGGTAGCTACAGTTCTTTCTTTGCACAGCGATATATATGATATATCCCGCACCTTATTCGATGAGGAAAGGACCGAGATCCCTTCACCGGGAGTGACTCCTTTAGCAATAAATGGCAGATGCTACATACTCGGTCTGTTTTTGATTGCTTCTATAGTTTCTGCGTTGCATAGTGATATATATGATATATCCCGCACCTCATTCGACGAGGAAAGGGCCGACGATCCCTTCACCGGGAGTGACCCCTTTAGCAAAACTAGAAAAGCCTCAAAAACACTCCATTTCAAAACTTCATTTGATTCTACAACGATATCAAGTTCATTACGCAATAGGTTTTCAGAAAAACCTGTCGTAGCCCTCCGTCATTTCAGATAAGTACTAGTTAGTATTCGTGCTACGTTTGTTGACTATGTTAAGGCGTAGTGTGTGGTAGCTGACCAGTATTTATCTGCTTATGCATATGATGCAGATTGGATTAGGGTAGTCGTGCGACTTTGTTGACTATGTTAAGGGTCGTACGGGTGGGTTTAATTCAATCAGGAAATGACGGGTTGAACTTGACTAGCACTTATGATTTGTTGACTATGTTAAGGTCATATAGCTGCTAGGGGCAAAATATTATCGGGAATTTCAAGTGTTGAAATTTGCAATGAGATTGCATACCTTCTATGAGATAGTTGGATCCCGATACCCACTGCGAGTAAGAGTTACTCCTGGGAGAGTTTTACACATTACAATTAGCCGATCAAGTAGGTGTCTAGAAAGGTGTCAACGAGGTTACGCCTCTGGGAAAACGAGGTTTACATTAATTAGGTTCATGCGAAAGCACGGGGGACCTCCCTCAAAGTACCGACACTGGCCTGGCTGAAAGATTGGCGAACTTGTAGTGGGTAATTAATCCCAGCTAGTCTTTCCTTTTAGGGTTTGAAGGAAGATTTGATAAAAACCAGTGGGAGCCATCCTGATTAGATAAGATAATAACCAATCTGATCTTGCACGAGCATACGCTAAAGTGTTTTCTTCTCTCTCTCTCTCCAGGTAGCGACCATTTCATGCCCTAATGAAGATAATAATATGGATGTATTGACCGAACCCGCATGTTATACTGTGCTGGGGAACGTTGGTTCCGTTCTTTCTTATAAGAGTTATAGGAATGAACAGGATATAGGGGAATACCAGGATTCCCATGCCATCCGAATGAAGAAAGTACATGTTGATGCATTTTCTTCGGGTGTGTTTGTTACAGAGAACTGTTTCTCCATTTGCTCTACGTCCTGGGTATTAGATACCGGGTCAGGATCCCATATATGTAATCAGTTACATGGGATTAGGAAAGGTAGAGAACTTGGAGAAGGTGATAAAGACATTAGAGTTGGAAATGGTGCAATTGTTGCAGCTAAGACTGTCGGAGAATATCACCTTGTATTACCAACTGGAAATAAATTGGTTCTGAACGAATGCTATTACATGCCGAACCTGATATGCAACATTATATCGGTTTCTTTGCTGAGTAAAGAGGGATATAATTTTGTATTACAGGACAATGTTATGAACATTTTCCGTAACCAAAAGTTGGTTGGATCAGGCACGTTGTGCAATGGCATTTATGTTCTAAATCAATCAACAGTTCTGAGCATAACAAACACACACAAGAGGAAGAGTTCAGAACTGAACGAATCCTACTTATGGCATTGTAGACTGGGTCACATCAATGTGACACGACTGGCTAAGTTGCATAAGGATGGATATTTGAAACCTTTCGAATTTTCATCTTATGACACTTGCCAGTCATGTCTCAAAGGCAAGATGACCAAAACTCCGTTTACGGGACACGGAGAAAGAGTTACCGAACTCTTGGGACTGATACATAGTGATGTATGCGGTCCCATGTCTACACATGCCAGGGATGGTTCTTCATACTTCATTACATTCACTGACGATCTCTCTAGGTTCGGGTATGTGTTCCTGATGAAACACAAATCAGAAGCTTTTGAGAAATTTAGGGAATATAAACAAGAAGTTGAGAACCAAACCGGAAAAAGTATTAAAATCCTACGATCTGATCGAGGAGGTGAATACTTGAGCAATGAATTCCTGGACTTCCTAAAAGAGAATGGGATTCTCTCTCAGCTGACTCCTCCATATACACCACAGCACAACGGTGTATCAGAACGGAGGAACCGCACCCTATTAGATATGGTGCGCTCTATGATGAGCACAGCTGAGTTACCTATTTCCTTCTGGGGATATGCGCTGGAAACAGCAACATACCTATTGAATCAAGTTCCATCTAAATCTGTACCTACCACACCATATGAGATATGGAGTGGGAAGAGACCATATTTTAAACGAGTTAAGATATGGGGTTGTCCGGCCTATGTCAAAAGGCAAAATCTAGACAAACTCGAGGCACGGTCAGTTCTTTGCAAGTTTGTGGGATATCCTAAGAATTCCCAAGGATATTTTTTCTACCATGCTGAAGAACAAAAAGTGTTTGTTTCTTAATATGCCACCTTTTTAGAAAAGGAATTCCTTGAAAAAGAAATTAGTGGCAAAGTGGGAGAGCTGGAAGAAGTTCCAGATACATAAACCGTAACTGAAGATTTAGTGGAACCAGAAGATTCAGTAGCTCCCGATGAACCTCAGCCTCTCCGCCGATCCAGTAGGGTTCCTTGCCAACCTGAGAGATACTACGGTTTTCTCATGGATGGTGGGAGCGAGGATTGCATCATGGAGGATGATGACCCAACTAGCTTCGAGCAGGCCATCACGAGTAGGGACTCAGTGAAATGGCTGGATGCTATGCGGTCCGAGATGGAATCCATGTACACCAACAAAGTATGGACTTTGGACGTTGCTCCTGAAGGGGTAAAACCCATTGGGAGCAAGTGGATCTTCAAGAAGAAACTTGGTGTAGATGGGAAAGTGGAGACTTTCAAAGCTAGATTTGTTGCAAAGGGTTTTCGTCAAAGACCAGGTGTGGACTATGACGAAACCTTTTCTCCAGTGGCTATGCTTAAATCCATCCGGATCATGCTTGCCATCGCTGCATATCATGATTACGAAATCTTGCAAATGGATGTTAAGACCGCCTTTCTAAATGGTGATTTAGAAGAGTGCGTGTACATGACTCAGCCAGAGGGCTTCGTAGATAGTGGGAGCAGCGGGAAGGTGTGCAAGCTGCTTAAATCCATTTATGCATTAAAGCAAGCATCGCGGAGTTGGAACATCTTCTTTGACGTCGTTATCAAAGAGTTTGATTTCGTCAAAAATCCAGATGAACCTTGTATCTACAAGAAGGTGGCAGAGAGTAAGGTTGTCTTCCTCGTATTGTACGTGGACAACATACTCTTGATAGGAAATGATATTCCTATGCTGCAATCGGTCAAGCTCTTCTTATCATAAAGATTCTCAATGAAAGATCTTGGTGATGCCTCCTGCATATTGGGGATTAGGATCTATAGAGATAGATCCAAACGGATATTGGGATTGTCCCAATCCAGGTACATTGACACCATACTAAAGAGGTTTAGTATGGAAGAATCCAAGCGTGGGAACTTGCCCACGATCTCTGGAGTCACTCTCTCCAAAGAGATGTCTCCCAAGACTGATTTGGAGAGAGCTCGCATGCAAGGGATACCCTATGCTTCGGCTGTAGGCTCTATCATGTATGCGATGCTATGTACCAGACCCGATGTTGCATACTCACTAAGTGTAGTGAGCAGGTATCAAGCTGATCCTGGAGAGAGTCACTGGACAGCTGTGAAGAGCATTCTCAAGTACTTATGAAGGACTAAAGAGATGCTCTTGGTGTATGGTAACGGAGAACTCCAAGTGGAGTCCTTTACCGATTCGAGCTTCCAGAGTGATAAGGACGACTCTAAGTCGCAGTCGGGCTTTGTCTTTACCCTTTACGGAGGGGCGGTTAGCTGGAAGAGTTCCAAGCAGGAAACCGTGGCAGACTCGACGATGGAGGCTGAATACATCGCTGCCAACGATGCTGCTAAAGAAGCTTTCTGGATCAAGAAGTTCATTACTGAACTTGGAGTGGTTCCATCCATTGAGCATCCAATACCTTTGTATTGCGATAACAATGGAGCGGTGGCTTTGGCCAAGGAACCCAGGTCCCATCAGCGATCCAGGCATATTCTGAGGCGGTATCACCTGATCCGGGAGATAGTTGATCGCCGGGAGATCGAGGTCAGGAGGGTTGACACGAAGAACAACACGGCGGATCTACTCACGAAGGCCATTCCCCAGATACAGTTTGAGAGACTCTTCGGGATGCTCGGTATGCGATACTACAGCAGCTGGCCCTAGTGCAAGTGGGAGATTGTTAGTTGTATGTATGCTCTAGAGGCCAGTATTGTACAGATGATGTATATTATATTGGATGCTTGGACATATATAGAGATGACTTTCTTGCTCGATATGATAGTATGCTATCTGGTTACTCTTTATCTTAACATGTACACTTGTCTCTTTAAACTGTCTTATAGTTACATGTTGATAAAGCCCTTAGGATGTGTACTTGACTACCTGGACTATGATGCAGATCATACTAGTGGGGACATGGTAGTCCATAAGTACATCCTTCATGGTCCCTAGTCGTGGGTGTATCGAGACGGGGCATCGATATACCAGTGTAGACTAGCGTATACGCTTCTCGACCCATGAGATGGGCGGTGGATGATCCTATATCCATTGGTGTTTGACATCAGAGATGGTATACGGGTGCTCAGTGGAGACTGGGTACACTGGACAGACTCGCCGAGAACTCCCAGATGGTATTATACCTCACGTCAGATGGCAGTTCTCTGCTGACACTTGTACAGGTTAGTCTGTAGACCCGAGATCGTCATAGAGTCTTGTGTGATTCCCACTGTGCTTTGATCTCTACCTTACCACGTCCAAGAGGGCGTGCAAAACGGTGGTCTTTGGGTACAGTCCCGAGTCACATGGAGGCAAGGAGCGATAGGAGGGGTTTCGTCTCTCCCGGTATTGGGGGTTGATGTTGCGCTGTGCTTGATTGGCCGTAACAGGGAAGTCCCTGGCCAGGGCTGATCAGAGATTTGCTGGTAAGTGTTACCAGTAGTTTCTCGACCCGTTATGAGCCTCACATCGGCACGACTTATCGGTTATTGGGGTCTGACGTATACCACCCCTAGACTTGATATGCGACATATCAGACGAACAGACCGGACTGTACGGTAAGTGTTACTGGTTGGATTCACAGGAGTGTGAGCGGGCTAGCTCGTCGATCTTCTGATCGCTCAATACCCGGATGGCCGTTACGTTTAGCTGACCGCTTGCGGCTTGTAGGTGCTTGATATGATCATCATCTGCTACCGGCGTATTGACGAGTCTTTAGAGTCCTACACAGAGGTTTCCTGGCTCAAGCGAAACGAAATAGGAGCGCATATGAGATATGTGCAGGACCGAGAATAATGCGTGTATGTGATACCGTATTCCATTCTCCCGATGAATGTATCGAATGGTTATATTCGATATAACCTAGATATCGAATCAAGGATTGATTCGATAAGCCGATACATAGGATACTAGTCGGTTATATGCGATATGACCGGATCGTTAAATCAAGTGTTGATTTAATGATTTAATGTATAGTTATATATTTGATATATTACTTTGCATTAACTAGTATTGGTTCATTTTAAATGGATTTTCTCACTTGGATGTGCAAGTTGTATATGTGATATACTTCTGTGCACATGTTTGTATCATGTTTGATGATACTTGCTCATTTGGTTAAGTGTAAAGAATTAAACCATGGTTAAGTGTTGATTAGGGTTTTGCATATTCATTTATTTTTTTATTTATTTATTTGAAAATGTTTTAGATGAGAATGGTGGCTTTCTTTGTTTCTTATTGAAGCTTCATGAAGCTTTGACTTTTGCAACCATTCTTGTCTTCATGCTTAACCCTAACCCTCTCAAGTAACCATGGTCTATTCTCTACACTCAACCTTAGTTAGTGAATGATAAGTATTGATTTACTTTTCATTTTATAATCAAGACTTATCATAAACTAGCTTCTTCTTCTTCTTCATCTTCAAGAAAGAAAGCTTGATGCCATCAATGGCAACTTGAGTTCTAA
Organism: Agapanthus africanus; assembly: GCA_030015575.1. Lineage (NCBI taxonomy): Eukaryota > Viridiplantae > Streptophyta > Magnoliopsida > Asparagales > Amaryllidaceae > Agapanthus > Agapanthus africanus. The sequence continues at coordinate 380,095,269 of CM057337.1, read as the reverse complement.
AGTGAGAAATCCAATTCTAAAGTGAACCCACCTCCTATTTCTTCACCCTCGACCTCTTGCCAAGTTGTTTTGGGTGTTTTCTTCACAAGTTTCACAACTTGGTGAAGTTGGAGCTTGAACTTGTGATGCCTCGACGTAGATCATCTTCGGCACGAAGCCGACGACCTAGTCCGCCCATTTTCCCGATAAAGCCGACGATTGAGTTCGGGATTCAAAATGGACAGCGAGAGGACGCCTACGTGGAGCTAAAGAAGTGGATATCCGGATCTACAAAGGTTGTAGCCTCTCTTCTTTAGTTAAGTTGTTAACTAGTTTAATGTTTCGCCTAAACTTCTAGTCAACGATCCGTATTAGGATTTCTCGGCACCCATAATTTTTTAATTTGGCATGGTTGATGCCTTGTGAGACCTCCTTGGTATGCCTAGGAACCTTTCATAATGACCATTGTCATTTTATTAACCCTAATGCTTATGTGTGTATTATGATTAATTGATATTAGTTAAATATAATTGTGCATGGTTAGGGTTGTTGACCATTTGACTATCTTGACTTGTTGACCTAGGTTGACAATTTGACCATCATCATTCCATATAAAAGATGCTCTTTGATCCTTGCAATTTGCATTAAATATGAAATGATAATGGTCATGTCTTGATTAAGCCATGACAATTATCTTGCTAATTATCAATTTACTTAATTCACACATATATGTGAGAATGGTTCTATTATTCTCTCATTCTATCATATTGATTCTCTCTCCTCCTCTTCCTCTCTCTCAAGCTCTCCCTTCTCATGTGTTGAGAAACACTTGAGCTTGAGATAAACCACTCCAAAGTAATCTCTACTCTCATCTAAGGTTCTAGGATTAGCACTTCTAGCACCTTAGTTATTTCTAGCTTGAAGTTGAAGCCAAAGGTTGAGGCTCTTGGGTGGATCCTTCTTCGACTCGAGAAGGCGAGAAGGTGATCTCTTTCTTCCACTCTAAGGAGCAAGGAGAGAAGGACATAAAGCCCAAGGTATAACCTTTCTTCCATGTAGCTAAATCTAGTTAGCTTTTAGTTAGTTTTTGTTTAGCAAAGATCTTCCTTAAGCTAGTCCATGTTGCCTAGTTCGATAAAAATCCGATTTTTATTCCGTTTTCCGCCTTCCCGCAAGCACCTGGGTGGGCAACGTGGACTTACAGTGGTATCAGAGCCTAACTAAATATAAACTAGCTAGGTAGTAAAGTGTATGGACGTTTGATCGGAAAATTCGCAAAACCAAAACATCAAAACCCTAACTTTCTGTTGAATTTTTTTCTGCTTAAAAAATTAAAAAATCATACTTCAAAAATCGGCTCAGGGTTCTTTAAAGAAGCACACTAAAAACGGTCCAGTGAAAAGTTCAAAGCGCGGCGGTTCCGCGGCAAAAGCATGCCTATTGCCGCGGAACCGCGGCCGTTTTGACTCCGTTCTGGACTGAGTTTGGTGCAGTATTCTTCTGTTAAGGTTTTGGGATTTTTAAGATGGTTTATTTGTGCCCAGATTTTCCAGAATAGAAATTTGTATTTGGGGGCCTATAAATCCGTATTTTTGATCGAACTTCACTATACTTTGACTAATGGGTTATATCTGTGATGTTTATAAGTATTGAACGTTGGCTAATCGCTATACGTCGATTAGTGGGGGTTATACATATCTGTGATCTGTGTTTGTTGATGGTATGTGTATATGAATGCGTTGGATTGTCGCGGGTGAATAGCCAGGGGTTTTGTGAGACGAGAGTTTTCTTTTCTTTCAATTCATGTAATATGTAAATTGATGTAATATTATTTGTATGGCCGCACAACCGGGTCGGGGTTGTACCCGTCATTGTATAATACTTTTAACTGTTTTTGCTCCTATGATAGACCCATGGAGGGGGTGCATAAACTACTGGGTATCTCGAAGTGCCGAGTGGCCTACTCACGTAGTTGAGGGAGGTTGCTTCGCTTCGGGTACTTGGCGGGTAGTTTGCCGCACCCGTAGGGGTCTTGGGTGGGGTATTGGCTATTCACCGCGATCGTGTAATCCGCTTTTCGTTGCAGGCTCGAACGGATTGCGGATTCCTAGTATATCCAATGTTTTCATCTGTGATCTGTAATGTCTATCATTGCTATATACCTATATACTATAACTATTTAGGCGTTGCTTATGTTTTACAGCCGCGCTAGCCCAGCCCCCGCTCTGTCGTTAGTTAAGTAACCTAACGGGTGATGACGGGGCCCCATAGCGAATGCGAATGGCATAAGCGTACGTCATATTTTGGTTGTTTTCTGCAATGGTAGGATTAAATGATGGGACGCATTAAAAGAACTAATGCAAGAAAATAAACCAAGTAAAAGTCGATTGGAACACTTTGAAAACCACTCGGTTCTTTTCAAAACTAAACTTTTAAATGCGGAGCTTGAACCACTCCTTTTAAAAGCTATCTCGTTCCATCGATTATATCAAGTTCACTACGTTCACGATTTCGCCAAAACCATTCGTAGCCCTCCATCATTTAAGTTAAATATTCGGTAGTATTCAAGCTATGTATTTTGACCTCACGCCAAGGCATAGTGATTGGTAGCTGCCGGATATTTATTTGTAGCATAGATAGAATGCGTTGGTTTGAGACAGTCGTACTGCCATTTTGGCCTACGTCAAGGGTAGGTACGGGTGGGTTCAAATTAACCGGGATAATGATGGGAAGAACTTGACATGTGACTTATGACATTTTGACCTCACGCTAAGGTCATAAGAGCATGGGGCAAAAATCCACATCGGGAGTTTCATAAGTACTGAAACTTGCTAGCGCTGCATACCATTTGGAGTGTGATGATTCTGGTAGGATTCCTTCGGTTTTATCACGCGATGATATTTGGATCCCGATCCAACTGTGAGTATATGCTACTCCTCGGGAAAACTCTCACTTAACGATCAATGCTATAAACCTAGTAGGTGTCTAGAAAGGTGTTAGCGGGGCTACGCCCACAGGGAAAAGAGGTTACTTAATTAAGGAACTTCGCGAAAGCGTTGGAAAAACTCCCTCGATGTACCGACACTGGCCTGGCTGAACGGTTAAGCAAGTATTGTACGGTGAAATTGATCCCGACTAATTCTTTCTTTACGGTTTGAGAAGGGATTCGAGAGGCAGTGGGAGCCATCCTGTTTAGACAAACTAAAAACCACTCTAAACTTGCAAGAGCTGTTAGTTATATGTATGCCCTAGAGGCCATTACTATACATAGGATGTATATTGTAGTGGATGCTTGGACATATATAGGGAGGACTTTCTTGCTCGACATGATAGTATGCTATCTGGTTGCTCTTTACCTTAACATGTACACTGATTGTCTCTCAGTTACATGTTGGTAAAGCCCTTAGGATGAGTACTTGACTACCTGGACTATGATGCGGATCATACTAGTGGGGACATGGTAGTCCATAAGTACATCCTTCAAGGTCCCTAGTCGTGGGTATATCGAGACGGGGCATCGATATACCAGAGTAGACTAGCGTATACCTTCTCGACCCATACATATGGGCGATGGATGATCCCATATCCATTGGTGTTTGACATCGGAGATGATATACGGGTGCTCAGTGGAGACTGGGTACACTGGACGGACTCGCCGAGAACTCCCAGATGGTATTATAGTTTACGTCAGATGGTAGTTCTCTGGTGACACTGGTACAGAGTAGTCTGTTGACCCGAGATCGTCATAGAGTCTTGTGTGGTTCCCACTGTGCTTTGATTTCCATCTTACCACGTCCAAGAGGGCGTGCAAAACGGTGGTTTTTGGGTACAGTCCCGAATCACATGGAGGCAATGAGCGATAGGAGGGGATTCGTCTCTCCCGGTATAGGGAGTTGATGTTGCGCTGTGTTCGATTGGCTATAACCGGAAATCCCTGGCCAGGGTTGCTGAGATTTACTAGTAACTGTTACCAGTAGTTTCTTGAACTGTTATAGACCTCATATCGACACGACTTATCGAGCTATTGGGGTCTGACGTTTACCACCCCTAGGCGAGATATGCGACATATCAGACGACGAGACCGGACTGTACGGTAAGTGTTACTGGTTGGATTCACAGGAGTATGAGCGGGCTTGCTCGTCGATCTTCTGATCGCTCAATACCCGGGTGGCCGTTACGTTTAGCAGACCGCTTGCGGCTTGTTGGTGTTTGATATGATCATCATCTGCTGTCGGCGTATTGACGAGTCTTTAGAGTCCTACACAGAGGTTTCCTGGCTCAAGCGAAACGAAATAGGAGCGCATATGAAATATGTGCGGGACCAAGAATAATGCGTGTATGTGATACCGTATTTCATTCTCGCGATAAATGTGTCGATTGGTTGTATGCGATATAACCTAGTTATCGAATCAAGGATTGATTCGATAAATCGATACATTGGATATTAGTCGGTTATATGCGATATGACCGGATCGTTAAATCAAGTGTTGATTTAATGATTTAATGCATAAATATATATTTGATATATTACTTTGCATTAACTAGTATTGGTTCACTTAAGATGGATTTTCTCACTCGGATGTGCACATTGTATATACGATATAATTTTATGCACTAGTTTGTATCATGTTTGATGATGCATGCAAAATTGGCTAAGTGTAAAGATTAAACCATGGTTGTGTAATGGTTAGGGTTTTGTTTTTTACTTATTTATTTATTTATTTATCTATTCTTTTTGAGAAATGGATAAAAGAAAAGCAAAATGGTTTCTTTCTTTGTTTTCTTTCATGAAGCTTGTTGAAGCTTCATGAAGCTTTGACCAAGTGACCATTTTGTCTTCTTCTTTTAACCCTAACCATTAACATAACCTTAGTTAATTCTCTACACTTGACCATGGTTAAATATATGATAAGTATTATTTTCTTTTAACTTATCATATGATTCATCTTCTTCTTCTTCACTTAAAGAAGCTTGATTCCATCAATGGTGATTTGATGAAAAGAGTGAGAAATCCAATTCTAAAGTGAACCCACTTCCTATTTCTTCATCCTCTACCTCTTGCCAAGTAGTATAGGGTGTTTTCTTCATAAGTTTTATGACTTGGTGAAGTGGGAGCTTGAACTTGTAATGCCTCGACGTAGATCATTTTCGGCATCGTAGTCGATGACCTAGCCCGCCCATTTCTCCGATGAAGCCGACGCTAGAGCCCGGGATTCGATTTGGACAGCGAGGAGACTTCATTGCGGAGCTATGGAGGTGGAGGACTGGATCTACAAAGGTTGTATTTCCGTTCTTATAGTTAAGTTGTTAACTAGTTTCCTTTTTCGCCTAGACATCTAGTTAACGATCCGTAACAGGGTTTCTCGGCACCCGTAAAATTTGAAATTGGCATGGTTGATGCCTTGTGAGACCTCATTAGTGTGCCTAGGAACCCTACAGTGGTATCAGATCCTAGCTAGAGCCTTAGGCGATGCTTAGACGATGTTAGAAATCCGATCGAACCGAAACCCTAAACCCAAAATTTCTCTCTGTACATTTTTCAATTTCGTGGATTTTTCCACATTAAAAATATGCAGAAAATTCAGCAGGGAATTGTAAGAATTACTGTGAAGCCCGTACCCATGATTCCCTCAAAGCGCGGTGTAACCGCGGCACAAGCATGGCTTGTGCGGCGGTTCCGCGGCCAAATTGTCATATTTGCCAACCAATTTTGCACAGTAATTCCTCTTTTATGGTGCTGGATTTTCTGGGAATTTTTAATATTTACTCAAGAGTTGAGTATTTTGGGTTGTATTGGGAGTTCGCAGATTCGATCGGATTGTCAGACTTCGTCTATGTATCTTTCCGGATATTTTGGAATATGTTAAAAAAGTTCGACCGGATATAAATACCCACCTTTTCCCCTGTCGGGAAATTTCCAAGTGTTGGATCTTTCCGTGGTTTAATAACGTTCTAAGTAGTGCAAGTAACGCGATGGTCCCTCTAGAAGACAACAAACCTTAACTCGATTATGTGACCGTCTTGAACTGCCCTTTGAACCTTAGGGTTTGGGGCAGTACGGCGTGCCACATATGAGGCGTTGGCTTGACCCTTCTACTGCTAGACCGTTGGTACTGAGGCACGAACTGAATGTTTTTGAACTTGTTTCATGTGTTGAGCTGTTTCGGGAAAACTTGGGTGTTCGATTGTTCGATCGGAAAGTTTAACATTTTCTATTTATCCGGAATGTGATACAATAATTGGAATTCACAATAAGTTATGAGATAACTGAATGAATGTTATAAACATAGCAGTTTAGTCTCACTTGATCGGTTGCCACGGAATTTTGATGTGATCAAAAGTCCGTCGCAATCACGTAGCGTACGCGGATACTCGCCGGGTAAACTTAAAAGACAACCTCACTCCATAGCCCCGACCAAGTGACTGTAGGAGAACCCCGTCGCCGAAAGCATCCGTTTGGGTGCTCACGGTAGCGGTGTTCCGCCTTGGTGCACTTCGTCGACGGTATCGGGGGTGCGGCCGCCTACTAAAGTTTGCGACGAGCATTCGATCAGGATGTCGGGAATCTTGTTGAATTGCCCGACTTGGTATTGAAAAGTGTTTTCGATAATGAGACTAAAATGCGGGGTTTATAATTGTTAGGCATGCGATGTCTAAGGAATTCATTTGATTAGGCATGCGATGTCTAAAGAGATTGCGGATTCCAACTGTTGTTGTTTTACACTTTCTTTTCTGTGACCGTAGGTGTAATATGTGATATCGCCGGTTTCGTTGCTATATGTCAACAACAATTGGGATGCGCATATTTACTTGCGTTGATGACATGTGATGTTATGTGTTGCTGGATATGTTATATTGGATCGTCGTGTTTGAGTAGCCGGGGTTTTTTTTATGTGAGATGAGTATTTTTCATTTTTATTCATGTAAAAACTTGTATGTAATATTCTTTTATTGGGGCACTTCCAGGTTGCGGAAGATGTCACCTTTTGTATATTATTTACTTTTCCGCACTAGGATAGACCCAAGGAGGGGAGCACAAGTAACCGGGTTCTGGAGTCCAGTGGGAGACCAACCCGAGGAGTCGAGTCCGGGTCTCCTAACTCTAGAATTGGTAGGGTTGCTTGCCGCTCTCGTAGGGGTCTAGGGGTGTGGGTTTGGCTATTCATCGCGACCGTGGAATCCGTGTTTTATACTGGCTCGTATTGAAAACACGGACGTCCTAGTATATCCAATATTTCATATGATTCTTCTGCTGCCATATCTGTGATGTGATCATGTGATGTTCTGTGATAGATACTGTATATAGTATATATGATATATTATATAGAAGTTACTTATGTTTTACACCCGCGCTAGCCCTGTCCCGCTCTGCCGTTAGTTACCTAACCTAACGGTGCACGAGGGGACATCGAGGCGAATGCGGATGGCATAAGTGTACGTCGTATTTATCTGTGATGTTTAGGTACTTAAATGATGGGACTTCATTAATGTGATTAATGAAAATAAAAGAAACCTAAGATGTTGTGGAATCGAATTTCAAAAATAAAACAGGTAGCTACAGTTCTTGCTTTGCACAGCGGTATATGTGATATATCCTGCACCTTATTCGATGAGGAAAGGACCGAGATCCCTTCACCGGGAGTGACTCCTTTAGCAATAACTGGCAGATGCTACACACACGGTTTGTCTTTTGAATGCTTTTAAGAGTTCTGCTTTGCACAGTGATATATATGATATATCCCGCACTTCATTCGAAGAGGAAAGGACCGACGATCCCTTCACCGGGAGTGACTCCTTTAGCAAAACTAGAAAAGCCTCAAAAGCACTCCATTTTAAAATCATTTGATTCTACAACGATATCAAGTTCATTACGCAATAGGTTTTCAGAAAAACCTGTCGTAGCCCTCCGTCATTTCAGATATGTACTAGTTAGTATTCGTGCTGCGGTAGTTTGGCATTCGTCAAGGCGTAGTGTACGGTAGCTAACTAGTATTTATCTGCTTGAGAATATGATGCGATTGGATTAGGGTATTCGTACGGCGTTGTTTGGCATTCGTCAAAGGTCGTGCGGGTGGGTTTAATTCAATCAAGAAATGTACGGGTTGAACTTGACTAGTGGACTATGGGTTGTTTGGCATTCGTCAAGGTCATAGAACACTAGGGGCAAAATATTATCGGGAATTTCAAGTGTTGAAATTTGCAATGAGATTGCATACCTTCTATGAGATAGTTGGATCCCGATACCCGCTGCGAGTAATTGTTACTCCTGGGAGAGTTTTACACATTACAATTAGCCGATCAAGTAGATGTCTAGAAAGGTGTTAACGAGGTTACGCCTCTGGGAAAACGAGGTTTACATTAATTAGGTTCGTGCGAAAGCACGGAGGACCTCCCTCAAAGTACCGACACTGGCCTGGCTGAAAGATTGCCGAACTTGTAGTTTGTAATTAATCCCGGCTAGTCTTTCCTTTTAGGCTTTGAAGGAAGATTTGATAAAAACAGTGGGAGCCATCCTGATTAGATAAAATAATAACCAATCTATTCTTACAAGAGCGCACGCTGAGTGTTTTCTTCTCTCTCTCTCCAGGTAGCGACCATATCACGCCTTAATCAAGATAATAATACGGATATTGACCGAACCCGCTTGTTATACTGAGCTGGGGAACGTTGGTCCTGCTCCAACTTATAATTGTTATAAGACAGAGTAGGAAATTGGGGATTACCAGAATTCCCGTGCCGCCCAAACGAAGAGAGTGCATGCTGATGCATCATCTTCGGGTGTGTTCGTTACACAGAACTGTTTCTCTATATCCTCTACGTCCTGGGTATGTGATACCAGATCAGGATCCCAGATGTGTAATCTGTTACATAGGGCTACAGCTAGGTAGAGAACTGAGAACGGGTGATAAGTTTCATGAGGCAGAAAACGGGGCAAGTGTTGCAGCCAAGTCTGTTGGTCACTGTCACCCTGTATTCTAAATACATTGATTCTGAACGAATGTTATTTGATACCGAACCTGATATACAAAATCATATCAGTCTCTTTATAAGTAAAGAAATGATAAAATTTTGTATTGTTGGATTATGTTTTGAACATTTCCTATATCAAAAGTTGATCGGTTCAGGCACGTTATCTAAAAGCATTGATGTTCTAAATCAAACTACAGTTCTTAGTATACGGAACACACACAAGAGGAAGAGTTCAGAAATCAACGAATCCTACTTGAGGCATTGTAGACTAGGTCATATCAATGTGACCCGACTATCTAAAGTTACATGTAGATGCATATTTAAATCAGTTTGAATTTACATCTTGTGAAACTTGCCAGTTATGTCACAGAGAGAAGATGACCATAGCTCCGTTTACTGGAAACAGAGAAAGAGTTAGTGAACTCTTGGGATGATACATGTTGATGTATGAAGGTCCCCTGTCTACACATACTAAGACAGGTTCTTTGTACTTCATTACATTCTCTGATGATCTCTCATGATTCAGACATATGTTCCTTTTGAAACACAAGTCCAAACCTTCTGAGATATTCACAGAATATAAGCTAGAAGTAGAGAACCAATAGAGGGATTAAGTATTATTTCATTTGATGAGATCAAGGAGGAGAATACTTGAGCACGAAATTCTTGGACTTTTCTAAAGGAGAATAAGATTCTCTCTCAGCATTACTCCTCCGTATACACCATAGCACGATGAAATATCGGGGCGGAGCGATAACACCCTATGTGATTAGGTGTGCTCTATGATGAGTACTACTGAGTTACCTATTTCCTTATGGGAGTTATGCACTTGAGAAGCTGCATACCTATTGAATAGGGTTCGAATCAAATCAGTTGCCTACCACTTCATATGTGATATGGAAAGGGAAGAGCCCATATCTTGAGTTGGTTAAGATTTGGGGTTGACCGGCCTATGTCAAAAAGAAAAATCCGGACAAGCTCGAGGCAAGATCTGTAATGTAGAACTGGAAAGGTTCCAGCTATACAAACTACAGCAGAAGATTTGATAAAACCAAAGGATTCGATAGTTACCAACAAACCTCAGCCTCTCCGCCGATCTAGTAGGGTTCCTCACCCACCTGAGAGATACTTCGGTTACTCTATGACAGTGGGAGCGAGGATTGCATCATGAGATGATGACCCAACTAGTTTCGAGCTGGCCATCAGGAGTGGGACTCTGTAAGAATGGCTGGATGCTTAGCGATCTGAGATGGAATCCATGTACACCAACAAAGTATGGATTTTGGTTGCAATATCTGAAGGGTTAAATCCCCATCAGGAGAAAGTATATCTTGAGAAGATTACATGGTGTAAATGGAAAGGTTGAGACTTTCAAAGCTAGACTTGTTAAAGCTTTTCGTCATCGACCAGGCGTGGATAATGATGAAACCTTTTCAAGTGGCTATGCTTAAGTCCATCCAGATCCTACTTGCCACGGCTACATACCATGACTACGATATCTGGCGGTTAGGTGCCATGACTGCTTTTCTAAATGATGTTTTAGAAGAGAACGTCTATAAGTACACAGCCATAGGGCTTCGTAGACACTGGGAGCAGCGGAAACGTGTACAAGATGCTTTAATAGGATAAAGCAGGTATCGCGGACGTGGAACATCTGTTTTGATGTCTTAGTCAAAGAGTTTGACATCATCAAAATGGTAGATGAACCTTGTATATACGAAAAGGTAGTAGGGAGTGTGGTGATCTTCGTAGAGTACGTGGATGACATACTCATGATAGGGAAGGAGTTTCCTATGCTACGCTCGATCAATCTCCGCTTATCACAATGATTCTCCATATAGGATCAAAGTGATACCTCCTAAATCCTGGGTTTTGGATCTATGAGATAGATCTAATTGGATGTTAGGATTCTCACTAGTTGTAGTGAGATGGTATCAACCGATCCTGGGGAGAATCACTGGAAGGGTTCCAAAGTGATAAACACGATTGAATGTCAGTCACAGGCATTATCTTTACCCTCAGTAAAGGAACGGTATGTTGGAAGAGTTCCAAGCAAGATACCGTGGCAAACTAGACGATAAAGGCTGGATACATCGCTACTTAAGATGCTACCAAAAGTGGCTGTCTGGGTGTATACTTGTTCATGAGATGAACTTAGTTCCTCCCATTGTGTGACAATGGAGTTGTGGATTATGCCAAGGAACGCCCGTCCCATCAGTGATCCAGACATATTCCGAGGCAGCATAACCTGATCATGGAAATGGTTGATCTCCAGGGTGATCGAGGTTAGGAGAGTAGACACAGAGGACAACACGGCGGATCCACTCATAAAGGCCTTTTCCCAGAGAGAGACTTTTATGGGATGGTTGAGTATGAGATACTACAACCACTGCTATCAGATGGCCCTAGTGCAAGTGGAAGATTGTTAGTTATATGTATGCCCTAAAGGCCATTACTATACATAGGATGTATATTGTAGTGGATGCTTGGACATATATAGGGAGGACTTTCTTGCTTGACATGATAGTATGCTATCTGGTTGCTCTTTACCTTAACATGTACACTGATTGTCTCTCAGTTACATGTTGGTAAAGCCCTTAGGATGAGTACTTGACTACCTGGACTATGATGCAGATCATACTAGTGGGGACATGGTAGTCCATAAGTACATCCTTCAAGGTCCCTAGTCATGGGTATATCGAGACGGGGCATCGATATACCAGAGTAGACTAGCGTATACCTTCTCGACCCATACAGATGGGCGATGGATGATCCCATATCCATTGGTGTTTGACATCGGAAATGATATACGGGTGCTCAGTGGAGACTGGGTACACTGGACGGACTCGCTGAGAACTCCCAGATGGTATTATACCTTACGTCAGATGGCAGTTCTCTGGTGACACTGGTACAGAGTAGTCTGTTGACCCGAGATCGTCATAGAGTCTTGTGTGGTTCCCACTGTGCTTTGATTTCCATCTTACCACGTCCAAGAGGGCGTGCAAAACGGTGGTTTTTGGGTACAGTCCCGAATCACATGGAGGCAATGAGCGATAGGAGGGGATTCGTCTCTCTCGGTATAGGGAGTTGATGTTGCACTGTGTTCGATTGGCTATAACCGAAAATCCCTGGCCAGGGTTGCTGAGATTTACTGGTAAGTGTTACCAGTAGTTTCTCGAACTGTTATAGACCTCATATCGACACGACTTATCGAGCTATTGGGGTCTGACGTTTACCACCCCTAGGCGAGATATGCGACATATCAGACGACGAGACCGGACTGTACGGTAAGTGTTACTGGTTGGATTCACAGGAGTATGAGCGGGCTTGCTCGTCGATCTTCTGATCACTCAATACCCGGGTGGCCGTTACGTTTAGCAGACCGCTTGCGGCTTGTGAGTGTTTGATATGATCATCATCTGCTGCCGGCGTATTGACGAGTCTTTAGAGTCCTACACAGAGGTTTCCTGGCTCAAGCGAAACGAAATAGGAGCGCATATGAGATATGTGCGGGACCGAGAATAATGCGTGTATGTGATACCGTATTTCATTCTCGCGATAAATGTGTCGATTGGTTGTATGCGATATAACCTAGTTATCGAATCAAGGATTGATTCGATAAATCGATACATTGGATATTAGTCGGTTATATGCGATATGACCGGATCGTTAAATCAAGTGTTGATTTAATGATTTAATGCATAAATATATATTTGATATATTACTTTGCATTAACTAGTATTGGTTCACTTAAGATGGATATTCTCACTCGGATGTGCACATTGTATATACGATATAATTTTGTGCACTAGTTTGTATCATGTTTGATGATGCATGCAAAATTGGCTAAGTGTAAAGATTAAACCATGGTTGTGTAATGGTTAGGGTTTTGTTTTTTTACTTATTTATTTATTTATTTATCTATTCTTTTTGAGAAATGGATAAATGAAAAGAAAAATGGTTTCTTTCTTTGTTTTCTTTCATGAAGCTTGTTGAAGCTTCATGAAGCTTTGACCAAGTGACCATTTTGTCTTCTTCTTTTAACCCTAACCATTCACATAACCTTAGTTAATTCTCTACACTTGACCATGGTTAAATATATGATAAGTATTATTTTCTTTTAACTTATCATATGATTCATCTTCTTCTTCTTCACTTGAAGAAGCTTGATTCCATCAATGGTGATTTGATGAAAAGAGTGAGAAATCCAATTCTGAAGTGAACCCACTTCTTATTTCTTCATCCTCTACCTCTTGCCAAGTAGTATAGGGTGTTTTCTTCATAAGTTTTATGACTTGGTGAAGTGGGAGCTTGAACTTGTGATGCCTCGACGTAGATCATCTTCGGCATCGTAGTCGATGACCTAGCCCGCCCATTTCTCCGATAAAGCCGACGCTAGAGCCCGGGATTCGATTTGGACAGCAAGAAGACTTCATTGCGGAGCTATGGAGGTGGAGGACCGGATCTACAAAGGTTGTATTTCCGTTCTTGTAGTTAAGTTGTTAACTAGTTTCCTTTTTCGCCTAGACATCTAGTTAACGATCCGTATCAGGGTTTCTCGGCACCCGTAAAATTTGAAATTGGCATGGTTGATGCCTTGTGAGACCTCATTAGTGTGCCTAGGAACCCTACAAGAGCATCATGCTAAAGTGTTTCTTTTCTCTCTCCTAATTGCAGCGACCATTCAACATGACCGGACTTAAGTTATTACTAGATAAAAACATACTGACAGGGCCAAACTACAAAGATTGGCTCAGGAATGTCAAGATGGCATTCACTTACGACAAGTTGGGGTATGTCCTTACCACCAAAGCTCCCCCTGTCCCGGGTCCCACCTCCAGCGTCGCGGATAAAGAAATCCGTAAGACATGGGAGATAGATTGCGCGAAGGCCAAATGCCTCGTGCTTGCCTCGATGGACAACGAACATCAGAGGAGGCATGAGAATATGGACCTAGAGTCCATATTTCTCCATACAAAAGAACTGTATGGAGAGCAGTCTCGTATCGCAAGATACGAAGTGTCGAAGAAGCTATTTTCGGCAAGATTGGCCGTCGGATCATCGGTAGCGGAACACGTGCTTAAGATGATTGGCTACAAAGAGGAGCTCGCGGACCTTGGGACCGCGTTGGAGAATGAACTCTACACTGATTTGATTCTCCAGTCCCTTCCTTCCACTTACGCCCAGTTTATCCTTAACTTCAACATGGAAGGAAAGGAGGTAGAACTTTCCGAACTTCTGAACATATTGAGGAGTGCTGAGGGCACCCTACAGAAGGGTAGGGAGACATTCACTTTGTTTGTAGGAGGATCTTCCTCTTCTAAGTCCAGGGCGAAAGCCAAGGGAAAGAAGAAGAAAACCCCCGCCAAACCAAGGGGCGGTGTCAGTAAAGTGGATACGAAGGGAAAGGGAAAGGCAAAAATGGTAGCGGGAAAGCTGGTGGGGAAGGAAGAATGCTTCTACTATCACAAAAGTGGACACTGGAAACAGGATTGCAAGGCTTGGAAGGCCAGAACCCAGGATCTGAAGCGAGTTGCGGCTTCAGCTTCAGGTGTGTATGTTATTGAAAACTGTCTATCAATAAACTCTACATCCTGGGTATTGGATACCGGATCAGGATCTCATATCTGTAATTCTTTGCAGGCGTTGAGAAGGCGTAGAGTTTTGAAGGCAGGTGATATGACCCTCAGAGTTGCAAACGGAGCTAGCATGGATGCTGAGGCCGTGGGGGACTATCACCTGGGATTGTCAGATGGACACTTTTTTGTTTTGCGTAGTTGTTATTTTGTACCAAATGCAACCTGTAATATCATTTCTGTATCTTTATTGTCTAAAGAAGGTTATGAATTTGCATTTGTAAGTAATGTAGTGAACATTCACCTTAATCAAGTTTTGATTGGGTCAGGTACATTGAACAATGGTATATACGTATTAAACCAACCACAGATTTTCAATGTCCAGAATACACACAAAAGAAAGTCTCCTGAAATCAATCAGGCTTTCTTATGGCATTATAGACTCGGTCATATTAATGAGAGAAGGTTGACGAAGTTACACAGAGAAGGATATTTGGATCCGTTCGAATATCAATCGTATGCAACTTGTCAATTCTGCCTCAAATGAAAGATGACAAAGACTCCGTTCACTGGACACGGAGTAAGAGCGAGCGAGGTCTTGGGACTCGTACACAGCGACGTGTGCGGTCCAATGTCTACGCATGCACGAAGCGGTTATTCTAACTTCATTACTTTTACGGATGACTTTTCAAAGTTCGGACATGTCTTCTTAATGAAGCATAAATCTGAACCTTTTGAAAAATTCCAGGAATACAAGAATGAAGTAGAAAAACAAACTGGCAAAAGTATCAAGACACTAAGATCTGATCGAGGTGGTGAATACTTGAGTGCCGAGTTCCTGGGTTACTTAAAAGAGAATGGAATTCTCTCTCAGCTTACTCCTCCATACACCCCGCAACATAATGGTGTATCGGAGAGACGGAACCGAACCCTATTGGATATGGTACGGTCCATGATGAGTAACACTGAGTTACCGCGATCGTTCTGGGGATATGCGCTAGAATCAGCTGCATACCTTTTGAACCGAGTTCCCACTAAGACTGCGTCTACCACACCATATGAGTTATGGAGTGGGAAGAAACCCTATCTTCAATACCTGAAGATTTGGGGATGTCCAGCTTATGTCAAAAAGCAGCATGCGGACAAACTAGAAGCACGCTCAGTACTGTGCAAGTTTGTGGGATACCCAAAGAACTCCAGGGGTATCTTTTCTATTAAGCAGAGGAACAAAAAGTCCTTGTTTCTCGTAATGTCCATTTTCTGGAACATCAGTTCTTAGAAAAGGAAATAAGTGGGAGTGCTATAGAACAGGAAGAAATTCCAAAACCATGAGCTATTATTAAAAGCTTAGTAGAACCAGAGGGTTCGAAAGATCAGGACATTCCCACGCCACTCCGCAGGAGTAGTAGGCAGTCTCATCCGCCCGAGAGATACTACGGTTTTCTCATAGACGAGGATAGAGAGGATTGCATCATAGATTGTGATGAGCCTACTAGCTTCTAGCAAGCCATTCAGAGCGTTGACTCGGTAAAATGGCTGGATGCAATGCGGGCCGAAATGGAGTCCATGTACTCCAACAAAGTATGGACGTTGGACATTGCTCCGGATGGGGTAAAACCCGTAGGATGCAAGTGGATCTTCCAAAGGAAGATTGGTGTAGATGAACAGGTTGAAACCTATAAAGCTAGACTGGTTGCAAAGGCTTTTCGTCAGAGACCTGGTTTGGACTATGACGAAACCTTTTCTCCAGTGGCTATGCTGAAATCCATTCGGATTCTTCTTGCCATTGCTGCCTTCCATGATTATGAGATTTGGCAGATGGACGTAAAGACCTCTTTTCTGAATGGAAATTTAGAGGAGTGTATCTATATGGACCAACCAGAGGGTTTCATTCAGAGTGGGAGCAGCGAAAAGGTGTGCAAGTTGCTTAAGTCCATTTATGGACTAAAGCAGGCATCGCGGAGTTGGAACATCTGTTTTGATGAGACGGTCAAGGAATTTGGCTTTATCAAAAATCCAGATGAACCATGCATCTATTGTTGATTTGTAGCGAGAACTGTAGTATTCCTCGTTTTATACGTGGATGACATTCTCTTAATAGGAAATGAGATTCCTGTGCTACAATCTGTCAAGGGGTTCTTGTCACACAGGTTCTCCATGAAAGACCTGGGTGATGCCTCATACATTCTGGGGATCCGGATCTACCGTGACAGATCCATGAGGATTTTAGGAATCTCACAGTCCAGGTACATCGACACCATACTGAAAAGATTCAGTATGGAAGATTCCAAGCGCGGTAATCTACCGGCTTGTCACGGGATCACCCTCTCCCAAGAGATGTCTCCCAAGACTAATTTGGAGAGGGATCACATGTCTATTGTACCTTACGCTTCTGCGGTAGGCTCTATATTGTATGCGATGTTGTGTACCAGACCAGATGTGGCTTATGCACTGAGTGTGGTAAGCAGGTATCAGTCAAACCCTGGGGAGAAACATTGGATAGCGGTAAAGAACATTCTCAAGTACCTGAGAAGGACTAAGGAGATGTTCTTGGTGTATGGCGGAAAAGACCTCCAGGTTGAGGCCTTTGCTGACTCCAGCTTCCAGAGTGACAAGGATGATTCCAAGTCCATATCGGGTTTTGTTTTTACCCTCAATGGAGGGGCGGTGTGTTGGAAGAGCTCCAAACAGGAAACCGTTGCGGACTAGACTATGGAAGCGGATACATCGCTGCATCTGATGCCGCAAAAGAAGCTGTCTGGATGAGGAAGTTCTTGAAAGAACTTCAGGTGGTTCCGTCCATTGTTGACCCAATACCTCTGTATTGCGACAACAACGGGGCTATAGCTTTAGCGAAGGAACCCAGGTCCCATCAGAAATCCAGACACATCTTGAGGCGGTATCACCTGATCAGGGAGATCGTGGATCGCCAGGAGATTGAGGTTTGGAGGGTTGCTTCAGAAGATAACACTGCAGATCCATTCACGAAGGCCTTACCCCAGACTCAGTTCGAGCGGCTGATCGAGATGATAGGTCTTCGATACGCCAGTACATGGCCTTAGTGCAAGTGGGAGATTGTTAGTGTATATGCCCTGGAGGCCATTACTGTATCATACTAGTATGTATATTACTTGATGGAAGCTTGGGATATTCACAGTTGTATATACAATCTTGCTCGAAATGGTAGTATGCTACTTGGTTTGTCTCTACTTTAATATGTGCATGTGTTTCTTTTAGCATATCGCTTATATACATATTAGTAGAGCCCTTAGGATCTTTGCTTGATTACCAGCGTTGTGATGGCGCTCACACTCATGTGGGCGGGGTAATCCATAAGCACATCCATATACAGGTCCCTAGTCGTTGGACTATCGAGACAGGGCATCGATACTCCGGAGTAGACTAGCGTATGCGCTTCTCATCCCAGCGTGGGAAACGGTCTGTCCCACAGCCGTCAGTTCGCCGTACTTGAGATAGTATGCGGGTGCTCGTTAGGTTACGAGTACACTGGACAGGACTCGTCGGGAACTGTTGGTTGGTATTATACCTATCGTCAGTTATCAGTTCCCAGGTGACATGAGTGCAGCTTAGTCCGCTGACTTGACACTGTCACTTCGCCTCAAGTGTGTTCCCACTGCACTTTGATTACTACCCTACCACGGCTCAATGGAGTAGTGCAAACTGGTAGTTTTTGGGTGCAGTCCCGAAGCACTTGGAGGCAGTGACGGTTAGACAGGATTCGTCTCTCCCGGTATTGGGGGTTGACATCGTGCTGTGTCCAGGAGAGCCATTACACAAGTAGTCCCTGACCAGAGCAAGCGAGATATACAGGTAGGTTTCCAGTGTTATCTCAGGGTGTTCTGGGCTACACTCCGACACGACTTGTACCGCTATTAGGGGAATGACATTCACCGCCCCCCTAGGCCCGCCATGTTATGTATCAGACGAACTGACCGGACTGTACGGAGACTGTCACATACAGGCTCAGTAGGTGTTCAGATGGGGTCACCTCGTCAGTCTTCTTATCGGCATCTACCTGGGGACCGTTACGTACAGCTAGTGCCTCTTGCGGTCTGTGGTTAAACCCACTGCCAGCGTAGTGTCGAGTCTTTAGAGTCCCACACAGAGAGCTATTCGCCTTTAAGCAAAATGAGTAGAGGTCGCATGGTTTTGCGACAGGATTCGTTCACATCCGCGCACTTGTGCACGTTTGCTGTCCGGACAGCTTATACTAGCGGGCTTTGGTTTAAGCCAGATCCTAGTATATGATTTGGGATTGGTTTTATCTCTTTGTATTCGTGTTCCTCGGATCACTAATACGGGTGCGTACGCACAGTTGATTGAGACAGAGGGAGAGGACTTTGATTAAGTTTAATGACCATTGTCATTTTATTAACCCTAATGCTTATGTGTGTTTTATGATTAATTGATATTAGTTAAATATAATTGTGCATGGTTAGGGTTGTTGACCATTTGACTATCTTGACTTGTTGACCTGGGTTAACACTTTGACCATCATCATTCCATATAAAAGATGCTCTTTGATCCTTGCAATTTGCATTAAATATGAAATGATAATGGTCATGTCTTGATTAAGCCATGACAATTATCTTGCTAATTATCAATTTACTTAATTCACACATCTATGTGAGAATGGTTCTATTATTCTCTCATTCTATCATATTGATTCTCTCTCCTCCTCTTCCTCTCTCTCAAGCTCTCCCCTCTCATGTGTTGAGAAACACTTGAGCTTGAGATAAACCACTCCAAAGTAATCTCTACTCTCATCTAAGGTTCTAGGATTAGCACTTCTAGCACCTTAGTTACTTCTAGCTTGAAGTTGAAGCCAAAGGTTGAGGCACTCGGGTGGATCCTTCTTCGACTCGAGAAGGCGACAAGGTGATCTCTTTCTTCCACTCCAAGGAGCAAGGAGAGAAGGACATAAAGCCCAAGGTATAACCTTTCTTCCATGTAGCTAAATCTAGTTAGCTTTTAGTTAGTTTTTGTTTAGCAAAGATCCTCCTTAAGCTAGTCCATGTTGCCTAGTTCGATAAAAATTCGATTTTTATTCCGTTTTCCGCCTCCCCGCAAGCACCGGGGTGGGCAACGTGGACTTACAATATTGGATCGTCGCGTTTTGAATAGCCGGGTGTTTTATTTGAGATGAGAGTTTTTTCTTTTTCATTCATGTAAAATTCATTTGTAAGTAATATTCTTTTATTGGGGCACTTCCGGGTTGAGGATGATGTCACCATTGTATATTATTTGCTTTTCCGCATTAGGTAGACCCAAGGCGGGGAGCACAAGTAACAGGGTTCTAGGGTCCAGTGGGAAACCATCTCGAGGAGTCGAGACCGGGTCTCTTAACCCTAGAATTGCGGTGTTGCTTGTCGCTCTCGTAGGGGTCTAGGGATGTGGGTTTGGCTATTCATCGAGACCGTGGAATCCGTGTTTTATACAGGCTCGTATTAAAACACGAACGTCCTAGTATATCCAATATTTCATATATGTTCTTTTGCTGCAATGTTCTGTGATGAGATCATATTACTGCCTGAGACGAATGTTTATATTATATATATGAGATATATGTTATATTGCAGATTTCGTTTCAAATGTGATGCTTGTGAAGCATAATAAAATGGGACTTCATTAATAAGATTAATGAAACTAAAAGAAACCTAAGATGTTGTAGAAACTTGTTTAGAAACTGGTAGCTCTAGTTCTTGCTTTGTAAAGCGGTGTTCCTTGTAGAACATCCGGCACCTTATTCGATAAGGAAAGAGCCGAGATCCCTTCACCGGGAGTGACCTCTTTAGTGAAACTAGCAGATGCTACAAACTCGGTTTGTCTTCTGATTGCTTCTATAGTTCTTTCTTTGCATAGTGGTATTTGTGAAATATCATGCACCTTATTCGATGAGGAAAGAGCCGACGATCCCTTCACCGGGAGTGACCACTTTAGCAAAACTATAAAAAGCCTCAAAAACACTCCATTTAAAATCACTCGATTCTACAACGATATCAAGTTCATTACGCAAAGGGTTTTCTTAAAAACCTGTCGTAGCCCTCCATCATTTCAGATAAGTCCTACTTAGTATTCGTGCTACGTTTGTTGACCTCCGTCAAGGTGTATTGTGCGGTAGCTAACTAGTATTTATCTGTTTATGCATATGATACAGATTGTTTTAGGGTAGTCGTGCGGCCTTGTTGACCTCCGTCAAGGGTCGTGCGGGTGGGTTTAATTCAATCAGGAAATGACGGGTAGAACTTGACTAGCAGCCTATGGTTTGTTGACCTCCGTCAAGGTCATAGGACGCTAGGGGTAAAATATTATTGGGAATTTCAAGTGTTGAAATTTGCAATGAGATTGTTTACCTTCTATGAGATAGTTGGATCCCGATACCCGCTGCGAGTAAGAGTTACTCCTGGGAGAGTTTTACACATTACAGTTAGCCGATCAAGTCGATGTCTAGAAAGGTGTTAACGGGGTTACTCCCCTTGGAAAACGAGGTTTACTTTAGGTCCGTGCGAAAGCACGGGGAACCTCCCTCAAAGTACCGGCATTGGCCTGTCTGAAAGATTGACGAACTTGTAAGGTTTAATTAATCCCGGCTAGTCTTTCCTTTTAGGGTTTGAAACAGTGGGAGACATCCTGATTAGATAAATTGATAACCAATCTAATCTTGTAAAAGCGCACGCTGAGTGTTTTCTTCTCTCTCTCTCCAGGTAGCGACCATGTCACGCCTTAATCAAGATAATAATACGGATGTATTGACCGAACCCGCTTGTTATACTGCGCTAAGGAACGTTGGTCCCGCTCCAACTTATAATTATTATAAGACAGAGCAGGAAATAGGGGATTACCCGAATTCCCATGCCGCCCAAACGAAGAAAGTGCATATTGATGCATCATCTTCAGGTGTGTTCATTACAGAGAACTGTTTCTCAGTATCCTTTACGTCCTGGGTATTTGATACCGGATCAGGATCCCATATATGTAATTTGTTACATGGGCTACAGATAGGTAGAGAACTGAGAACGGGTGATAAGTTTCATGAGATAGAAATGCTGCAAGTGTTGCAGCCAAGTCTGTTGGTCACTATCACCCTGTATTACCAGAATACATTGATTCTGAACAAATGTTATTAGATACCGAACCTGATATACAACATCATATCAGTCTCTTTATTAGTAAAGAATGGATATAATTTTGTATTGTTGGATAATGTTTTGAACATTTCCTATATCAAGAGTTGATCGGTTCAGGCACGTTATCTAAAAGCATTGAAGTTCTAAATCAAACTACAGTTCTTAGTATACAGAACACGCACAAGAGGAAGAGTTCAGAAATGAACGAATCCTTCTTGAGTCATTGTAGACTAGGTCATATCAATGCGACCTGACAAGCTAAGTTACATTTAGATGCATATTTAAATCTGTTTGAATTTACATCTTGTGAAACTTGCCGGTCATGTCACAAAGATAAGATGACCACAGCTCGGTTTATTGGAAACAGAGAAAGAGTTAGTGAACTCTTGGGATTGATACATGATGATGTGTGTAAGGTCCCCTGTCTACACATGCCAAGACCGGTTCTTTGTACTTCATTACATTCACTGATGATCTCTCAAGATTCAGACATATGTTCCTGTTGAAACATAAGTCCGAAGCATTTGAGATATTCACGGAATATAAGCTAGAAGTAGAGAACCAAAAACGGGTATAAGTATTATGTCCTTTGATGAGATCGGGGAGGAGAATACTTGAGCACGGAATTCCTGGACTATTCTAAAGGGGAATGAGATTCTCTCTCAGCATTACTCCTCCGTATACACCATAGCACGATGGTATATCGGTGCGGAGTAATAGTACCCTATGTGATATGGTGTGCTCAATGATGAGTACTACTGAGTTTCCTATTTCCTTTTGGGAGTTATGCACTTGAGAAGCTGCATACCTATTGAATGTGGATTCAATAGTTTCTAACGAACCTCAGCCTCTCCGCCGATCTAGTAGGGTTCCTCACCCACCTGAGAGATACTTCGGTTTCTCTATGACAGTGGGATCAAGGATTACATCATGAGATGATGACCCAACTAGTTTCGAGCTGGCCATCAGGAGTAGGACTCTGTTAGAATGGCTGGATGCTTAGCGATCTGAGATGGAATCCTTATACACAAACAAAGTATGGACTTTGGTTTCTTTATCTGAAGGGTTAAATCCCAATCAGGAGCAGGTATATCTTGAGAAGATTACTTGGTGTACATGGAAAAGTTGAGACTTTCAAAGCTATGCTTAAGTCCATCCAGATCCTACTTGCCATGGCTACATACCTTGACTACGATATCTGGCGGTTGGGTGTCATGTCTTCTTTTCTAAATAATGATTTGGAAGAGAGCGTCTATAAGTACATAGCCAGAGGGCTTCGTAGATAGTGCGAGCAGCGAAAACGTGTGCAAGATGTTTTATGTGATAAAGCAGGCATCGCGGAGTTGGAACGTCTGTTTTGATGTGGTAGTCAAAAAGTTTGACTTCATCGAAATGGTAGATGAACCTTGTATATACAAAAAGGTAGTAGGGAGTATGGTGGTGATCCTCGTAGAGTACGTGGATGCCATACTCTTGATAGGGAAGGAGTTTCCTATGCTGCGTTCGGTCAATTTCCGCTTATCACAAGGATTCTCCATATAGGATCAAAGCGATACCTCCTAAATCCTGGGTTTTGGATCTATGAGATAGATCTAATTGGATGTTAGGATTATCACTAGTTGTAGTGAGATGGTATCAATTGATCCTGGGGAGAATCACTGGAAAGGTTCCAGGGTGATAAGGACGACTAAATGTCAGTCGTAGGCATTGTCTTTACCCTCAGTGGAGGGACGGTATGTTGGAAGAGTTCCAAGCTAGATACCGTGACTTACTAGATGATTAAAGCCAAGATATATCGTTACCAATCATGCTACCAAAGAGGCAGTCTGGATATAGATATAAGTTCATGAGATGAACTACGTTCCTGCCATTATGTGATAATGAAGTTATGGCTTTGGCCAAAGAACCACCATCCCATCAGAAATCTAGATATAATTCTTAGGCAGTATCACCTGATCATGGAGATGGTTGATCTCCAGGGAGATCGATGTTAGGAGAGTAGACACAGAGGACAACAGCGCGGATCCACTCACAAAGGCCTTTTTTCCCAGTAGAGACACTTATGGGATGGTTGAGTATGAGATACTTCAACAACAGCTAATTATTAGGTATTCGATACCACAACAGATGGCCCTAGTAAAAGTGGGAGATTGTTAGTTATATGTATGTCCTAGAGGCCATTACTGTACATACGGAGTATATTGTAGTGGATGCTTGGACATATATAGGGAGGACTTTCTTGCTTGACATGATAGTACGCTATCTGGTTGCTCTTTATCTTAACATGTACTCTGATTGTCTCTATATACATGTTGATAAAGCCCTTAGGATATGTACTCGACTGCTGGGACTATGATGAGATCATACTAGTGGGGCCACGGTAGTCGACGAGTACATCCTATAACTGTTCCTAGTCGAGGGTGTATTGAGACAGGGCATCGATACACCAGAGTAGACTAGCGTATACGCATGTTGACCCATATGATGGGCGATGGATGATCCTATATCCATCGATGTTTGATATCAAGGATGGTGTACGGGTCCTCAGTAGAGACTGGGTACACTGGACGGACTCGCCGAGAACTCCCAGATGGTATTATACCTCACGTTAGATGGTAGTTATCCGGTGACACTGGTACAGAGTAGTCTGTTGACCCGAGATCCTCATAGAGTCTTGTGTGATTCCCACTGTGCTTTGATTTCCATCATACCACGTCCAAGAGGGCATGCAAAAAGGTGTCTTTTGGGTACAGTCCCGAATCACATGGAGGCAATGAGCAATAGGAGGGGATTCGTCTCTCCCGGTATAGGGAGTTGATGTTGGGCTGTGTTCGATTGGCTATAACTGGAAATCCCTGGCCAGGGTTGCTGAGATTTACTGGTAAGTGTTATCAGTAGTTTCTCGAACTGTTATAGACCTCATATCGACACGACTTATCAATCTACTGGGGTCTAAGGTTTACCACCCCTAGGCGAGATATGCGACATATCAGATGACGAGACCGGACTGTACGGGAGTGTTACTGATTGGATTCGCAGGAGAATGTACAGGCTTGCTTGTTGATCTTCTGATCGCTCAATACCTGGGTGGCTGTTACGTTTAGCTGACCGCTTGCAGCTTGTGGGTGTTTTATATGATCATCACCTACTGCCGGCTTATTGACGATTCTTTAGAGTCCTACATAGAGGTTTCTTGACTCAGGGAAAATAGAGTAGGAGCACATATGTGATATGTGCAGGACCGAGAATAATGCGATATGAGATACCGTATTATATTCTCGCGATATTTGATATCATCCGGATCATCGGATCAAGTGTTGATTCGATGAATCGGTAAATGATATATTAGTCGGTTATATGCGATATACCCGTATTGTCGGATCAAGTGTTGATTCGATAATTTAATGTATAATAATATATATGATATATTAAATTACATTAACTAATATTAGCTCACTAAATGATTATTTTTCTCACTCGGGTAATACATTGATATATATGCGATATATGTTAATTGTATTATTTTATTTTGTTACAATAAATATTATATATGTGATATATAATATTGTAATATGATATGATAACTAATGCAACATGTTTAGTTGAGATTAAACAAGGTTTGGGTTTGATTTGGGTTAGTGTATTCATGAACCTTCTAGAAGGTTTCTTTATGTTTTGAGTTATGATATTTTCAAGTGACTCATTCTTAACCCAACCCAAACCCTTACCCTTGGTTAAGTCTCTACAAGGGTTAGCCTAGTCATGGTTAACCATGGTTGCATTATTAATGATTATCTTCTTTTTCATTATTCATCACAAATGAATTATCATCTTCTCCCTTCTTCTTTTTCCATTGAAAAGCTTTCTAGCTTTTTGCCAAGTGATGAAAATGAGTGAGAAATAGAAAATAAATGTGAGCAAAAATCCTACTTCATCATCCTCATCTATCCTTTCCCTTTAGATGAGGGTGTTCACTTTATTTAGTGAGTGAGAGCTGGTGTTAATGAAAGTTCAAGGTAGATCATCTTTGTTATCGAAGATCGGAAGAAAGCTTGCGTCTTTCTCTTCGTGGAGCCTCTCGAGAGTCCGGAACACGATGATCGCAGCGAAGCGACCTCAACACGGAGATTTAGAAGTGATGGACCGGATTTAAAAAGGTTGTAATCCATCTCACTTAGTGTTAAAGTGTTTAACATGCTTGTTTTCGCCTAATCTCTAGTTTAAAGATCCGGCTTCGGGTTGTTCGGCACGGCTAATTTTTAAATCGGGCATGGTTGATGCCTCGTAGCCCCTTGTGCGTGTGCCTAGCAACCCTACACCATTGAGAGTAAAGACAAATCCCGAGTGCGACTTAGAGTCGTCCTTATCACTTTGGAAGCTCGAATCGGTAAAGGACTCCACCGGAGTTCTCCGTTACCATACACCAAGAACATCTCTTTAGTCCTTCGCAAGTACTTGAGAATGTTCTTCACAGCTATCCAGTGACTCTCTCCTGGATCTGCTTGATACCTACTCACTACACTTAGTGAGTATGCTACATCGGGTCTGGTACATAGCATCGCATACATGATAGAGCCTACTGCCGAAGTATAGGGTATCCCTTGCATGCGAGCTCTTTCCAAATCAGTCTTGGGAGACATCTATTTAGAAAGAGTGAGTCCAGAGATCGTGGGTAGGTTCCCACGCTTGGATTCTTCCATACTAAACCTTTTTCAGTATGGTGTCAATGTACCTGGATTGGGACAATCCCAATATCCGTTTAGATCTATCTCTATAGATCATAATTCCCAGTATGCAGGAGGCATCACCTAGATCTTTCATTGAGAATCTTTGTGATAAGAAGAGCTTGATTGATTGCAGCATAAGAACATCATTTCCTATCAAGAGTATGTCATCGACGTACAATAGTAGGAAGTCAACCTTACTCTCTGCAACCTTCTTATAGATACAAGGTTTATCTACGTTTTTGATGAAGTCAAACTCTTTGACTACAACATCAAAGCAGATGTTCCAACTCCGTGATGCTTGCTTTAACCCATAGATAGATTTAAGCAGCTTGCACACCTTTCCGCTGCTCCCACTATCTACGAAGCCCTCTGGCTGAGTCATGTACACGCACTCTTCTAAATCACAGTTTAGAAAGGCGGTCTTAACATCCATTTGCCAGATTTCGTAGTCATGGTATGCAGCAATGGAAAATAAGATCCGGATGGACTTAAGCATAGCCACTGGAGAAAAGGTTTCATCATAATCCACACCTGGTCGTTGACGAAAACCCTTTTCAACAAGTCTAGCTTTGAAAGTCTCAACTTTTCCATCTACACCAATTTTCTTCTTAAAGATCCATTTGCTACCAATGGGTTTTACCCCTTCAGGAGCAACTTTCAAAGTCCATACTTTGTTGGCGTACATGGATTCCATCTCAGATCGCATTGCATCCAGCCACTTCACAGAGTCACCGCTCGCGATGGCCTGCTCGAAACTAGTCGGGTCATCATCTTCCATGATACAATCCTCGCTCCCACCATCAATGAGAAAACCATAGTATCTCTTAGGTAAATGAGAAACCCTGCTGGATCGGCGGAGAGGCTAGGGTTCATCAGGAACTACTGAATCCTCTGGTTCTATCAAATCATCTGACGTAGTTTGTGTTGCTGGAACTTCTTCTAGTTCTACCTCAGAGCCAGTAATCTCTTTTGCAAGAAATTTCTTTTCTAAAAAGGTGGCGTGTCGAGAAATAAACACCTTTTGTTCCTCGGTGTGGTAGAAGATATACCCGCGGGAATGTTTGGGATATCCAATAAACTTACACAGAATAGACCTTGCCCCGAGCTTGTCCGGATTTTGTGTTTTCACATATGCCGGACAACCCCATATCCTAACATAATTAAGATATGGTCTCTTTCCTTTCCATATCTCATATGGAGTGGTTGGCACAGATTTGGTGGGAACCATATTCAATAGGTCTGCAGCTGTCTCCAGTGCATATCCCCAGAAGGAAATAGGCAACTCAGCTGTGCTCATCATAGAGCGCACCATATCTAATAGGGTGCGATTCCTCCGTTCTAATACACCGTTGTGCTGTGGTGTATAAAGAGGAGTAAGCTGAGAGAGAATCCCATTCTCTTTTAGATAATCTAAGAACTCATTGCTCAAGTATTCTCCTCCTCGATCAGATCGAAGGATCTTAATACTTTTGCCCGTTTGGTTCTCTACTTCGTGCTTATATTCTCTGAATTTCTCAAAAGCTTCAGTCTTGTGTTTCATCAGGAACACATGTCCGTATCTTGAGAGATCGTCAGTGAATGTAATGAAGTAGGAAGAACCGTTCCTGGCATGTTTAGACATGGGTCCATATATATCACTATGTGTCAGCCCTAAGAGTTCCTCAACTCTTGCTCCATGTCCACTAAACGGAGTTTTGGTCATTTTGCGTTTGAGACATGAATGGCAAGTATCATAAGATAATAATTCGAACGGATTCAAATATCTATCCTTATGTAACTTGGCTAGCCGTGTCGCATTGATATGACCAAGTCTACAATGCCATAAGTAGAATCGTTCATTTCTGAACTTTTCCTCTTATTTGTGTTTTGTATATTAAGGACTGTATTTTGATTGAGAACGTATATGCCATTATGTAACGAGCCTGATCCAATCAATTTTTGATCTAGGAATATGTTCTTAACATTATCCTGTACTACAAAATTATATCCTTTTTTACTTAATAAAGAAACTGATATAATGTTGCCCATCATGTTCGGTATATAATAGCACTCGTTCAGAATCAATGTATTACTACTTGGTAATACAAGGTGATATTCGCCAACTGTTTTGGCTGCAATACTTGCACCATTCCCTACTTGAACGGAATGATCACCCTTTCCTAGTTCTCTACCTTTACGTAGCCCACGTAACAATTTACATATATGGGATCCCGATCCGGTATCTAATACTCAGGACGTAGGGTGAACTGAGAAACAGTTCTCAATAACTAATACGATCGAAGAAGATGCATCAGCATGCTTATTCTTAGTTTGGACGGGGTGAGAATCCAGATTTTCTCCTGTTTCCTGCTCGGTCTTATAACTCTTATAAGAAAAAACAGGACCAACGATCCCCTGCTCAGTATAATAAGCAGGTTCAGTCAATATATCCATATTATTATCTTGATTAAGTCCTGACATGGTCTCTACCTGGAGAGAGAGAGAAGCAAACACTTTAGTGTATGCTCTTGCAAGATTAGATTGGTTATTATCTTATCTAATCAGGATGTCTTCCACTGTTTTTATCAAATCATTCTTCAAACCCTAAAAGGTAAGATTAGCCGGGATTAATCACACCCTACAATTTCGTCAATCTTTCAACCAGATCAGTGTTGGTACTTGAGGGAGGTTCCCCGTGCTTTCGCATGGACCTAATTAAAATAAAGCTCGTCTTGTCAGAGGCTTAACCCCGTTAACAACTTTCTAGACACCTACTTGATCGGCTAATTGTCCTGTGTAAAATTCTCCCAGGAGTAACTCTTACTCGCAGTGGATATCGGGATCCAACTATCTCATGTAGGTATGCAATCTCATTGCAAATTTCAACACTTGAAATTCTTGATAATTCTTTTACCCCTAGCGTCCTATGACCTTGACGCAGGCCAACAAACTACAGTCCGCTAGTCAAGTTCAACCCATACATTTCTTTATTGAATTAAACCTACCCGCACGACCCTTGACATAGGCCAACAAAGTCGTACGACTACCCTAATCCAATCATATCTCATGTTTTACAGATAAGTACTAGTTAGCTACCGCACACTACGTCTTGACGCAGGCCAACAAACATAGCATGAATACTAAGTAATATATATCTGAAATGACGAAGGGCTATGCAGGTTTTTCAGAAAACCATGAGCGTAATGAACTTGATATCGTCGTAGAATCAAGTGATTTTGAAAAGGAGTGTTTTTGAGGCTTTTCTAGTTTCGCTAAAGTGGTCACTCCCGGTGAAAGGATCTCGGCTCTTTCCCCATCGAATAAGGTGCAGGGTATATCATATATACCGCTGTGCAAAGAAAAAACTATATAAGCTGTTAAAAGCTAAACCGCGAGTTTGTAGCATCTGCCAGTATTGCTAAAGAGGTCACTCCCGGTGAAGAGATCTCGGCTCTTTCCTCATCGAATAAGGTGCAGGGTATATCATATATACCGCTGTGCAAAGCAAAACTGTAGCTACCCTTTTTATAAAGTTTTGATTCTACAACATCTTTTAGGTTTCTTTTCTTTTATTAATCTCATTAATAAAAATCCCATCAATTAATGCTTTCTAAGCATCATAGAAGAAATGAAAGCAGTAATATTTATATATCAACATATATATATATATATATATATATATAGTATAAGCATTTGTCTCGGGCAGTAATATGATCTCATCACAGAACATTGCAGCAGAAGATAACATATGAAATATTGGATATACTAGGACATCCGTGTTTTATTTCGAGCCTGTATAAAACACGGATTCCACGGTCGCGATGAATAACCAAACCCACATCCCTAGACCCCTACGAGAGCGGCAAGTTGCACTGCCAATTCTAGAGTGAGGAGACCCGGTCTCGACTCCTCGAGATAGCCTCCCACTGGACCCTAGAACCCGGTTACTTATGTTCCCCTCCTTGGGTCTACCTAATGCGGAAGAGTAAATAATATACATTGGTGACATAAACCTCATCCCGGAAGTGCCCCAATAAAAGAATATTACATACAAATGAATTTTACTTGAATGAAAATAAAAAAACCCCATCTCACATAAAACCCCTGCCTATTCAGAACACGACGATCCAATATAACATATCACAGCAACACATAATATCTCATATCATCAACGTGAGCAAGTATGCGTATCCCGATTGTCGTTGATGTATAGCAACGAAGCCGGCGACACCCCACATACTATGCTTACGGTCACAGAAAAGAAAGTGTAAATCTACAACATTTGGAATCCATAATTACTTTAAACATCTTAAATCCGAAATATCACATACTTCGCATTTCATGCCTAACTATATGAATTCTACATATTCTATCACATTTCAGATAAATAGACAATATTAAACTTTCCGATCGAATAATCAAATACCCAAGATTTCCTAAATAGCTCAACACTTGAGCAGAGTTCAACAAATCCCAGAATATGTCACAGTACCAATGGTCCAGCCGTAGAAGGGTCAAACCAACTCCTCACATGTGGCAACGCCGTACTGCCTCAAACCCTAAGGTTTAGAGGCGGTTCAGACGGTCACATAATCGAGTTAAGGTTTGTGTTCTTCTAGAGGGTCCACTGCGTTACTTGCACATTTTTCCGAATGATTTAAACTCAAGAAAAATTCAACACTTGAAAGTTTTTCGTGCCAGGAAAAAGTGAGTTAGTGATATCCGTTCGAACATTTTAACAGTTTCTAAATTATCTGGAAAACAGAACGAAGTTAAACTTTTCAATCGAATCTACGATTACGTAAAAAATCCCCACAACACTCAACACTTGAGTAAGATTAAAAATACCCAGAATCATGTACAAGTACCTATGGATGTACTATGCCAAAATGCTAACCCTAATTCTACAGAGCCGCCACGGAACCGCCGCGCAAGGCATGGTTCTGCCACGGTTCCGCGGCGCTTTAATGGAATTTGGGTGTCGTTTTTCACAGTAACTCTTAGAATTTCCTGCTGATTTTTTGAGTATTTTTAATGCAGAAAAAATCACATTTTTACAAAATTTCCAGAGAGGGGGTCAAGTTCGATGTTTCGGGGTTCGATCGGAGTTTTAACTTCGTATACACGTTGTCTAATGCTCTAGCTAGGCTCTGATACAACTGTAGGGTTCCTAGGCACTCATACAAGGGTCTATAAGGCATCAACCATGCCCGATTTAAAATTTAAACGTGCCGAACAATCCAAAGCTAGGATCTTTGCTAGATAATTAGGGTTTAACATGCAAGTAAACATCTTTACAACTAAGAGTGAGGGATTACAAACTTTGTAGTCCGCTCCTTCGCTTCATAAGCTCCAAGTAGAAGTCCCTTCGCCACGATCCACGATCTCCCGGACTCAAGAAAAGCTCCACAACCCGAATGATCCATGCTAACTTGTAGTCTTCCTTTTCTCCGATGATCTACCTTGAAACTTGTTTAACTCAAGCTCTTTCTCACTAATGATGTGAATACCCTAATCTAATAGGCTAGATTAGATGAGGATGATGAAGTAGGATTTATGCTCTCTTTTATTATCAAATTCTCACACTAATCCATCACAAAATGAAAACCTAAAAAGGTTTTTCAAAGCTCAAAGGAAGAAGAAGAAGAATATGAATGAATTATTCCTTTTGTGATGAATAATGAAATGTTAATATGATTACAAATGTAACCATGGTCAAGGATGACAAGGCTAACCCATGTAGAGATTTAACCTAGGGTGAAGGGTTTGGGTTGGATTAGAAATATCTAGCAAAATATCAAGCATAATATCTTTTGCTAGAAACAAAGTAAAACCTTCTAGAAGCATCAAGAAAGAACTAACCCAAATCAAACCCTAACCTTATTTAATCTCCACTAAACATGTTGCATTAGTAATCTTATCATGTTACAATATTATATATCACATATATAATATATATTTGTAACAAAAGAAAATAATACAATTAACATATATCGCATATATATCAATGTATTATCCGGTGAGAAAATGAATCAATAAAGCGAGCCAATATTAGATAATGTAATGTAATATATCACATATATAATTATACATTAAATTATCGAATCAACACTTGATCCGACAATCCGGCTATATCGAATATAACCGACTAATATATCATGTACCGATTCATCGAATCAACACTTGATCCGATGACCCGGCTCATATCAAAATATCACGAGAATATAATACGGTATATCATATCGCATTATCCTCGGTCCTGCACATATCATATATGTGCACCTACTCCGTTTTTCCTGAGTCATGAAACCTCTGTGTAGGATTCTAAAGAATCTTCAATACGTAGGTAGCAGGTGATGATCATATCAAACACCAACAAGCTGCAAGCGGTCAGCTAAATGTAACAGCCACCCAGGTATTGAGCGATCAGAAGATTAACAAGCAAGCCTGTACATTTTCCTATGAATCTAAACAGTAACACTCCCGTACAGTCCGGTCTCTTCGCCTGATATGTCGCATATCTAGTCTAGGGGTAGTATACGTCAGACCCCAGTAACCGATAAGTTGTGTCGATGTGTGGCTCATAACAGGTCGAGAACCTACTGATAACACTTACCAGTAGTACTCAATATCCGCCCTGGCCAGGGACTTCCAGTTATAGCCAATCGAACACAGCACAACATCAAATCCCTATACCGGGAGAGACGAATCCCTTCCTATCGCTCATTGCCTCCATATGATTCGGGGCTGTACCCAAAAGCCACCGTTTTGCACGCCCTCTTAGACATGGTAAGGTGGAAATCAAAGCACAGTGGGAATCACACAAGACTCCATAACGATCTCGGGTCTACAGACTAACCTGTACCAGTGTCACCGGAGAACTACGATCTGACGTGAGGTATAATACCATCTGGGAGTTCTCGGCGAGTCCGTCTAGTGTACCCAGTCTCCACTGAGCACTCGTACACCATCCTTGATGTCAAACACCGATGCATATGGGATCATCCATTGCCCATCATACGGGTCAAGATGCATATACGCTAGTCTACTCTGATGTATCGATGCCCTGTCTCGACACACCCTCGACTAGGAACAGTTATAGGATGTACTCATCGACTACCGTGGCCCCACTAGTATGATATCATCATAGTCGCAGTAGTCGAGTACATATCCTAAGGGCTTTATCAACATGTGAGAGTAAGACAGTAAACTAATATAAGTCAACATGTTAGCATAAAGTGAAACCAAATAGCATACTATCATGACGAGCAAGAAAGTCCTCTCTATATATATCCAAGCATCCACTATAATATTCATCATATGTACAACAATGGCCTCTAGGGCATATATATAACTAACATATCTTTATCAAGTAATGAAACTGATATGATGTTGCAAACCATGGAAGGTACATAGTAGCAATTGTTCAAATTCATAGTTTTGCTATATGGCAACACCAGGTGATATTCACAAACGGCTGCAGCGTTAACTTTTTCTCCATTCCCTACACTGAGGGACATATCACCAGGTCTAACTAAACTACTTTTTCTCAGTCCCTGCAATAAATTAAAGATATGAGATCCTGATCCGGTATCTAGTAACCAGGAGGTAGGACTGACCGAAAAGCAGTTCCCAATTAGACGAACACCTGAAGTAGATGCAATAGTATGCTTCTTCTTCATTGGGGTCTCCTTAGAATCCATATAGTCCTCTTTCTCTTGCGCACACTTATGACTGTTGTCGTAAGTCAGAGCCGAACCGACGTTCCCCAGCCCCGAATAAGAATTCGGATCGGTCAAGAGATACATTTTATTATCTTTATTACGGCGTGAAATGTTTGCTACGTGGAGAGAGAGAAAAGAAACACTTAGCGTGCACTTTTGCAAGATTAGATTAGTTATTAATTTATCTAAACAGGATGGCTCCCACTGTTTCCTCAAATTCTTCTTCAAACCCTAAAAGAAGAACTAGTCAGGATTTAATCGTACATCATAATACTTGCTTAACCTTTCAGCCAGGCTAGTGTTGTTACTTTCAGGGAGTTTTTCCAATGCTTTCGCGAGGTTCCTTAATTATATAACCTCTTTTCCCTGGAGGTGTAGCCCCGCTAACACCGTTCTAGACACCTACTTAATTTATAACATTGATTGTTAAGTGAAATAATCTCCCGAGAGTAATCCAACTCATCAGTGGGATCAGGATCGAACTATCATTGTGTGATGACCTAGATGGAATCCACTCTAGTCACTGCACTCCAGAAGGTATGATAATCTGCAAGTTTCCTGTATATTTGAAACTCCCGATGTGATTTTTACACCTAGGACCCAAGTGACCTTGACGAATAATCAACAAATCAAAAGGTCCTAGTCAAGTTCAACCTGTCGTTATCCTGGATTGCATTAGACCCACCCGCATGATCCTTGATGAATAATCAACAAAATCAAGCAACCGTCCAAACCAATCGCATCTATCAGTGCAACAAAGAATTATTACTCAGCTACCGTTCACTGTTCCTTGACGAATAATCAAAAAACGCAGTACGAATACTAAGTAGTAATTATCTGAAACGACGGAGGGCTACGGCTGGATTTTTGGTGAAAAACCCGCTAACATAATGAACTTGATATCATTGAAGGAACCTGAGCAATTTTGAAAAGTAGTGGTTTAAGCTCCACCTTTTTGAAAATTTCTGATTTTGAAAAAACTGAGTAATCTACAGTACAGACATTTGATCAAGAGGTCACTCTCTACGAAAGGATCTCGGCTCTTGCTTCGTAGAATGAGGTGCTGGATATTCATAACCAAATACCACTATACAAAGCGAAAGAATATAACTGTAGTTTTTCGAAATTTGTTCCAACAACATCTTTTACGTTTATTTTCTTGCATTAATCAAAATTAATGTGGTCCCATCATTTAACCTATCACATCAGAAAAGAACAAAAATATGATCTACGTATATGCCATCAGCATTTGCAACTGGGCTCCAGCATCACCCGTTAGGTTACTTAACTAACGACAGAGCGGGGGCTGGACTAGCGTGGGTGCAAAACATATACAACATCTACTAGTATATATATATATGTATATACAACATTCGTCCTAGGCATGATAATAATCAACATCACAGAATCTCAGCCAACAATACAGAAAGGTGGATAATCTTAGAGCCCCCGGTTTTATTTAAGCCGCAAATAAAACCTGACATTCCTGTTCGTGTGGATAGCCTGTGCAATGAAAACCTGGACCCATACGAGCACGGCAAGTTACCCGCCAATCCCATAAGTGAGGCAGCCCCCATCAATAATGTGAATGGGCCACCCAGCACTTCACAGAATCCGGTAACTTGGGCAACCCTTCGTGGTTTATCCTATAGCACCTACGAGTTCGGCGAATAGCCCGCCAATTCTAGAATGATGCCCCCTCCGTCTCAACGCCATGAGATGTGGGCTTGTTTTCTTCTAGAACCCGGCTATTCGTGCACTCCATCATAAGGTAATCCTAGTACAGAAAAAGAAAATAATATGAACAAATGGTGACATCGACCTCAACCCGTCGTGCCCCAATCAAATAATATACAACTCGGCAAAGACGGCAGTCCACATGCCGGACGCTTGCCACACAATAAAAAATGTACAAATGAATATAAACTGAACTGCTAACATTGCACCACATGCTATCCACCATGACTATCCAACCACAATCATAGCAAAAGCACAAAAAATCAACGTGAATGTCACGTTCGCAAACCAGTCTAAAGGAACATATAGCAATCAGACGAGTTTACCGATCAAATGACATTCACGGTCGCAGATAAAAGTGAATATACTTTAAACTATTAAACAATGTCAAATATAACGACATTGAAACACTCCAAATTGCCCCATACTGAAAACAACAGAGAATCAAGCCTGGGCAAAAAAACTAGCAACACCTGAAACCCAAACTTCAAGAGACAAGAACACAAACCAAAACACGATGCAATTCTCCATGAAAAAACCAAGGAGGACAGTTTTTTGAGGTATGTGGTCGGCCAAAAAGTGTTGGAATTGTGTTGTTTTTTGTCAATGTTCATCTCACAGTGTAAGGTTCACTCTGCAGTTGTTTAAAAAAAATTTTAAAGCCTTTAAAAAATCAACAGAAACTGCTGTTTGGGTTTTGATGTTACGGAGTCGTTTCGATTTCTTTGTTTTAACATTGTTTAAACTTGCTAGTCTAGGGTTTATGGGCTGGCTCTAATACCTTGAATGGTTACGCTAGCGCCCCGACCAACTTCCGTAGCCAAATGCGGAACAAAAATTTTATAACGATACGAAACTTGGCGCTAGAATAAACATAAACCGGATCTTTAACCATAAACCTAATTAGCATGTTAGGGTTCTATCTACTATGATAGAAAGTATACCTAACGAAACCAAGTCTTACGGGTCTTCGATCCTCTCCTTAAGCTCCTCGATGGAAGTATGGATCGTTCTTGAACTTCAGCCTCCTTGTGTCAACGATGATCCACCCGAGAGTTCCAACCTTGAGCTAAACCTCCAAGTTGAGGTAACTAGAATACTTAGCTTGATAATATAAATAGACTAGAGTGAGTAGAGTGTGATTTAGAGTAGCTAAGTCTCATTAATCCTTGATTATCAACACATCATACACTTAGGGTTTGACAGAAAGAAGGAGGGAGCAAGCGTGAGGAAAGAGAAAGTATTTATGATAATGATACTATAAATTGGAATGGCTAACATTTATATGACCTCAAGCATGGCATGGAGAATATCTAGGTCAAAAATATCTCATCAAAATATCTAAGGTCAACAAGTCAAGCCAAGTCAAAAGGTCAACCCAAGTAGCCATGCCAAATAATTATCATTTACCAAAAATAACAAATTCTTTTCTCAACCTCATTGTTGTTTTGACGAAGTCAATAGTAAAAACCCTAATGATGTGTCTACTTTTATACCTCATCTCATCTGTATATATACCCGCATCCGTGTTCCGAGAAACACGAATACTATGAGACGAAGCCAATCCAATAATCAAATACTAGGATCTGGCTTAAACGAAAGCCCACTAGTATTGTCCGCTCGAACACATATATGCATAAGTACACGTATGTGATCGAACCCTGTCGTTAAACCATAAGACCTCTACTCGTTTTGCTCGAAGCTGGGAAACCCTCTATGTGGGACTCTAAAGACTCAACAGTACTCTGGCAGTGGGTTTAACCACAAGCACTTCGGCGGCACTAGCTGTGCGTAACGGCTATCCAGGTATCTGTCGATAA
The DNA here is from genome assembly GCA_030015575.1 of Agapanthus africanus. Taxonomy (NCBI): domain Eukaryota; kingdom Viridiplantae; phylum Streptophyta; class Magnoliopsida; order Asparagales; family Amaryllidaceae; genus Agapanthus; species Agapanthus africanus. Next base: position 380,057,609 of record CM057337.1, on the reverse strand, counting down.
GAAGGTCGACGATCAAGCTCATCCAAAAACCTACTAGCTTATATGTGATAATCTCCGTACAGTCCGGTTTGTTCATCTAAGAGTATCACATATCAGGCCTAGGGGGGTGGTAAACGTCAGACCCCTAATAGCAGAATAAGTTGTGTCGGAGTGTAGCCCAGAACCCTCTGTGAAATTACTGGAACACCTACCAGTAAATCTCACTTGCCCTGGCCAGGGACTTTGTGTAATGGCTCTCCAAACACAAGGTAATATCAACCCCCAATAACGGGTGAGACGAATCCTATCTAACCGCCACTGCCTCCAAGTGCTTCGGGACTACACCCAACTACTACCTATTTGCACGACTCAATAGAGCCGTGGTAGGGTAGTAATCTAAGAACAGTGGGAACACACTTGAGGCGAAGTAGCAGTGTCAAGTGAACGGACTAAGCTGTACTCATTTCACCTGGGAACTGCTACCTGACGATAGGTATAGTACCAACTAGCCGTGCCGGACGAGTGCGTCCAGTATAACTCATAACCCAATGAGCACCTGCATACTATCTCCAGTACGACGTACTGATGGCTATGGGACAGACCATCTCCCATGCTGGGATGAGAACGTATACACTACTCTACTCTGGAGTATCGATGCCCTGTCTCGATAATCCTACGACTAGGGACCTGTATAAGGAAGTGCTTGTAGACCACCCAGCCCCCACTAGTGTGACCGCCATCACAATGCTGATAGTCAAGCAAAGATCCTAAGGGCTCTATCAATATGTATTAGCGATATGTTAGAAGAAGCATATACACATATTAAGATAAATACAAATCAAATAGCATACTACTATATCGAGCAAGACTGTCATCAATCCGTGTATATATCCCAAGCTTCCAAAATGTAATATACAAACTAGTACTATAGAATAATGGTCTCTAGGGCATACATATCCAACACTTGAAACATCATGAAACCCGTGTCCAGCACCGACACGTAAATCCTCAGGCGCCGCATCCTTAGATCGGCACTCAGGCTCCGCATACTCTGGTCAGCCCTCATATCCATCTCACGACACCGGTCAGTATCCTCCGAAAAATCGCCGAGTCCAAATACTATCACCGGTAGGCAGTGCTCCCCTTCCAGGTTCACCGCCTAACAATACGAGTCTTCTTGCCCGGGGGTACCTCACCGGGTCCACCATGTACCCGCAGACGGTGCCTACCACTCCTCGAATTGGGTTTCACATGCCAAACTCTGAACCGAGAAAACACATGGTTGACGTCTCGATATATCATATCAAGAGAAACTGGGTTTTTAAAACAATACATATTTTCTTAACAAATAACCACGGTTCTTAAATCCAGAAATCTCATGAAAACAGCAACTCAGTGCATATAATCGTAAAGCATGATATATGCAAACATAGGACAGAAATGTGAGCATCTCAGTATATCATGCAACATGGAACAGTGATGTGAATATAATAAGTATATCATAGCATGATGTAGAAATTCTACTGTGTAAGTGACAAAGAAATTATCGATGATGAAGTGTGTGAGCCGGCCAATCTGTGTAAGTGTAACATACGCATCATCGATAATGTTGTAGGTGTACTAGCACAGGTATATGTAATGCAATGAGAATGACATGAACGTAGCATAACGTACATTTTCAGCTAAATGCTATAAGGTATACATATCTATAACATATCCGAGTTGGTGAATTTATCAATCGACAAACTGCCTCACAACATCACGTACGGTATAATCCATCGTACGGCATCCTCTAGTTAAGAGTATGGATCAATCATCATAAAACTCATAACGTACGGTAAATCATCGTACGGCGGCATTAAACTATTAGGGATCCTATCAACCTATATGAAAATGAGGGTATGGACCTAACGTCTCGTACGGTATATCTCTCATGATTCACACATTATATATATCTATATACTTATATCCTATGTCACATCCATAAAAATCTCATATCAGGAGACCGGCAAAGGTATCAATCCTCTCATATCGACTCGCATCCGTATACTGACATATCAATCAAGTCATCATATCACATCGTGTATTCTTTTCATCACATTACGACATCTTATATATACATTCTAGCTTATTAATCTCATATCCCGCTACTATAAATCTCCTACTTATTCTCTTATAACTATATACCTATATGTCATGATTCACATTCGCTTTTCATATCCTTATAACTTTCATCTTATATCTTTATATATATATAAGATTCTTCATTTCATCTCTAACTATCTTTTTAACCCTATCCATAGCTTCCTAATATAGGTTTCTACTACTGTATTCAATAGATCGGTCTCCATTCATAATTTGCGGGGGTGCTATACGCCATCTACCCGACTTCCCCCGTAGATATAAATCTACTCACCTGCGGAACTCCTTGTTCAGCCATAATCGATGTGCTTCGTCGTTTCGAAATCCACGCGAAGGTACCTATAATAAATACACAATCGCAAACGCTATTAACATCAAGTTCCGAAATCCAATACGGCACACTGTGCGCTCATAGGTTAGAACCTATAGCCTACGAATGCAAAAACAACCAATTATCCCTTGTCGTTGATGTATAAACATCTAACGATCAAATACAGATTCAAATACCAAACCCAAATTCAGAAATCGCAAAACACGAAAACAACAACCTAGGAAAACCACTTACAAATTTCACCCTAGGCCAAACTAGGGAATTTTGCATAAAGGTTTGCCCTAGATATCTGACAACAAGACCACTGAAAAAAATTCACACCATTCTACTCTGATGTGGCCGCAATTTGTGGACAAAATGAATTAATCTGCGGCCAGATTAGGGAATTTGGGTCTCGGGTTTCATGGGTTGCTTCATGGTTGCCAGCATGTATCACTGTCATGGGAACTTAGTTTATGGTGATCTCGGGTCACTCGAGATTCCTATAAACCATCACAAACTATCAAATTATGATGTGATGAAAATACTACGTCCATGTTTTTGTTTTCTAGTCTCTGGTCTTGGCCATAAACTCAACACTAATGTCTTGTAAGCAGCCACTACATATCACCAATCCACACAATTACCCAAACCCTCTCTAGGAATTTCCAAACATCACATACCCTAACCAAATCACATTCTAAACTAAACTATGATGCAAGAAACTAAAAACTAAGCTAAATGAAGGGAGATATACCTCATTTGGGCAACACAAGAAAAACCCTAGCTTCTCAAAGTCTCCAAAATCCGAACTTGCAAGGTCCAATGTGTTGAGGATGAAGTGGGGATCATTTTTAATAAAGAGGGTGTAGGGTTTTGATGAAGATTTGGAGATGATATTTGGAGGTGGAGGTAGAGGGAGATGTGGAAGAAGAAGATGAAGGAAAATGATGGGGTGAAGAAAATGGGCAGCCCCCCTCTCTCTCTTATTCTCACCCTCACTCACAAGCCGTCCCTCATGTGATCCCCTCTCTCTGTCTCCTTAATAATTCATTTTCTAACCTTTTCTCTTTTTCTCACAATAACACACATAATTCTAATAAAACCACACAAATAAAACAACATGCTACAAAATGCAACATGACATAGTGCACTAGCCATGGAAAAATGTAGAAACACGGATTTGGCTTAATCGCGATTAGTAGTGCACTAATCGGGTTAAATTTTAAACTTGCATATAATTAATTATAAAAATGCCAAATCCAATAAATATACTTTTAAATGAATAAATCATTTTAATCTCCAATTATTTCACAATTATTGGTATATATTTATACCATTTTACAAAAACCCCAATTTCGCAAATCGAATAGTTTTCGCGAAATATATTATTTTAATATTAAATTCCAAAAATAATATTTTATATTTTTTGAAATGTTACACCAACATGGTTGTTTAGCACTGTTCCATATCTCAACATGGTAATAGCACCCACATGATGTGAGTATCCAGGATTAGGTAAGGGTTGAGCTGGAAGTTTCCCTTTCTCTCTAGCACTCATCGCGGCATTTAACTGTGCAATTTGTGCTTCTATCGCTTTTATACTCTCACCATGGGAGGCAGAGTCATTCTTTATGGTGTGGATAGAAAACCATATATCAGCCGACATTTGCATGGTGTGTTTCATGAACAAATCTAAGGTTCGTTCGAGCGCAAAGGAGTTTTCTGTATCGGCCATTTGGAAAAAAATATTATAAGGTGCAAAATTGTTGGTCGGATTTTTAAAAGTTTGTGTTTGAAAGGAGTGCTGACTCTGTGGAGCTTGCTGTTGCTATGGAGGAACCCTTTGATAGTTATTTTGGTTTTGATCCGTGTTTTGAGTTTGGTGTTGGTTCTAAGCAAAATAAGGGTGATTTCTCCAACCTTGATTATAAGTGGAAGATTAAGGATCGTTTCTAGGTCTTTGCTGAAAAGAAGCATTGGTGTGTTCTTGACATTGAAATGAAGAATTCAAAGGAAATTCTTCTGTCGGATGTGATGGATCGGAACAACATCCACACACGGTTTTAGGGAGCGTCACCTTGTTTAGGGAGGCTGAAGAGACTTTGTTTTCAATAGTATCGAGTTTCCTTTGTATCGTGGCCATTTCGACCTTCATGGCGACAGAAACATCGAGCTGATGGATACCTTCCCTAGACGATGGTGGTCTAATACTTCCCCATTGCAAAGTGTGTTCAGCGAGATCTTCCAGGTATTTCCAAGCTTAACCGTCGTCTTTTGACAGGAATTGACATTGACACTTGGTTTCAAGCATCTATTTTGTTGTGGGATCAATACCCTCATATATAATTCGACACATATCCCATCTATTGATTCCGTGATAAGGGCATTGTAAAATAAGATCCTTAAACCGTTTAAAGCATTTCCAAAATGGTTCATTGAGAAGTTGGGTAAACTGGTTGATCTCCCTTCGAATGCGGGCTGTCTTATGATTGGGATAAAATTTCTTAAGGAATGTTACAACAAATTCATCCCATTTGGCAATAGAGTGTGCGGTTGTGTTATAAAGCCATTTTTCGGCTAGATTGCACAAAGTAAACGGGAGAAGACGTAAACGCACAGTATCCACAAAAAGTTATGACGTGCCAATCATTGCACATACATTTTCAAATTTGTTTATAAAAAAGTATGCGTCTTGGGACTCAAGCCTATGAAATTTGGGCAACAATTTGATAAATTGTGGTTTGATTTCAAAATTATCCCCACTTGCTGGTGGAATTGAAAGGCAAGTAGGATGTGGACCACGTATAGGGTAGCAACTCTCTTAAAGAGATATACACGGCAGATTCTGCGCACCAGCAGGTGGCGACAACGTAGTATCATGAAAATTTGATGGATAACCGTCCATCTCGGTCGATGTGGTGGTTGGTGGGGAAAAAGAAAATGAAGAATTACCGACTTCGGATTCGATAGAAGAAACGCGGACAAGACGGGCACTAGAATCCCATGTCCAGCCGAGCATTCACTAAACAGTTTAGCGCAAGTGGCAGCATTTGTGATAATTAGAGAAAGTGGTTTGTTTTATGGTATGTTTAGAAAAAGACGGATTTAGAAAAATCACAACAAAAAATGCACAATCAACCCTAGATCTAAGGTCACTTAGGTCAAGTCACTAAACCGCTCCTAGACTTCCAGAAAACGAATCGTAGGATAAATCCTCTGCTACTTATTTATCCCTCTTGTGGCCAGGTAAGTGCCAGCTATGTGGGAAGTATCCACTATGTAAATAGCGGGCCTAATTAAGTAACCACTTGCCTTAGACACACTTGCGTAGACAATATAAAAGAAATGCGGATAAGCAGTAGATTACCCACGACCTTCCTCTGTCCTAATTGAGCACGGCAGTACTTAGAGTCTTGGTCTAGATATTTTTTAATTAATGAATGGTGATGTGGATGCTAATTTTTGTGATTTTTGGGGCTTAGGAAGGGTAATGAAATCCCCACCTAACCTGAATTTGGTCTTTGCCCCTTAATTTCCGTATTAAAATATGCAAAAACAACCAATATCAAACACGCAACAAGAATTTTTTTAAGCGGCCAATTTTTGCAAAGAATCCTGCAGAAAAGTGGTTATTGGACAAGATCAGAGGAGAGAGAAGAAGATAGAGAATATACCAGAGAAATTTGAAGCACTTATTCAACAACTCAACGGTGGTTCCGCTGCAAAAACGAGGAATCCGCCACGGTTCCACTATAGATTTGAGAAGTTAGGTGTTGTTCTTTGCACTGTAGCTTCTTTTGCTCCTCTGGAAATTTTAGAACGTCACTGAATATTGATCTCTCTGCTACAGCGATGCCAGATTCCCTCGCAAAAATTCAAACACTAATCGTTAAGCACAGGATGTGATTTTGATTTAAAATTTTGATAGAATAATAATATTTCAACTAAATAGCAAGAACGAACAAATTATGCACGCATCCCTGGCAATGGCGCCATTTAATTTGATCGTTTGATTCTTACCTCTTTGTATTTAAAGAAAAGATGTAGTACTAAAGAAGTGATGTAATGTTTTAGTCGTGTAATAACCGCAATCAATAACGGTGTCGCGTGTAGCGAGCGTTAGTGAGTACGGGTCGTCCTCTGGGATTCGTGGAACTCGTAAATTCTTGCTTTAGTTGAGTCGAAAGAAATAGTAAAGAAAATCAAAAAAATGTTTCAAGAGTTTATTGAAGTAATTGTTTCAAAAAATTCAAGAAATTGTTTTCAAGAAAGGAAATTCAAGAAAATATTCAAGATTTTGTTATCAAGAAAATTGTAGAAGGCTTGTAGGATTTAAACGGAATTAGTAGCCAATGGTGACTATTCAAAATGATTCATCTTATCTATTTGTAGAATTAACACTAATCGATGGCTACCAATGAGAATTAGGAATCCGTTGAAGAAACTAGGGTTTCTCCCGCATTGCCCCTTGTCCTTTTATTGATTGTCGTTTTTATCTAGCCTTTAACAAGAAGGATCATCAATCTAATTCACAAATTCTGAAAAAATTCATAATAAATTGAACTCGCTCACAATTTAGACATTAATGATTCTTTTTGCTAAAGTTTATAATCTCCATAAGATTTAAGATGAATATAGAATTCTTTCACCATGTGATCTACCAAATACTTTCGAATCCTTAGCAAGCGGAGATTTACTCACATATTATGAAAATAGAAGAATCAACAAACAGAGATTTCATAATACGAAAATTTAAAGAAAGCAAGATTAAAAGTAATGATCACCTTTATTATTCAACTTCAAATTACCACTTCTTCAATTCGAGATTACAAAAAGAATTGCTCTCGATCACCCCCTTGAAAAGGTAATTTCTTCGTCGATCTTCGCTTCGCTCGATCACCGTGAGTCTTGGATCAATCAAGGATCGCGTGCTCATTGAAGACGATCAGCTTCGCGTAAAGGAATCTTGAATGATCTCGTTCGATGAAATTCTTATTGATTCTTGATCTGGATCTTGATTTGGAATTGGATCTAAATTGTTTGTGTAATTGTGTATTAAAATTCAACAACTAACCAACCACCTTTAATGTAAGCTTAGGACCCTTTTTATAGCCCTTAATCAAGCTTCCATCATAAGCTAGGTTGTTATAGAGAGGCTTCTAGAATAAGCTAGGTAGTTATGAAGCTTCCTCATCAAGCTAGGTTGTTATAGAGAAGTTTCCAGAACGAGGTTGTTACAATAAAGCGTCCTCAGCAAGCTAAGACGTTACATGGAAGCTTCTAGAAAAGTCTCGATCTTCAATACCCTTACTCGGCCGTGGATCCGCGGCGACTCGGGCTGACTCGGCCGCGGATCCGTGGCCAAGTGGTGAGATCATGTCTTCAATTCTATTTGGTATTCTGGTGTTGACCTCTGGGTATTGTGCTATCTGGAATCTTTTTATCTCTTCTGAATTTCTGCCTGTATTTGATTCTTCGATTTCTTGTATTTAAATCGGTGAATTTCCGATTCTGATATCTGACCTGAGCTAATTTTTGCACAAGATCTCAATCAAGAATGTTAGAGATATACAATGTTATGCGTGAAATCATAAAGATACAATTTCCTTCAATAATGCTGATTATAATGTATAACACATGGTAATTGATATTTTCCAGACGAACTTGTAATGTGTGTTATATTTATATCAAAAATCCTAAGATGATTAGAAAAGTGAGGAAATTGTTATGTTAAAAATTGCAATATTTTCGACTGAACAACCTCCCTGATCAGTCCTCGTCTCAGATGAGCCTGCCCTGACCTCATCTCTAGCGGCAGCCCTCTGGGCCCTCGTAGTCTTTGGCGGCATAGTGGCTGGAACAAGGAAATATGATTCGATAAGAATATAGAAATTGAATCAAAAGGATACATGGAATCAAGGAAGGTATTACAAGCAAATATATCTAAAAGTCACTTAGGCGGAGTATCGTGTCGTAAATATGCCGCGGAACATACACACGCTACGTCACTCTGATTAAGCTACCTATTCCATCATACCATTGATTATCCTACACTCCTAAAGGTAAAACCTAACTCTCTGATACCAACTTTGTCATGACCCAAATTAGGAACGCGACCGGCACTTAAATCACACAATGTCTAAAGGCGCAACGTAATTCAAGTACGCCGAAAACCCAGAATCTGAACCGTGAAAAGAAGAGTGGTAAAACATTTATTTCAACACATCACATCTCTTTTAAAATCTTAAGTTGTTACTAAAAATTCGGCAGCATCACCTTTGTAAAAACTGGTCCAAAACGAATACAAAGCAATATATATGAAAATATTCACACTTGTGAGCAATCTCACACCTAAGGGTGGAACACGACTACATAACAATATATACGACACCATAGGAGAATAAATAAGCAAATATGAAAAGAAACAACATCGCAACATAACACAAAAGTCGGCTCACACGAGCGCGACACCCAGAGTCAAATATAATACAAATATCAAATCTCCCCAGTCTCGTCTCTATGTCAATACACACATGTAGTAGATAGAGAATACTAGATACAAGGATAATAGTACAAGTAGAAGCATATGGATACTCGCAAAAACCAACCTATAAAATGTTGGGATTGCTTAGCACCATACCTAGGGTTTGCAAGCATCACTCAAGCCACAATAAAAATTTGGGGAGGTGCTAAGCAATCTAACCATGAATCTTAACTAGAATTTTTAGGGTAGCATCAATAGTATCATATACAAAAAACTGTTTATCACTAAGTGAAGAGAATACAACCTTTGTAGACTTGCTTTAGTGACTCCTTTGATCTTTGAGAATTTGAAACGGCTCGCCAGAAACCTTCCTAGTCCACGATGATCCACCCGAAGTCCTTTTGAATAAAGCTCCTTACTTCACTTGATTTAGAATGAGAATGAAGCAAACACTTTACACTAATGGGCTAGACTAGTGCAGAATGGTGACGTGGTTTCTTTTCTCTATTCAAAACCCTTTCTTTTTATGAACCTCACTCAAAAGAAATCTCAAGAGAGAGGAAAAAGAAGATGGCTTTGCTTGATCTCAAGAGTTATGATAAAAGATAAAAGAAAATGTGAATAGAAATTATAAATATTTTCACACTCTCAGCTCAAACCATGGTAAACAAATATCTAGATATTTTTCAAATGAGCTAGAGCAACAAAGGAAAATAAATCAAGGGTTAAACTCATGGCTAAGTGTAGAAGAGTGTGGAACAAATGAATTATGAATAATTTTCTGTTTTCTTTAACTCAAAAACAATTGTATATAGATATATTTATTCACCATGTGAGTCTTGCATTACCATCTCAAATGTATCAACAACCATGATACCATGTTTGCATGTATGTGTGCATACACATCAACATGTGCATGCATGCATGCATACATCAATATAGAAAAGGGTTTAATAAAGAAGTGAGCTAAAAGTCAATGTTAAATCAATACTTGATTTAACAAACCGGTCATATCACATACGAACCGACCAATAGAAAAACTCCCGATTAATAAACAGTATCACATATACGCATTTAATCGGGTCCCCGCGCATATCTCATATATACACCACATCGTTTCGCCTTAGCTAGGAAACTCCTATGTGGGAATCTAAGACTCGTCAATACACCGGCAGTAGGTAATGATCATATCGAACACCCACAAGCCACAAGCGGTCAGCTAAACGTAACGGTCACCCGGGTATTGAGCGATCAGAAGAAAACAAGCGAAGCTGTAAAAAAAACTCCCATCGAGCCAACTGGCAACACTTACCGTACAGTCCGGTCTCTTCGTCAAATATGTTGCATATCGAGTCTAGGGATGGTATCGTCGACCCTAATAACTCAATAAGTCATGCCGGTGTATGGCTCATAACAAATCGAGAAACTACTGATAACACTTATCAGTAAATCTCAGCAGCTTTGGCCAAGGACCTCCTGTTATAACCAATCGAGCATAGCACAACATCAACTCCCAATACCGGGAGAGACGAAACCCCTCCTATCGCTCATTGCCTCTATGTGCCTTGGGACTGTACCCAAAATCTACCTGTTTGCACGACTCAATAGAGCCGTGGTAGGGTGGAGATCAAAGTATAGTGGGAGGACACACAAGACTCTATGACGATCTCGGGTCTACAGACTAACCTGTACCAGTGTCACCTGAGAAGTGCTATCCGACGATAGATATAATACTATATAGGAGTTCTCGGCGAGTCCGTTCAGTCTACCCAGTCTCCACTGAGCACCCGTATACAATCTTTGGTGTCACCACACCGATGGATATGGGATCATCCATCGCCCATCATATGGGACAAGAATGGTATATGCTAGTCTACAATGGAATATCGATGCCCCGTCTCGATACACCAATGACTAGGAACATTTAAAGGATATACTTATAAACTACAGATGTCCCACTAGTATGATCCACATCATAATTCCAGTAGTCAAGAAAATATCCTAAGGGCTTTATCAACATGTACCAAATGAGTAAAAGCAAGATCAAGTGAACATGTCAAGATAAAGAGTAACCAGATAGCATATTATCATGTCGAGCAAGACTGTCCTATGAATATATATCTATTTACACATGCCGATACATACATTATCAAATAATGGTCTCTAGGGCATACATATATCCAACAATCTCCCACTTGCACTAAGGCCAATTATTGGCGTATCTCATACCCAACATCTCAAAAATTCGCTCATGCTGCGGCTAAGGGAGAGCCTTGGTGAGTGGATCCGCAGTGTTATCCTTTGTATCTACTCTTCTAATCTAGATCTCGTGGCGATCAACTATCTCTCGGATCAAATGATATCGCCTCAGGATGTGTCTGGACTTCTGATGGGATCTGGGCTTTTTGGCAAATGTCATAGCCCAATTATTGTCACAATACAAAGGTATTGGATCAATAATGGTTGGAACTACTCCTAGTTCCGCGACGAAATTCCTCATCCAGACGGCTTCCTTGGCAGCATCATTTGCAGCAATATACTCAGCTTCCATTATGGAGTCTGCAACGGTATCTTGTTTGGATCCTCCAACTAATCGCCCTTCCATTGAGGGTAAATACAAACCCTGAGTAACATTTGCTGTCATCATTATGACTTTGGAAGCTGGAATCGGTAAAGGCCTCCATTTGGAGATCCCCATTACCATACACCAAGAACAGTTATTCAGTCCATCGCAAGTACTTAAGAATGTTCTTTACTGCTATCCAATGTTTCTCCCCTGGGTTGGATTGATACCTGCTTACTATAGCTAGTACATAAGCTACATCAGGGCGAGTACATAACATCGCATACATTGTTGATCCTATGGCTGAAGCGTAGGGTATAATGCTCATGCGAGCTCTCTCTTCATCAATCTTCGGACATAAGTCTTTGGAGAGAGTGATTCCATGGCAAACGGGCAAGGCACCAAGCTTTGAATCTTTCATACTAAACCTTTTTAGGATGGTGTCAATGTACTTTGATTGGGATAATCCCAATAACCTCTTGGATCTATCTCTATAGATCCTTATGCCCAAAATGCAAGAGGCATCACCCAGGTCCTTCATGGAGAACTTTTGTGATAAGAATAATTTGACCGATTATTGCATAGGAATATCATTTCCTATCAAGAGAATATCATCCTTGTACAATACGAGGAATGTGACAGTACTCCCTACAATCATCTTATAAATGCATGTTTCATCTATATTTTTAACAAAATCAAACTCTGTGATTATATCATCAAAGCAGATGTTCCAGCTCTGTGATGCCTTCTTTAATCAATAAATTGATTTGAGCAACCTACATGCCTTTCCACTGCTCCTACTGTCAATGAAGCCCTCTGGTTGATCTATAAAAATGCATTCTTCTAAATCACCATTTAGAAATGCAGTCTTTACGTCCATCTGCCGGATATCATAGTCATAGTGAGAAGAAATAGCAAGTAGGATCCAAATGGATTTAAGCATTGCTACTGGAGAGAAAGATCCGTTTGCACCCAACGGGTTTTATCCCAGGAGGTGCAACGTTCAAAGTCCATACTTTATTGGTATACATGGACTCCATTTCGGATCACATGGCATCCAGCCACATCACTGAGTCACCACTCGTGATAACTTGCTGAAAACTATTAGGGTCACCATTATCCATCATGCAATCTTCTCTATCACCATCAATGAGAAACCCATAGTATCTTTCTGGTGGGCAAGAAGTTCTACGAGATCTTCGGAACGGCTGAGGTTTTTGAAGTTCTACTGCAACATCTGTTTCAACCAAATCGTCATGAGTAATTTGTGTCTCTAGAACCTCTACTAGTTCTACCGCATTGCCATCAGTACTATTTGTAAAAATTTCATTTTCTAAAAATTTCATTTTCTAAAAATGTGTCATGTTGAGAAATAAACACCTTTTGTTTTTCCTTATGGTAGAATAGATATCCATATGAATGTTTTGGATATCCCACAAATTTACACATGACTGATCGTGTCTCGAGTTTATCTGGATTCTGCTTTTTCACAAAAGCCGGAAAACCCCTTATCCTAACTCTTTTAAGAGATGGTCTCTTTCCATACCATACCTCAAATGGAATGGTAGACGCAGCCTTGGTTGGAACCCTTTTTAACAGATACATTGATGTCTCCAATGCATGTCCCCAAAAGGAAAGAGGTAAGTCAGCATAACTCATTGTTACGATCCGAAAAGTATGGAACATGACCGACACTTAAATTACGAAACGTCTCGAGGCGTACGTAATCTATGTAAGCCAAAACCCAGGAAATCAAAACCAAAGAAGAGTAGAGTAAAGGAAAAACCAATTGAAAATAAGTAGTTTTAATAAACATAGGCTGAAGTATGTATTTTTAAAATCCAAGTATTTTCTGAAAATTTTGGCAGAGTCTCCTTTGTAAATACTGGCCCCAAACGGGATACAACATGAATAGTATACAAAATCAATAAAAATGCATCCCCAAGCGGGACCTAGCTCTTCGTTAATCGACGGTCACAACCACGCAAGCAATAATATACAACGCCAAGGGTGAGGATCAAAACTCAAAAGAAACTCAAAACAACATGAAAAAGTTAATAATACAACGTGCGACTCTAAGGTTAGAAGAATAACAGGTCTTGTTTTCTATCTCTCTCAAATATGCAATCTGGTTGATGGAGTTTTTAGACACAACTGAAATAATAATTAATCAACGGTGGTCCTGATGCAAAAGAACTCATGCCAAAGCAATCACCCGGAAATAACAGTATGCCAGCAAAGCCGCAGAGAACCTGTATGGCAAAACCTGCAAGGAGCTGTGGCACAACGGGGTGAGTTGCCAACTCGTGAGTAGAAAAAATCTACGAGTAGAAATTGCATGCATAACGCTATCCTAGGTCATATCAGGTAATATCCTCAATAAAAATCCTGGTCCAGCTATGGATAATGTAATACTACATTCTCGTGTCAGTGCCTCAGATAGCAACATATCAGATATATGATGCATGAATGCATTACGAATGGAAACAGAATATATCATGAGTGAGACAACTATTTTCTTTAACCAATTAGATTTCTATATGTATGTCAATCACGTATCATTAATGAATGCAACAGAGAAATTAGTGTCAAGCATCGACACAAAACATAAGTCTTAGTATTTCAGTATCAAATCTCAATATCTCAAATCAAGTGTCAAATATCAATACCTCAGGCATCCGTAACATCTGTGGGATCGGCCGGCGGCCTCCGGCAGAACGGATCAGCCCATATCATCAATCTCGCGGTCACGAACGGTATCCTTCGGATATCCGTCATGCCAGGTAAAATCACCGGTAGATAATCTTCCCCTGCCGGGATCATCATCTACTATTCGAACTTCCTGCCCCGGGGTAACATACCAGGTCCACCAGGTACCCGCAGACGGTTCATCCAACTCCTCGAATCGGGTCTTGAAAACTATCTCAGAACCGAGAAAACATCATGGTGGACACTACTCATCATATCAATGAAAAACCGCATTTTTCTCTTTAAAATACATCATCAGTTATAAAACATTCACATGCGGTTTTCTAAATCCAGAAAATCTCAAGGCGGATCCGAAAACATCAAATCACCATGTCAATGAAAGTGAAAACCGACAAAATGTCCATAATACTGTATAACCAATGAATATATGAATGCATCTGATATCATGCAATGAATGCAATAGTTTAACTAGCATATGAAATCTATAACATATAGAAACATCAATTAGCAAGCTATGTCAATGAAATAGTATTTTCTAAAGTGTACGTGACATGGCAATTACCGATGAAGATGCGTGTGAGCTGCCAAGCGAGTGTACGTGGAGCATACGCGTCATCGGCAATGGTGCTGGTGTCCTAACAGCATGGTTTTATAATTACTACGTACACAATGACATGCAATGAGGCGATAACAACATAATAAGGAAAATGAATAGTAAATACAACAATAATATGTGGAACATGAATAATAACGTAACAACAAGGAATCTACCTTACTATACATGTGTTATACTATTTTTCCGTTTGAAATAGTACGAATCGTGGTGTTTGAAAATAAGGACTATGGTGTTTTTAAGAAAAGGTACGTCTTTTAAAATATCCGTAGTATCCCTTGGTATGTCTTTAAAATTCTCACGATTCGTCAGTTTTGGAAATAGGTATGACTCGGGTCCAGTCTGACATCTACTAGGTAAACTACAGGTCTAACCAACAACCAATCAAAAGGGTTACGGAAACCACCTATATCTGAGTCGATATATATATATATATATATATATATATATATATATACATGTATAATAGTCGGTGATCCCGCCTTAATAATATCATGTACGATACAACATATCATATTGTAAGTCCACGCTGCGACCCCCGGTTCTTACGGGAAGGCGGAAACGGTATAAAAATCAAATTTTTAGCGCAAGGGGCAACATGGACTAAGCAAAGTCGGGATCTTTAACTAAACTAAAACTAGCAAACTTTGCTAAAGAGAGTTAGCTACTCGGATGGAGATGGTTATACCTAAACTTGAACTCCTTCGTCTTCAAGCTCCGATGGTGGTTCGATGGCTCCTTCTCGTTGTCTCCGTACGCCGAAGATAGATCCACTTGAAAGCTCCAACCTTTAGCTCCTTCTTCGTTCTTTGAAGAAACTAGTTCACTTGGTTTGCCAAACCTAGTGAACTAGAATGAGTAGAGAAGAAATAGAATGGGATTTTATCTATGGTTCTTGATTCTCAACTCATGAGACAAGAGAACCATAGATCAAGAGAGGGAGCAAGAGGTTGAGGGTGAGAGCAAGAGGAGAGCTCAAGAACAAGAGAGAGAATGAGCAAGAAAGAATGAGGCTCTCTTTTGTCTCTCACCCTCTCATAATCCAATGTAATCATAACTCATCATATCAATAAAAGTCTTATGTGATGGTTGAAGCAACCATAACCTTATCATGTCATGCACTCATTTTACTCAAATGAACAAGCAAGTAAAAGTCTTTGGCATGAAATGATAACCATGGTTATCATGATGGTCAACTAGTCAAGCCTAGTCAACCGGTCAACAAAGTCAACAAGTCAACAAAAGTCAACAAGTCAACAAAGTCAACAAAAGTCAACAACCAAGTCACCATAATACTTAATTAATATAATAGTTAATCGCATATCATATTCTCATTAGGGTTGAGCAAAAAGTCAAAAAGTCAACGGTCAACTGTCAACAACCCTAATGAGAATCCGCTGTCTGTGCCTCCCTGCCAACTGTGCATACACACCCGCATCCGCGTTCCGAGGAACACGAATGCAAACTGGATAAATCCAATCCTATAAGATACACTAGGATCTGGCTTAAACCAAAGCCCGCTAGTGTAAACTGTCCGGACACTGTACGTGCACAAGTGCACGGATGTGACCGAACCCTGTCGCAAAACCATGCGACCTGTCGCAATACCATGCGACCTCTACTCTTTTGCCTAAAGGCGAAAAGCTTTCTGTGTGGGACTCTAAAGACTCGACACTACGCTGGCAGTGGGTTTAACCACAGACCGTAAGCGGCACTAGCTGTGCGTAACGGTCCCCAGGTAATGCCGACAAGAAGACCGACGAGGCGAAACCCATCTGAACTCCTACTGAGCCTGAGTGTGACATTCTCCGTACAGTCCGGTCTGTTCGTCTGATACATCGCATGGCGGGCCTAGGGGGCGGTAAACGTCAGTCCCCCAATAGCGGTACAAGTCGTGCCGGAGCGAAGCCCAAAACACCTTGAGATAACACTGGAAACCTACCAGTATATCTCGTTTGCCCTGGCCAGGGACTACTCGTGTAATGGCTCTCCTAGACACAGCGCGATGTCAACCCCCAATACCGGGAGAGACGAATCCTGTCTAACCATCACTGCCTCCAAGTGCTTCGGGACTGCACCCAACCACCACCTGTTTGCACGACTCGTTTGAGCCGTGGTAGGGTAGTGATCAAAGTACAGTGGGAACACACCCGAGGCGAAGTGACAGTGTCAAGTCAGCGGACTAAGCTGTACTCATGTCACCAGGGAACTGATAACTGACGATAGGTATAATACCAACTAGTCAGTTCCCGACGAGTTCTGTCCAGTGTACCCGTAACCTAACGAGCACCCGCATACTATCTCAAGTACGACGTACTGACGGCTGTGGGACAGACCGTCTCCCACACTGGGATGAGAAGCGCATGCGCTGGTCTACTCCGGAGTATCGATGCCCTGTCTTGATAGTCCTGCGACCAGGGACCTGCATAAGGATGTGCTTATAGATTACCCAGCCCCACTAGTGTGACGGCCATCACATCGCTGGTAGTCAAGCAAAGATCCTAAGGGCTCTACTAATGTGTATAGGCGATATACAAAAATAAACACATGTACACATTGAAGTAGAAACAAACCAAGTAGCATACTACTATTTTGAGCAAGATTGTATATACAAGGTGAATATCCCAAGCATCCATTAAGTAATATACAAACTAGTATGATACAGTAATGGCCTCTAGGGCATATACACTAACAATCTCCCACTTGCACTAAGGCCATGTACTGGCGTATCGAAGACCTATCATCTCGATCAGCCGCTCGAACTGAGTCTGGGGCAAGGCCTTGGTGAATGGATCTGCAGTGTTTTCTTCTGAAGCGACTCTCCGAATCTCGATCTCCTGGCGATCCACGATCTCCCTGATCAGGTGATACCGCCTCAAGATGTGCCTGGATCTCTGATGGGACCTGGGTTCCTTCGCTAAAGCTATAGCCCCGTTGTTGTCGCAATACAGAGGTATTGGATCAACAATGGACGGAACCACCTGAAGTTCTTTCAAGAACTTCCTCATCCAGACAGCTTCTTTTGCGGCATCAGATGCAGCGATGTATTCCGCTTCCATCGTCGAGTCTGCAACGGTTTCCTGTTTGGAACTCTTCCAACACACCGCCCCTCCATTGAGGGTAAAGACAAAACCCGACATGGACTTGGAATCATCCTTGTCACTCTGGAAGCTGGAGTCAGCAAAGGCCTCGATCTGGAGGTCTTTTCCGCCATACACCAAGAACATCTCCTTAGTCCTTCTCAGGTACTTGAGAATGTTCTTTACCGCTATCTAGTGTTTCTCCCCAGGGTTTGACTGATACCGGCTTACCACACTCAGTGCATAAGCTACATCCGGTCTGGTACACAACATCGCATACATTATAGAGCCTACCGCAGAAGCGTAGGGTATAATAGACATGCGATCCCTCTCCAAATCAGTCTTGGGAGACATCTCTTTAGAGAGGGTGATCCCGTGACAAGCCGGTAGGTTACCGCGCTTGGAATCTTCCATACTGAATCTCTTCAGTATGGTGTCGATGTACCTGGACTGTGATAGTCCTAATATCCTCTTGGATCTGTCACGGTAGATCCGGATACCCAGAATGTATGAGGCATCACCCAGGTCTTTCATGGAGAACCTGTGTGACAAGAACCCCTTGACAGATTGTAGCATAGGAATGTCATTTCCTATTAAGAGAATGTCATCCACGTATAAAACGAGGAATACTGCAGTTCTCGCTACAAATCTACTATAGATGCATGGTTCATCTGGATTTTTGATAAAGCCAAATTCTTTGACCGTCTCATCAAAGCAGATGTTCCAACTCCGCGACGCCTGCTTTAGTCCATAGATGGACTTAAGCAACTTGCACACCTTTCCGCTGCTCCCACTCTGAATGAAACCCTCCGGCTGGTCCATATAGACACACTCCTCTAAATTTCCATTTAGAAAAGCTGTCTTTACGTCCATTTGCCAGATCTCATAATCGTGGAAGGCAGCAATGGCAAGAAGGATCCGAATGGATTTCGGCATGGCTACTGGAGAAAAGGTTTCGTCATAGTCCAAGCCAGGTCTTTGACGAAAACCCTTTGCTACCAGCCTAGCTTTATAGGTCTCAACCTGTCCATCTACACCAATCTTCCTTTTGAAGATCCACTTGCATCCTACGGGTTTTACCCCGTCTGGAGCAATGTCCAACGTCCATACCTTGTTGGTGTACATAGACTCCATTTCGGTCCGCATTGCATCCAGCCATTTCACTGAGTCAACGCTCTGAACGGCCTGCTGGAAGCTAGTAGGCTCATCATAATCTATGATGCAATCCTCTCTATCCCCGTCTATGAGAAAACCGTAGTATCTCTCGGGCGGATGAGACTGCCTACTACTCCTGCGGAGCGGCGTAGGAATGTCCTGTTCTGTTGAACCCTCTGGTTCCACTAAACTTTCAGTAATAGTCCGTGGTTCTGGAATTTCTTCCAGTTCTACTGTGCTCCCACTTATCTGGGTTTCCAAAAACTCAGTTTCCAAGAAGTAGGCATGACGAGAAACAAGGACTTTTTGTTCCTCTTCACAGTAGAAGAAATATCCTTTGGAATTCTTTGGATATCCCACAAACTTGCACTGTACTGAGCGTGCCTCGAGCTTTTCCGCATGCTGCTTTTTGACAAAAGCTGGACATCCCCATGTCTTAATATGCTTAAGATAGGGTCTCTTCCCACACCACATCTCATATGGTGTAGTAGGCACGGTCTTAGTAGGAACTCGATTCAAAAGGTATGCGGCTGATTCTAGCGCATATCCCCAGAATGATCGCGGCAACTCAGCGTTACTCATCATGGACCGCACCATATCCAATAGGGTGCGGTTCCGTCTCTCCGATACACCGTTATGTTGCGGGGTGTATGGAGGAGTAAGCTGAGAGAGAATTCCGTTCTCTTTTAAATAGTCCAGGAACTCGGCACTTAAGTATTCTCCACCTCGATCCGATCTTAGAATCTTAATACTTTTGCCGGTCTGTTTCTCCACTTCATTCTTATACTCCTGGAATTTTCCAAAGGCCTCGGACTTATGTTTCATTAAGAAGACATAACCGTACCTTGAGAAGTCATCCGTAAAAGTAATGAAGTAAGAATGTCCGCTTCGGGCATGTGTAGACATTGGACCGCACATGTCACTGTGTACGAGTCCCAAGAGCTCGCTCGCTCTTACTCCATGTCCAGTAAACGGAGTCTTTGTCATCTTTCCTTTGAGACAGGATTGACAAGTGGCATACGACTGATATTCGAACGCATTCAAATACCCTTCTGTATGTAACTTCGTCAACCTTCTCTCATTGATGTGACCTAATCTACAATGCCATAAGAAAGTCTGATTTATTTCTGGAGACTTTCTTTTGTGTGTATTCTGGACATTAAAAATCTGTGGTTGGTTTAACACGTATATACCATTACTCAAAGTACCTGACCCAATCAAAACTTGATTAAGGTGAATGTTTACAACATTACTTACAAACGCAAATTCATAACCTTCTTTAGAAACTAAAGATACAGAAATGATATTACAAGTTGCGTTGGGTACAAAAAAGCAATTACGCAAAACCAAAACATGTCCATCTGACATTCCCAGGTGATAGTCCCCCACGGCTTTAGCATCCATGCTAGCTCCGTTCGCAACTCTGAGGGTCATGTCACCTGCCTTCAAAACCCTACGGTTTCTCTACGCCTGCAAAGAATTACAGATATGAGATCCTGATCCGGTATCCAATACCCAGGAAGTAGAGTTTATTGAAAGACAGTTTTCAATAACATACACACCTGAAGCTGAAGCTGCAACCTGCTTCAATTCCTGTGTTCTGGCCTTCCAGGCCCTGCAATCATTCTTCCAGTGTCCTCTCTTATGACAATAGAAGCATTCTTCCTTATCCACAAGCTTCCCCGCTATCTTTGTTGCTTTTGCTTTTCCCTTCGTATCCACTTTACTAACACCGCCCCTTGGTTTGGCGGGGGCCTTCTTCTTCTTTCCCTTGGCTTTCGCCTTGGACCTAGAAGATGATGATCCTCCTACAAACAAAGTGGATGTATCCCTACCTTTCTGTAGGGTGCCCTCTGCGCTCCTCAGCATGTTGAGGAGCTCTGAAAGTTCAACCTCTTTTTCTTGTAGGTTGAAGTTCAGTATGAACTGGGCGTAAGTGGAAGGAAGGGACTGGAGAACTATATCTGTATATAGCTCACTCTCCAATGTGATCCCTAGGTCAGCGAGCTCCTCAATGTAGCCGATCATCCTTAGCACGTGCTCGGCTACTGATGATCCGACGGCCATTCTTGTCGAAAATAACTTTTTCGACGCTTCGTATCTTGCGATACGAGATTGCTCTCCATACAGTTCTTTTGTATGAAGCAATATGGATTCCATGTCCATATTCTCATGCCTCCTCTGATGTTCGTTGTCCATCGAGGCAAGCAGGAGGCACTTGGCCTTCGCGCTATCAATCTCCCAAGTCTTGCGGATTTCCTTATCCGCGACGCTGGAAGTTGGACCAGGGACAAGGGGAGCTTTGGTGGTAAGAAGATACCCCAGCTTGTCATAAGTGATTGCTATCTTGACATTCCTGAGCCAATCTTTGTAGTTTGGCCCTGTCAGTTTGTTTTTATCTAGGAGTAACTTAAGTCCAGTCATGTTGATTGGTCGCTGCAATTAGGAGAGAGAAGAAGAAACACTCAGCATGATGCTCTTGCAAGTTTAGAGTGGTTTTTAGTTTGTCTAAACAGGATGGCTCCCACTGTTTCTCGAATCCCTCCTCAAACCATAAAGGAAGAATTAGCCGGGATCAATCCCACCGCATAATACTTGCTTAACCGTTCAGCCAGGCCGGTGTCGGTACTTCGAGGGAGGTTTTCCAACGCTTTCGCGAAGTTCCTTAATTAAAGAACCTCTTTTCCCTGGGGGCGTAGCCCCGCTAACACCTTTCTAGGCACCTACTAGGTTTATAGCATTGATCGATTAGTGAGAAATTTCCCGAGGAGTAGCATATACTCACAGTAGGATCGGGATCCAAATATCATTGCGTGACGAAACTGAAGGAATCCTACCAGAATCATCACACTCCAAATGGTATGCAAATCTAGCAAGTTTCAGTACTTATGAAACTCCCGATGTGGATTTTTGCCCCATGCTCTTATGACCTTGACTTTGGCCAACAAATCATAAGTCACATGTCAAGTTCTGCCCGTCGTTCTCCAGGTTAATTTGAATCCACCCGCACCTACCCTTGACTTTGGCCAACAAGGCAGTACGACTGTTCCAAACCAACGCATCTATCTATGCTGCACATGAATACCCAATAGCTACCAATCACTGTGCCTTGACTTTGGCCAACAAACACAGCTTGAATACTATTGACTATTCATGTGAAACGACGGAGGGCTACGGATGGTTTTGGCAAAACCGTGAACGTAGTGAACTTGATTTGGTCGATGGAACGAGATAGCTTTTAAAAGGAGTGGCTCAAGCTCCGCATTTAAAAGTTGGTTTTGAAAAGAACCGAGTGGTTTTTCGAAAGTGTTCCAACGACTTTAACTTGGTTTATTATCTTGCATTAGTTCTTTTAATGCGTGATATTCTTGCATTAGTTCTTTTAATGCGTCCCATCATTTAAACCTACCATTGCAGAAAACAACCAAAATATGACGTACGCTTATGCCATTCGCATTCGCCACTGGGCCCCGTCATTACCCGTTAGGTTACTTAACTAACGACAGAGCGGGGGCTGGGCTAGCGCGTCTGTAAAACATAAGCAACGCCTAAATAATATCATATATAGATATACTGCAATGATAAACATTTCAGATCACAGATAAATACATTGGATATACTAGCAATCTGTAATTTGTACGAGCCTGTAACAAAAACAGATAACACGGTCGCGGTGAATAGCTAATACCCCACCCAAGACCCCTACGGGTGCGGCAAACTACCCGCCAAGTACCCGAAGCGTAGTAACCTCCCTCATCTCCATGAGTAGGCCACTCGACACTTCGGCATTCCCGGTAGTTTGTGCACCCCCTCCATGGGTCTATCCTAGGAGCATAAACAGTAAAAAGAAATTATACAATGACGGCTACAACCCCGACCCGGTTGTGCGGCCATACAAATAATTATTACATCAATTTACAAATTTACAAGAATTGAAAGAAAAGAAAACTCTCGTCTCACAACCCCCGGCTATTCACCCGCGACAATCCAACATATTTATATACACATTCCAATATCAAACACAGATCATGTATAACCCCGACCAATCGACTTATAGCGATTAGCCGACGTTCAATACATGCAAGCATCACAGATATAACCATCATAGTCAAAGTGCAGTGAAGTTCGGAAAAAATACGGAATTATAGGACCCCAAAAGGAAATTTCTTTTCTGGAAAATCTGGGGACATATAATATATTTCAAAAATCCCAAAACCAACACAGACACACACTGCACGAAAAACGATGCACAGAAGACGACAAACCGCGGCGCTTCCGCGGCACATGCCTACCTCGTGCGGCGGAAGGGCGGCGGTTTGAATGAATTAGGGCAACGTTTTTCTTGGGTGTTCATACAAAACCCTGAGCCGAATTTACAAGTATAAAGTTTTTCATTTTGACCAGAAAAAATTTTAACAGAAACTTGGGTTTTGTAAAAGTTAGGTTTTTGGATTTTTTTCGGTTCCGAACTTCGTTACACTTTACTACCAAGCTAGTTTAAGTTTAGTTAGTCTCTGATACCACTGTAAGTCCACGTTGCGACCCCCGGTTCTTACGGGGAGGCGGAAACGGTATAAAAATCAAATTTTTAGCGCAAGGGGCAACATGGACTAAGCAAAGTCGGGATCTTTAACTAAACTAAAACTAGAAAACTTTGCTAAAGAGAGTTAGCTACTCGGATGGAGATAGTTATACCTAAACTTGAACTCCTTCGTCTTCAAGCTCCGATGGTGGTTCGATGGCTCCTTCTCGTTGTCTCCGTACGCCGAAGATAGATCCACTTGAAAGCTCCAACCTTTAGCTCCTTCTTCGTTCTTTGAAGAAACTAGTTCACTTGGTTTGCCAAACCTAGTGAACTAGAATGAGTAGAGAAGAAATAGAATGGGATTTTATCTATGGTTCTTGATTCTCAACTCATGAGACAAGAGAACCATAGATCAAGAGAGGGAGCAAGAGGTTGAGGGTGGGAGCAAGAGGAGAGCTCAAGAACAAGAGAGAGAATGAGCAAGAAAGAATGAGGCTCTCTTTTGTCTCTCACCCTCTCATAATCCAATGTAATCATAACTCATCATATCAATAAAAGTCTTATGTGATGGTTGAAGCAACCATAACCTTATCATGTCATGCACTCATTTTACTCAAATGAACAAGCAAGTAAAAGTCTTTGGCATGAAATGATAACCATGGTTATCATGATGGTCAACTAGTCAAGCCTAGTCCACCGGTCAACAAAGTCAACAAGTCAACAAAAGTCAACAAGTCAACAAAGTCAACAAAAGTCAACAACCAAGTCACCATAATACTTAATTAATATAATAGTTAATCGCATATCATATTCTCATTAGGGTTGAGCAAAAAGTCAAAAAGTCAACGGTCAACTGTCAACAACCCTAATGAGAATCCGCTGTCTGTGCCTCCCTGCCAACTGTGCATACACACCCGCATCCGCGTTCCGAGGAACACGAATGCAAACTGGATAAATCCAATCGCATAAGATACACTAGGATCTGGCTTAAACCAAAGCCCGCTAGTGTAAACTGTCCGGACACTGTACGTGCACAAGTGCACGGATGTGACCGAACCCTGTCGCAAAACCATGCGACCTGTCGCAATACCATGCGACCTCTACTCTTTTGCCTAAAGGCGAAAAGCTTTCTGTGTGGGACTCTAAAGACTCGACACTACGCTGGCAGTGGGTTTAACCACAGACTGCAAGCGGCACTAGCTGTGCGTAACGGTCCCCAGGTAATGCCGACAAGAAGACCGACGAGGCGAAACCCATCTGAACTCCTACTGAGCCTGAGTGTGACATTCTCCGTACAGTCCGGTCTGTTCGTCTGATACATCGCATGGCGGGCCTAGGGGGCGGTAAACGTCAGTCCCCCAATAGCGGTACAAGTCGTGCCGGAGCGAAGCCCAAAACACCCTGAGATAACACTGGAAACCTACCAGTATATCTCGTTTGCCCTGGCCAGGGACTACTCGTGTAATGGCTCTCCTAGACACAGCGCGATGTCAACCCCCAATACCGGGAGAGACGAATCCTGTCTAACCGTCACTGCCTCCAAGTGCTTCGGGACTGCACCCAACCACCACCTGTTTGCACGACTCCTTTGAGCCGTGGTAGGGTAGTGATCAAAGTACAGTGGGAACACACCCGAGGCGAAGTGACAGTGTCAAGTCAGCGGACTAAGCTGTACTCATGTCACCAGGGAACTGATAACTGACGATAGGTATAATACCAACTAGTCAGTTCCCGACGAGTCCTGTCCAGTGTACCCGTAACCTAACGAGCACCCGCATACTATCTCAAGTACGACGTACTGACGGCTGTGGGACAGACCGTCTCCCACACTGGGATGAGAAGCGCATGCGCTGGTCTACTCCGGAGTATCGATGCCCTGTCTCGATAGTCCTGCGACCAGGGACCTGCATAAGGATGTGCTTATAGATTACCCAGCCCCACTAGTGTGACGGCCATCACATCGCTGGTAGTCAAGCAAAGATCCTAAGGGCTCTACTAATGTGTATAGGCGATATACAAAAATAAACACATGTACACATTGAAGTAGAAAAAAACCAAGTAGCATACTACTATTTTGAGCAAGATTGTATATACAAGGTGAATATCCCAAGCATCCATTAAGTAATATACAAACTAGTATGATACAGTAATGGCCTCTAGGGCATATACACTAACACATATGACATCCTCGAATCAAGAGTGCGGATCTATCGTCAATATATAGCTCGTACGGTAAATCCGTCGTACAGCCTCCCAAATCTGGGTACGGGTCAAATGTCATATCTATCACATTAATCATCTCGTATCCTCGTTATCAAATATCATGATCGGGGTACTGATCTGTGTCTAGTACAATACTGATACCATCCATGAAATGCATGCGTGTGTATGAAAACACCACGCCTAAAGAACCCGCTAAAATATCATGTCGTATCTCAAATATGGACCATATCACATCACCGATCTCATGGCCTCAAGCCCAACCTCATCGACTCATCTCCAAATATCAGACAATATCCTCAACATTCATACATCTGTATATGAATGTATATATGCATAGTCCCATATCCATGCGTATATACATATATACACATTCCCATATACGCACAAGAAGATGATATATGCAAGTGTATAGGTGTGCGTGTATGCAAATCCTTACTCTAGGTTTCGTGACTAAGAAATCTGCTAAAGTCCTTTCTTCAATTTTCGCTAACCCTAAACCAATAAGCTCCTAAGGCTTCTTTTATTCGGTGTTCATATTTCCTATTAACATATAAAAGTATATCGTTACCACATCACCTCATTTCTCATAACTTTGCGGGGGTGCTATAAGCCATACACCCGACTTCTCCCCGTAGATATAAATCTACTCACCTGATCTGAGCTCGCCGGTGCCGCCGTCGCCACGCGCTTGCTTGTCGTCTCGAAGTCCACCTGGGGTACCTACATGTCGCCACGTATCGTAACGCATAAAAACCAAATCTGAAATCGAAACGGTATACGAAAACAAATTCGGCACGCGTATCACGCAATGGTCAAAACATATCGTCTACGCATGCAGGAATAACCAAACCAACCCTCGATGTCGATGTACAAACGTCAAACCGTCAAGAAAAACCCAAACACACTCATTTGCACATTCACAAACACTAATGTCACGCCCCGAAAGTACGGAACATGACCGGCACTTAAACTACAAAACGTCTCGAGGCGTACGTAATCTAAGTAAGCCGAAAACCCAGAAATCCAAACCAAGAAATGTAGTAGAGTGAAGGAAAAACCAATTTAAATCAATTAGTTTTATTAGCATAAGCCGAATTATGCATTTTTTTTTAAAACATCAAATATTTCTTGAAAATTTCGGCAGAGTCTCCTTCGTAAATACTGGCCTCCAAACGGGATACAACATGAATAGTATACGAAATCAATAAAAGGCATCCCCAAGCAGGAGCTATCTCTTCGTCAATCGACGGTCACAACCACACAAGTAATATAATATACAACGCCAAGGGCGAGTATCAAAACTCAAAAGGAAACTCAAAACCACAAGAAATCCACAGAAATATAACGCGAGACTCTAAGGTCGAAAGAATAACATCACTGGTCTCTATCTCAAAATAAATACATGTTTGGTTGATGGAACTTCTAGATACAACAGAGTAATAATATACAAGGTATATAATGGGGGGTACGATACAAATAAACCCACCTCATAGCAAATCACCCGGAAAAGGAAGTAGTGCCAGCAAAGCCGTAATGAAACCTGTACGGCAAAACCTGCAAGAACTGTGGCACAACGGGGGTGAGTTGCCAACTCGTGAGTAGAAAAATATCTACGAACAAAAATCGCATGAACAACGCAATCCTAGGTCAACGATCATAATATATCCTCAAATATATATAACATGCAGCCTATAACAATGATTATGGTAAATATCTAACCCGAGTGTAATCCCATGCGCCCGTGTCAGTGCCTCAGGTAGCAATGTATCATATGGATGATGTATGAATGCATGAAACAGAATGCATGTATTGAAGAAAACTGCTTTCATAAATCAGTGAGATTTCTGTATTTTAAAAATGAGCTACCATAAATGAAATCAGCATAAAACAGTGCCCAGCATCGACACAAAACAAGTGTCCAAATATATCGATATCTCTGTGTCACAATCTCTGTACCTCAATATCTCAAAATCTCAATGTCTCAATCACAATATCTAGGGCGCCGTCAGTCCAGACCGGCCCCTACCATCCATCTCAAGACCACGACAGTATCCTCCGGATATCCGACGTGTCGGGTAAAATCACCGGTCGGTAGTGCTCCCCTGCCAGGCTCAACGTCAACAACACGACCATCTCGCCCCGGGGTACCGCACCGGGCCCACCATGTACCCGAAACGGTTCCTCCACTCCTCCAGTCGGGTCTCGAAATCCATCAGCAAACTCATGGTGGACGACTCATACATCATGGGAAAAACCGCACTTTTTATTTAAAAAGAGAGAAATCAGTTTATATAAGTTTTGCGATTTCCCCCCCAAATCCAGAAAATCTCATGGAAATCCGAATCCAAATCATCAATAGCATGTAAAACCATGAATATAGGCATAACAATGAATAACAGTATGCATGAAGTGACAAGTAATAACTACAATGTTAAGCTAGCATATAAGGCAGGTACACTAATATCATGTCAAATTACTAACTAACAAGCTAAGTCAAGCAATAATATTTTCTAAGGTGTACGTGACATGGCAATTACCGATGAGGATGTGTGTGAGCCGGCAAGTAAGTGTACATGGTACATACGCATCATCGGTAATGGTGCTGGTGTCCTAACGGTATGATATCAACAATGCAATAAGAAATTATAATATAAGTATGCGATGTGGAGCGAACAGCAATAATGAGTGGGAGCTGAATACTAGACACAACGATAACTAAACTGCATTACCCTAATATAAGTCTTACAATAGTGCCTTTTGAAATAACACGAATCGCGGTGTTTTGAAAATAAGGGCTACGGTGTTTTTAAGAAAAGATACGTTTTTTTGAAATATCCGTAGAATCCCTTGACCTGTCTTTTGAAATACCCACGATCCGTTAGTTTTGAAATAGGTAGGAATCTACCCTAGTCTAACAACTACACTAAACTATATGGCTGAACTAACAAGCTAACTGAAGGTAAGGAAACCGCCTAACATCTGAGTCGATACATATACATACCTGTATATGTATAGTCGGTGATCCCGCCTCAATAATATCATATCCGATACCATATCTATAATCAGACATCCCAAGTCAAGAGTGTGGATCAATCATCAATATATAGCTCGTACGTAAATCCGTCGTACAGCATCCCCAAATCTGGGTATGGGTCAATATCACATTCATCATATTATTCATCTGGTATCCCATTTATCAAGATCATAATCCGGGTACTGATCTATGTCTAGTACAATACTGATACCACCTACGTATGCATGCACGTGTGTGAAACACTACGTCAAAGGACCTGCTACAACGTCATGTCGTATCTCAAATACGAACCCTGCCAAATCACCGATTTCTCGGCCTCAAATCAAATCCCATCGACTCATCTCAATCCCAAGTATCATCCGCAAATCCAGTATGTGAACACCTAGTCCCATACCAAGGTGAACACATAAACACGTATCTCCATATACGCACAGGTAATAACATAAATGTATGCATGTGTGTGTGTGCGTCTGTGGATGTAACAACTACTCTAGGGTTTCGCAACTAACACTAAACTAATCCATGACCATCTAGAATCTACCTTTATCATCAAGTCTCATATCAACATAAAATATATAATCAAAATATATGTGTGTGTACGTATTCGTATACATCACCACGAACTGCGAGGGTGCTATACGCCATCCACCCGACTTCTCCCCGTAGATATAAATCTACTCACCTGGTCCTCGCTCGCCGGTGCCGACGTCGCCACGCGCTTGCTTGTTGTCTTGAAGTCCACATGGGGTACCTACATATCATAACGCACCGTATCGCATTAAAACCAAATTCGAAATCGAAACGGCATACGAAAATCAAATCGGCACGTGTATCACGCATAGGTCAAAACCTATCGCCTACGCTTGCAAGAATAGCCAAACCAACACTCGATGTCGATGTACAAACGTCAAACCATCGAGAAAACCCAAACACACTCATTTGCGCATTCACGAACACTAATTATAATATAAAATAAGTTAAAATTCACAAAAACCCCCAAATACACCTTAAAAGCCATTTTTCCGAAAATCTAGCAAGCAAAAATTTCCCGTTTAGTACAAAACTCGACGTTTAAACAAATGTAGCGGCCATAATACTTATTAAATATCTTAAATAAGTCATAAAAAAAATTCCATAATTTAGTCCCAATAGATTTCATTAACCCCAAAATTCTAGTTTACAATATACCCAATTTTAACAATTTTATAGCAAAATGCACAAACAACAATTTAGGTTGGGTTTCCATGAACTAAAGTGTTAAACTACACTTTATAATGTCAATGAAGTCATGAAAAACCTAATCACATTATTAATCCCAATTATTTAACCAATTTCAAAAACCTAGTCAGCAAATTAGCATAATTAACACAATTTTTAAACTAACCATTAATAACTAGCTACTAATCTTGTTTTAACATGTCATAAGAGCCTAAATATATAACACTACCATACACCAATTTCACAAAACCCTAACTTGCATTCAAATTCTTCTCTTGAATTTTCAAATTAGCACTTAGAACCACAATTAAGCACCGAATTTAGTTAAATTGAAGTGATTAAACATCAAGCAAACATTGGGTTAAGATTATACCTAAAAACCATTTGGAATGAGATCCATACTTGCAAAAAAACTTAGCCTCCAAAATGCTAGCTTTGCCCCAAGATCCATGCTTGAATGTCCGAGGAATAATGGGTAAGAAATGGATTTGGGATTTGTGAGGTTTTGTGTTGATTTGTGAGGCAATTTTGATGAGTTTTTTGGCGAGAAATGTGATGAGAAAAGAGGGGGAGGGCTGCTGTAGTGCAGGAATGGAAGGGTCGGCCACTTATTGGGTGATTGGAGAGAGAGTGAGGTGAGGAAAGTCAAGCCAAGTCAAGAAAGTCCAAGGTCAACACAACACAAACCTCTTTTCTTATACTTTTCTTTATGTTCTCTTTTCTTTTATCCAAAGAATTGGGGGAAAAATTTGGAGAGGGGCTGCTGAAAATGGGGAGGAAAATGGGGGTGTGAGGGTGTGGGTGTGGGTGTGGGGTGATGGAAAATGATAAATACTATACCCCAAACATCCATTAACACTAATTTCACCGAAAAAAAGACTTTTTCTTCGATATTTTCTGAACCGTTTTGGCAAACCATTTCATTTCAAAAACCACATGATAAAATTTTGTTTAATGTTTTATGATGCACAAAATTTGTTTCAACTCATTCCAATTTGTAATTTTCCCTAATTAAATGTATTAGGGACGGTTTAAAATAATATTAAAATAATTAATTTCGGAAAAATTTTCAGAAAATTTGAAATTTCACCAGTGGCTCAATAAACACCAAATACTAGCAATTCCATAGCTAGAATATGTATATTTAATTTTATAATAAAGATATTTGTATTTTGACTTTTTACAGAAAACCTCCATTATTTTACCGATTTTCTGAAATTTCACCGAAACGATTTTCAAAACGTTACAACTAATTACAATATGAAATAAGTTAAAATTCACAAAAACCCCAAACTCACTTTAAAAGCTATTTTTCCGAAAACCTACCAAGCAAGGTTTACCGTTTTTGTGCAAAACTTGATGTTTTAACAATTATAGTGACCAAGATGATAACTTAATATCTTAATTATGCCATAGAAACCTTTACTTAAATTTTAAACCCTCAATTTAATTCAATTTCTAAAACCTAGTTAGCACTTTAGCATAATTATCACAATTTTAAACTAACAAATTAGCAACTAGTGACCAAATTAGATTTTTCATTCAATTACAAGTTAATCAACACATTAAAACCATGAATAATTGATACAAACCATCACTACAATTTTATCTCACAAATACAAATATTTTACAAAAACCTAGTTTGGATAAAAGCTTATTTTGGACATTGTAAATGTTACAATTAGGAATTTTAGCAATTAGATTAGTTTTGCATAGCATTAACTAGTTAAATACACCACACAACTATAATCTCATACCCAAAACCCTAACTAAGTTTTCACAAACCCTAACCTTGAACTTGAACTTGCAATTCAAAACCTAATTTAAACCACTCATTAACTTAATTTGAAGAAATAATCAAACAATTTAACAAAAAGCCAAGATTTATTATACCTCAAGAACCATGGATCAAACATAGAACTTGACCTCCAAATTGAAATCTTTGCACCTGTAGGGTTCCTAGTCACTCTTGTGAAGGTTCATAAGGCATCAAACATGCCCGAATTAAAATTTAGACGTACCGAACAACCCAAAGCCGGGATCTTTGCTAGATTATTAGGGTTTAACATGCAAGTAAACATCTTTACTACTAAGTGTGAGGGATTATAACCTTTGTAGTCTGCTCCTTCGCTTCATAAGCTCCGAGTAGAAGTCCCTTCGCCGCGATCCACGATCTCCCAGACTCAAGAGAGGCTCCACGACTCGAACGATCCATGCTAGCTTGTGGTGTTCCGCTTCTCCGATGATCTACGTCGAAGTTGCTATAACCCAAGCTCTGTCACTCTAATGAGGTGAACACCCTAATCTAATGGGCTAGATTAGATGAGGATGATGGGGTAGTATTTATGCTATATTTTTATATCAATTTCTCACAAGAAATCATCACCAAAGGAAAATCTAGTGAGCTCTTTCAAAAACTCAAGAGAGAAGAAGATGAAGAATAATAAGATCATCCTTTTGTGATGAATAATGAAAAGTATATATGAATTAATAATGTAATCATAGTTTAGTATGACAAGGATAACCCTTGTAGAGAATAAACTGGAGCTAGGGTTTAGTTAGCTTAAAGAATGAGTTATGGATAAATATCAACCATAGTATCTTAACCAAGACAAAAGGAAATCCTTCTAGAATGAGCAAGTAGGAGCTAACCCTAATCAAACCCTAATCTCTTTTTATCATCACTAAACATGTTTCATTATTAATCATATCATGTTACTATAATATATATCACATATATATTATATTTGTAACAAAAGAAAATAATACAATTAATATATATCGCATATATATCAATGTATTATCCGGTGAGAAAATGAAATAATAAAGCGAGCCAATATTAGATAATGTAATACAATATATCATATATATTATTATACATTAAATTATCGAATGAACACTTGATTCGACTATCCGACTATATCGAATATAACTGACTAATATATCATGTACCAATTCATCGAATCAACACTTGATCCGATGATCTATCTAAATATCGCGAGAATACAATACGGTATCTCATATCGCATTATCCTCGATCGTGCGCATATCACATATGCGCCTCTACTCCCTTTTGCCTGAGCCAAGAAACCTCTGTGTAGGACTCTAAGGAATCGTCAATACGCCGGTAGCAGGTGATGATCATATCAAACACCCACAAGCTGCAAGCGGTCATCTAAACGTAACAGCCACCCAGGAATTGAGCGATCAGAAGATCAACAAGCTAGCCTGTACGTTCTCCTGTGAATCCAATCAGTAACACTCCCGTACAGTCCGGTCTGTTCGTCTGATATGTCGCATATCAAGTCTAGGGGTGGTATACGTCAGACCCCAGTAACCGATAAGGCGTGTCGATGTGAGGCTCATAACAGGTCGAGAAACTAATGGTAACACTTACCAGTGAATCTCTATATCAGCCCTGGCCAGGGACTTCCAGTTATAGCCAATCGAACGCAGCACAACATCAACTCCCTATACCGGGAGAGACGAATCCCCTCGTATCGCTCATTGCCTCCATGTGATTCGGACTGTACCCAAAAGCCACCATTTTGCACGCCCTCTTGGACGTGGTAAGGTGGAAATCAAAGCACAGTCGGAATCACACAAGACTCTATGACGATCTCGGGTCTACAGACTACCCTGTACTAGTGTCACCGGAGAACTGCCATCTGACGTGTGGTATATCACCATTTGGGAGTTCTCGGCGAGTCCGTCTAGTGTACCCAGTCTTCACTGAGCACCCGTACACCATCTCTGATGTCAAACACCGATGGATATGGGATCATCCATCACCCATCATATTGGTCAAGATGCGTATACGCTAGTCTACTCTGGTGTATCGATGCCCTGTCTCGATATACCCTCGACTAAGAAAAGTTATAGGATGTACTCATCGACTACCGTGGCCCCACTAGTATGATCTCATCATAGTCCCAGTAGTCGAGTACATATCCTAAGGGCTTTATCAACATGTGAGAGAAAGACAGTAAACCAGTACAAGTCAACATGTTAAAATAAAGTGAAACCAAATAGCATACTATCATGATGAGCAAGAAAGT
Organism: Agapanthus africanus; assembly: GCA_030015575.1. NCBI lineage: Eukaryota > Viridiplantae > Streptophyta > Magnoliopsida > Asparagales > Amaryllidaceae > Agapanthus > Agapanthus africanus. The sequence goes on along the minus strand of CM057337.1, from coordinate 380,023,513 downwards.
CCCCTCTCTCTATATCCAAGCATCCATCATAATATACATCATATGTACAACAATGGCCTCTAGGGCATATACATAACTAACAATTTCCCACTTGCACTAAGGCCAGCTGCTGTAGTATCTCATACGTAGCATCCCGAATAATCTCTCAAACTGTATCTGGGGAATGGCCTTCGTGAGTGGATCCGTAGTGTTGTCCTTCGTATCTACTCTCCTGACCTCGATCTCCCGGCGATCAACTATCTCCCTGATCAGGTGATACCGCCTCAGAATATGTCTGGACTTCTGATGGGACCTGGGTTCCTTGGCCAAAGCCACAGCTCCATTGTTATCACAATACAGAGGTATTGGATGTTCAATGGATGGAACCACACCAAGTTCAGTGATGAACTTCTTTATCCAGACAGCCTCTTTGGCAGCATCGTTGGCAGCGATGTATTCAGCCTCCATCGTCGAGTCTGCAACAGTATCCGGTTTGGAACTCTTCCAACATACTGCCCCTCCATTGAGGTTAAAGACAAATCCCGAGTGCAACTTAGAGTCATCCTTATCACTTTGGAAGCTGGAATCGGTAGAGGACTCTACCCGGAGTTCTCCGTTACCATACACCAAGAACATGTCTCTAGTCCTTCGCAAGTACTTGAGAATGTTCTTCACAGCTGTCCAGTGACTCTCTCCAGGATCTGCTTGATACCGACTCACTACACATAGTGAGTATGCTACATCGGGTCTGGTACATAGCATCACATACATGATAGAGCCTACTGCCGAAGCATAGGGTATCCCTTGCATGCGAGCTCTCTCCAAATCAGTCTTGGGAGACATCTCTTTGGAGAGAGTTAGTCCAGAGATCATGGATTGGTTCCCACGCTTGGAATCTTCCATACTAAACCTCTTTAGTATGGTGTCAATGTACCTGGATTGGGACAATCCCAGTATCCGTTTAGATCTATCTCTATAGATCATGATTCCCAATATGCAGGAGGCATCACCTAGATCTTTCATTGAGAATCTTTATGATAAGAAGAGCATGACTGATTGCAGCATACGAATATCATTTCCTATCAAGAGTATGTCATCCACGTACAATACGAGGAAGACTACCTTACTCTCTGCTACCTTCTTATAGATACAAGGTTCATCTATATTTTTGATGAAGTCAAACTCTTTGACTACAACATCAAAACAGATGTTCCAACTCCACGATGCTTGCTTCAACCCATAAATGGATTTAAGCAGCTTGCACACCTTTCCGTTGCTCCCACTATCTACGAAGCCCTCTGGCTGTGTCATGTACACACACTCTTCCAAATCACCGTTTTGAAAGGCGGTCTTAACATCCATTTGCCAGATTTCGTAGTCATGGTATGCAGCAATGGCAAGTAAGATCCGGATGGACTTAAGCATAGCCACTGGAGAAAAGGTTTCGTCATAATCCATACCTGGTCGTTGACGAAAACCCTTTGCTACAAGTCTAGCTTTGAAAGTCTCAACTTTTCCATCTACACCAAATTTCTTTTTAAAGATCCACTTGCTCCAAATTGGATTTAACCCTTCAGGAGCATTTTCCAAAGTCCATACTTTGTTGGTGTACATGGATTCCATCTCAGATTGCATTGCATCCAGCCACTTCACAGAGTCACCACTCGTGATGGCCTGCTCGAAACTAGTTGGGTCATCATCTTCCATGATGCAATCCTCGCTTCCACCATCAATGAGAAAACCGTAGTATCTCTCAGGTGGATGAGAAACCCTGCTAGATCGGCGGAGAGGCTGGGGTTCGTCGGGTACTACTGAATCCTCTGGTTCCACAAAATCATCTGTCATAGTTTGTGTTGCTGGAACTTCTTCCAGTTCTACCTCAGAGCCACTAATCTCTTTTGCAAGAAATTCCTTTTCTAAAAAGGTGGCATGCCGAGAAACAAACACCTTTTGTTCTTCGGTGTGGCAGAAGATATACCCGCGCGGATGTTTGGGATATCCAATAAACTTGCACAGAATTGACCTTGCGCTGAGCTTGTCCGGATTTTGTGTTCTCACATATGCCGGACAACCCCATATCCTAACATAATTAAGATATGGTCTCTTTCCTTTGCATATCTCATATGGAGTGGTTGGCACAGATTTGGTGGGAACCATATTCAATAGGTCTGCAGCAGTTTCCAGTGCATATCCCCAGAAGGAAATAGGAAACTCAGCCTCGCTCATCATAGAGCGCCATATCTAATAGGGTGTGATTCCTCCGTTCCGATACACCGTTATGCTGTGGTGTATAAGGAGGAGTAAGCTGAGAGAGAATCACATTCTCGTTTAGATAATCTAGGAACTCATTGCTTAAGTATTCACCTCCTCGATCAGATCGAAGATTCTTAATACTTTTGCCCGTTTGATTCTCTACTTCGTGCTTATATTCTCTGAATTTCTCAAAAGCTTCAGACTTGTGTTTCATCAGGAACACATGTCCGAATCAAGAGAGATCGTCGGTGAATGTAATGAAGTAGGAAGAACCGTTCTAGGCATGCGTAGACATGGGACCGCATACATCACTATCTACTAGTCCTAAGAGTTCCGTAACTCTTTCTCCGTGTCCACTAAACGGAGCTTTGGTCATTTTTCCTTTGAGTCATCAATGGCAAGTATCATAAGATGATAATTCGAACGGATTCAAATATCCATCCTTATGTAACTTAGCTAGTCGTGTCGCTTTGATATGACCAAGTCTACAATGCCACAAGAAGGATTCGTTCATTTCTGAACTCTTCGTCTTGTGTGTGTTTTGTATATTGAGGACTGTATTTTGATTTAGAATGAATATGCCATTATGTAACGAGCCTGATGCAATCAACTTTTTATCTAGGAATATGTTCATAACATTATCCTTTACTACAAAATTATATCCTTCTTTACTTAATAAAGAAACTGATATAATGTTGCACATCATGTTTGGTATATAATAGCACTCATTCAGAATCAGTGTATTACGACTTGGTAATACTAGGTGATATTCGCCAACTGCTTTGGCTGCAATACTTGCACCGTTTCCTACTTGAACGGAATGATCACCTTTCCCCAGTTCTCTACCTTTCCGTAGCCCATGTAACAATTTACATATGTGGGATACTGATCCGGTATCTAATACCCAGGACGTAGGGTGAACTGAGAAACAGTTCTCAATAACTAATACACCTGAAGAAGATGCATCAACATGCATGTTCTTTTGGGCGGCTAGAGAATCCAGATATTCTCCTATTCCCTGTTCAGTCTTATAACTTTTATAAGAAAAAATGGGTCCAACGTTCCCCTGCTCAGTATAATAAGCGGGTTCAGTCAATACATCCATATTATTATCTTGATTATGGCCTGACATGGTCGCTACCTGGAGAGGGAGAGAAGAAAACACTTTAGCGTATGCTTTTGCAAGATTAGATTGGTTATTATCTTATCTAATCAGGATGTTGTAAGTCCATGCTACCTCTCCCGGTACTTACGGGCTTGCGGAATTTGGTGAAAAACGATTTTTCAAGAGGCGGTAACATGGACTCGTAGACCCGGATCTTTGTTAAACATCTAAACAACAACCTAACAAGAGTTTACTTACTCGGTTAGGGGGCTATACCTTTCTTGAACTCCTTCGTCTTCAACTCCTCCCGGGGTTCGGATCGGCCTCACCTCGTCGTCTCCTTGCGTCGAAGATGGATCCACCTGAAAGCTTCTACCTTTGGCTTGTTCTTCGGACTTTGAAGAAAACTAGATCACTTGGCTTGCTAGGCCTTGTGAACTAGAATGAGTAGAGAAGAGTATGTTGGGATTTTACTCTATGGTTCTAGCTTCTCAACACATGAGACAAGTGAACCATAGACCAAAAGAGAGAGAGCAAGAGGAAGAGGGTGAGAGCAAGAGCATGAGAGCTCAAAACCAAGAGAGAGAAAGGTCAAGCAAGAATGAGCCACTCTTTTGTCTTTCACCCTCTCATAATCCATAAGCATCATTAGCCATAATGTCAATCAAGTATTATGTGATGATTCATATCATGACAAAGGCAATATCATTTCCATGCACTCATTTTGCAAACTACAACAAGCAAGCAAAAGTCTTTGCATGAAAATGACAACCATTGTGATGATGATGGTCAACTAGTCCAACCTAGTCAACCGGTTAACAAAGTCAACAAGTCAACAAAGTCAACCCTCCAACAACCATGTCACTATAATAATTAATTAATATTATTGCTAAATATATGTATATATATATCATATTCTCATTAGGGTTGAGCAAAAAGTCAATAGTCAACAGTCAACCAGTCAACAACCCTAATGAGAATCCACTGCCTCTGTCTCTCCGTCAACTGTGCATACACACCCGCATCCGCGTTCCGAGGAACACGAATACATACTGGATAAAACCAATCCCAAAAGGTACACTAGGATCTGGCTTAAACCAAAGCCCGCTAGTGAGAACTGTCCGGACACTGTACGTGCACAAGTGCACGGATGTGACTGAACCCTGTCGCAAAACCATGCGACCTGTCGCAAAACCATGCGACCTCTACTCTTTTGCCTAAAGGCGAATAGCTTTCTGTGTGGGACTCTAAAGACTCGACACTACACTGGCAGTGGGTTTAACCACAGACCGCAAGCGGCACTAGCTGTGCGTAACGGTCCCCAGGTAGATGCCGACAAGAAAACTGACGAGGCGAAACCCATCTGAACTCCTACTGATCCTGAATGTGACATTCTCCGTACAGTCCGGTCTGTTCTTCTGATACATCGCATGGTGGGCCTAGGGGGCGGTAAACGTCAGTCCTCTAATAGCGGTACAAGTCGTGTCGGAGTGAAGCCCAAAACACCGTGAGATAACACTGGAAGCCTACCAGTATATCTCGTTTGCCCTGACCAGGGACTACTCGTGTAATGGATCTCCTAGACACAGCGCGATGTCAACCCCCAATACCAGGAGAGACGAATCCTGTCTAACCGTCACTGCCTCCAAGTGCTTCGGGACTGCACCCAACTACTACCTGTTTGCATGACTCCTTTGAGCCGTGGTAGGGTAGTAATCAAAGTGCAGTGGGAAGACACTCGAGGCGAAGTGACAGTGTCAAGTCAGCGGACTAAGCTGTACTCATGTTACCTGGGAACTGATAACTGACGATAGGCATTATACCAACTAGTCAGTTCCCGACGAGTCCTGTCCAGTGTACTCATAACCTAACGAGCACCCGCATACTATCTCAAGTACGACGTACCGACGGCTGTGGGACAGACCGTCTCCCATACTGGGATGAGAAGCGCATGCGCTAGTCTACTCCGGAGTATCGATGCCTTGTCTCGATAGTCCTGCAACTAGGGACCTGCATAAGGATGTGCTTATAGATTACCCAGTCCCCACTAGTGTGACTGCCATCACAACGCTGGTAATCAAGCAAAGATCCTAAGGGCTCCACTAATGTGCATAGGTGATATACTAAAATAAACACATGTACACATTGAAGTAGAAACAAACCAAGTAGCATACTACTATTTTGTGCAAGATTGTATATACAAGGTGAATATCCCAAGCTTCCATTAAGTAATATACATACTAGTATGATACAGTAATGGCCTCTAGGGCATATACACTAACAATCTCCCACTTGCACTAAGGCCATGTACTGGCGTATCGAAGACCTATCATCTCGATCAGCCGCTCAAACTGAGTCTGGGGCAAGGCCTTGGTGAATGGATCTGCAGTGTTATCTTCCGTATTTACTCTCTTCACCTCGATCTCCCGGCGATCAACGATCTCCCTGATCAGGTGGTAGCGCCTCAAAATATGCCTGGACTTCTGATGGGACCTGGGTTCCTTCGCTAAAGCTATAGCGCCGTTGTTGTCACAATACAGCGGTATTGGATCAACACTGGTAGGAACCACCTGAAGTTCCGTGAGGAACTTCTTCATCCAGACAGCTTCCTTTGCGGCATCGCAGGCAGCTATGTACTCCGCTTCCATAGTTGAGTCAGCAACGGTCTCCTGCTTGGAACTCTTCCAGCAAACCGCCCCTCCATTGAGGGTAAAGACATAACCCGACATGGACTTGGAGTCATCCTTATCACTCTGGAAGCTGGAGTCAGCAAAGGCCTCAATCTGGAGGTCTTTTCCGCCATACACCAAGAACATCTCTTTAGTCCTTCTCAGGTACTTGAGAATGTTCTTTACTTCTATCCAGTGTTTCTCCCCTGGGTCCGACTGATACCGGCTTACAACGCTCAATGCGTATGCTACATCTGGTCTGGTACACAACATCGCATACATAATAGAGTCTACCGCAGATGCGTAGGGTATTGATGACATGCGAGTCCTTTCCAAATCAGTCTTGGGAGACATCTCTTTGGAGAGGGTGATTCCGTGACAAGCCGGTAGATTACCGCGCTTGGAATCTTCCATACTGAACCGTTTCAGTATGGTGTCGATGTACCTTGACTGTGAAAGTCCCAACATCCTCTTAGATCTATCACGATAGATCTGGATCCCCAGAATGTAGTTGGCATCTCCCAGGTCCTTCGTGGAGAACCTCTGTGACAAGAATCCTTTGACTGACTGTAGCATAGGAATATCATTTCCTATTAGGAGAATATCATCGACGTACAAGACGAGGAATACCACATTTCTCCCTACAATCCTACTGTAAATGCATGGTTCATCTGGGTTTTTGACAAAGTTGAATTCTTTGACAGTATCATCAAAGCAGATGTTCCAACTCCGCGATGCCTGCTTGAGTCCATAGATGGACTTGAGCAACTTGCACACTTTACCGTTGCTCCCACTCTGAATGAATCCCTCTGGCTGATCCATATAGACGCACTCTTCCAAATTTCCATTTAGAAAAGCCGTCTTTACGTCCATCTGCCAGATCTCATAATCGTGGAAGGCAGCAATGGCAAGAAGGATCCGAATGGATTTAAGCATGGCTACCGGAGAAAAGGTCTCGTCATAGTCCAAACCAGGTTTTTGACGAAAACCCTTTGCAACGAGCCTAGCTTTATAGGTTTCAACCTGCCCATCTACACCAATCTTCTTTCTGAAGATCCATTTGCAGCCTACGGGTTTTACCCCTTCTGGAGCAAAGTCCAAAGTCCAAACTTTGTTGGTGTACATGGACTCCATATCGGTCCGCATTGCATCCAGCCATTTTACCGAGTCACCGCTCTGAATGGCATGCTGGAAGCTAATAGGCTCACCATAATCCATGGTGCAATCCTCTCTATCCCCGTCTATAAGAAAACCGTACTATCTCTCGGGCGGATGAGACTGCCTACTACTTCTGCGGAGTGGCGCAGGAATGTCCGGTTCCCCTGAAACTTCTGGTTCTTCCAAGCTTTCAGTAATAGCTTGTGGTTCTGGAATTTCTTCCAGTTCTATTGCGCTCCCACTTATTCCTTTTTCTAAAAACTGATGTTCCAGAAAGTGGGCATGACGAGAAACAAAAACCTTTTGTTCCTCTGCGTAATAGAAAAAATACCCCCTGGAGTTCTTTGGGTATCCCACAAACTTACACAGTACTGAGCGTGCCTCGAGTTTGTCCGCATGCTGCTTTTTAACAAAAGCTGGACTTCCCCATGTCTTTAAGTACTTAAGACAGGGTTTCTGCCCACTCCACATCTGATATGGGGTGGTAGGCACAGTCTTGGTTGGAGCCTTGTTCAAGAGATATGCAGCAGTTTCTAGTGCAAAACCCCAGAAAGATCGCGGTAACTCAGCCTTACTCATCATGGAACGAACCATATCCAATAGGGTTCGATTCCTTATTTCCGATACACCGTTGTGTTGTGGTGTGTATGGAGGAGTACGCTGAGAGAGAATTCCATTCTCTTTTAAGTAGTCCAGAAACTCGGCACTCAAGTATTCTCCACCTCGATCAGATCTTAGTGTCTTAATACTTTTTCCTGTTTGTTTTTCAACTTCATTCTTGTATTCCCGAAATTTCTCAAAGGCCTCGGATTTGTGCTTCATTAAGAAGACATGTCCATACCTAGAGAAATCATCTGTGAAAGTAATGAAGTATGAAAAACCGCTTCGCGCATGTGTAGACATTCGACCACACACGTCACTGTGTATGAGTCCCAAGAGCTCGCTCGCTCTTACTTCGTGTCCAGTGAACGGAGTCTTTGTCATCTTTCCCATGAGACAAGATTCACAAGTGGCATAAGACTGGTACTCGAACGGGTCCAAGTATCCTTCTTTATGTAACTTTGTCAACCGTGTCTCATTGATGTGACCCAGTCTACAATGCCATAAGAAAGCCTGATTTAATTCTGGAGACTTTCTTTTAAGTGTGTTCTGGACACTGAATATCTGAGCTTGATTCAATACGTATATACCATTATTTAATGTACCTGACCCAATCAGTACTTGATTTAGGTGGATGTTTACTACATCGCTTACAAAAGCAAAATCATATCCTTCCTTAGAAAGTAAGGATACAGATATGATATTAGAAGACGCACCTGGTACATACAAACAGTCACGCAGAATCAATATCTGCCCAGTTGTCAGTCCTAGGTGATATTCCCCTACGGATACAGCATCCATGCTCATTCCGTTAGCAACCCTGAGAGTCACATCACCTTTCCTGATAACCCTACGGTTTCTCAGAGCCTGTAATGAATTACAGATATGAGATCCTGATCCGGTATCCAATACCCAGGAAGTAGGGTTAACTGACAAACAGTTCTCTATTACGAACACACTCGAAGCCGAAGCCACAATATGCTTCGAATTCTGGCTACTGGCTTTGCAAGCCCTGCAATCTTTCCGCCATTGTTCATTCCCGTTACAATAGGAACATTCCTCTTTTACTATATCCAGTCCTGAAACTTTTGCCCTTGCTGTTCCTTTTTCTTCCCTGGTTTCTTTCAGGGTATAAGCAGAGGGCAGGGACTGTAGAATTAAGTCAGTACTTGACCTATTCTTCAACGTGGTCTCCAGGTCCGTGAGCTTAAAATAGCTGGTTTCTGTAAGGACGTTGTCCCTTACAGATGACCCGACAGCCAACCTCGCTTGAAGCAATTCGTTCGAGGTCTCATATCTTGCGATACGAGATTGCTCTCCATATAAATCTTTGTTAAGGAGGAAGATAGAAACTGAGTCCATCTTCTCGTGCTGCCCCTGGTTTGCACCATCAACTGAGGCTAACACGAGGCACTTGGCTTTCGCACAATCCTTTTCCGATGTCCTGTGGATGTAAACATCCGTGACAGGGGAAACTGGACCTGAGACGGCAGGGGTTTGATTAGTTAAGAGGTGTCCCAGCTTGTCATGGGTAATGGACATCTGGACAGACCTTTGCCAGTCACAACAGTCAGATTCAGTCATATTTTTATCTAGATGTAACCTAGGTGCGGTCACTGGGTCGCTGCAATTAAGAGAGAGAGAAGAAAACACTCAGCATGATGCTCTTGCAAGTTTAGAGTGGTTTTTAATTTGTCTAAACAGGATGGCTCCCACTGTCTCTCGAATCCCTCCTCGAACCATAAAGGAAGAATTAGTCAGGATCAATCTCACCGTATAATTCTTGCTTAACCGTTCAGCCAGGCTAGTGTCGGTACTTCGAGGGAGGTTTTCCAACGCTTTCGCGAAGTTCCTTAATTAAATAACCTCTTTTCCCTGTGGGCGTAGCCCCGCTAACACCTTTCTAGACACCTACTTGGTTTATAGCATTGATCGTTAAGTGAGAAATTTCCCGAGGAGTAGCATATACTCACAGTAGGATCGGGATCCAAATATCATCGTGTGACGAAACTGAAGGAATCCTACCAGAATCATCACACTCCAAATGGTATGCAACACTAGCAAGTTTCAGTTCTTTTGAAACTCCCGATGTGGATTTTTGCCCCATGCTCTTATGACCTTAACGAAGGCCAAAATATCATAAGTCACATGTCAAGTTCTACCCGTCATTATCCAGGTTAATTTGAACCCACCCGTACATACCCTTGACGAAGGCCAAAATGGTAGTACGACTGTCCCAAACCAACGCATCTATCTATGCTACAGATAAACATTCAGCAGCTACCAATCACTATGCCTTGGCGAAGGTCAAAATACATAGCTTGAATACTACTGAATATTTAACTGAAACGACGGAGGGCTACGAATGGTTTTGGCGAAACCGTGAACGTAGTGAACTTGATATAATCGATAGAACCATGATAGCTTTTAAAAGGAGTGGCTCAAACTCCGCATTTAAAAGTTGGTTTTGAAAAGAACCGAGTGGTTTTTCGAAAGTGTTCCAACTACTTATACTTGGTTCATTTTCTTGCATTAGCTCTTTTAATGCGTGATATTCTTGCATTAGTTCTTTTAATGCGTCCCATCATTTAATCCTACCATTGTAGAAAACAACCAAAATATGACGTACGCTTATGCCATTCGCATTCGCCACGGGGCCCCGTCATTACCCGTTAGGTTACTTAACTAACGACAGAGCGGGGGCTGGGCTACCGCGGCTGTAAAACAAAAGCAACGCCTAAATAATATCATATATAGATATACTGCAATGATAGCCATTTCAGATCACAGATGAACACATTGGATATACTAGGAACCCGCAATTCGTACGAGCCTGTAACGAAAAGCAGATTACACGGTCGCGGTGAATAGCCAAAACCCCACCCAAGAGCCCTACGGGTGCGGCAAATTACCCGCCAAGTACCCGAAGCGAAGCAACCTCCCTCAACTCCGTGAGTAGGCCACTCGGCACTTCGGCATACCCGGTAGTTTGTGCACCCCCTCCTTGGGTCTATCCTAGGAGCAAAAACTGTAAAAAGAAATTATACAATGACGGCTACAACCCCGACCCGGTTGTGCGGCCATACAAATAATTATTACATCAATTTACAAATTTACATGATTTGGAAGAAAAGAAAACTCTCGTCTCACAACCCCCGGCTATTCACCCGCGACAATCTAATGAATTCATATACACATTCCAATAACATTACAGATCACAGATTTGTATAACCCCCACTAACCGACATATAGCGATTAGCAGACGTTCAATACAAATATCACATTACAGAAAAAACCCGTCAGCTAAAGTCTTTTAGAAGTTCGATCAAAAATACGGATTTTCAGGACCAAAAAAAAAAAAAAATTTCGTTCTGGAAAATCTGGGCAGAAAATATATATTCCAAAAATCCCAAAATACCCCTATAAGCAAACTGCAAAGAAGAAACCCCATGACCGAGTCAACTCGGCCGCGGTTCCGCGGCGCTTTGATCGAGTTAGGGGGTCAAATTTTTGCAGTTTCTTCAGAAAACCCTTAATCGATTTTTTGTGTATCTCAAAAAAATTTTCCAGCACTTTTAAAATCGACAGAAAGTTTAAAAACCGGGGTTCTTTTTGCGACTTTTTCTTTGATCGATCTTCTAGCTACTTTGCTAACATGTTAGATAGAGTTTAACTAGGCTCTGATACCACTGTAAGTCCATGCTACCTCTCCCGGTACTTACGGGCTTGCGGAATTTGGTGAAAAACGAATTTTCAAGAGGCGGTAACATGGACTCATAGACCCGGATCTTTGTTAAACATCTAAATAACAACCTAACAAGAGTTTACCTACTCGGTTAGGGGGCTATACCTTTCTTGAACTCCTTCGTCTTCAACTCCTCCCGGGGTTCGGATCGGCCTCACCTCGTCGTCTCCTTGCGTCGAAGATGGATCTACCTGAAAGCTTCTACCTTTGGCGTGTTCTTCTGACTTTGAAGAAAACTAGATCACTTGGCTTGCTAGGCCTTGTGAACTAGAATGAGTAGAGAAGAGTATGTTGGGATTTTACTCTATGGTTCTAGCTTCTCAACACATGAGACAAGTGAACCATAGACCAAAAGAGAGAGAGCAAGAGGAAGAGGGTGAGAGCAAGAGCATGAGAGCTCAAAACCAAGAGAGAGAAAGGTCAAGCAAGAATGAGCCTCTCTTTTGTCTTTCACCCTCTCATAATCCATAAGCATCATTAGCCATAATGTCAATCAAGTATTATGTGATGGTTCATATCATGACAAAGGCAATATCATTTCCATGCACTCATTTTGCAAACTACAACAAGCAAGCAAAAGTCTTTGCATGAAAATGACAACCATTGTGATGATGATGGTCAACTAATCCAACCTAGTCGACCGGTCAACAAAGTCAACAAGTCAACAAAGTCAACCCTCCAACAACCATGTCACTATAATACTTAATTAATATTATTGCTAAATATATGTATGTATATATCATATTCTCATTAGGGTTGAGCAAAAAGTCAATAGTCAACAGTCAACTAGTCAACAACCCTAATGAGAATCCACTGCCTCTGTCTCTCCGTCAACTGTGCATACACACCCGCATCCGCGTTCCGAGGAACACGAATACATACTGGATAAAACCAATCCCAAAAGGTACACTAGGATCTGGCTTAAACCAAAGCCCGCTAGTGAGAACTTTCCGGACACTGTACGTGCACAAGTGCACGGATGTGACCGAACCCTGTCGCAAAACCATGCGACCTGTCGCAAAACCATGCGACCTGTCGCAAAACCATGCGACCTCTACTCTTTTGCCTAAAGGCGAATAGTTTTCTGTGTGGGACTCTAAAGACTCGACACTACGCTGGCAGTGGGTTTAACCACAGACCGCAAGCGGCACTAGCTGTGCGTAACGGTCCCCAGGTAGATGCCGACAAGAAGACTGACGAGGCGAAACCCATCTGAACTCCTACTGAGCCTGAATGTGACATTCTCCATACAGTCCGGTCTGTTCATCTGATACATCGCATGGCGGGCCTAGGGGCGGTAAACGTCAGTCCCCTAATAGCGGTACAAGTCGTGTCGGAGTGAAGCCTAAAACACCCTGAGATAACACTGGAAGCCTACCAGTATATCTCGTTTGCCCTGGCCAGGGACTACTCGTGTAATGGCTCTCCTAGACACAGCGCGATGTCAACCCCCAATACCGGGAGAGACGAATCCTGTCTAACCGTCACTGCCTCCAAGTGCTTCGGGACTGCACCCAACTAGTACCTGTTTGCACGACTCCTTTGAGCCGTGGTAGGGTAGTAATCAAAGTGCAGTGGGAAGACACTCGAGGTGAAGTGACAGTGTCAAGTCAGCGGACTAAGCTGTACTCATGTCACCTGGGAACTGATAACTGAAGATAGGCATTATTCCAACTAGTCAGTTCCCGACGAGTCATGTCCAGTGTACTCGTAACCTAACGAGCACCCGCATACTATCTCAAGTACGACGTACCGACCGCTGTGGGACAGACCGTCTCCCACACTGGGATGAGAAGCGCATGCGCTAGTCGACTCCGGAGTATCGATGCCCTGTCTCGATAGTCCTGCCACTAGGGACCTGCATAAGGAAGTGCTTATAGATTACCCAGCCCCCACTAGTGTGACTGCCATCACAACGCTGGTAATCAAGCAAAGATCCTAAGGGCTCCACTAATGTGCATAGGTGATATACTAAAATAAACATATGCACACATTGAAGTAGAAACAAACCAAGTAGCATACTACTATTTTGAGAAAGATTGTATATACAAGGTGAATATCCCAAGCTTCCATTAAGTAATATACATACTAGTATGATACAGTAATGGCCTCTAGGGCATATACACTAACAGATGTCTCACACTGTTTTTATCAAATCTTCTCTCAAACCATAAAAGGTAAGATTAGCCGGGATTAATTACACCCTACAATTTCGTCAATCTTTCAGCCAGATCAGTGTCGGTACTTAAGGGAGGTTCCCCGTGCTTTCGCACGGGCCTAATTAAAGTAAACCTCGTTTTTCCAGAGGCGTAACCCCGTTAACACTTTTCTAGACACTTACTTGATCGGCTAATTGTCCTGTGTAAAACTCTCCCAGGAGTAACTCTTACTCGCAGTGAGTATCGGGATCCAACTATCTCATAGGAGGTATGCAATCTCATTGCAAATTTCAACACTTGAAATTCCCAATAACATTTTGCCCCTAGCGTCCCATGACCTTGACGCAGGCCAACAAACCATAGTGCGCTAGTCAAGTTCAACCCGTTATTTCTTGATTGAATTAATCCCACCCGTACGACCCTTGACGCAGGCCAACAAAGTCGCACGAATACCTTAATCCAATCTGCATCATATGCATAAACAGATAAATAATAGTTAGCTACCGCACACTACGCCTTGACGCAGGCCAACAAACGTAGCACGATTACTAAGTAGGACTTATCTGAAATGACGGAGGGCTACGACAGGTTTTTCAGAAAACCTATCGCGTAATGAACTTGATATCGTCGTAGAATCGAGTGTTTTTGAAAAGGAGTGTTTATGAGGCTTTTCTAGTTTAGCTAAAGAGGTCACTCCCGGTGAAGGAATCTCGGCTCTTTCCCCATCGAATAAGGTGCAGGGTATATCATATATGTAAGTCCATGCTACCTCTCCCGGTACTTTCGGGCATGCGGAATTTGACTAAAAACGATTTTCTTAGAGGTGGTAACATGGACTCAAAACCCGGATCTTTGTTAAACATCTAACTAACAACCTAACTACGAGTTGCTAACTACTCGGTTAGGGGGTTATGCCTTTCTTTTTCTCGAACTCCTTCGTCTTCAAGCTTCGATGGTCGTCCGAATCGGCTTCTCCCCGTCGTCTCCTTACGCCGAAGATTGATTCACCTGAAAGCTTCAACCTTTGGCTCCTTCTTCGAACTTTGAAGAAACTAGTTCACTCGGTTTGCTAAACCTTGTGAACTAGAGTGAGTAGAGAAGAGTTTGTATGGGATTTTATCTATGGTTCTTGGTTCTCAACTCATGAGACAAGTGAACCATAGAGTCAAGAGAGGGAGAGCAAGAGGAGGAGATGAGAGCTCAAGAACAAGAGAGAGAATGAGCATGAAAGAATGAGAGAAGACTTTTCTCATTTGGCTCTCTGTCACGATACGAAAAAACGGAACAAGACCGGCACTTAAACTACGAAACGTCTCGAGGCGTACGTAATCTAAGTAAGCCGAAAACCCAGAAATCCAAACCAAGAAAAATAGTAGAGTGAAGGAAAACCAATTTAAAACAAGTAGTTTTAATAGCATAAGCCGAATTATGCGTTTTTAAAACATCAAGTATTTTCTGAAAATTTCGGCAGAGTCTCCTTTGTAAATACTGGCCCCCAAACGGGATACAACATGAATAGTATACGAAATCAATAAAAATGCATCCCCAAGCGGGAGCTAGCTCTTCGTCAATCGACGGTCACAACCACACAAGCAATATAATATACAACGCCAACGGCGAGGTTCAAAATTCAAAAGGAAACTCAAAACCATAAGAAAACCACAGAAATACAACGCGCGACTCTAAGGTCGAAAGAATAAACATCACTGGTCTCTATCTGAGATAAATACAAGTTTGGTTGATGGAACTTCTAGATACAACTGAATAATAATATACAAGTTATATAATGAGGGGTACGATACAAGTAAACCCACCTACTAGCAAATCACCCGAAGGAAACTATGCCCGCAAGCCGTAATGAAACCTGTACGGCAAACCTGCAAGAAACTGGGGCACAACGGGGGTGAGTTGCCAACTCGTGAATAGAAAAACATCTACGCACAGAAATCGCATAAATAGCGCAATCCTAGGTCAATGATCATAATATATCCTCCATTATATATAACATGCAGCCTATAACAAGGCTGGGGTAAATATCTAACCCGAGTGTAATCTCATGTACCCGTGTCAGTGCCTCCGGTAGCAATATATCATATGAATGAGGTATGAATGCATGAAAATAGAATACATGTAAATGAAGAACTGTTTTCATAGTTTAGTGAGATTTCCTTATTTTTAAATAGGAGGTACCATAAATGAAATCAGCATAAAACAGTGCCCAGCATCGACAGAAAACAAGTATCCAAATATCTCGATATCTCTGTGTCATAATCTGTGTACCTCAAAATCTCAAAAATCTCAATGTCTTAATCACAATATCTAGGGCGCCGTCAGTCCAGACCGGCCCCTACCATCTATCTCAAGACCACGACGGTATCCTCCGGATATCCGACGCGTCAGGTAAAATCACCGGTCGGTAGTGCTCCCCTGCCAGGCTCAACGTCATCACCACATTCATCTTGCCCCGGGGTACAGCACCGGGCCCACCATGTACCCGAAACGGTTCATCCAACTCCTCGAATCGGGTCTCGAAATCCATCAGCAAACTCATGGTGGACGACTCATACATCATAGGAAACCCGCATTTTTTTTTATTTAAAAAGAGGGAAAGCAGTTTATATATGTTTTTGCGGTTTTCCTCCAAATCCAGAAAATATCATGGGAATCCGAATCATCAATAGCATGTAAAACCATGAATATAAATATGAGAATCCATGAATACGGCATAACAATGAATAACAGTTTGCATGAAGTGACAAGTAATAACTATAATATCTAAGCTGGCATATAAGGTAAGTACACTAATATTATGTCAAACTACGAGTTATCAAGCTAAGTTAAGCAACAATATTTCTAAGGTGTACGTGACATGGCAATTACCGATGAAGATGTGTGTGAGCCGGCAAGTAAGTGTATGTGGTACATACGCATCCTCGGTAATGGTGCTGGTGTCCTAACAGCATGATATCAACATTTCAATAAGAAATTATAACATAAGTATGCGATGCGAAGCGAACCACAATAATAAGTGGTAGCTGAAAACTAGACGCAACTATAACTAATCTGCATTAATCTAATAAAAGTTCTACAAATGGTGCCTTTTGAAATAACACGAATCATGGGGTTTTGAAAATAGGGGCTACGGTGTTTTTATGAAAAGATACGTCTTTTGAAATATCCGTAGGATCCCTTGGGCTGTCTTTTAAAATACCCACGATTCGTTAGTTTTTGAAATAGGTAAGAATCGAATCTAATCTAACAACTAAACTAAACTAAAGGGCTAAGCTAACCAGCTGGACTACAGGTAAGGAAACCGCCTAACATCTGAGTCGATATATATACATACCTGTATATATATTAGTCGGTGATCCCGCCTCTATAATATCATATCCGATACCATATCTATAATTAGACATTCCAAGTCAAGAGTGCGGATCAATCATCAATAAATAGCTCGTACGTAAATCCGTCGTACGGCATCCCAAATCTGGGTACGGGTCAAAATCACATTCATCGTACTATTCATCTGGTATCCTCTTTATCAAATATCATGATCGGGGTACTGATCTATGTCTAGTACAATACTGATACCGCCTAAGTATGCATGCAGGTATAAGAATCACTACGGCAAAAGACCCGCTAAAACATCATGTCATATATCAATACAAACCAAATCACATCACCGATCTCTTGGCCTCAAGCCCAATCTCATCGACTCATCTCAAATTCCAAATACTATTCTCAAATCCAGTATATGAACACATAGTCCCATACCTATGTGAACACATAAACTATAGAGAATCCCATGAGCACATATAAATAGGAATGTATGCAAGTATGTATGTGTGTATGTGTAGTGCAACACTACCCTAGGGTTCGCAACACTAAAATAATCCAACACACCAATATCCATCCTAAACATCGTTATTAATCCTAAGTAACATATAACAATTGTTGGTGTGTATACGCATCCGTATACACCACCACGGACTGCGGGGGTGCTATACGCCATCCACCCGACTTCTCCCCGTAGATATAAATCTACTCACCTGGTCCTCGTTCGTCGGTGCCGATATCGCCATGCGCTTGCTTGTCGTCTCGAAGTCCATATGGGGTACCTACATAGCATAACGCACCGTATCGTATTAAAATCCGACTCATGACCAAAACGACGCACGAATCCCTCATAGGTCAAAACCTATGGTTGCTTTCACAAATCAACCCAAAAACCCTCGACGTCGGCGTACAAACGCCAAACCATCGAGAAAAACCCAAATACACTCATTTGCACATTCACGAACACTAATTTTAATATAAAATAGGTTAAAATTCACAAAAACCCCAATTTCACTTAAAAAGTCATTTTTCCGAAAATCTAGCAAGCACAATTCGCCATTTTTGTACAAAACATGATGTTCAAACAATTCTAGCGGCCATAATACTTATTAAATAACTTAAATAAGTCATAAAAACAATTCTCATAATTTAATCTCATTAAATTCCAAAAACCCTAAAATTCGAGTTTACAAAATACCTAAATTTTAACAATTTTATAGCAAAATGCACAAACCACAATTTAGGTTGGATTTCCATGAACTAAAGTGTTAAACTACACTTAATAATGTTAATGAAGTCATGAAAAACCTAATTAGATTTTTCTTCTAACATTTGCAATAAATTTTAAAAACCTAGTTTACAAATTAGCGTAATTAACACAATTTAAATTAACAAAAATGCAACTAACAACTAGATTTGCTTTAGCATAACATTAACATGTCAAAAATATCACACAACCATAATCTCACATCATAAAACCCTAAGTTGCATTCAAAACCCTTTCTTGAAAGTTAAATATTTAATATCAAAACCACAATTAACTCCTAATTAAACACATAATAGCTAGATTGAAGTAATCAAACAATAACTTATGCAAAATGCTAAGATTATACCTCACAAAATTAGAGACCTAGCACCAAAATCTTGGCCTCCAATTTGCTCTCTTGATCCATGATCCACACTAGAATAGGTCAAGAAGAAATGGGTAGGGATTAGAATTTGATTTTGTGGGATTTTTTTGAAGCATTTTGGATGGAGTTTTGAAGAGAAAAGAGGAGAAGAAATGGGGGCTGTTGTGGTGCAGATTTTCGGCTGAGGAGGGAGTGGGTAGAGGTGTGCGGGATTTGTGGAAAAGAATCCAAGTCAAAGCCCCTCCCAAATTACCATAATACCCCCACCTACTTTACTATATAAAAACCTTATTTTAACCCATTTCTCACATGATTTAAGGTCAAAAAGAGAGAAATAAAATTCTTGGGCTGATACAATAGTGTGGGGCCGGCCAAGGGGAGTGAGGGTGAGTGTGAGAGACTTTACAAAAAAATTCTATGCAAAAAGACCCCCCACAATACCATATTTGCAAGTTTTAGTTCAAAATAACTATATTTTTGTTTTCCATAAAATAAATCAATTAAAACTTGAAATAAAATACTAAAAATTTATATTACAACTAGATTTTAATTAACATGATTTTAAAGATTAAAATTAGCCCATTTAGATTTGTATTTATCGCTAATTTAATGTATTTTCTTACCGGCTTAAAATAATATTAAAATAATATTTTTTTCAGAAAATTTAAAATTTCACCAGTGGCTCAATAAACACCAAATACTAGTAATTACATAGCTAGAATATGTATATTTAATTTTATAATAAAGATATTTGCATTTTGACTTTTTACAGAAAACCCCCTTATTTTACCGTTTTTTGGAAATTTCACCGAAACGATTTTCAAAACGTTACACTCTCATAATCCAAAACAATCATAACACCTCATATCAATCAAGTATTATATGATGGTTTAAGCAACCATAGCCATATCATTTCATGCACTCATTTTGCACAAAAGAGCAAGCAAGCAAAAGTCTTTGCCATGAAATGATAGCTAAAGTTATCATGATGGTCAACTAGTCAAGCCTAGTCAACCGGTCAACAAAGTCAACAAGTCAAAAAAAGTCAACAAGTCAACAAAGTCAATCCCTCAACAACCATGTCACCATAATACTTAATTAATATAATTGTTAATCACATATCATATTCTCATTAGGGTTGAGCAAAAAGTCAATAGTCAACTGTCAACGGTCAACAACCCTAATGAGAATCCTCTGTCTCTGTCTCTCCGTCAACTGTGCGTATACACCCGCATCCGCGTTCCGAGGAACACGAATGCATACTGGATAAAACCAATCCCAAAAGGTACACTAGGATCTGGCTTAAACCAAAGCCCGCTAGTGTGAACTGTCCGAACACTGTACGTGCACAAGTGCACGGATGTGACCGAACCCTGTCGCAAAACCATGCGACCTGTCGCAAAACCATGCGACCTCTACTCTTTTGCCTAAAGGCGAATAGCTTTCTGTGTGGGACTCTAAAGACTCGACACTACGCTGGCAGTGGGTTTAACCACAGACCGCAAGCGGCACTAGCTGTGCGTAACGGTCCCCAGGTAGATGCCGACAAGAAGTCTGACGAGGTGAAACCCATCTGAACTCCTACTGAGCCTGAATGTGACACTCTCCATACAGTCCGGTCTGTTCGTCTGATACATCGCATGGCGGGCCTAGGGGGCGGTAAACGTCAGTCCCCCAATAGCGGTACAAGTAGTGTCGGAGTGAAGCCCAAAACAACCTGAGATAACACTGGAAGCCTACCAGTATATCTCGTTTGCCCTGGCCAGGGACTACTCGTGTAATGGCTCTCCTAGACACAGCGCGATGTCAACCCCCAATACCGTGAGAGACGAATCCTGTCTAACCGTCACTGCCTCCAAGTGCTTCGGGACTGCACCCAACTACCACCTGTTTGCACGACTCCTTTGAGCCGTGGTAGGATAGTAATCAAAGTACAGTGGGAACACACTCGAGGCGAAGTGACAGTGTCAAGTCAGCGGACTAAGCTGTACTCATGTCACCTGGGAACTGATAACTGACGATAGGCATAATACCAACTAGTCAGTTCCCGACGAGTCATGTCCAGTGTACTCGTAACCCAACGAGCACCCGCATACTATCTCAAGTACGACGTACCGACGGCTGTGGGACAGACCGTCTCCCACACTGGGATGAGAAGCGCATGCGCTAGTCTACTCCGGAGTATCGATGCCCTGTCTCGATAGTCCTGCGACCAGGAACCTGCATAAGGATGTGCTTATAGATTACCCAGCCCCACTAGTGTGACTGCCATCACAACGCTGGTAATCAAGCAAAGATCTTAAGGGCTCCACTAATGTGTATAGGCGATATACTAAAATAAACACATGTACACATTGAAGTAGAAACAAACCAAGTAGCATACTACTATTTTGAGCAAGATTTTATATACAAGGTGAATATCCTAAGCTTCCATTAAGTAATATACAAACTAGTATGATACAGTAATGGCTTATAGGGCATATACACTAACAATCTCCCACTTGCACTAAGGCCATGTACTGGCGTATCGAAGACCTATCATCTCGATCAGCCGCTCGAACTGAGTCTGGGGCAAGGCCTTGGTGAATGGATCTGCAGTGTTATCTTCTGAAGCGACTCTCCGAACCTCGATCTCCTGGCGATCCACGATCTCCCTGATCAGGTGATACCGCCTCAAGATGTGTCTGGATTTCTGATGGGACCTGGGTTCCTTCGCTAAAGCTATAGCCCCGTTGTTGTCGCAATACAGAGGTATTGGATCAACAATGGACGGAACCACCTGAAGCTCTTTCAAGAACTTCCTCATCCAGACAGCTTCTTTTGCGGCATCAGATGCAGCAAAAGGGTATTCCGCTTCCATCGTCGAGTCTGCAACGGTTCCCTGTTTGGAACTCTTCCAACACACCGCCCCTCCATTGAGGGTAAAGACAAAACCCGACATGGACTTGGAATCATCCTTGTCACTATGGAAGCTGGAGTCAGCAATGGCCTCGATCTGGAGGTCTTTTCCGCCATACACCAAGAACATCTCCTTAGTCCTTCTGAGGTACTTGAGAATGTTCTTTACTGCTATCCAGTGTTTCTCCCCAGGGTTTGACTGATACCGGCTTACCACACTCAGTGCATAAGCTACATCCGGTCTGGTACACAACATCGCATACATTATAGAGCCTACCGCAGAAGCGTAGGGTATAATAGACATGCGATCCCTCTCCAAATCAGTCTTGGGAGACATCTCTTTAGAGAGGGTGATTCCGTGACAAGCCGGTAGGTTACCGCGCTTGGAATCTTCCATACTGAATCTTTTCAGTATGGTGTCGATGTACCTGGACTGTGAAAGTCCTAATATCCTCTTGGATCTATCACGATGGATCCGGATCCCCAGGATGTATGAGGCATCACCCAGGTCTTTCATGGAGAACCTGTGCGACAAGAACCCCTTGACAGATTGTAGCATAGGAATGTCATTGCCTATTAAGAGAATGTCATCCACGTATAAAACGAGGAATACTACAGTTCTTGCTACAAATCTACTATAGATGCATGGTTCATCTGGATTTTTGATAAAGCCAAATTCCTTGACCGTCTCATCAAAACAGATGTTCCAACTCCGCGATGCCTTCTTTAGTCCATAGATGGACTTAAGCAACTTGCACACCTTTCCGCTGCTCCCACTCTGAATGAAACCCTCTGGCTGGTCCATATAGACACACTCTTCTAAATTTCCATTTAGAAAAGCTGTCTTTACGTCCATCTGCCAAATCTCATAATCGTGGAAGGCAGCAATGGCAAGAAGGATCCGAATGGATTTCAGCATAGCCACTGGAGAAAAGGTTTCGTCATAGTCCAAACCAGGTCTTTGACGAAAACCCTTTGCCATAAGTCTAGCTTTATAGGTCTCAACCGGTCCATCTACACCAATCTTCCTTTTGAAGATCCACTTGCATCCTACGGGTTTTACCCCGTCTGGAGCAATGTCCAACGTCCATACTTTGTTGGTTTACATGGACTCCATTTCGGTCCGCATTGCATCCGGCCATTTCACTGAGTCAACGCTCTGAACGGCCTGCTGGAAGCTAGTAGGCTCATCATAATCTATGATGCAATCCTCTCTATCCCCGTCTATGAGAAAACCGTAGTATCTCTCGAGCGGATGAGACTGCCTACTACTCCTGCGGAGCGGCGTAAGAATGTCCTGTTCTTTTGAACCCTCTAGTTCCACTAAACTTTCAGTAATAGTCTGTGGTTCTGGAATTTCTTCCAGTTCTACTGTGCTCCCACTAATTTCCTTTTCTAAGAACTGGTGTTCTAGAAAGTGGGCATGACGAGAAACAATAACTTTTTGTTCCTCTTCGCAGTAGAAGAAATATCCATTGGAGTTCTTTGGATATCCCACAAACTTGCACTGTACTGAGCGTTCCTTGAGCTTGTCCGCATGCTGCTTTTTGACAAAAGCTGGACTTCCCCATGTCTTAATGTCATTAAGATGGGGCCTCTTCCCACACTACATCTCATATGGGGTGGTAGGCACAGTTTTAGTGGGAACTCGGTTCAAAAGGTACGCAGCTGATTCTAGCGCATACCCCCAGAATGATCGCGGTAACTCAGCGTTACTCATCATGGACCGTACCATATCCAATAGGGTTCGGTTCCGTCTCTCCGATACACCGTTATGTTGCGGAGTGTATGGAGGAGTAAGCTGAGAGAGAATTCCGTTCTCTTTTAAACAGTCCAGGAACTCGGCACTCAAGTATTCACCACCTCGATCCGATCTTAGGATCTTGATACTTTTGCCGGTTTGTTTTTCTACTTCATTCTTATATTCCTGGAATTTTCCAAAGGCTTCGGACTTATGTTTCATTAAGAAGACATAACCGTATCTTGAAAAGTCATCCGTAAAAGTAATGAAGTAAGAATAACCGCTTCGCGCATGTGTAGACATTGGACGGCACACGTCGCTGTGTACGAGTCCCAAGAGCTCGCTCGCTCTTACTCCGTGTCCAGCGAACGGAGACTTTATCATCTTTCCTTTGAGACAGGATTGACAAGTGGCATACGATTGATATTCGAACGGATTCAAATATCCTTCTGTATGTAACTTTGTCAACCTTCTCTCATTGATGTGACCCAGTCTGCAATGCCATAAGAAAGTCTGATTAATTTCCGGAGACTTTCTTTTGTGTGTATTCTGGACATTGAAAATCTGTGGTTGGTTTAATACGTATATACCATTGCTCAATGTACCTGACCCAATCAGAACTTGATTAAGGTGAATGTTTACAACATTGCTTACAAACGCAAATTCATAACCTTCTTTAGAAACCAAAGATACAGAAATGATATTACAAGTTGCGTTGGGTACAAAAAAGCAATTACGCAAAACCAAAACATGTCCATCTGACATTCCCAGGTGATAGTCCCCCACGGCTTTAGCATCCATGCTAGCTCCGTTCGCAACTCTGAGGGTCATGTCACCTGCTTTCAAAACACTACGGTTTCTCAACGCCTGCAAAGAATTACAGATATGAGATCCTGATCCTGTATCCAATACCCAGGAAGTAGAGTTTATTGAAAGACAGTTTTCAATAACATACACACCTGAAGCTGAAGCTGCAACCTGCTTCAATTCCTGTGTTCTGGCCTTCCAGGCCCTGTAATCATTCTTCCAGTGTCCTTTCTTATGACAATAGAAGCATTCTTCCTTATCCACAAGCTTCCCCGCTTTCTTTGTTGCTTTAGCTTTTCCCTTCGTATCCACTTTACTAACACCGCCTCTTGGTTTGGCGGGGGCTTTCTTCTTCTTTCTCTTGGCTTTCGCCTTGGACCTAGAAGAAGATGATCCTCCTACAAACAAAGTGGCTGTTTCCCTACCTTTCTGTAGGGTGCCCTCTGCGCTCCTCAGCATGTTGAGGAGCTTTGAAAGTTCAACTTCTTTTTCTTGTAAGTTGAAGTTTAGTATAAACTGGGCGTAAGTGGAAGGAAGGGACTGGAGAACTAAGTCTGTATAGAGCTCACTCTCCAATGTGGTCCCTAGGTCCGCGAGCTCCTCAATGTAGCCGATCATCTTAAGCACGTGTTCTGCTACTGATGATCCGACGGCCATCCTTGCCGAAAATAACTTTTTCGACGCTTCGTATCTAGCGATACGAGATTGCTCTCCATACAGTTCTTTTGTATGAAGAAATATGGATTCCAAGTCCATATTCTCGGGCCTCCTCTGATGTTCATTGTCCATAGAGGCAAGTACGAGGCACTTGGCCTTCGCGCTATCAATCTCCCAAGTCTTACAGATTTCCTTATCCGCGACGCTGGAAGTGGGACCAGGGACAGGCGGAGCTTTGGTGGTAAGAAGATACCCCAGCTTGTCGTAAGTGATTGCTATTTTCACATTCCTGAGCCAATCTTTGTAGTTCGGCCCTGTTAGTATGTTTTTATCTAGGAGAAACATAAGTCCAGTCATGTCGATTGGTCGCTGCAATTAGGAGAGAGAGAAGAAACACTCAGCATGATGCTCTTGCAAGTTTAGAGTGGTTTTTAGTTTGTCTAAACAGGATGGCTCCCACTGTTTCTCGAATCCCTCCTCAAACCATAAAGGAAGAATTAGTCAGGATCAATCCCACCGCACAATACTTGCTTAACCGTTCAGCCAGGCCAGTGTCGGTAATTCAAGGGAGGTTTTCCAACGCTTTCGCGAAGTTCCTTAATTAAATAACCTCTTTTCCCTGGGGCGTAGCCCCGCTAACACCTTTCTAGGCACCTACTAGGTTTATAGCATTGATCGTTTAGTGAGAAATTTCCCGAGGAGTAGCATATACTCACAGTAGGATCGGGATCCAAATATCATCGCGTGACGAAACTGAATGAATCCTACCAGAATCATCACACTCCAAGTGGTATGCAAATCTAGCAAGTTTCAGTACTTATGAAACTCCCGATGTGGATTTTTGCCCCATGCTCTTATGACCTTGACTTTGGCCAAAATATCATAAGTCACATGTCAAGTTCTGCCCGTCATTATCCAGGTTAATTTGGATCCATTCGCACCTACCCTTGACTTTGGCCAAAATGGCAGTACGACTGTCCCAAACCAACGCATCTATCTATGCTACACATGAACACCCAATAGCTACCAATCACTGTGCCTTGACTTTGGCCAACATACATAGCTTGAATACTATTGACTATTCATGTGAAACGACGGAGGGCTACGAATGGTTTTGGTGAAACCGTGAACGTAGTGAACTTGATATAGTCGATGGAACGAGATAGCTTTTATAAAGGAGTGGCTCAAGCTCCGCATTTAAAAGTTGGTTTTGAAAAGAACCGAGTGGTTTTTCGAAAGCGTTCCGACGACTTTTGCTTGGTTTATTATGTTGCATTAGTTCTTTTAATGCGTGATATTCTTGCATTAGTTCTTTTAATGCGTCCCATCATTTAATCCTACCATTGCAGAAAACAACCAAAATATGACGTACGCTTATGCCATTCGCATTCGCCACTGGGCCCCGTCATTACCCGTTAGGTTACTTAACTAACGACAGAGCGGGGGCTGGGCTAGCACAGCTGTAAAACATAAGCAACGCCTAAATAATATCATATATACATATATTGCAATGATAGCCATTTCAGATCACAGATGAATAAATTGGATATACTAGGAATCCGCAATTCGTACGAGCCTGTAACGAAAAGTAGATTACACGGTCGCGGTGCATAGCCAAAACCCCACCCAAGACCCCTACGGGTGCGGTAAACTACCCGCCAAGTACCCGAAGCGAAGCAACCTCCCTCAACTCCGTGAGTAGGCCACTCGGCACTTCTGTATACCCGGTAGTTTGTGCACCCCCTCCATGGGTCTATCCTAGGAGCAAAAACAGTAAAAAGAAATTATACAATGACGGCTACAACCCCGACCCGGTTGTGCGGCCATAAAAATAATTATTACATCAATTTACAAATTTACATGAATTGAATGAAAAGAAAAAAACTCTCGTCTCACAACCCCCGGCTATTCACCCGCGACAATCCAACATATTCATATACACATTCCAATAACATTACAGATCACAGATTTGTATAACCCCTACTAATCGACATATGGCGATTAGCAGACGTTCAATACAAATATCACATCACAGAAAAACCCGTCAGCTTAAGTCTTTTAGAAGTTCGATCAAAAATACGGATTTTCAGGACCACAAAAATAAAATTTTCGTTCTGGAAAATCTGGGCAGAAAATATATATTCCAAAAATCCCAAAATACCCCTACAAGCATACGGTAGCAAAGCAAACACAGAGAGGAGCCTAGAAGGCCGCGGAACCGCGGCAATAGCAAGCTATTCCCGCGTTTCCGCGGCGCAATGATGAGATCATGTGACCATTTTTCTACAGTATACTTAGAAAACCCTGAGTCGATTTTTGGTGTATCCCAAAAAAAATTTCCAGCACTTTTAAAATCGACAGAAAGTTTAAAAACGGGGTTCGTTTTGCGACTTTTTCTTTGATCGATCTTGTAGCTACTTTGCTAACATGTTAGATAGAGTTTAACTAGGCTCTGATACCACTGTAAGTCCATGCTACCTCTCCCGGTACTTTCGGGCATGCGGAATTTGATGAAAAACGATTTTCTTAGAGGTGGTAACATGGACTCAAAACCCGGATCTTTGTTAAACATCTAACTAACAACCTAACTACGAGTTGCTAACTACTCGGTTAGGGGGTTATACCTTTCTTTTTCTTGAACTCCTTCGTCTTCAAGCTTCGATGGTCGTCCGAATCGGCTTCTCCCCGTCGTCTCCTTGCGCCGAAGATAGATCCACCTGAAAGCTTCAACCTTTGGCTCCTTCTTCGAACTTTGAAGACACTAGTTCACTCGGTTTGCTAAACCTTGTGAACTAGAGTGAGTAGAGAAGAGTTTGTATGGGATTTTATCTATGGTTCTTGGTTCTCAACTCATGAGACAAGTGAACCATAGAGTCAAGAGAGGGAGAGCAAGAGGAGGAGATGAGAGCTCAAGAACAAGAGAGAGAATGAGCATGAAAGAATGAGAAGACTTTTCTCATTTGGCTCTCATAATCCAAAACAATCATAACACCTCATATCAATCAAGTATTATGTGATGGTTTAAGCAACCATAGCCATATCATTTCATGCACTCATTTTGCACAAAAGAGCAAGCTGTAGGGTTCCTAGGCACTCCCAAGAGGTCTCACAAGGCATCGATCATGCCAATTTCAAAAATACGGTGCCGAGAAACCCTAGTGTACGGATCGTCGGCTAGAGGTCTAGGCGAAAAACTAACTAGTTAACACTTAACTAAAAGTTTAACGGAAATACAACCTTTGTAGATCCGGTGCTCCACCTCCATAGCTCCGCAACGAAGTCCTCTCCGCTGTCCAAATCAAATTCGGGCTCTAGCGTCGGCTTCGTCGGAGAATGGGCAAGCTAGGTCGTCGATGTCCATGCCGAAGATGATCTACGTCGAAGCATCGCAAGATCAAGCTCTCACTTCACCAAGTCATGAAACTTGTGAAGAAAACACACTCTACTACTTGGCAAGAGGTAGAGGATGAAGAAATAGGAAGTGGGTTCAATTTAGAATTGGATTTCTCACTCTTTATCATCAATCACCATTGATGACCTAAGCTTTTCTTCTTGAGTTCAAGGAAGAAGAAGAAGAAAAATGATATGATAAGTTAATTGAAAAAGAAAAGAAAATGAATTCTTATCATAAAATTAACCATGGTCAAGTGTAGAGACTAAACTAGGGTTAGTGGGAATGGTTAGGGTTAAGGATGAGATAAGAATGGTTGACTTTATCAATGCTTCATGAAGCTTCAACTAAAGAACAAATAAAGCCACCATTCTTTTCTCTTTTCCATTTATTTTCCAAAATGTATAAACAAATAAATAAATGAATAAATAAGTAATGGAAAATAAAACCCAAACCACTCTCACAACCATGGTTTAATCTTCACACAAAACACAAGTTAGCATGCATCATCAAACATGATACATACAAGTGCACAAAAATATATCACATATACAATGTGCACAATCCAAGTGAGAAAATCCGTTTAAAGTGAACCAATACTAGTTAGTGCAAAGTAACATATCAAATATATAATTATGCATTAAATCATTAAATCAACACTTGATTCAATGATCCGGTCATGTCGCACACAACCGACTAGTATTCAATGTATCGGCTTATCGAATCAACGCTTGAATCGATAACTAGGTTATATCGCATACAACCATTCGATACATTTATCGCGAGAATAGAATACGGTATCACATACACGCATTATTCTCGGTCCCGCACATATCTCATATGCGCTCCTATTTCGTTTCGCTTGAGCCAGGAAACCTCTGTGTAGGACTCTAAAGACTCGTCAATACGCCGGCAGCAGGTGATGATCATATCAAACACCCACAAGCCGCAAGCGGTCTGCTAAACGTAACGGCCACCCGGGTATTGAGCGATCTGAAGATCGACGAGCAAGCCCGCTCACACTCCAGTGAATCCGACCAGTAACACTATCGTACAGTCCGGTCTAATCGTCTGATATGTCGCATATCTCGCCTAGGGGTGGTAAACGTCAGACCCCAATAGCTCAATAAGTCGTGTCGATATGAGGTCTATAACTGTTCGAGAAACTACTGGTAACACTTACCAGTAAATCTCAGCAACCCTGGCCAGGGATTTCCTGTTATAGCCAATCGAACACAGCGCAACATCAACCCCCTATACCGGGAGAGACGAATCCCCTCCTATCGCTCATTGCCTCCATGTGACTCGGGACTGTACCCAAAAACCACCGTTTTGCACGCCCTCTTGGACGTGGTAAGATGGAAATCAAAGCACAGTAGGAACCACACAAGACTCTATGACGATCTCGGGTCAACAGACTACTCTGTACCAGTGTCACCAGAGAACTGCCATCTGACGTGAGGTATAATACCATCTGGGAGTTCTCGGCGAGTCCGTCCAGTGTACCCAGTCTCTACTGAGCACCCGTATATCATCTCCGATGTCAAACACCAATGGATATGGGATCATCCATCGCCCATCTGTATGGGTCGAGAAGGTATACGCTAGTCTACTCTGGTATATCGATGCCCTATCTCGATACACCCACGACTAGGGACTTTCAAGGATGTACTTATGGACTTCCATGCCCCCACTAGTATGATCCGCATCATAGTTCAGGTAGTCAAGCACACATCCTAAGGGCTTTACCAACATGTAACAGAGAGACAAACAGCATACACGTTAAGGTAAAGGGTAACCAGAGAGCATACTATCATGTCGAGCAAGAAAGTCCTCCCTATATATGTCCCAGCATCCACTACAATATACATCCTATGTATAGTAATGGCCTCTAGGGCATACATATAACTAACAATCTCCCACTTGCACTAGGGCCATCTGTAGCAGTGGTTGCAGCATCTCATACTCAACCATCCCATAAAAGTCTCTCTCTGGGAACAGGCCTTTGTGAGTGGATCCGTTGTCTTTGTCCTCTGAGTCTACTCTCCAAACCTCGATCTCCCTGGAGATCAACCATCTCCATGATCAAGTGATACTGCCATAGAATATGTCTGGATCACTGATGGGACCGGCGTTCCTTGGCATAAGCCACAACTCCATTGTCACACAATGGGAGGAACAAAGTTCATCTCATGAACAAATATACACCCAAACAGCCTCTTTGGTAGCATCTTAAGTAGTGATGTATCCTGCCTTTATCGTCTAGTATGTCACGGTATCTAGCTTGGAACTCTTCCAACATACCGTCCCTTTACTGAGGGTAAAGACAATGCCTGTGACTGACACTCAGTCGTCATTATCACCCTGGAACCATTCCAGTGATTCTCCCCAGGGTCGATTGATACCGTCTCACTACAACTAGTGAGAATCCTAACATCCATTTAGATCTATCTCATAGATCCAAAATCCAGGAGTTAGTAGGTATCATTTTGATCCTATATGGAGAATCATGGTGATAAGCGGAGATTGATCGAGCGTAGCATAGGAAACTCCTTCCCTATCAAGAGTATGTCATCCTCGTACTCTACGAGGATCATTACCATACTCCCTACTACCTTTTTGTATATACAAGGTTCATCTACCATTTTGATGATATCAAACTCTTTGACTACTTCATCAAAACAGATGTTCCAACTCCGCGATGCCTGCTTTATCCTATAAAGCATCTTGCACACGTTTCCGCTGCTCCCACTGTCTACGAAGCCCTCTGGCTGTGTACTTATAGACGCTCTCTTCCAAATCATCATTTAGAAAAGCAGTCAAGACACCCAACCGCCAGATATCGTAGTCATGGTATGTAGCCGTGGCAAGTAGGATCTGGATGGACTTAAGCTTGGTTACTTGAAAAAGGTTTCATCATAATCCACGCCTGGTAAATGATGCAAACTTTTAACAAGTCTAGCTTTGAAAGTCTCAACTTTTCGATGTACACCAAGTAATCTTCTCAAGATATACTTGCTCCTGATGGGGATTTAACCCTTCAGATATAGCAACCAAAGTCCATACTTTGTTGGTGTATAAGGATTCCATCTCAGATCGCTAAGCATCCAGCCATTCTTACAGAGTCTCACTCTTGATGGCCAGCTCAAAACTAGTTGGGTCATCATCTCATGATGCACTCCTCGCTCCCACTGTCATAGAGAAACCGAAGTATCTCTCAGGTGGGTGAGGAACCCGACTAGATCGGCGGAGAGGCTGAGGTTCGTTGGTAACTATTGAATCCTTTGGTTCTTTCAAATCATCAGCTGTAGTTTGTATAGCTGGAACCTTTCCAGTTCTACATAACAGACTTTGCCTCGAGCTTGTCCAGATTTTGCTTTTAGACATAGGCCGGACAACCCCAAATCTTAACTGACTTAAGACATGGGCTCTTCCCATACCATATCACATATGAAATGGTAGGCAACTGATTTGATTCGAACCTAATTCAATAGGTATGCAGCTTCTCAAGCGCATAACTCCCAAAAGGAAAAAGGTAACTCAGTAGTACTCATCATAGAGCACACCATATCAAATAGGGTGTATCTGCTCCACCCCGATATACCATCGTGCTATGGTGTATACGGAGGAGTAATGCTGAGAGAGAATCTCATTCTCCTTTAGAATAGTCCAGAAATTCTGTGCTAAAGTATTCTCCTCCTTGATCACATCAAAGGACATAATACTTATACCCTTATTGGTTCTCTATTTCTAACTTATATTCTATGAATATCTCAAAAGGTTCAGACTTGTGTTTCAACAGGAACATAGGTCTGAAACTCGAAAGATTATCAGAGAACGTAATGAAGTATAAAGAACCAGTCCTGGCATGTGTAGACAGGGGACCTACATACATCAACATGTATCATCCCAAGAGTTTACTAACTCTTTCTCTGTTTCCAATAAACAGAGCTGGTGTCATTATATCTTTGTGACATGACTGGCAAGTTTCACAAGATGTAAATTCAAACTGATTTAAATATGCATCTACATGTAACTTTGCCAGTCGGGTCGCATTGATATGACCTAGTCTACAATACCTCAAGAAGGAATCGTTCAATTCTGAACTCTTCCTCTTGTGTGTGTTCTGTATACTAAAGACTGTAGTTTGATTTAGAACATCAATGCTTTTAGATAACGTGCCTGAACCGATCAACTTTTGATATAGGAAATGTTCAAAACATTATCCAACAATACAAAATTTTATCATTTCTTTACTAATAAAGAGACTGATATGATTTTGTATATCAGGTTCGGTATCTAACAACATTCGTTCAGAATCAATGTATTTGGAATACAGGGTGACAGTGACCAACAGACTTGGCTGCAACACTTGCCCCGTTTTCTGCCTCATGAAACTTATCACCCGTTCTCAGTTCTTTACCTATCTGTATCCCTATGTAACATATTACATATCTGGGATCCTGATCTGGTATCACATATCCAGGACGTAAAGGATACTGAGAAACAGTTCTGTATAATGAACACACCCGAAGATGATGCATCATCATGCACTCTCTTCGTTTGGGCGGCACGGGAATTCTGGTAATCCCCAATTTCCTGCTCTGTCTTATAACTATTATAAGTTGGAGCGGGACCAACGTTCCCCAGCTCAGTATAACAAGCGGGTTCGGTCAATAATCCGTTTTATTATCTTGATTAAGGCGTGATATGGTCGCTACCTGGAGAGAGAGAGAAGAAAACACTCAGCGTGCGCTCTGTCAAGAATAGATTGGTTATTATTTTATCTAATCAGGATGGCTCCCACTGCTTTTTATCAAATCTTCCTTCAAACCCTAAAAGGAAAGACTAGCCGGGATTAATTACACACTACAAGTTCGCCAATCTTTCAGCCAGGCCAGTGTCGGTACTTTGAGGGAGGTCCCCCGTGCTTTCGCACGAACCTAATTAATGTAAACCTCGTTTTCCCAGAGGCGTAACCTCGTTAACACCTTTCTAGACACCTACTTGATCGGCTAATTGTAATGCGTAAAACTCTCCCAGGAGTAACTCTTACTCGCAGCGGGTATCGGGATCCAACTATCTCATAGAAGGTATGCAATCTCATTGCAAATTTCAACACTTGAAATTCCCGATAATATTTTGCCCCTAACCTCCTATGACCTTGACAAAGGCCAACAAACCATAGGATGCTAGTCAAGTTCAACCCGTCATTTCCTGATTGAATTAAACCCACCCGCACGGCCCTTGACAAAGGCCAACAAGGTCGCACGACTACCCTAACTCAATCTGCATCATATGCATAAGCAGATAAGCACCAGTTAGCTACCGCATACTGCGCCTTGACAAAGGCCAACAAACGCAGCACGAATACTAACTACTACTTATCTGAAATGACGGAGGGCTACGACAGGTTTTTCTGAAAACCTATTGCGTAATGAACTTGATATCGTTGTAGGATCGAATGAATTTTGAAATGGAGTGTTTTTGAGGCTTTTCTAGTTTTGCTAAAGGAGTCACTCCCGGTGAAGGGATCGTCGGTCCTTTCCTCGTCGAATGAGGTGCGGGATATATCATATATATCACTGTGCAAAGCAAAAACTCTTAAAAGCAATCAAAAGACAAACCGAGTGTGTAGCATCTGCCAGTTATTGCTAAAGGACTCACTCCCGGTGAAGGGATCTCGGTCCTTTCCTCATCGAATAAGGTGCAGGATATATCATATATATCGCTGTGCAAAGCAAGAACTGTAGCTACCTGTTTTATTTTGAAATTCGATTCTACAACATCTTAGGTTTCTTTTATTTCATTAATCATATTAATGAAGTCCCATCATTTTAGTACCTAAACATCACAGATAAATACAACGTACACTTATGCCATCCGCATTCGCCTCGATGTCCCCTCGTGCACCGTTAGGTTAGGTAACTAACGACAGAGCAGGGCAGGGCTAGCGCGGGTGTAAAACATAAGCAACGTCTATATAATATATCATATATACTATATACTATATCTATCATAGAAACATCACATGATCACATCACAGATATCGCAGCAGAAGAATCATATGAAATATTGGATATACTAGGACGTCCGTGTTTTCAATACGAGCCAGTATAAAACACGGATTCCACGGTCGTGATGAATAGCCAAACCCACACCCCTAGACCCCTACGAGAGCGGCAAGCAACCCTACCAATTCTAGAGTTAGGAGACCCGGACTCGACTCCTCGAGTTGGTCTCCCACTGGACTCCAGAACCCGGTTACTTGTGCCCTCCTCCTTGGGTCTATCCTAGTGCGGAAAAGTAAATAATATACAAACGGTGACTACTTCCGCAACCTGGAAGCGCCCCAATAAAAGAATATTACATACAAGTTTTTACATGAATGAAAATGAAAGACACTCATCTCACATAAAAACCCCCGGCTATTCAAACACGACGATCCAATATAACATATCCAGCAACACATAACATCAGATGTCATCAACGTAAGTAAATATGCGCATCCCAATTGTCGTTGACATATAGCAACGAAACCGGCGATATCACATATTACACTTACGGTCACAGAAAAGAAAATGTAAAACTACAACAGTTGGAATCCGCAACCTCCTCAGACATCGCATGCCTGACCAAATGAATTACTTAGACATCGCATGCCTAACAATTATAAACCCCGCATTTTAGTCTCAAAATCGAAAACGCTTTTCAATATCAAGTCGGGTAATTCAACAAGATTCCCGACATCCTGATCGAATGCTCGTCGCAAACTTCAGTAGACGGCCGCACCCCCGATACCGTCGACGAAGTGCACCAAGGCGGAACACCGTTGCCGCGAGCACCCGAACGGATGCTTTCGGCGACGGGGTTCTCCTACAGTCACTTGGTCGGGGCTATGGAGTGAAGCTGTCTATTAAGTTTACCCGGCGAGTATCCGCGTACGCTACGTGATTGCGACGGACTTTTGATCACATCAAAATTCCGTGGCAACCGATCAAGTGAGACTAAACCGCTAGATTTATAACATTCATTCAGTTATCTCATAACTTCTTGTGAATTCCAATTATTGTATCCCATTCCAGATAAACAGAAAATGTTAAACTTTCCGATCGAACAATCGAACACCCAAGTTTTCCCGATACATATCAACACATGAAACAAGTCTAACAATATTCCGTTCGTGCCTCAGTACCAACGGTCCAGCCGTAGAAGGGTCAAGCCAACGCCTCACATGTGGCACGTCGTACTGCCCCAAACCCGAAGGTTCAAAGGGCAGTTCAAGACGGTCACATAATCGAGTTAAGGTTTGTTGTCTTCTAGAGGGACCATCACGTTACTTGCACTACTTAGAACGTCGTTAAGCTTCGGAAAAATCCAACACTTGGAAATTTCCCGACAGGGAAAAAATTGGGTATTTATATCCGGTCGAACTTTTTAACATATTCAAAAAATTATCCGGAACGACACATAGAGAAAGTTTGAAACCCCGATCGAATCTTTGATTCCCAATACAACCCAAAAATGCTCAACTCTTTATTTCAGATTAAAAATTCCCAGGAAAACCAGCACTGAAAAATAGGAGTTACTGTGCAAAATTCAATGGCAGATAAGACAAAAGTGCGGCGGAAGGGCCGCATTAGCACGCTAATGCCGCGGTTCCGCCGCACTTTAGAAAGATCATTAGGTAATTTTTGCATCGTAATTCTTATATTTACCTGCTTGTTTTTCTGCATATTTTTAATTCTCAAAAATCCACGAATTTCAAAAAAGTACAGAGAGCATTCTAAGGTTTGGGTTTCGGTTCGATCGGACTTCAAACTCCGTCTACGCATCGCCTAAGGCTCTAGCTAGGCTCTGATACCACTATAGGGTTCCTAGGCACTCCCAAGACGTCTCACATGGCATCGATCATGCCAATTTCAAAAATACGGTGCCGAGAAACCCTAGTGTACGGATCGTCGGCTAGAGGTCTAGGCGAAAAACTAACTAGTTAACACTTAACTAAAAGTTTAACGGAAATACAACCTTTGTAGATCCGGTGCTCCACCTCCATAGCTCCGCAACGAAGTCCTCTCCGCTGTCCAAATCAAATCCGGGCTCTAGCGTCGGCTTCGTCGGAGAATGGGCAAGCTAGGTCGTCGATGTCCATGCCGAAGATGATCTACGTCGAAGCATCGCAAGATCAAGCTCTCACTTCACCAAGTCATGAAACTTGTGAAGAAAACACACTCTACTACTTGGCAAGAGGTAGAGGATGAAGAAATAGGAAGTGGGTTCAATTTAGAATTGGATTTCTCACTCTTTATCATCAATCACCATTGATGGCCTAAGCTTTTCTTCTTGAGTTCAAGGAAGAAGAAGAAGAAAAATGATATGATAAGTTAATTGAAAAAGAAAAGAAAATGAATTCTTATCATAAAATTAACCATGGTCAAGTGTAGAGACTAAACTAGGGTTAGTGGGAATGGTTAGGGTTAAGGATGAGATAAGAATGGTTGACTTTATCAATGCTTCATGAAGCTTCAACTAAAGAACAAATAAAGCCACCATTCTTTTCTCTTTTCCATTTATTTTCCAAAATGTATAAACAAATAAATAAATGAATAAATAAGTAATGGAAAATAAAACCCTAACCACTCTCACAACCATGGTTTAATCTTCACACAAAACACAAGTTAGCATGCATCATCAAACATGATACATACAAGTGCACAAAAATATATCACATATACAATGTGCACAATCCAAGTGAGAAAATCCGTTTAAAGTGAACCAATACTAGTTAGTGCAAAGTAACATATCAAATATATAATTATGCATTAAATCATTAAATCAACACTTGATTCAATGATCCGGTCATGTCGCACACAACCGACTAGTATTCAATGTATCGTCTTATCGAATCAACGCTTGAATCGATAACTAGGTTATATCGCATACAACCACTCGATACATTTATCGCGAGAATAGAATACGGTATCACATACACGCATTATTCTCGGTCCCGCACATATCTCATATGCGCTCCTATTTCGTTTCGCTTGTGCCAGGAAACCTCTGTGTAGGACTCTAAAGACTCGTCAATACGCCGGCAGCAGGTGATGATCATATCAAACACCCACAAGCCGCAAGCGGTCTGCTAAACGTAACGGCCACCCGGGTATTGAGCGATCTGAAGATCGACGAGCAAGCCCACAACATCAACCCCCTATACCGGGAGAGACGAATCCCCTCCTATCGCTCATTGCCTCCATGTGACTCGGGACTGTACCCAAAAACCACCGTTTTGCACGCCCTCTTGGACGTGGTAATATGGAAATCAGAGCACAGTGGGAACCACACAAGACTCTATGACGATCTCGGGTCAACAGACTACTCTGTACCAGTGTCACCAGAGAACTGCCATCTGACGTGAGGTATAATACCATCTGGGAGTTCTCGGCGAGTCCGTCCAGTGTACCCAGTCTCTACTGAGCACCCGTATATCATCTCCGATGTCAAACACCAATGGATATGGGATCATCCATCGCCCATCTGTATGGGTCGAGAAGGTATACGCTAGTCTACTATGGTATATCGATGCCCCATCTCGATACACCCACGACTAGGGACTTTCAAGGATGTACTTATGGACTACCATGTCCCCACTAGTATGATCCGCATCATAGTTCAGGTAGTCAAGCACACATCCTAAGGGCTTTACCAACATGTAACAGAGAGACAAACAGCATACACGTTAAGGTAAAGGGTAACCAGAGAGCATACTATCATGTCGAGCAAGAAAGTCCTCCCTATATATGTCCCAGCATCCACTACAATATACATCCTATATATAGTAATGGCCTCTAGGGCATACATATAACTAACACAAGCAAGCAAAAGTCTTTGCCATGAAATGATAGCTAAAGTTATCATGATGGTCAACAAGTCAAGCCTAGTCAACCGGTCAACAAAGTCAACAAAAGTCAACAGGTCAACAAAGTCAATCCCTCAACAACCATGTCACCATAATACTTAATTAATATAATTGTTAATCACATATCATATTGTAATTAGGGTTGAGCAAAAAGTCAATAGTCAACTGTCAACGGTCAACAACCCTAATGAGAATCCTCTGCCTCTATCTCTCCGTCAACTGTGCATACACACCCGCATCCGCGTTCCGAGGAACACGAATGCATACTGGATAAAACCAATCCCAAAAGGTACACTAGGATCTAGCTTAAACCAAAGCCCGCTAGTGTGAACTGTCCGGACACTGTACGTGCACAAGTGCACGGATGTGACCGAACCCTGTCGCAAAACCATGCGACCTGTCGCAAAACTATGCGACCTCTACTCTTTTGCCTAAAGGCGAATAGCTTTCTGTGTGGGACTCTAAAGACTCGACACTACGCTGGCAGTGGGTTTAACCACAGACCGCAAGCGGCACTAGCTGTGCGTAACGGTCCCCAGGTAGATGCCGACAAGAAGACTGACGAGGCGAAACCCATCTGAACTCCTACTGAGCCTGAATGTGACACTCTCCGTACAGTCCGGTCTGTTCTTCTGATACATCGCATGGCGGGCCTAGGGGGCGGTAAACGTCAGTCCCCCAATAGCGGTACAAGTCGTGTCGGAGTGAAGCCCAAAACACCCTGAGATAACACTGGAAGCCTAGCAGTATATCTCGTTTGCCCTGGCCAGGGACTACTCGTGTAATGGCTCTCCTAGATACAGCGCGATGTCAACCCCCAATACCAGGAGAGACGAATCCCGTCTAACCGTCGCTGCCTCCAAGTCCTTCGGGATTGCACCTAACTACCACCTGTTTACACGACTCATTTGAGCCGTGGTAGGGTAGTAATCAAAGTACAGTGGGAACACACTCGAGGCGAAGTGACAGTGTCAAGTCAGCGGACTAAGCTGTACTCTTGTCACCTGGGAACTGATAACTGACGATAGGCATAATACCAACTAGTCAGTTCCCGACGAGTCCTGTCCAGTGTACTCGTAACCCAACGAGCACCCGCATACTATCTCAAGTACGACGTACCGACGGCTGTGGGACTGACCGTCTCCCACACTGGGATGAGAAGCGCATGCGCTAGTCTACTCCGGAGTATCGATGCCCTGTCTCGATAGTCCTGCGACCAGGGACCTGCATAAGGATGTGCTTACAGATTACCCAGCCCCACTAGTGTGACTGCCATCACAACGCTGGTAATCAAGCAAAGATCCTAAGGGCTCCACTAATGTGTATAGGCGATTTACTAAAATAAACACATGTACACATTGAAGTTGAAACAAACCAAGTAGCATACTACTATTTTGAGCAAGATTGTATATACATGGTGAATATCCCAATCTTCCATTAAGTAATATACAAACTAGTATGATACAGTAATGGCCTCTAGGGCATATACACTAACAATATGTACCGCTGTGCAAAGCATGACTACAGAAGCTGTCAAAAAGTAAACCGCGAGTTTGTAGCATCTGCCAGGTTCGCTAAAGAGGTCACTCCCGGTGAAGGGATCTCGGCTCTTTCCTCATCGAATAAGGTGCAGGGTATATCATATATACCGCTATGCAAAGCAAAACTGTAGCTACCCTTTTTATAAAGTTTTGATTCTACAACATCTTTTAGGTTTCTTTTCTTTTTATTAATCTCATTAATAAAATCCCATCAGCTTATGCTTCCTAAGCATCATAGAAGAAACGAAAGTAGTAATATTTATATATCAGCATATATATATATATAGTATAAGCATTCTTCTCAGGCAGTAATATGATCTCATCACAGAACATTGCAGCAGAAGAACATATATGAAATATTGGATATATTAAGACGTCCGTGTTTTCAATACGAGCCTATATAAAACACGGATTCCACGGTCGCGATGAATAGCCAAACCCACATCCCTAGACCCCTACGAGAGCGGCAAGTAACACTGCCAATTCTAGGGTTAGGAGACCCGGTCATGACTCCTCGAGATGGCCTCCCACTGGGCCCTAGAACCCGGTTACTTATGCTCCCCTCCATTGGTCTACCTAATGCGGAAAAGTAAATAATATACACTGGTGACATCAACCTCATCCCGGAAGTGCCCCAACAAAAGAATATTACATACAAATGAATTTTACATGAATGAAAATAAAAACCCTCATCTCACATAAAACCCCCGGCTATTCAGAACACGACGATCCAATATAACATATCACAGCAACACATAATATCACATATCATCAACGTAAGTAAGTATGCATATACCGATCGTCGTTGACGTATAGCAACGAACACCGGCAATACAACTACATAGTACACTTATGGTCACAGAAAAGAAATTGTAAAACTACAATATTTGGAATCCACAATCACTTTAGACATCGTAAATCCGAAATATCACATACTTCGCATTTCATGCCTAACTATATGAATTCCACATATTGTATCACATTCCAGATAAATAGACAGTATTAAACTTTCCGAACAGATAATCAAATACCCAAAATTTCCTAAATAGCTCAATACTTGAGCGGAGTTCAAATAATCCCAGAATATGTCACAGTACCGGTGATCCAGCCGTAGAAGGGTCAAGCCAACGCCTCATATGTGGCACGCCGTACTGCCCCAAACCCTAAGGTTTAGAGACGGTTGAAG
The DNA here is from genome assembly GCA_030015575.1 of Agapanthus africanus. NCBI lineage: Eukaryota > Viridiplantae > Streptophyta > Magnoliopsida > Asparagales > Amaryllidaceae > Agapanthus > Agapanthus africanus. Next base: position 379,982,738 of record CM057337.1, on the reverse strand, counting down.
ACGGTCACATAATCGAGTTAAGGATTGTTGCCTTCTAGAGGGTCCACCGTGTTACTTGTACAATTTTTCCGAAAGATTTAAACCCGAAAAAAATTCAACACTTGAAAGTTTTTCGTGCAGGGAAAAAATGAGTTAATGATATCCGTTCGAACATTTTAACAGTTTCTAAATATCCGGAAATAAAAACGAATTTAAATTTTCCGATCGAATCAACGATTACAAAATAAACCCCAATATACTCAACACTTGAGTCAGTTTAAAAATACTCAGAAAATAGCAATTACAGAAACAAGTATTACTGTGCAAAATTGATGGCATAATTCCTTTTTACTGCCGCGGATCCGCGGCCCAAGCGCGGTACGGCCGAGGTTCCGTGGCGGTTTGTAGGTATTATACTGTCGTTTTTCACCAAAATTCTTATTTTTACCTGCTGATTGTTTTAGGTATTTTTAATTCAGAAAAAACCCAGTTTTTAAAAAATATCCAGAGAGGGGTTCATTTTCGTCGTATTGGGTTCGATCGGAGTTTTAACTTCGTATACATGTCGCCTAATGCTCTGGCTAGGCTCTGATACCACTGTAGGGTTCCTAGGCACTCTTGTGAAGGTTCATAAGGCATCAAACATGTCCGAATTAAAATTTAGACGTGCCGAACAACCCAAATCCGGGATCTTTGCTAGATTATTAGGGTTTAACATGCAAGTAAACATTTTTACTACTAAGTGTGAGGGATTACAACCTTTGTAGTCCGCTCCTTCGCTTCATAAGCTCCGAGTAGAAGTCCCTTCGCCGCGATCCACGACCTCCCGGACTCAAAAGAGGCTCCACGACTCGAACGATCCATGCTAGCTTGTAGTGTTCCGCTTCTCCGATGATCTACGTCGAAGTTGCTATAACCCAAGCTCTCTCACTCTAATGAGGTGAACACCCTAATCTAATGGGCTAGATTAGATGAAGATGATGGGTAGTATTTATGCTATCTTTTTATATCAATTTCTCACAAGAAATCATCACCAAAGGAAAATCTAGTGAGCTCTTTCAAAAACTCAAGAGAGAAGAAGATGAAGAATAATAAGATCATCCTTTTTTGATGAATAATGAAAAGTATATATGAATTAACAATGTAACCATAGTTTAGTATGACAAGGATAACCCTTGTAGAGAATAAATTAGAGCTAGGGTTTGGTTAGGTTAAAGAATGTGTCATGGATAAATATCAACCATAATATCTTAACCAAGACAAAAGGAAATCCTTCTAGAATGAGCAAGTAGGAGCTAACCCTAATCAAACCCTAATCTCTTTTTATCATCACTAAACATGTTTCATTATTAATCATATCATGTTACTATAATATATATCACATATATATTATATTTGTAACAAAAGAAAATAATACAATTAATATATATCGCAATATATCAATGTATTATCCGGTGAGAAAATGAAATAATAAAGCGAGCCAATATTAGATAATGTAATACAATATATCATATATATTATTATATATTAAATCATCGAATCAATACTTGATCCGACAATCCGGCTATATCGAATATAACCGACTAATATATCATGTACCGATTCATCGAATCAACACTTGATCCGATGATCCGGTTCATATCTAAATATCTGTAAGTCCATGCTACCTCTCCCGGTACTTACGGGCTTGCGGAAATGATGAAAAACGATTTTCAAGAGGAGGTAACATGGACTCAAAATACGGATCTTTGTTAAGCAACTAACCAACAAACCTAACAACAGTTTTACCTACTCGGTTAGGGGGTTATACCTTTCTTGAACTCATTCGTCTTCAACTCTTTCCGGTGTACGGATCGGCCTCACCACGTCGTCTTCTTGCGCCGAAGATGGATCCACCTGAAATCTTCTACCTTTGGCTTCTTCTTCGAACTTAAAGAAACTAGAACACTTGATTTGCTAAACCTTGTGAACTAGGATGAGTAGAGAAGTGATATGGGTTTTCTTTTATCTCTAAGGCAATGTTTCTCAACTCATGAGAGGGTGTTGCCTTGAGCTAGAGAGAGAGAAAAAGGAAGAGCAAGAGGGAGAGCTCAAGAAAGAGAGAGAAATGAAATGAGAAAATGAGTAACTCTTTTGCCATCCAAGCTCTCATAATACAAAATCATCATAACAAATAATAGTAATCAAGTATTGTGTGATGGTTCAAGTCAAAATGGCTATATCATTTCATGCACTCATTTTGCAAAAACAAACAAGCAAGCAAAAGTCTTTGCCATGAAATGATAGCCATTGTCATGATGATGGTCAACTAGTCCAAACTAGTCAACCGGTCAACAAAGTCAACAAGTCAACAAAGTCTACCCCTCAACAACCATGTCACTATAATACTTAATTAATATTATTGTTAATTATATTTCTTATTCTCATTAGGGTTTAGCAAAAAGTCAATAGTCAACAGTCAACAACCCAATGAGAATCCTCTACCTCTGTCTCTCTGTCAACTGTGCATTCACACCCGCATCCGCGTTCCGAGGAACACGAATACAAACGAGATAAAACCAATCCTAAAAAGTACACTAGGATCTGGCTTAAACCAAAGCCCGCTAGTGTTAACTGTCCGAGCACCAAACGTGCACAAGTGCACGGATGTGACCGAACCCTGTCGCAAAACCATGCGACCTGTCGCAAAACCATGCGACCTCTACTCTTTTGCCTAAAGGCAAATAGCTTACTGTGTGGGACTCTAAAAACTCGACACTACGCTGGCAGTGGGTTTAACCACAGACCGCAAGCAGCACTAGCTGTGCGTAACGGTCCCCGGGTAGATGCCGACAAGAAGATTGACGAGGTGAAACCCATCTGAACTCCTACTGAGCATGAATGTGACAATCTCCGTACGGTCCGGTTTGTTCGTCTGATACATCGCATGGCGGGCCTAGTGGGCGGTAAACGTCAGTCCCCTAATAGCGGTACAAGTCGTGTCGGAGTGAAGCCCAGAACACCCTGAGATAGCACTGTAAACCTACCAGTATATCTCGTTTGCCCTGGCCAGGGACTACTCGTGTAATGGCTCTCCTAGACACAGCGCGATGTCAACCCCCAATACCGGGAGAGACGAATCCTGTCTAACCGTCACTGCCTCCAAGTGCTTCGGGACTGCACCCAAAAACTACCCGTTTGCACGACTCCTTTGAGCTGTGGTAGGGTAGTAATCAAAGTACAGTGGGAACACACTCGAGGCGAAGTGACAGTGTCAAGTCAGCGGACTAAGCTGTACTCATGTCACCTGGGAACTGATAACTGACGATAGGTATAGTACCAACCAACAGTTCCCGACGAGTCCTGTCCAGTGTACTCGTAACCTAACGAGCACCCGCATACTATCTCAAGTACGACGTACTGACGGCTGTGGGACAGGCCGTCTCCCACACTGGGATGAGAAGCGCATACGCTAGTCTACTCCGGAGTATCGATGCCCTGTCTCGATAGTCCTGCGACTAGGGACCTGCATAAGGATGTTCTTATAGATTACCCAGCCCCCACGAGTGTGACTGCCATCACAACGCTGGTAATCAAGCAAAGATCCTAAGGGCTCCACTAATATGTATAAGTGATATACTAAAATAAACACATGTACACATTAAAGTAGAAACAAACCAAGTAGCATACTACTATATTGAGCAAGATTGTCTATACAAGGTGAATATCCCAAGCTTCCATTAAGTAATATACAAACTAGTATGATACAGTAATGGCCTCTAGGGCATATACACTAACAATCTCCCACTTGCACTAAGGCCATGTACTGGCGTATCGAAGACCTATCATCTCGATCAGCCGCTTGAACTGAGTCTGGGGTAAGGCCTTTGTGAGTGGATCAGCAGTCTTATCTTCCATAGAAACTCTCCGAACCTCGATCTCTTGGCGACCCACGATCTCCCTGATCAGGTGATACCGCCTCAAGATGTGTCTGGACTTCTGATGGGACCTGGGTTCCTTCTCTAAAGCTATAGCCCCATTGTTATCGCAATACAGTGGTATTGGGTCAACAATGGACGGAACCACCTGAAGTTCTGTTTAAGAACTTCTTTATCCAGACGGCTTATTTTGCGGCATCTACTGCAGCGATATATTCCGCTTCCATCATCGAGTCAGCAACGGTTTCCTGTTTGGAACTCTTCCAACACACCGCCCCTCCATTGAGGGTAAAGACATAACCCGACATGGACTTAGAATCATCCTTGTCACTCTGGAAGGTGGAGTCAACAAAGGCCTCGATCTGGAGGTCTTCTCCGCCATACACCAAGAACATCTCCTTAGTCCTTCTCAGGTACTTGAGAATGTTCCTTACTGCTATCCAGTGTTTCTCCCCAGGGTTTGACTGATACCGGCTTACCACACTCAGTGCATAAGCTACATCAAGTCTGGTACACAACATCGCATACATTATAGAGCCTACCGCAGAAGCGTAGGGTATAATAGACATGCGATCCCTTTCCAAATCAGTCTTGGGAGACATCTCTTTGGAAAGGGTGATCCCGTGACAAGCCGGTAGATTACCGCGCTTGGAATCTTCCATACTGAATCTTTTCAATATGGTGTCGATGTACTTGGACTGTGAGAGTCCCAGTATCCTCTTGGATGTGTCACGATAGATCCGGATCCCCAAAATGTATGAGGCATCACCCAGGTCTTTCATGGAGAACCTGTGTGACAAGAACCCTTTAACAGATTGTAGCATAAGAATGTCATTTCTTATTAAGAGAATGTCATCTACGTATAAAACGAGGAATACTACAGTTCTCGCTACAAATCTACTATAGATGCATGGTTCATATGGATTTTTGATAAAGCCAAATTCTTTGACCGTCTCATCAAAACAGATGTTCCAACTCCGCGATACCTGCTTTAGTCCATAGATGGACTTAAGCAACTTGCACACCTTTCCGCTGCTCCCACTCTGAATGAAACCCTCTGGCTGGTCTATATAAACACACTCCTCTAAATTTCCATTTAGAAAAGTGGTCTTTACGTCCATCTGCCAAATCTCATAATCGTGGAAGGCAGCAATGGCAAGAAGGATCCGAATGGATTTCAGCATAGCTACTGGAGAAAAGGTCTCGTCATAGTCCAAACCAGGTCATTGATGAAAACCTTTTGCAACCAGTCTAGCTTTATAGGTCTCAACCTGTCCATCTACACCAATCTTCCTTTTGAAGATCCACTTGCATCCTACGGGTTTTACCCCATCTGGAGCAACGTCAAATGTCCATACTTTGTTGGTGTACATGGACTCCATTTCGGTCCGCATTGCATCCAGCCATTTTACCGAGTAAACGCTTTGAATGGCCTGCTGGAAGCTAGTCGGCTCATCATAATCAATGATGCAATCTTCTCTATCCTCGTCTATGAGAAAACCGTAGTATCTCTCGGGCGGATGAGACTGCCTACTACTTCTGCGGAGCGGCGTAGGAATGTCATTTTCTTTTGAACCCTCCGGTTCTACTAAGCTTTCAGTAATAGCTCGTGGTTATGGAATTTCTTCCAGTTCTATTGCGCTCCCACTTATCTGGTTTTCCAAAAACTCAGTTTCCAAGAAGTGGGCATAACGAGAAACATAAATCTTTTGCTCCTCTTCGCAATAGAAGAAATATCCCTTGGAGTTCTTTGGATATCCCACAAACTTGCACTGTACTAACCGTGCCTCGAGTTTGTCCGCATGCTGCTTTTTGACAAAAGCTGGACATCCCCATATCCTAATGTGATTAAGAACGGGTCTCTTCCCACACCACATCTGATATGGTGTAGTAGGCACAGTCTTAGTTGGAACTCGGTTCAAAAGGTATGTAGCTGATTCTAGTGCATATCCCCAGAATGATCGCGGTAACTTAACGTTACTCATCATGGACCGTACCATATCCAATAGGGTTCGGTTCTGTCTCTCCGATACACCGTTATGTTGCGGGGTGTATGGAGGAGTAAGCTGAGAGAGAAGTCCATTCTCTTTTAAGTAATCCTGGAACTCGGCACTTAAGTATTCACTACCTCGATCCGATCTCAATGTCTTGATACTTTTTCCGGTTTGTTTTTCTACTTCATTCTTATATTCCTGGAATTTTCCAAAGTCTTCTGATTTATGTTTCATTAAGAAGACATAACCGTACCTTGAAACGTCATCCGTAAAAGTAATGAAGTAAGAATAAACGCTTCGCGCATGTGTGGACATTGGACCGCACACGTCGCTGTGTACGAGTCCCAAGAGCTCGCTCACTCTTATTCCGTGTCCAGTGAACGGAGTCTTTGTCATCTTTCCTTTGAGACAGGATTGACAAGTGGTATACGATTGATATTCGAATGGATCCAAATATCCTTCTCTATGTAACTTCGTCAACCTTCTCTCATTGATGTGACCCAGTCTACAATGCCATAAGAAAGCCTGGTTTGTATCTGGAGACTTTCTTTTGTGTGTATTCTGGACATTGAAAATCTATGGTTGGTTTAGTACGTATATACCATTGCTTAATGTACCTGACCCAATCAGAACTTGATTAAGGTGAATGTTTACAACATTACTTACAAACGCAAATTCATAACCTTCTTTATAAATCAAAGATACAGAAATGATATTACAAGTTGCGTTGGGTACAAAAAAGTAATTACGTAAAACCAAAACATGTCCATCTGACATTCCCAGGTGATAGTCCCCCACGGCCTTAGCATCCATGCTAGCTCCGTTTGCAACTTTGAGGGTCATGTCACCTGCCTTAAAAAACCTACGGTTTTTCAACCCTGCAAAGAATTACAGATATTAGATCCTGATCCGGTATCCAATACCCAGGAAGTAGAGTTTATTGATAGACAGTTTTCAATAACGTACACACCTGAAGCTGAAGCCGCAACCTGCTTCAGATCCTGTGTTCTGGCTTTCCAAGCCCTGCAATCTTTCTTCCAGTGCCCACTCTTATGACAGTAAAAGCACTCTTCCTTCCCCACAAGTTTCCCCGCTATCTTTGTTGCTTTTGCCTTTCCCTTCGTATCCACTTTACTAACACCGCCCCTTGGTTTGGCGGGGGTTTTCTTCTTCTTTCCCTTGGCTTTCGCCTTGGACCTAGAAGAGTAAGATCCTCCTACAAACAATGTGGATGTTTCCCTACCTTTCTGTAGGGTGCCCTCTGCACTCCTCAGCATGTTGAGGAGCTCTGAAAGTTCAACTTCCTTTTCTTGCAAGTTGAAATTCAGGATGAACTTGGCGTAAGTGGAAGGAAGGGACTGAAGAATCAAGTCCGTATAGAGCTCATTCTTCAACGTGGTGCCAAGGTCCGCGAGCTCCACTATGAAGCCAACCATCTTAAGCATGTGTTCCGCTACCGATGATCCGACGGCCAACCTTGCCGAAAATAACTTCTTGGACACTTCGTATCTTGCGATACGAGATTGCTCTCCATACAGTTCTTTTGTATGGAGAAATATGGATTCGAGGTCCATATTCTCGCGCCTCCTCTGATGTTCGTTGTCCATAGAGGCAAGCACGAGGCACTTGGCCTTCGCGCAATCGATTTCCCAGGTCTTACGGATTTCCCTATCCGCGACGCTGGTTTTGGGACCTGGGACAGGGGGAGCTTTGGTGGTAAGGAGATACCCCAACTTGTCATAAGTGATTGCCATTTTGACATTCCTGAGCCAATCTTTGTTGTTTGGCCCTGTCAGTATGTTTTTATCTAGTAGTAACTTAAGTCCGGTCATGATGTTTGGTCGCTGCAATTAGGAGAGAGAGAAGAAACACTTTAGCATGATGCTCTTGCAAGTTTAGAGTGGTTTTTAATTTGTCTAAACAGGATGGCTCCCACTGTCTCTCGAATCCCTCCTCAAACCAAAAAGGAAGAATTAGTCAGGATCAATCTCACCGTACAATTCTTGCTTAACCGTTCGGCCAGGCTTGTGTCGGTACTTCGAGGGAGGTTTTCCAACGCTTTCGCGAAGTTCCTTAATTAAATAACCTCTTTTCCCTATGGGCGTAGCCCCGCTAACACCTTTCTAGACACCTACTTGGTTTATAGCATTGATCGTTAAGTGAGAAATTTCCCGAGGTGTAGCATATACTCACAGTAGGATCGGGATCCAAATATCATTGCGTGACAAAACTGAAGGAATTCTACCAGAATCATCACACTCCAAATGGTATGCAGCGCTAGCAAGTTTCAGTTCTTTTGAAACTCCCGATGTGGATTTTTGCCCCATGCTCTTATGACCTTGACTTTGGCCAACAACTCATAAGTCACATGTCAAGTTCTACCCGTCATTATCCAGGTTAATTTGAGCCCACCCGCACATACCCTTGACTTTGGCCAACAAGGTAGAACGACTGCCCCAAACCAACACATCTATCTATGCAGCACATGTATACCTAATAGCTACCAATCACTATGCCTTGACTTTGGCCAACAAACATAGCTTGAATACTTATTGACCATTCATATGAAACGACGGAGGGCTACGAATAGTTTTGGCGAAACCGTGAACGTAGTGAACTTGATATAATCGAAGGAACGAGATAGCTTTTAAAAGGAGTGGCTTAAGCTCCGCGTTTAAAAGTTATTTTTGAAAAGAAACCGAGTGGTTTTGAAAGTGTTCCAACGACTTTTACTTGGTTTATTTTTCTTGCATTAATTCCATTGCGTCCCATCATTTAATCCTACCATTGCAGAAAACAACCAAAATATGACGTACGCTTATGCCATCCGCATTTGCCGCGGGGCCCCGTCATTACCCGTAAGGTTACTTAACTAACGACAGAGAGGGGGCTGGACTAGCGCGGATGCAAAACATAAGCAACGCCTAAATAATATCATATATAGATATATTGCAATGATAGCCATTTCAGATCACAGATGAACACATTGGATATACTAGGAATCCGCAATTCGTACGAGCCTATAACGAAAAGCGGATTACACGGTCGCGATGAATAGCCAATACCCCACCCTAGACCCCTACGGGTGCGGCAAACTACCCGCCAAATATCCGAAGCGGAGCAACCTCCCTCAACGATGTGAGTAGGCCACTCGGCACTTTGAGATACCCGGTAGTTTGTGCACCCCACCTTGGGTCTATCCTAGGAGCAAAAATAGTAAAAAAAATTATACAATGATGGCTACAACCCCGACCCGGTTGTGCGGCCATACAAATAATATTACATCAATTTACATATTACATGAATTGAAAGATAAAAGAAAACTCTCATCTCACAACCCCCCGGCTATTCGTCCGCGACAATCCAATGAATTCATATACACATACCATCAACATTACAGATCACAGATATGTATAACCCCCATTAATCGACGTATACCGATTAGCGGACGTTCAATACATATATCACATCACAGATATATAGCCGTCGGCTTAAGTCTTTAGAAGTTCGATCAAAATACGGATTTTTAGGCCCCAAACACAAATTTTTCTTTCTGGAAAATCTGGGCAGAAAAAATATATTTTAAAAATCCCAAAACAATCCCAGAAAAACACTGCAGCAAAATTGTGCCACGGCCGAGTCAACTCGGCCGCGGAACCGCGGCGGGTGCGTGCTCCCGCTGCGTTTCCGCGGCGACTTGACCGGTTCGTTGGACCAATTTTCTTGGGTGTTTAAACAAAAGCCAGTGCCGATTTTTCATGTATGATTTATTATTTTTTGAACAGAGGGAAAAATAGGCAGAGACTATGCTATTCGGGTATGTTTCATGATATTTTCTCCGATCGAACTTCTATTTACTTTGCTAACATGTTAGATAGTGTTTAACTAGGCTCTGATACCACTGTAAGTCCATGCTACCTCCCCCGGTACTTACGGGCTTGCGGAAATGATGAAAAACGATTTTCAAGGGGTGGTAACATGGACTCAAAATACGGATCTTTGTTAAACAACTAACTAACAAACCTAACAAGAGTTTTACCTACTCGGTTAGGGGGTTATACCTTTCTTGAACTCCTTCGTCTTCAATTCTTTCCGGTGTACGGATCGGCCTCACCTCGACGTCTTCTTGCGCCGAAGATGGATCCACCAGAAAGCTTCTACCTCTGGCTTCTTCTTCGAACTTGAAGAAACTAGAACACTTGGTTTGCTAAACCTTGTGAACTAGGATGAGTAGAGAAGTGATATGGGTTTTCTTTTATCTCTAAGGCAATGTTTCTCAACTCATGAGAGGGTGTTTCCTTGAGCTAGAGAGGGAGCAAGAGGAAGAGCAAGAGGGAGAGCTCAAGAAAGAGAGAGAAATGAAATGAGAGAATGAGTAACTCTTTTGCCATCCAAGCTCTCATAATCCAATATCATCATAATAAATTATAGTAATCAAGTATTGTGTGATGGTTCAAGTCAAAATAGCTATATCATTTCATGCACTCATTTTGCAAAAACAAGCAAGCAAGCAAAAGTCTTTGCCTTGAAATGATAGCCATTGTCATGATGATGGTCAACTAGTCCAACCTAGTCAACCGGTCAACAAAGTCAACAAGTCAACAAAGTCAACCCCTCAACAACCATGTCACTATAATACTTAATTAATATTATTGTCAATATTATTTCTTATTCTCATTAGGGTTTAGCAAAAAGTCAATAGTCAACAGTCAATAACCCCAATGAGAATCGTCTGCTTCTGTCTCTCTGTCGACTGTGCATACACAGCCGCATCCGCGTTCCGAGGAACACGAATACAAACGAGATAAAACCAATCCCAAAAAGTACACTAGGATCTGGCTTAAACCAAAGCCCGCTAGTGTTAACTGTCCGGAGACCAAACGTGCACAAGTGCACGGATGTGACCGAACCCTGTCGCAAAACCATGCGACCTGCCGAAAAACCATGCGACCTCTACTCTTTTGCCTAAAGGCGAATAGCTTTCTGCGTGGGACTCCAAAGACTCAACACTACGCTGGCAGTGGATTTAACCACAGACCGCAAGCGGCACTAGCTGCGTGTAACAGTCCCTAGGTAGATGCCGACAAGAAGACTGACGAGGTGAAACCCATCTGAACTCCTGCTGAACCTGAATGTGACAATCTCCGTACCGTCCGGTCTGTTCGGCTGATACATCGCATGGCGGTCCTAGGGGGCGGTAAACGTCAGTCCCCTGATAGCGGTACAAGTCGTGTCGGAGTGAAGCCCAGAACACCCTGAGATAGCACTGGAAACCTACCAGTATATCTCGCTTGCCCTGGCCAGGGACTACTCGTGTAATGGCTCTCCTAGACACAGCGCGATGTCAACACCCAATACCAGGAGAGACGAATCCTGTCTAACCGTCATTGCCTCCAAGTGCTTCGGGACTGCACCCAAAAACTACCTGTTTGCATGACTCCTTTGAGCCGTGGTAGGGTAGTAATCAAAGTACAGTGGGAACACACTCGAGGCGACGTGACAGTGTCAAGTCAGCGGACTAAGCTGTAATCATGTCACCTGGGAACTGATAACTGACGATAGGTATAGTACCAACCAACATTTCCCGACGAGTCCTGTCCAGTGTACTCGTAACCTAACGAGCACCCGCATACCATCTCAAGTACGACGTACTGACGACTGTGGGACAGGCCGTCTCCCACACTGGGATGAGAAGCGCATACGCTAGTCTACTCCGGAGTATCGATGCCCTGTCTCGATAGTCCTGCGACTAGGGACCTGCATAAGGATGTGTTTATAGATTACCCAGCCCCCATGAGTATGACTACCATCACAACGATGGTAATCAAGCAAAGATCCTAAGGGCTCCACTAATGTGTATAGGTGATATACTAAAATAAACACATGTACACATTAAAGTAGAAACAAACCAAGTAGCATACAACTATATTGAGCAAGATTGTCTATACAAGGTGAATATCCCAAGCTTCCATTTGTAGGGTTCCTAGGCACACTAAGGAGGTCTCACAAGGCATCAACCATGCCAATTTCAAATTTTACGGGTGCCGAGAAACCCTAATACGGATCGTTAACTAGATATATAGGCGAACACATGCAACAAGTTAACAATTTAACTAAAAGAACGGAAATACAACCTTTGTAGATCCGGTCCTCCACCTCCATATCTCCGCAATGAAGTCTCCTCGCTGTCCAAATGGAAACCCGGGCTCTAGCGTCGGCTTCATCGGAGAAATGGACGGGCAAGGTCGTCGGCTTCATGCCGAAGATGATCTACGTCGAGGCATCACTAGATCAAACTCCCACTTCACCAAGTCATAAAACTTGTGAAGAAAACACCCTATACTACTTGGCAAGAGGTAGAGGATGAAGAAATAGGAGGTGGGTTCACTTTAGAATTGGATTTCTCACTCATTTTCTCAAGTTGCCATTGATGGAGGCAAGCTTCTTCTTGTGAAGAAGAAGAAGAAGAAGATGAATATATTATGATAAGTTTTTTCAAAATAGAAAATAAATGAATACTTATCATAATCCAACCATGGTAAAGTGTAGAGAACGAACTAGGGTTTAGTGGAATGGTTAGGGTTAAGCATGAGACAAATATGGTCGCTTAGTCAAAGCTTCATGAAGCTTCAACTAGCATCTAAAGAAAGCCACCATTCATTTATTTTGCAAAATAAATAAACAAAATAAATAAATGATAAAGAAAAAGAAAACCCTAACCATTACACAGCCATGGTTTAAACTTTACACAAACTCAAGTTAGCTTGTATCATCAAACATGACACAAACTTGTGTACAAAAGTATATCACATATACATTGTGCACTTCAAGTGAGAAAATCCCTTTAAAATGATCCAATACTAGTTAATGAAAAGTAATATATCAAATATATAATTATACATTAAATCATTAAATCAACACTTGATTCAATGATCCGGTCATATCGCATATAACCAACTAGTATCCAATGTATCGGCTTATCGAATCAATCCTTGAATCGATAACTAGGTTATATCGCATACAACCAATCGATACATTCATCGCGAGAATGGAATACGGAATCATATACATGCATTATTCTCGGTCCTGCACATATCTCATATGCGCTCCTATTTCATTTCGCTTGAGCCAGGAAACCTCTGTGTAGGACTCTAAAGACTCGTCAATACGCCGGCAGCAGATGATGATCATATCAAACACCCACAAGCCGCAAGCGGTCTGCTAAACGTAACGGCCACCCGGGTATTGAGCGATCAGAAGATCGACGAGCAAGCCCGCTCACACTCCAGTGAATCCAACCAGTAACACTACCATACAGTCCGGTCTCGTCGTCTGATATGTCGCATATCTTGCCTAGGGGTGGTAAACGTCAGACCCCAGTAGCTCGATAAGTCGTGTCGATATGAGGTCTATAACAATTTAAGAAACTACTGGTAACACTTACCAGTAAATCTCAGCAACCCTGGCCAGGGATTTCCGGTTATAGCCAATCGAACACAGCGCAACATCAACTCCCTATACCGGGAGAGACGAATCCCCTCCTATCGCTCATTGCCTCCATGTGATTCGGGACTGTACCCAAAAACCACCGTTTGCACGCCCTCTTGGACATGGTAAGATGGAAATCAAAGCACAGTGGGAACCACACAAGATTCTATGACGATCCCGGGTCAACAGACTACTCTGTACCAGTGTCACCAGAGAACTGCCATCTGACGTAAGGTATAATACCATCTGGGAGTTCTCGGCGAGTCCGTCCATTGTACCCAGTCTCCACTGAGCACCCGTATATCATCTCTGATGTCAAACACCAATGGATATGGGATCATCCATCGCCCATCTGTATGGGTCGAGAAGGTATACGCTAGTCTACTCTGGTATATCGATGCCCCGTCTCGATATACCCACGACTAGGGACTTTGAAGGATGTACTTATGGACTACCATGTCCCCACTAGTATGATCCACATCATAGTCCAGGTAGTCAAGTACACATCCTAAGGGCTTTACCAACATGTAACAGAGAGACAATCAGTGTACACGTTAAGGTAAAGTTCAACCAGATAGCATACTATCATGTCGAGAAAGAAAGTCCTCCCTATATATGTCCAAGCATCCACTACAATATACATCCTATGTATAGTAATGGCCTCTAGGGCATACATATAACTAACAATCTCCCACTTGCACTAGGGCCATCTGATAACAGTGGTTGCAGTATCTCATACTCAACCATCCCATAAAAGTCTCTCTCTGGGAAAAGGCCTTTGTGAGTGGATCTGCCGTGTTGTCCTCTGAGTCTGCTCTCCTAACCTCGATCACCCTGGAGATCAACCATCTCCATGATCAGGTGATACTGCCTTAGAATATGTCTGGATCACTGACGGGACGGACGTTTCTTGGCATAATCCACAATTCCATTGTCACACAATAGGAGGAACTAAGTTCATCTCATGAACAAATATACATCCAGACTGCCTCTTTGGTAGCATCTTAAGTAGCGATGTATCGAGCCTTTATCGTCTAGTATGCCACGGTATCTAGCTTGGAACTCTTCCAACATACCGTCCCTTTACTGAGGGTAAAGACAATGCCTGCGACTGACTTTCAGTCGTCCTTATCACTCTGGAACCCTTCCAGTGATTCTCCCCAGGATCGGTTGATACCATCTCACTACAACTAGTGAGAATCCTAACATCCAATTAGATCTATCTCATAGATCCAAAACCCAGGATTTAGGAGGTATCACTTTGATCCTATATGGAGAATCATTGTGATAAGCGGAGATTGACCGAGCGTAGCATAGGAAACTCCTTCCCTATCAAGAGCATGTCATCCACGTACTCTACGAGGATCGTCACTATACTCCATACTACCTTTTTGTTTATACAAGGTTCATCTACCATTTTGATGATGTCAAACTCTTTGACTAACACATCAAAACAGATGTTCCAACTCCGCGATGTCTGCTTTATCCTATAAACCATCTTGTACACATTTCCGCTGCTCCCACTATCTACGAAGCCCTCTGGCTGTGTACTTATAGACGTTCTCTTCTAAAACATCATTTAGAAAAGCAGTCATGGCACCCAACCGCCAGATATCGTAGTCATGGTATGTAGCCGTGGATGGAATTAAGCATAGCCACTTGAAAAGGTTTCATCATAATCCACGCCTGGTCGATGACGAAAAGCTTTAACAAGTCTAGCTTTGAAAGTCTCAACTTTTCCATCTACACCAAGTAATCTTCTCAAGATATACTTGCTCCTGATGGGGATTTAACCCTTCAGATATAGCAGCTAAAGTCCATACTTTGTTGGTGTACATGGATTCCATCTCAGATCGCTAAGCATCCAGTCATTCTTACAGAGTCCCACTCCTGATGGCCAGCTCGAAACTAGTTGGGTCATCATCTCATGATGCAATCCTCGCTCCTACTGTCATAGAGAAACAGAAGTATCTCTCAGGTGGGTGAGAAACCCTACTAGATCGGCGGAGAGGCTGAGGTTCGTTGGTAACTATTGAATCCTTTGGTTTTGTCAAATCATCTGCTGTAGTTTGTATAGCTGGAATATTTCCAGTTCTACATTACAGACCTTGCCTCGAGCTTGTCCGGATTTTTCTTTTAGACATAGCCCGGACAACCCCAAATCTTAACCAACTTAAGATATGGGCTCTTCCCTTATCATATCACATATGAAATGGTAGGCAACTGATTTGATTTGAACCCTATTCAATAGGTATGCAGCTTCTCAAGTGCATAACTCCCAAAAAGGAAATAGGAAACTCGGTAGTACTCATCATAGAGCACACCATATCACATAGGGTGCTTTTGCTCCGCCCCGATATACCATCGTGCTATGGTGTATACGGAGGAGTAATGCCGAGAGAGAATCTCATTCTCCTTTAGAATAATCCAGGATTTCCGTGCTCAAGTATTCTCCTCCCTGATCTCATCATAGGACATAATACTTATACCCGTATTTTGGTTCTCTACTTCTAACTTATATTCTGTGAATATCTCAAAAGGTTCTGACTTGTGTTTCAACGGGAACATATGTCTGAATCAAAAGAGATGATCAGAGAATTTAATGAAGTATAAAGAACCGGTCTTGGCATGTGTAGACAGGGGACCATACATACATCAACATGTATCATCCCAAGAGTTCACCAACTCTTTCCCTGTTTCCAGTAAACGGAGCTATGGTCATCTTATCTCTGTGACATGACTGGCAAGTTTCACAAGATGTAAATTCAAACTGATTTAAATATGCATCTACATGTAGCTTCAGCTAGTCGGGTCGCATTGATATGACCTAGTCTACAATGCCTCAAGAAGGATTCGTTCATTTCTGAACTCTTCCTCTTGTGTGTGTTCTGTATACTAAAGAACTGTAGTTTGATTTAGAACATCAATGCTTTTAGATAACGTGCCTGAACCAATCAACTTTTGATATAGGAAATGTTCAAAACATTATCCAACTATACAAAATTTTATCATTTCTTTACTAATAAAGAGATAGATATGATTTTGTATATCAGGTTCGGTATCTAATAACATTCGTTCAGAATCAATGTATTTGGAATACAGGGTGACAGTGACCAACAGACTTGGCTGCAATACTTGCCCCGTTTTCTGTCTCATGAAACTTATCACCCGTTCTCAGTTCTCTACCTATCTGTAGCCCTATGTAACAGATTACATATCTGGGATCCTGATCCAGTATCATATACCCAGGATGCGGAGGATACTGAGAAACAGTTCTTTGTAACGAACACACCCGAAGATGATGCATCAGCATGCACTTTCTTCGTTTGGGCGGCACGGGAATTCTGGTAATCCCCAATTTCCTGCTCTGTCTTATAACAATTATAAGTTGGTGCGGGACCAACGTTCCCCAGCTCAGTATAACAAGCGGGTTCGGTCAATATCCGTATTATTATCTTGATTAAGGCGTGATATGGTCGCTACCTGGAGAGAGAGAGAAGAAAACACTCAGCGTGCGCTCTTGCAAGATCAGATTGGTTATTATTTTATCTAATCAGGATGGCTCCCACTGCTTTTTATCAAATCTTCCTTCAAACCCTAAAAGGAAAGACTAGCCGGGATTAATTACACACTACAAGTTCGACAATCTTTCAGCCAGGCCAGTGTCGGTACTTTGAGGGAGGTCCCCCGTGCTTTCGCACGAACCTAATTAATGTAAACCTCGTTTTCCCAGAGGCGTAACCTCGTTAACACCTTTCTAGACACCTACTTGATCGGCTAATTGTATTGTGTAAAACTCTCCCAGGAGTAATCTTACTCGCAGCGGGTATCGGGATCCAACTATCTCATAGAAGGTATGCAATCTCATTGCAAATTTCAACACTTGAAATTCCCGATAATATTTTGCCCCCAACGTGCTATGACCTTGACGAAAGCCAACAAACCATAGCCCGCTAGTCAAGTTCAACCCGTACATTTCTTGATCGAATTAAACCCACCCGCACGACCCTTGACGAAAGCCAACAAAGCCGCACGACTACCCTAATCCAATCGCATCGTATGCAGCAGATAAGCAGCATATAGCTACCGTACACAGCACCTTGACGAAAGCCAACAAATGCAGCACGAATACTATATACAACTTATCTGAAATGACGGAGGGCTACGACAGGTTTTTCTGAAAACCTATTGCATAATGAACTTGATATCGTTGTAGAATCAAATGATTTTAAAAATGGAGTGCTTTTGAGGCTTTTCTAGTTTTGCTAAAGGAGTCACTCCCGGTGAAGGGATCGTCGGTCCTTTCCTCGTCGAATGAGGTGCGGGATATATCATATATATCGCTGTGCAAAGCAAAAACACTTAAAAGCAATCAAAAGACAAACCGAGTGTGTAGCATCTGCCAGTTATTGCTAAAGGAGTCACTCCCGGTGAAGGGATCTCGGTCCTTTCCTCATCGAATAAGGTGCAGGATATATCACATATACCGCTGTGCAAAGCAAGAACTGTAGCTACCTGTTTTATTTTGAAATTCGATTCTACAACATCTTAGGTTTCTTTTATTTCATTAAACTCGTTAATGAAGTCCCATCATTTAAGTACCTAAACATCACAGATAAATACGACGTACACTTATGCCATCCGCATTCGCCTCGATGTCCCCTCATGCACCGTTAGGTTAGGTAACTAACGGCAGAGCAGGGCAGGGCTAGCGCGGGTGTAAAACATAAGTAACATCTATATAATATATCATATATACTATATACAGTATCCATCACAGAACATCACATGATCACATCACAGATATCGCAGCAGAAGAAACATATGAAATATTGGATATACTAGGACGTCCGTGTTTTCAATATGAGCCTGTATAAAACACGGATTCCACGGTCGTGATGAATAGCCAAACCCACACCACAAGACCCCTACGAGAGCGGCAAGCAACCCTACCAATTCTAGAGTTAGGAGACCCGGACTCGACTCCTCGAGTTGGTCTCCCACTGGACTCCAGAACCCGGTTACTTGTGCTCCCCTCCTTGGGTCTATCCTAGTGCGGAAAAGTTAAATAATATACAAAGGGTGACAACTTCCGCAACCTGGAAGTGCCCCAATAAAAGAATATTACAGACAAGTTTTTACATGAATGAAAATGAAAAACACCCATCTCACATAAAAACCCCCGGCTACTCAAACACGACGATCCAATATAACATATCCAGCAACACATAACATCACATGTCATCAACGTAAGTAAATATGCGCCTCCCAATTGTCGTTGACATATAGCAACGAAACCGGCGATATCACATATTACACTTACGGTCACAGAAAAGAAAGTGTAAAACTACAACAGTTGGAATCCGCAATCTCCATAGACATCGCATGCCTAATCAAATGAATACCTTAGACATCACATGCCTAACAATTATAAACCCCGCATTTTAGTCTCATTATCGAAAACACTTTTCAATATCAAGTCGGGCAATTCAACAAGATTCCCGACATATTGATCGAATGCTCGTCGTAAACTTTAGTAGGCGGCCGCACCCCCGACGCCGTCGACGAAGTGCACCAAGGCGGAACACCGCTGCCGCGAGCACCCGTACGGATGCTTCGGCGACGGGGTTCTCCTACAGTCACTTGGTCGGGGCTATGGAGCGAGGCTGTCTATTAAGTTTACCCGGCGAGTATCCGCGTACGTTACGTGATTGCGACGGACTTTTGATCACATAAAAATTCCGTGGCAACCGATCAAGTGAGACTAAAGTGCTATGTTTATAACATTCATTCAATTATCTCATAACTACTTGTGAATTCCAATTATTGTATCCCATTCCAGATAAATAGAAAATGTTAAACTTTCCGATCGAACATTCAAACACCCAAGTTTTCCCGAAATAGATCAACTCATGAAATAAGTCTAAGAACATTCAGTTCATGCCTCAGTACCAACGGTCCAGCCGTAGAAGGGTCAAGCCAGCGTCTCACATGTGGCACGCCGTACTGCCCCAAACCCGAAGGTTCAAAGGGCAGTTCAAGACGGTCACATAATCGAGTTAAGGTTTGTTGTCTTCTAGAGGGACCATCGCGTTACTTGCACTACTTAGAACGTCTTTAAACCTCGGAAAAATCCAACACTTGGAAATTTTCCGGCAGGGGAAAAGTTGGGTATTTATATCCGGTCGAACCTTTTAACATATTCAAAAATTATCCGGAATCCACATAAACAAAATTTTAAAATCCGATCGAAACACCGAGTCCCCAATACAACCCAGAAAATTCAACTCTTGAATAATTATTAAAAATTCCCATAAAACTCAGAATTTAAATAAAGAAGTTACTGTGCAAAAATGGTTGACTGAAGAGACTAAATGGGCGCGGAACCGCCGCAATAGGCGACTAATGCCGCGGATCCGCCGCGCTTTAGACAGATCATTAGGTAATTTTTGCACCGTAATTCTTAGAATTTCCTGCTGAGTTTTTTAAGCATTTTTAATTTGGAAAAAACCACTTTTTCAGAAAAAGTCCAGAGAGGGTTAAAAGTTAGGGTTTCGGGGTTCGATCGGGTTTCTAACATCGTCTACGCATCGCCTAAGGCTCTAGCTAGGCTCTGATACCACTGTAGGGTTCCTAGGCACACTAAGGAGGTCTCACAAGGCATCAACCATGCCAATTTCAAATTTTACGGGTGCCGAGAAACCCTAATACGGATCGTTAACTAGATATATAGGCGAACACATGCAACAAGTTAACAATTTAACTAAAAGAACGGAAATACAACCTTTGTAGATCCGGTCCTCCACCTCCATAGCTCCGCAATGAAGTCTCCTCGCTGTCCAAATGGAAACCCGGGCTCTAGCGTCGGCTTCATCGGAGAAATGGACGGGCAAGGTCGTCGGCTTCATGCCGAAGATGATCTACGTCGAGGCATCACTAGATCAAGCTCCCACTTCACCAAGTCATAAAACTTGTGAAGAAAACACCCTATACTACTTGGCAAGAGGTAGAGGATGAAGAAATAGGAGGTGGGTTCACTTTAGAATTGGATTTCTCACTCATTTTCTCAAGTTGCCATTGATGGAGGCAAGCTTCTTCTTGTGAAGAAGAAGAAGAAGATGATGAATATATTATGATAAGTTTTTTCAAAATAGAAAATAAATGAATACTTATCATAATCCAACCATGGTCAAGTGTAGAGAATGAACTAGGGTTTAGTGGAATGGTTAGGGTTAAGCATGAGACAAATATGGTCACTTAGTCAAAGCTTCATGAAGCTTTGACTAGCATCCAAAGAAAGCCACCATTCATTTAATTTGCAAAATAAATAAACAAAATAAATAAATGATAAAGAAAAAGAAAACCCTAACCATTACACAATCATGGTTTAAACTTTATACAAACTCAAGTTAGCTTGTATCATCAAACATGACACAAACTTGTGTACAAAAGTATATCACATATACATTGTGCACTTCAAGTGAGAAAATCCCTTTAAAATGAACCAATACTAGTTAATGCAAAGTAATATATCAAATATATAATTATACATTAAATCATTAAATCAACACTTGATTCAATGATCCGGTCATATCGCATATAACCAACTAGTATCCAATGTATCGGCTTATCGAATCAATCCTTGAATCGATAACTAGGTTATATCGCATACAACCAATCGATACATTCATCGCGAGAATGGAATACGGTATCACATACACGCATTATTCTCGGTCCTGCACATATCTCATATGCGCTCCTATTTCGTTTCGCTTGAGCCAGGAAACCTCTGTGTAGGACTCTAAAGACTCGTCAATACGCCGGCAGCAGATGATGATCATATCAAACACCCACAAGCCGCAAGCGGTCTGCTAAACGTAACGGCTACCCGGGTATTGAGCGATCAGAAGATCGATGAGCAAGCTCGCTCACACTCCAGTGAATCCAACCAGTAACACTACCATACAGTCCGGTCTCGTCGTCTGATATGTCGCATATCTTGCCTAGGGGTGGTAAACGTCAGACCCCAGTAGCTCGATAAGCCGTGTCGATATGAGGTCTATAACAATTCGAGAAACTACTGGTAACACTTACCAGTAAATCTCAGCAACCCTGGCCAGGGATTTCCGGTTATAGCCAATCGAACACAGCGCAACATCAACTCCCTATACCGGGAGAGAAGAATCCCCTCCTATCGCTCATTGCCTCCATATGATTCGGGACTGTATCCAAAAACCACCGTTTTGCACGCCCTCTTGGACGTGGTAAGTGCAGGGTTCCTAGGCACCCTAGTGAGGTCTCCAAAGCCATCTACCATGGCAATTTCAAAAAATATGGTGCCTACAAACCCTAGTGTACGGATCTATAACTAGATGTCTAGGCGAAAAACGAAAACTAGTTAACAATTTAACTAAGGGAACGGACATACAACCTTTGTAGATCCGGTCCACCACCTCCACGGCTCCGCAACAAAGTCCCCTCGGCTGTCCAAAATGAATCCGGAACTCAAGTATCGGTATCATCGAAGAATGGGCGAGCTTGATCGTCGGTTCAATGCCGAAGATGATCTACGTCGAGATATCGCAAGAACAAGCTCCAACTTCATCAAGCTTGGAAAACTTGTGAAGGAACACCCTATACTACTTGGCAATAGATAGAGGATGAAGAAATAGGAAGTGGGTAAACTTTAGTTTTGGATTTCTCACACTTTTTCAACACTTGCCATTGGAGTAGCAAGCTACATCCATCGAAGAAGAAGATGAAGAAGAAGAAGATGATATGATAACTTAAACTAAAATAGAAAATAAAATACAATACTTATCATATCATTGACCATGGTTTAGTGTAGAGACTTAACTTAGGTTAGATAGTGGTTAGGGTTAGATAAAAGACAAGAAAGGTGGACTAAGTTCAAAGCTTCAAGAAGCTTTCAAATAAAAACAAATCTAGCAACCATTCTTATCTCTTTATCTTTTCTTTTTCCAAAATAAATAAAAGGAATAAATAAATGATTAAGTAAATGAAAAAGAAACCCTAATCACCAATTAACCATGGTTTAACACTTTACACAAAACCAAGCTAGAATGTATCATCAAACATGATACAATCATGTGCACAAAACTATATCGAATATACAATGTGCACATCCGCGTGAGAAAATCCATTTAAAGTGAACCGATACTAGTTAATGCAAAGCAATATATCAAATATATAATTATGTATTAAATCATTAAATCAACACTTGATTTAACGATCCGGTCATATCGCATATAACCGGCTAGTATCCAATGTGTCGGCTTATCGAATCAATCCTTGATTCGATAACTAGGTTATATCGCATATAACCATTCGATACATTGATCGCGAGAATCAAATACGGTATCACATACACGCATTATTCTCGGTCCCGCACATATCTCATATGCACTCCTATTTCGTTTCGCTTGAACCAGGAAACCTCTGTGTAGGACTCTAAAGACTCGTCAATACGCCGGTAGCAGATGATGATCATATCATGCACCCACAAGCCGCAAGCGGTCTGCCAAACGTAACGGCCACCCGGGTATTGAGCGATCAGAAGATCGACGAGCAAGCCCGCTCACACTCCTGCGAATCGAACAGTAACACTACCGTATAGTCCGGTCTGTTCGTCTGATATGTCGCATATCTCGCCTAGGGGTGGTAAACGTCAGACCCCAATAGCTCGATAAGTCATGCCGACGTAGGGTCCATAACATTCGTGAAACTACTGATAACACTTACCAGTATATCACTGCAACCCTGGCCAGGGATTTCCTGTTATGGCCAGTCGAGCATTGCACAACATCAACCCCCAATACCGGGAGAGACGAATCCCCTCCTATCGCTCATTGCCTCCATGTGAATCGGGACTGTACCCAAAAACCACCTGTTTGCACAACTCAGTAGAGCCGTGGTAGGGTGGAAATCAAAGCACAGTGGGAGACACACAAGACTCTATGACGATCTCGGGTCAACAGACTAAGCTGTACCAGTGTCACCAGAGAACTGCCATCTGACGTGAGGTATAATACCATCTGGGAGTTCTCGGCGAGTCCGTTCAGTGTACCCAGTCTCCACTGAGCATCCGCATACCATCTTCGATGTCAAACACCAATGGATATGGGATCATCCATCGCCCATCGCATGGGTCGAGAAGATATGCGCTAGTCTACTCTGGAATATCGATGCCCCGTCTCGATATTCCCTCGACTAGGAACAATTCAAGGATGTACTCATGGACTACCCAGGCCCCACTAGTATGATCTACATCATAGTCCTGGAAGTTGAGTACACATCCTATGGGCTTTATCAACATGTAATCAGAGAGACAGAAAGTATACATGTTAAGACAAAGTGCAACCAGATAGCGTACTATCATGTCGAGCGAGAAAGTCCTTCCTATATATGTCCCAGCATCCACTACAATATACATCCCATGTACAGTAATGGCCTCTAGGGCATACATATAACTAACAATCTCCTACTTGCACTAGGGCCATCTGTAGCAGTGGTTGCAGTATCACATACTCAACCATCCCCTAAAAAGTCTCTTTTTGGGAAAAAGGGCCTTCGTGAGTGGATCCGCCGTGTTGTCCTCTGAGTCTTCTCTCCTTACCTCGATCACCCTGGAGATCAACTATCTCCATGATCAGGTGATGCTTCCTCAGAATTTGTATGGGTCACTGATGGGACCAGGGTTCCAGGGTCGAAACCACGCTTCCATTGTCATACAATGGCAGGAACCTAGTTCATCTTATGAACCAATATACACCCAAACAGCCTCTTTGGTAGTATCTTTAATAGCGATGTTACCAGCCTTTATCGTCTAGTTTGCCACGGTATCGAGCTTGGAACTCTTCCAACATACCGTCCCTTTACTGAGGGTAAAGACAATGCCCGTGACTGACATTCAGTCGTCTTTATCACCCTGGAACTCTTCCAGTGATTCTCTTCAGGATCGATTGATACCATCTCACTACATCTAGTGAGAATCCTAGCATCCATTTACATCTATCTCATAGATGAAAACTCAGGTTTTTAGGAGGTATCACTTTGATCCTATTTGGAGAATCCTAGTGATAATAGGAGATTGACCGATCGTAGTATAGGAAACTCTTTTCCTATCAAGAGTATGTTGTCTACGTACAATACGAAGATGACGACCTTACACTCTACTACCCTTTTGTATATACAAGGTTCGTCTACCATTTTGATGAAGTCAAACACTTTGATTATCACATCAAAACAGACGTTCCAACTCCGCGATGCCTGCTTCATTATGTAAAGCAACTTGCACACGTTTCCGCTGCTCCCACTGTTTACGAAGACCTCTGGCTGTGTTCTTACAGACGTTCTCTTCTAAATCAGTATTTAGAAAAGCAGTCAGGGCACCCAACCACCAGATATCGCAGTCATGGTATGTAGCCGTGGCAAGTAGAATCTGGATAGACTTAAGCATAGCTACTGGAAAAAGGTTTCATCATTATCCATGCCTGGTCGATGACGAAAACCTTTAACAAGTCTAGCTTTGAAAGTCTCAACTTTTCCATCTACACCAAGTAATCTTCTCAAGATATACTTGCTCCTGATGGGGATTTAACCCTTCAGATATTGCAACCAAAGTCCATACTTTGTTGGTGTATAAGGATTCCTTCTCAGATCACTAAGCATCCAGCCATTCTTACAGAGTCCCTACTCTCGATGGCCTGCTCGAAACTGGTTGGGTCATCATCTCATGATGCAATCCTTGCTCCCACTGTCATCGAGAAACCGAGGTATCTCTCAGGTGGGTGAGGAACCCTACTAGATCGGCGGAGAGGCTGAGGTTCGTTGGAATCTATTGAATCCTTTGGTTCTGTCAAATCATTAGCAGTTTTGTACAGCTGGAACCTTTCCAGTTCTACAGAACTGATCTTGCCTCGATCTTGTCCGGATTTTGCTTTTGACATAGGCCGGACAATCCCAAATCTTAACTTACTTAAGAGATAGGTTCTTCCCATACCATATCTTATATGGAGTGGTAGGCAGTGATTTGATTCCAACCTAATTCAATAGGTATGCAGCTTCTCAAGTGCATAACTCCCAAAAGGAAAAAGGTAACTCAGTAGTACTCATCATAGAGCACACCTTATCATATAGGGTGTGATAGCCCCACCCCGATATACCATCGTGCTATGGTGTATACGGAAGAGTAATGCTGAGAGAGAATCTCATTCTCTTTTAGAATAGTGCAGGAATTCTATGCACAAGTATTCTCCTCTCTGATCTCATCATAGGACATAATACTTATACCCGGTTATTGGTTCTCTACTTCTAACTTATATTCTGTGAATACCTCAAAAGCTTCGGACTTATGTTTCAGCAGGAACATACGACTGAATCTTGAGAGATTATCAGAGAATATAATGAAGTATAAAGAACCAGTCCTGGCATGTGTAGACAGGGGACCTTACATACATCATCATGTATCGGTCCCAAGAGTTCATTAACTCTTTCTCTGTTTCCAATAAACAGAGCTATGGTCATCTTATCTTTGTGACATGATTGGCGAGTTGCACAAGATGTAAATTCAAAACGATTTAAATATACATCTAAATGTAACTTCAGCCAGTCGGGTCGCATTGATCTGACCTAGTCTACAATACCTCAAGAAGAATCCGTTCATTTCTGAACTCTTCCTCTTGTGTGTGTTCCATATACTAAGAACTGTAGTTTGATTTAGAACATCAATGCTTTTAGATAACGCACCTGAACCGATCAACTTTTGATATAGGAAATATTCAAAATATTATCCAATTATACAAAATTTTATCATTTCTTTACTAATAAAGAGACTGATATGATTTTGTATATCAGGTTCAGCATCTAATAGCATTTGTTCAGAATCAATGTATTGGTAATACAGGGTGACAGTGACCAACAGACTTGGCTGCAACACTTGCCCCGGTTTCTGTCTCATGAAACTTATCACCCGTTCTCAGTTTTTCTATCTTTTTGTAGCCCTATGTAACAGATTACATATCTGGGATCCTGATCCGGTATCATATACCCAGGATGCAGAGGATACTGAGAAACAGTTCTTTGTAATGAACACACCCGAAGGAGATGCATCATATGCACTTTCTTCGTTTGGGCGGCATAGGAATTCTGGTATTCCCTTATTTCCTGCTCTGTCTTATAACAATTATAAGTTGGAGCGGGACCAACGTTTCCCAGCTCAGTATAACAAGCGGGTTCGGTCAATAATCCGTATTATTATCTTGATTAAGGCGTGATATGGTCGCTACCAGGAGAGAGAGAGAAGAAACACTCTGCGTGCGCTCTTGCAAGATCAGATTGGTTATATATTTTATCTAATCAGGATGGCTCCCACTGCTTTTTATCAAATCTTCCTTCAAACCCTAAAAGGAAAGACTAGCCGGGATTAATTACACACTACAAGTTCGCCAATCTTTCAGCCAGGCCAGTGTCGGTACTTTGAGGGAGGTCCCCCGTGCTTTCGCACGAACCTAATTAATGTAAACCTCGTTTTCCCAGAGGCGTAACCTCGTTAACACCTTTCTAGACACCTACTTGATCGGCTAATTGTAATGTATAAAACTCTCCCAGGAGTAACTCTTACTCGCAGCGGGTATCGGGATCCAACTATCACATAGAAGGTATGCAATCTCATTGCAAGTTTCAACACTTGAAACTCCCGATAAAGGTTTTTACCCCTAGCACCTATGACCTTAACTATGGTCAACAAATCATAAGTACTAGTCAAGTTCTACCCGTCATTTCGTGATTAATTAGACCCACCCACATGACCCTTAACTAAGGTCAACAAAGTCACGCGACTGTCCTAACTAATCGCATCATATGCGGTGTAGGAAGACATCACTTAGCTACCGTACACTGTGCCTTGACTATGGTCAACAAACACAGCACGAATACTAAGTACTCTACTTCCTAAAATGACGGAGGGTTGCGGCTGGTTTTTGTGAAAACCTTTAACGCTTTGAACTTGATCTCGTTGCGGAATCAAATGGTTTTTAAATGGAATGTTTTTGAAGCTTTTCTAGTTTTGCTAAAGGGGTCACTCCCGGTGAAGGGATCGTCGGCCCTTTCCTCGTCGAATGAGGTGCGGGATATATCATATATATCACTGTGCAAAGCGGAAACTATAGAAGCGATCAAAGACAAACCGAGGGTTGTAGCATCTGCCAGTTATTGCTAAAGGAGTCACTCCCGGTGAAGGGATCTCGGTCCTTTCCTCATCGAATAAGGTGCAGGATGTTCTATAATGAACACCGCGATGCATAGCAAGAACTGTAGCTACCTGTTTTATTTTGAAATTCGATTCCACAACATCATTTAGGTTTATTTTCTTTCATTAATCTCATTAATGAATATCCCATCATTTAAATTACCTAAACATCACAGATAGATATAACGTACGCTTATGCCATCCGCATTCGCCTCGATGTCCCCTCGTGCACCGTTAGGTTAGGTAACTAACGGCAGAGCGGGGCAGGGCTAGCGCGGGTGTAAAACATAAGTAACGTCTATATAATATATCATATATACTATAATATCTGTCACAGAACATCAGAACATCGCATGATCACAGATAGAACACAGCAGAAGAAACATATGAAATATTGGATATACTAGGACGTCCGTGTTTTCAATACGAGCCAGTATAAAACACGGATTCCACGGTCGTGATGAATAGCCAATCCCACACCCCTAGACCCCTACGAGAGCGGCAAGCAACCCTACCAATTCTAGGGTTAGGAGACCCGGACTCGACTCCTCGAGATGGTCTCCCACTGGACCCCAGAACCCGGTTACTTGTGCTCCCCTCCTTGGGTCTATCCTAGTGCGGAAAAGTAAATAATATACAAACGGTGACTACTTCCGCAACCTGGAAGTGCCCCAATAAAAGAATATTACATACAAGTCATTACATGAATGAAAATGAAAAACACTCATCTCACATAAAAACCCCCGGCTATTCAAACACGACGATCCAATATAACATATCCAGCAACACATAACATCAGATATCATCAACGTAAGTAAATATGCGCATCCCAATTGTCGTTGACATATAGCAACGAAACCGGCGATATCACATATTACACTTACGGTCACAGAAAAGAAAGTGTAAAACTACAACAGTTGGAATCCGCAATATCCTCAGACATCGCATGCCTGACCAAATGAATTACTTAGACATCGCATGCCTAACAATTATAAACCCCGCATTTTAGTCTCATTATCGAAAACACTTTTCAATATCAAGTCGGGCAATTCAACAAGATTCCCGACATCCTGATCGAATACTCGTCGCAAACTTCAGTAGACGGCCGCACCCCCGACGCCGTCGACAAAGTGCACCAAGGCGGAACACCGCTACCGCGAGCACCCGAACGGATGCTTTCGGCGACGGGGTTCTCCTACAGTCACTTGGTCGGGGCTATGGAGTGAGGCTGTCTATTAAGTTTACCGGCGAATATCCGCGTACGCTACGTGATTGCGACGGACTTTTGATCACATCAAAAATCCGTGGCAACCGATCAAGTGAGACTAAACTGCTACGTTTATAACATTCATTCAGTTATCATATAACTTATTGTGAATTCCAATTATTGTATCCCATTCCAGATAAACAGAAAATGTTAAACTTTCCGATCGAACAATTGAACACCCAAGTTTTCCCGATAAAGATCAACACATGAAACTAGTCTAACAACATTCAGTTCGTACCTCAGTACCAACGGTCCAGCCGTAGAAGGGTCAAGCCAACGCCTCACATGTGGCACGCCGTACTGCCCCAAACCCGAAGGTTCAAAGGGCAGTTCAAGACGGTCACATAATCGAGTTAAGGTTTGTGTCTTCTAGAGGGACCATCGCGTTACTTGCACTACTTAGAACGTCGTTAAACTACGGAAAAATCCATCACTTGGAAATTTCCCGACAGGGGAAAAATCGGGTATTTATATCCGGTCGAACTTTTTAACATATTCTAAAATTTATCCGGAAAACACATGGACAGAATTAGACTTTCCGATCGAAACAATGATTCCCAAAACAACTCAGAACAACTCAACTCTTGAGTTCAGTTTAAATATTCCAGGAAAATGAGCAATGAATTATACGAGTTACTGTGAAATTTGACACGTGTCGGCTTCTTATTGGCGGCCCTTCCGCCGCGCAAACCCCCTTTGTGCGGCGCTTCCGCCGCGCTATTGTGGAATTAGGGTACCAAATTTCACAGTAATTCTTAAAAAAACCTGCTTGTTTTTCTGGATATTTTTAATTGCCAAAAATCAACAGTTTTGAAAAAAGTACAGAGAGCAATTTTGCAATGGGATTTTGGTTCGATCGGGTTTCTAATTCCGTCCGGGGATCGCCTAAGGCTCTAGCTAGGCTCTGATACCACTGCAGGGTTCCTAGGCACCCTAGTGAGGTCTCCAAAGCCATCTACCATGGCAATTTCAAAAAATATGGTGCCTACAAACCCTAGTGTACGGATCTATAACTAGATGTCTAGGCGAAAAACGAAAACTAGTTAACAATTTAACTAAGGGAACGGACATACAACCTTTGTAGATCCGGTCCACCACCTCCACGGCTCCGCAACAAAGTCCCCTCGGCTGTCCAAAATGAATCCGGAACTCAAGTATCGGTATCATCGAAGAATGGGCGAGCTTGATCGTCGGTTCAATGCCGAAGATGATCTACGTCGAGATATCGCAAGAACAAGCTCCAACTTCATCAAGCTTGGAAAACTTGTGAAGGAAACACCCTATACTACTTGGCAATAGATAGAGGATGAAGAAATAGGAAGTGGGTAAACTTTAGTTTTGGATTTCTCACACTTTTTCAACACTTGCCATTGGAGTAGCAAGCTACATCCATCGAAGAAGAAGATGAAGAAGAAGAAGATGATATGATAACTTAAACTAAAATAGAAAATAAAATACAATACTTATCATATCATTGACCATGGTTTAGTGTAGAGACTTAACTTAGGTTAGATAGTGGTTAGGGTTAGATAAAAGACAAGAAAGGTGGACTAAGTTCAAAGCTTCAAGAAGCTTTCAAATAAAAACAAATCTAGCAACCATTCTTATCTCTTTATCTTTTCTTTTTCCAAAATAAATAAAAGGAATAAATAAATGATTAAGTAAATGAAAAAGAAACCCTAATCACCAATTAACCATGGTTTAACACTTTACACAAAACCAAGCTAGAATGTATCATCAAACATGATACAATCATGTGCACAAAACTATATCGAATATACAATGTGCACATCCGCGTGAGAAAATCCATTTAAAGTGAACCGATACTAGTTAATGCAAAGCAATATATCAAATATATAATTATGTATTAAATCATTAAATCAACACTTGATTTAACGATCCGGTCATATCGCATATAACCGGCTAGTATCCAATGTGTCGGCTTATCGAATCAATCCTTGATTCGATAACTAGGTTATATCGCATATAACCATTCGATACATTGATCGCGAGAATCAAATACGGTATCACATACACGCATTATTCTCGGTCCCGCACATATCTCATATGCACTCCTATTTCGTTTCGCTTGAACCAGGAAACCTCTGTGTAGGACTCTAAAGACTCGTCAATACGCCGGTAGCAGATGATGATCATATCATGCACCCACAAGCCGCAAGCGGTCTGCCAAACGTAACGGCCACCCGGGTATTGAGCGATCAGAAGATCGACGAGCAAGCCCGCTCACACTCCTGCGAATCGAACAGTAACACTACCGTATAGTCCGGTCTGTTCGTCTGATATGTCGCATATCTCGCCTAGGGGTGGTAAACGTCAGACCCCAATAGCTCGATAAGTCATGCCGACGTAGGGTCCATAACATTCGTGAAACTACTGATAACACTTACCAGTATATCACTGCAACCCTGGCCAGGGATTTCCTGTTATGGCCAGTCGAGCATTGCACAACATCAACCCCCAATACCGGGAGAGACGAATCCCCTCCTATCGCTCATTGCCTCCATGTGAATCGGGACTGTACCCAAAAACCACCTGTTTGCACAACTCAGTAGAGCCGTGGTAGGGTGGAAATCAAAGCACAGTGGGAGACACACAAGACTCTATGACGATCTCGGGTCAACAGACTAAGCTGTACCAGTGTCACCAGAGAACTGCCATCTGACGTGAGGTATAATACCATCTGGGAGTTCTCGGCGAGTCCGTTCAGTGTACCCAGTCTCCACTGAGCATCCGCATACCATCTTCGATGTCAAACACCAATGGATATGGGATCATCCATCGCCCATCGCATGGGTCGAGAAGATATGCGCTAGTCTACTCTGGAATATCGATGCCCCGTCTCGATATTCCCTCGACTAGGAACAATTCAAGGATGTACTCATGGACTACCCAGGCCCCACTAGTATGATCTACATCATAGTCCTGGAAGTTGAGTACACATCCTATGGGCTTTATCAACATGTAATCAGAGAGACAGAAAGTATACATGTTAAGACAAAGTGCAACCAGATAGCGTACTATCATGTCGAGCGAGAAAGTCCTTCCTATATATGTCCCAGCATCCACTACAATATACATCCCATGTACAGTAATGGCCTCTAGGGCATACATATAACTAACAGTAAGATGGAAATCAAAGCACAGTGGGAACCACACAAGACTCTATGACGATCTCGGGTCAACAGACTACTCTGTACCAGTGTCACTAGAGAACTGCCATCTGACGTAAGGTATAATACCATCTGGGAGTTCTCGGCGACTCCGTCCAGTGTACCCAGTCTCCACTGAGCACCCGTATATCATCTCTGATGTCAAACACCAATGGATATGGGATCATCCATCGCCCATCTGTATGGGTCGAGAAGGTATACGCTAGTCTACTCTGGTATATCGATGCCCCGTCTCGATATACCCACGACTAGGGACTTTGAAGGATGTACTTATGGACTACCATGTCCCCACTAGTATGATCCCCATCATAGTCCAAGTTGTCAAGTACACATCCTAAGGGCTTTACCAACATGTAACAGAGAGACAATCAGTGTACACGTTAAGGTAAAGTTCAACCAGATAGCATACTATCATGTCGAGCAAGAAAGTCCTCCCTATATATGTCCAAGCATCCACTACAATATACATCCTATGTATAGTAATGGCCTCTAGGGCATACATATAACTAACACCATTAAGTAATATACAAACTAGTATGATACAGTAATGACCTCTAGGGTATATGCACTAACAATATCGCGAGAATATAATACGGTATCTCATATCGCATTATCCTCGGTCCTGCGCATATCACATATATGCCTCTACTCCGTTTTGCCTGAGCCAAAAAACCTATGTGTAGTACTCTAAAGAATCGTCAATATGCCGGTGGCAGGTGATGATCATATCAAACGCCCACAAGCTGCAAACGGTCTGCTAAACGTAACAGCCAACCAGGTATTGAGCGATCAGAAGATCAACAAGCTAGCCTGTACGTTCTTCTGTGAATCCAATCAGTAACACTCCCATACAGTCCGGTCTGTTCGTCTGATATGTCGCATATCAAGTCTAGGGGTGGCATACGTCAGACCCCAGTAACCGATAAGTCGTGTCGATGTGAGGATCATAACAGGTCGAGAAACTACAGGTAACACTTACTAGTGAACCTCTATATCAGCCCTGGCCAGGGACTTCCAGTTATAGCCAATCGAACACAGCACAACATCAACTCCCTATACCGGGAGAAAAGAATCCCCTCCTATTGCTCATTGCCTCCATGTGATTCGGGACTGTACCCAAAAGCCACCGTTTTGCACGTCCTCTTGGATGTGGTAAGGTGGAAATCAAAGCACAGTGGGAATCACACAAGACTCTATGACGATCTCGGGTCTACAGACTACCCTGTACCAGTGTCACCGGAGAACTGCCATCTGACGTGTGGTATATCACCATCTGGGAGTTCTCGGCGAGTCCGTCCAGTGTACCCAGTCTCCACTGATCACCCGTACACCATCTCTGATGTCAAACACCGAAGGATATGGGATCTGTAAGTCCACGTTGCTCACCCCGGTTCTTACGGGGAGGCGGAAACGGCGATAAACAATGATTTTAGCGCAAGGCAACATGGACTAAAAGTCGGATCTTTGCTAAACTAGAAACTAGTAACACTTAAAGGTTTAGCTACTATGCTGTAGGAAGTATACCTCACGGATCCGGTCCTTCGGGTCTTCATCCCGCTATCCCACTCGTCCATCCAAGCTCCAAGCGTCGATCCGGACCTTGGGCACCTCCGCGGCCTTCTTGAGTCGAAGACGATCCACCCGAGAGTTGTACACTAAGCTTTGCCTCAAACCAAGGCAACTAGGGCAAGAAGATTGCTAATCAAAATGTCTTAGAATGTGTGGAGGAGATGTATGGATGTATTTGTCTTTGTGGATTATTTTTCTCTCAACACATGAGATCAAAAGAAGAGATCAAGAGGAGGAAGAAGAAGGAGAAAGTTTGCAACCATGGAGTTTTTCTTTTCTTCTCACTTCATGAGAAAGAATGAGAAGAGAATAATGAAAATCTCAAAAAAAAAAAAATTAAATGAACCATGGTTGCAATAATACACAATAATCATCATTACTAATCCTATCATGAAAGACTTGATGGCACATTGAATTGACCATTATCATAACACAAGAAATAAAAGGAAAATAAAAGAAGAGTGTGGATCTCTCTTGAAGGTCAATGGTCAACATGGTCAACAAGGTCAAGAGAGATCTATGTGGTCAAATGGTCAATGCAATTAGCCATCACTAATCTATCACTAAAAGGATTAGTAAATAATGCCTCTAGCTCATAACGGTTTTGACCAAACGAACTGTCAAAACCCTAATGAGTGTGCCACATTATGGTTTTGGCCGAACCAACTGCCAAAACCCTAATGGGGCACCTCCTCCTTCATCGCTCCTCAAAACTGTGCATGCACACCTGCATCCGCATTCCGTAGAATGCGAATGCACAGAAGACAAATCAAATCCATCTGTGCAATACTAGGATCTGGCTTAAACCAAAGCCCACTAGTATTGCCCGCCCGAACAGCATACGCACATAAGTGCACGTAAGTGATCGTAGCCCTGCCGTAAAACCATACGGCCTCTACACGTTTCGCTCAGTGCAGGGAAACTCTCTGTATGGGACTCTAAAGACTCGACACTACGCTGGCAGTGGGTTTAACCACAGACCGCAAGCGGCACTAGCTGTACGTAACGGTCCCCAGGTAGATGTCGATAAGAAGGCCGATGAGATAAACCCATCCGAACTCCTACTAAGCCAGTATGTGACAATCTCCGTACAGTCCGGTCTGTTCGTCTGATACATCGCATGGCGGGCCTAGGGGGCGGTGAACGTCAGTCCCCTAATAGCGGTACAAGTCGTGTCGGAGCGTAGCCAGAACACCCTAAGATAACACTGGAAACCTACCAGTTTATCTCGCTTTCCCTGGCCAGGGACTACTTGTGTAATGGCTCTCCTAGACACAGCGCGATATCAACCCCCAATACCGGGAGAGACGAATCCTGTCTAACCGTCATTGCCTCCAAGTGCTTCGGGACTGCACCCAACTACTACCTGTTTGCACGACTCCTTTCAGCCATGGTAGGGTAGTAATCTAAGTACAGTGGGAACACACTCGACGCGAAGTGACAGTGTCAAGTCGGCGGACTAAGCTGTACTCATGTCACCTGGGAACGGATAACTGGCGATTGGTATAATACCAACCAACAGTTCCCGACGAGTCCTGTCCAGTGTACTCGTAACCTAACGAGCACCCGCATACTATCTCAAGTACGACGTACTGACGGCTGTGGGACAGACCATCTCCCCCGCTGGGATGAGAAGCGCATACGCTAGTCTACTCCGGAGTATCGATGCCCTGTCTTGATAGTCCAACGACTAGGGACCTGTATAAGGATGTGCTTATGGATTACCCAGCCCCCACAAGTGTGAGCGCCATC
Organism: Agapanthus africanus; assembly: GCA_030015575.1. Taxonomy (NCBI): domain Eukaryota; kingdom Viridiplantae; phylum Streptophyta; class Magnoliopsida; order Asparagales; family Amaryllidaceae; genus Agapanthus; species Agapanthus africanus. The sequence continues at coordinate 379,947,312 of CM057337.1, read as the reverse complement.
ACAACGCTGGTAATCAAGCAAAGATCCTAAGGGCTCTACTAATATGTATACAAGCGATATGCTAAAAGAAACACATGCACATATTGAAGTAGAGACAAACCATGCAGCATACTACCATTTTGAGCAAGATTGTCTATACAACTGTGAATATCCCAAGCTTCCATCAAGTAATATACAAGCTAGTATGATACAGTAATGGCCTCTAGGGCATATACACTAACAATCTCCCACTTGCACTAAGGCCATGTACTGGCGTATCGAAGACCTATTATCTCGATCAGCCGCTCGAACTGAGTCTGGGGTAGGGCCTTCGTGAGTGGATCTGCAGTGTTGTTCTCCGTATTTACTCTCTTCACCTCGATCTCCCGGCGATCTACGATCTCCCTGATCAGGTGGTACCGCCTCAAAATGTGCCTGGACTTCTGATGGGACCTAGGTTCCTTCGCTAAAGCTATAGCGCCGTTGTTGTCACAATACAGCGGTATTGGATCAACAATGGTAGGAACCACCTGAAGCTCTGTGAGGAACTTCTTCATCCAGACAGCTTCCTTTGCGGCATCGCAAGCAGCTATGTACTCCGCTTCCATAGTTGAGTCAGCAACGGTCTCCTGCTTGGAACTCTTCCAGCAAACCGCCCCTCCATTGAGGGTAAAGATATAACCCGACATGGACTTAGAGTCATCCTTGTCACTCTAGAAGCTGGAGTCAGCAAAGGCCTCGAGCTGGAGGTCTTTTCCACCATACACCAAGAACATCTCCTTAGTCCTTCTCAGGTACTTGAGAATGTTCTTTACCGCTATCCAGTGTTTCTCCCCTGGGTTTGACTGATACCGGCTTACAACGCTCAATGCATATGCTATATCTGGTCTGGTACACAACATCGCATACATTATAGAGCCTACCGCAGAAGCGTAGGGTATGATAGACATGCGATCCCTTTCCAAATCAGTCTTGGGAGACATCTCTTTGGAGAGGGTGATCCCGTGACAAGCCGGTAAATTACCGCGCTTGGAATCTTCCATACTGAACCTTTTCAGTATGGTGTCAATGTACCTTGACTGTGAAAGTCCCAAATTCCTCTTAGATCTATCACGATAGATCTGGATCCCCAGAATGTAGTTGGCATCGACCAGGTCCTTCATGGAGAATCTCTGCGACAAGAATCCTTTGACTGACTGTAGCATAGGAATATCATTTCCTATTAGGAGAATGTCATCCATGTACAAGACGAGGAATACCACAGTTCTCCCTACAATCTTACTGTAAATGCATGGTTCATCTGGATTTTTGATAAAGTCGAATTCTTTGACAGTATCATCAAAGCAGATGTTCCAACTCCGCGATGCCTGCTTAAGTCCATAAATGGACTTGAGCAACTTGCACACTCTACCGCTGCTCCCACTCTGATTGAATCCCTCCGGCTGATCCATATAGACGCACTCTTCCAAATTTCCATTTAGGAAAGCCGTCTTTACGTCCATCTGCCAGATTTCATAATCATGGAAGGCAGCAATGGCAAGAAGGATCCGAATGGATTTCTGCATAACCACTGGAGAAAAGGTCTCGTCATAGTCCAAACCAGGTCTTTGACGAAAACCCTTTGCAACAAGTCTAGCTTTATAGGTCTCAACCTGCCCATCTACACCAATCTTGTTTCTGAAGATCCATTTGCAGCCTACGGGTTTTACCCCTACTGGAGCAAACTCCAAAGTCCAAACTTTGTTGGTGTACATAGACTCCATCTCGGCCCGCATTGCATCCAGCCATTTTACCGAGTCACCGCTCTGAATGGCTTGCTGGAAGCTAGTAGGTTCACCATAATCCATAGTGCAATCCTCTCTATCCCCGTCAATGAGAAAACCGTAGTATCTCTTGGGCGGATGAGACTACCTACTACTCCTGCGAAGTGGCGCTGGGTTGTCCTGTTCTTTCGAACCCTCTGATTCTACCAAGCTTTCAGTAATAGCTTATGGTTCTGAAATTTCTTCCAGTTCTATTGCGCTCCCACTTATCTGATTTTCCAAAAACTCAGTTTCCAAGAAGCGGGCATGACGAGAAACAAAAACCTTTTGTTCCTCTGCGTAATAGAAAAGATACCCCTTGGAGTTCTTTGGGTATCCCACAAACATACACTGTACCGAACGTGCCTCGAGCTTGTCCGCATGCCGCTTTTTTACAAAAGCTGGACACCCCCATGTCTTAAAGTGTTTAAGACTGGGTTTCTTCCCACTCCACATCTGATATGGTGTGGTAGGCACTGACTTAGTAGGAACTTGATTCAAAAGATATGCAGCTGTTTCTAGTGCATAACTCCAGAAGGATCGCGGCAACTCAGCGTTACTCATCATGGAACGAACCATATCCAATAGGGTTCGATTCCTTCTTTCTGATACACCGTTGTGTTGTGGTGTGTATGGAGGAGTAAGTTGAGAGAGAATTCCATTCTCTTTTAAGAATCCCAGAAACTCGGCACTCAAGTATTCGCCACCTCGATCAGATCTCAGTGTCTTGATACTTTTGCCTGTTTGTTTTTCAACTTCATTCTTGTATTCCTGAAATTTCTCAAAGGCCTCGGATTTGTGCTTCATTAAGAAGACATGCCCATACCTAGAGAAATCATCTGTGAAAGTAATGAAGTAAGAATAACCACTTCGCGCATGTGTAGACATTGGACCACACACATCACTGTGTATGAGTCCCAAAAGCTTGCTCGTTCTTTCTCCGTGTCCAGTGAACGGAGTCTTTGTCATCTTTCCCATGAGACATGATTCACAAGTGGCATAAGACTGGTACTCGAACGGATCCAAGTATCCTTCTTTATGTAACTTTGTCAACCGTGTCTCATTAATGTGACCCAGTCTACAATGCCATAAGAAAGCCTGATTTAATTCCGGAGACTTTCTTTTAAGTGTGTTCTGGACACTGAAGACCTGAGCTTGATTCAAAACGTATATACCATATTTGAATGTACCTGACCCAATCAATACTTGATTTAGGTGGATGTTTACTACATCGCTTATAAAAGTAAAATCATATCCTTCCTTAGAAAGTTAGGATACAGATATGATGTTACAAGTCGCACCTGGCACATAAAAACAGTCACGCAGAATCAATATCTGCCCAGTTGTCAGTTCTAGATGATATTCCCCTACGGATTCAGCATACATGCTCATTCCGTTAGCAACCCTGAGAGTCATATCACCTTTCCTGATAACCCTACGGTTTCTTAAAGCCTGTAATGAATTACAGATATGAGATCCTAATCCGGTATCCAATACCCAGGAAGTAGGGTTAACTGACGTACAGTTCTCTATCACAAACACACCCGAAGCCGAAGCCACAACATACTTCGAATTCTGGCTACTGGCTTTACAAACCCTGCAATCCTTCTGCCCATGTTCATTCCCGTAACAATATGAACATCCTTCTTTTACTACATCTGTTCCTGAAACTTCTGCCCTTCCCTTTCTTTCTACTTCCCTAGTTATCTTTAGGGTAGTAGGAAGAGACTGTTGAACTGAGTCAGCATCTGACCCGTTCTTCAACGTGGTCTTCAGGTCCGAGAGCTCAAAAGAGCTGGTCTCTGTAAGGACGTTGCCCCCTACAGATGACCCGATAGCCAACCTCGCTGGAAGCAATTCGTTCGAGGTCTCATATCTTGCGATACGAGATTGCTCTCCATATAAAACTTTATTATGGAGGAAGATAGCAGCTTAGTCCATCTTCTCGTGCTGCCTCTGGTATATACCATCAACTGAGGCTAACACGAGGCACTTGGCTTTCGCATAGTCTTCTTCCGATGTCCTACGAATATCAATATCCGTGACAGGGGAAACTGGACCTGAGACGGCAGGGGTTGGATCAGTCAAGAGGTGTTCCAGCTTGTCCTGGGCAATGGACATCTGGACAGACCTTTGCCAGTCATAACAGTCAGATTGAGTCATTTTATTATCTAGATGTAACCTAGGTGCGGTCACTGGGTCGCTGCAATTAAGAGTGAGAGAAGAAAAACACTCAGCATGATGCCCTTGCAAGTTTAGATTGGTTTTTAATTTATCTAAACAGGATGGCTCCCACTGTCTCTCGAATCCCTCCTCAAACCACAAAGGAAGAATTAGTCGGGATCTTTCTCACCGTACAATACTTGCTTAACCGTTCAGCCAGGCCAGTGTCGGTACTTCGAGGAAGGTTTTCCAACGCTTTCGCGAAGTTCCTTAATTAAGTAACCTCTTTTCCCTGGGGGCGTAGCCCCGCTAACACCTTTCTAGACACCTACTAGGTTTTTAGCATTGATCGTTAAGTGAGAGTTTTCCCGAGGAGTAGCATATACTCACAGTAGGATCGGGATCCAAATATCATTGCGTGATAAAACCGAAGGAATCCTACCAGAATCATCACACTCCAAATGGTATGCAGCGCTAGCAAGTTTCAGTACTTTTGAAACTCCCGATATAGATTTTTGCCCCATGCTCTTATGACCTTGACTAAGGCCAAAAATCATAAGTCAAATGTCAAGTTCTACCCGTCGTTATCCAGGTTAATTTGAACCCACCCGTATATACCCTTGACTATGGCCAACAAAGCAATACGACTGTCCCAAACCAACGCATTCTATCTATGCAACATATGAATACCCACCAGCTACCAAACACTGTGCCTTGACTAAGGCCAACAAACACAGCTTGAATACTGTTGAATATTCATATGAAACGACGGAGGGCTACGGATGGTTTTGGCGAAACCGTGAACGTAGTGAACTTGATATAGTCGATGGAACGAGATAGCTTTTAAAAGGAGTGGTTCAAGCTCCGCGTTTAAAATGCTTATTTTTGAAAAGAACCGAGTGGTTTTCAAAGTGTTCCAACGACTTTTTCTTGGTTTATGTTCTTGCATTAGTTCTTTTAATGCGTCCCATCGTTTAATCCTACCATTGCAGAAAACAACCAAAATGTGACGTACGCTTATGCCATTCGCATTCGCCACGGGGCCCCGTCATCACCCGTTAGGTTACTTAACTAACGACAGAGCAGGAGCTGGGCTAGCGCGGCTGTACAACATAAGCAACGCCTAAATAGTTATCATATATAAATATATAGCAATAATAGACATTACAGATCACAGATGAACACTTTGGATATACTAGGATTCCGGGATTCGTTCGAGCCTGCAACGAAAAACGGATTACACGGTCGCGATGAATAGCCAAACACCACCCTAGACCCCTACGGGTACGGCAAACTACCCCCCAAGTACCCGAAGCGAAGCAACCTCCCTCAACTCCGTGAGTAGGCCACTCGGCACTTCGAGATACCCGGTAGTTTGTGCACCCCACCTTGGGTCTATCCTAGGAGCAAAAACAGTAAAAAGAAATTATACAATGACGGCTACAACCCCGACCCAGTTGTGCGGCCAAATAAATAATATTACATCAATTTACAAACTTTACAATGAATGAAAGAAAAAGAAACTCTCATCTCACACCCATTCGCGGCTATTCATCCGCGATAATCCACTGAGTTCATATACACAAACCATCAACATTACAGAACACAGATATGTATAACCCCCACTTATCGACGTATAGCGATTAGCGGACGTTCAATACATATATCACAACACAGATAATATCCATTAGCCAAAGTCTACGGAATATCGATCAAAATACGGATTTTTAACCACCCCAAAACTCAATTTGCTCTCTGGAAAATCTGGGTGGAAAAAACATGCATTAAAAATCCCAAAACATCCAAACTAAAACACTGCACAAAAGCCGATCCAGTGACGAGTCAAAACGGCGGCGGAACCGCGGCAATGAGCATGTCATTGCCGCGGAACCGCGGTCGTTTGATCGAATCACTGGATCGTTTTTCTGCAGTGTTTTCACAAAACCCTGAGACGATTTTTGGAGTATGATTTTTTATTTTTAGAGCAGAAAAAAAATCAACAGAAAGTTGTGGTTTTGCGGATGTGTTTTGCGACTTTTTTCCGATCGATGTTCTAAACACTTTGCTAACTTACTAGTTTATGTTTAGCTAGGCTCTGATACCACTGTAAGTCCACGTTGCTCACCCCGGTTCTTACGGGGAGGCGGAAACGGCGATAAACAATGATTTTAGCGCAAGGCAACATGGACTAAAAGTCGGATCTTTGCTAAACTAGAAACTGGTAAACACTTAGAGGTTTAGCTACTATGCTGTAGGAACTATACCTCACGGATCCGGTCCTTCGGGTCTTCATCCCGCTGTCCCACTCGTCCATCCAAGCTCCAAGCGTCGATCCGGACCTTGGGCACCTCCGCGGCCTTCTTGAGTCGAAGACGATCCACCCGAGAGTTGTACACTAAGCTTCGCCTCAAGCCAAGGCAACTAGGGCAAGGAGATTGCTAATCTAAATGCCTTAGAATGTGTGGAGAAGATGTATATATGTATTTGTCTTTGTGGATTCTTTTTCTCTCAACACATGAGATCAAAAGAAAAGATCAAGAGGAGGAAGAAGAAGGAGAAAGTTTGCAACCATGGAGTTTTTCTTTTCTTCTCACTTCATGAGAGAGAATGAGAAGAGAATAATGAAAATCTAAAAAAAAAAAAATTAAATGAACCATGGTTGCAATAATACACAATAATCATCATTACTAATCCTATCATGAAAGACTTGATGGCACATTGAATTGACCATTATCATAACACGAGAAATAAAAGGAAAATAAAAGAAGAGTGTGGATCTCTCTTGAAGGTCAATGGTCAACATGGTCAACAAGGTCAAGAGAGATCTAAGTGGTCAAATGGTCAATGCAATTAGCCATCACTAATCTATCACTAAAAGGATTAGTAAATAATGCCTCTAGCTCATAACGGTTTTGACCAAACGAACTGTCAAAACCCTAATGAGTGTGCCACATTATGGTTTTGGCCGAACCAACTGCCAAAACCCTAATGGGGCACCTCCTCCTTCATCGCTCCTCAAAACTGTGCATGCACACCTGCATCCGCATTCCGTAGAATGCGAATGCACAGAAGACAAATCAAATCCATCTGTGCAATACTAGGATCTGGCTTAAACCAAAGCCCACTAGTATTGCCCGCCCGAACAGCATACGCACACAAGTGCACGTAAGTCATCGTAGCCCTGCCGTAAAACCATACGGCCTCTACACGTTTCGCTCAGTGCAGGGAAACTCTCTGTGTGGGACTCCAAAGACTCGACACTACGCTGGCAGTGGGTTTAACCACAGACCGCAAGTGGCACTAGCTGTACGTAACGGTCCCCAGGTAGATGTCGATAAGAAGGCCGATGAGATAAACCCATCCAAACTCCTACTGATCCTGTATGTGACAATCTCCGTACAGTCCGGTCTGTTCGTCTGATACATCGCATGGCAGGCCTAGGGGGGCGGTGAACGTCAGTCCCCTAATAGCGGTACAAGTCGTGTCGGAGCGAACCCCATAACACCCTGAGATAACACTGCAAACCTACCAGTATATCTCGTTTGCCCTGGCAAGGGACTACTTGTGTAATGGCTCTCCTAGACATAGCGCGATGTCAACCCCCAATACCGGGAGAGACGAATCTTGTCTAACCATCATTGCCTCCAAGTGCTTCGGGACTGCACCCAACTACTACCTGTTTGCATGACTCCTTTGAGCCGTGGTAGGGTAGTAATCTATGTACAGTGGGAACACACTCGAGGCGAAGTGACAGTGTCAAGTCGGCGGACTAAGCTGTACTCATGTCACCTGGGAACTGATAACTTACGATAGGTATAATACCAACCAACAGTTCCCGACGAGTCCTGTCCAGTGTACTCGTAACCTAACGAGCACCCGCATACTATCTCAAGTACGACGTACTGACGGCTGTGGGACAGACCGTCTCCCCCGCTGGGATGAGAAGCGCATACGCTAGTCTACTCCGGAGTATCGATGCCCTGTCTCGATAGTCCAATGACTAGGGACCTGTATAAGGATGTGCTTATGGATTACCCAGCCCCCACAAGTGTGAGCGCCATCACAACGCTGGTAATCAAGCAAAGATCCTAAGGGCTCTACTAATATGTATACAAGCGATATGCTAAAAGAAACACATGCACATATTGAAGTAGAGACAAACCAAGTAGAATACTACCATTTTGAGCAAGATTGTCTATACAACTGTGAATATCCCAAGCTTCCATCAAGTAATATACAAGCTAGTATGATACAGTAATGGCCTCTAGGGCATATACACTAACAGGATCATCCATCGCCCATCATATGGGTCAAGATGCGTATACGCTAGTCTACTCTGGTGTATCGATGCCCTGTCTCGATATACCCTCGACTAGGAACAGTTATAGGATGTACTCATCGACTACCGTGGCCCCAGTAGTATGATCTCATCATAGTCCCAGTACTCGATTACAGATCCTGAGGCTTTATCAACATGTGAGAGAAAGACAGAAAACCAGTACAAGTCAACATGTTAAGATAAAGTGAAACCAAATAGCATACTATCATGACGAGCAAGAAAGTCCTTTCTGTATATATCCAAGCATCCATCATAATATACATCATATGTACAGCAATGGCCTCTAGGGCATATAAATAACTAACAACACCAAGATCAATGCTATAGGGGCTAAGGAAAAATGGGTAGGAGATTGATTTTGATTTTGTAGGATTTTTGATGCATTTTTGAAGGGTTTTTGAGGTGGAAGGAGAGGGGGAAATGGGGGAAATGAGAGGCGGCTGCTGTTGCAGCAGGAAGAGGGGGGCTCAGCCACATGTTGGGGAGGGGAGGATAGAGAGTGACGTGGGGAAATAAGTCAAGTCAACCCACAAAGTCAAAGCCCATACTCTTTTAAAATTTTTCTTTCATTTCCTTTGTTTTCTATTCTTTTCTTTTTGTAAAACAAGTGGGGAAAAAGAAGGGGCAGCTTGGGGCTGCTGATTTGGAGAGGGGAGAGAGGGTGTAGGTGAGTGTCGGTGAGGGAAAAATGATAAAAGTTATACCCCAATATCTATTTACACTAATTTCACTATTTAAGCCTTTTTCTTCGATATTTTCTAAAACCGTTTAACAGGTTCATTTCATTTCAAAAACAACATGTTAAATTTTTGTTTAATGTGTTATAATGCACAAAATTTGTTTCAACCTATTCCAATTTGTAATTTTCCCTAATTAAATGTATTAGCGACGGCTTAAAATAATATTAAAATAATTAATTTCGGAAATTTTTTCAGAAAATTAGAAATTTTACCAATGGCTCAATAAACACCAAATACTAGCAATTATATAGCTAGAATATGCATATTTAATTTTATATTAAAAGATATTTATATTTTAACTTTTTACGGAAACCCCCCCTTATTTTACCGATTTTCCGAAATTTCACTGAAACTATTTTCAAAACGCTACATTCTTCCACCCTTAAAGAAATTCGGTCCCCAAATTTAAATTAAAACTCCTCCGAAATACTAAAACATCTAAGCAAAACCATCAAGTCGTCGGGGCTCCGAAATCATAAATACATAGAACACTACGTAGCGCAATGCATGCCCATGAAAAACAGATATATAAACCAAAAATCAAAACTCCGTCAAGCATTCTTCAATCATCGGAGTTATGATGAAGACACCAATGTCAAGATCCAAAACGAAAATCAATATGATATACAACAAAACTATACCTGTAAACGTCAGAACTATACAGGTAAACATCATTAAAACATCTTGAAGCAATGCATGCCAAACATTTTTCAAATCGCTGTGCGATGTGTGTATCACTGCACAGTGGCGGATGTCCATTGTGAGAAAATAACTATATAGATATATATATCCTTTGTTTAACATACACGTCCCGCCGTTTTGAAAATAAGTTAGAAGGGTTTCCCTTTTAAACAGTTTCGTGTCATCATTGACACGTAGGTAAATACTGAGACTATAGATCCTCCTTGGAAATCCCTTCGATAACTACCAATGCATGCAAAATATACTCAGGTACTGTCCTCTGACTAGTCCTGCTCGGTACTAAACCAAATAGCAAGTATCATAAAACATACTGCTCCAAAAGAAATCAATCCCAAATATATATGAATGCCACGTGCGTCTGGTGCGCACGTAAATCGAATTCCATGAATGTGCCATACATGTGCACAGAAACAACATCTAAGTGCAACGGGTGTGCACGAAAACACCTGTCAAAGGCAACGTATGTGCCTGACAGCAAAACCAGGTGCATCTGATATGCACGAAAAATCTCGATTTAGTGCATCTGGTTGTTAGATATGTATTCCCTAGATGCCATTATTGTATAGTACTAGTTTGTATAATACATTATGGAAGCTTGGGATATATATATATATGGTTTTACGACAGTCTTGCTCGATATAGTAGTATGCTACTTGGTTTGTTTCTATCTTAATATGTGTATATGTTTCTTTTAACATATCGCTGAAACATATTGATGGAGCCCTTAGGATCATTGCTTGACTACCGGCGTTGTGATGGTGATCACACTAGTGGGGGCTGGGTAGTCTATAAGCACATCTTTATTCTTGGTCCCTAGTCATATGATTATCGAGACAGGGCATCGATACTCCAGAGTAGACTGGTCCATACGCTTCTCTTCCCAGTATAGGAGATGGTCTGTCCCACAGCCATCAGTACGTCGTACTGGAGATAGTATGCGGGTGCTCGTTAGGTTACGAGTACACTGGACAGGATACTTCGGGAACTGTTGGTTGGTATTATACCTATCATCAGTTAACAGTTCCCAGGTGACATGAGTACAGCTTAGTCCGCTGACTTGACACTGTCACTTCGCCTCGAGTGTGTTCCCACTGTTCTTTGATTACTACCCTACCACGGCTCTACTGAGTCGTGCAAACAGGTAGTAGTTGGGTGCAGTCCCGAAGCATTTGGAGGCAGTGACGGTTAGACAAGATTCGTCTCTCCCGGTATTGGGGGTTGATATCGCGCTGTGTCTAGGAGAGCCATTACACATAGTCGTCCTTGGCCAGGGCAAGCGAGATATACTGGAAGGTTTCCAGTGTTATCTCTGGGTGTTCTGGGCTACACTCCTACACGACTTGTACCGCTATTAGGGAACTGACGTTTACCACACCCCTAGGCCTGCCATGCGATATTCTCAGACGAACAGACTGGACTGAACGGAGATTGTCACATACAGGCTCAGTAGGAGTTCGGATGGGTTCACCTCATCAGTCTTCTTATCGGCATCTACCTGGGGACCGTTACGTACAGCTAGTGCCGCTTGCGGTCTGTGGTTAACCCCACTGCCAGCGTAGTGTCGAGTCTTTAGAGTCCCACACAGAGGGTTACTCGCCTTTGGGCAAAACAGAGTAGAGGTCGCAAGGTTTTGCGACAAGGTTTGTTCACACTCGCGCACTTGTGCACGTTTGGTGACCGGGCAGTTATTACTAGTAGGCTTTTGTTTAAGCCGGATACTAGTATTTGTTTTAGGATTGGTTTTGTCTCATTGTATTCGTGTTCCTCAGAACGCGGATGCGGGTGTGTATGCACGGTTGATAGAGGAAGAGGCAGAGGATTCTCATTAGGGTTGTTGACTATTTGACTTTGGTTGACTTGTTGACCGTTGAATTTTTCCAAACCCTAATGAGAATGATAAATATGATTAATAATGATAATTAAGGATTATTGTGTGATGGTTAGGTTGACCATTTGACCATGGTGGACATTTTGATCCTTATTGACATTTTGACCATAATCATTTCATATCAAAGATGTTTCTTGATCTTTGCAAATTGCATTTATTATGAAATGATAATGGTCATTCCATACTCACCATCACATTTTCCTTTTTAATTATTATTATTAATCTATTATTCTCTCATATGAGCATGGTTGTAAAAAGAGAGCTCTCATTGTATCATATCTTTTCTCTCTCTTTGCAAAAGCTCTTCTTCTTCCTCTCTCAAAGCTTAAGTGTTCCATGTGTTGGAAATCATAAGTTTTTGAGACAAAGCCACCATAACACATCTCTACTCATTCTAGGGTACTAGGTTTAGCAAACCAAACACCTTAGTTACCTCTAGGTTGAGGTAGGAGCTCAAGTTCGAGGCCCTCGGGTGGATCTATCTTCGGCAAAGAGGAGACGGGGAGGAGGAGCCGTTCAAACTACCACAAGGAGCAAGCAAGGAGGAGAACAACGAGAAGAGAAGGAGTTCAAGACTAGGTATAACTGTTAGTTATATGTATGCCCTAGAGGCCATTACTGTACATAGGATTTATATTGTAGTGGATGTTGGGACATATATAGGGAGGACTTTCTTGCTCGACATGATAGTATGCTATCTGGTTGCTCATTACCTTAACGTGTACACTGATTGTCTCTCTGTTACATGTTGGTAAAGCCCTTAGGATGTGTACTTGACTACCTGGACTATGATTCAGATCATACTAGTGGGAACAGATAGTCTATAAGTACATCCTTCAAAGTCCCTAGTCGTGGGTGTATCGAGACGGGGCATCGATATACCAGAGTAGACTAGCGTATACCTTTTCGACCCATACAGATGGGCGATGGATGATCCCATATCCATTGGTGTTTGACATCAGAGATGATATACGGGTGCTCAGTAGAGACTGGGTACACTGGACGGACTCACCGAGAACTCCCAGATGGTATTATACCTTACGTCAGATGGCAGTTCTCTGGTGACACTGGTACAGAGTAGTCTGTTGACCCGAGATCGTCATATAGTCTTGTGTGGTTCCCACTGTGCTTTGATTTCCATCTTACCACGTCCAAGAGGGCGTGCAAAACGGTGGTTTTTGGGTACAGTCCCGAATCACATGGAGGCAATGAGCGATAGGAGGGGATTCGTCTCTCCCGGTATAGGGAGTTGATGTTGCGCTGTGTTCGATTGGCTATAACCGGAAATCCCTGGCCAGGGTTGTTGAGATTTACTGTTAAGTGTTACCAGTAGTTTCTCGAACTGTTATAGACCTCATATCGACACGACTTATCGAGCTATTGGGGTCTGACGTTTACCACCCCTAGGCAAGATATGCGACATATCAGACGATCAGACCGGACTATACGGTAAGTCTTACTGGTTGGATTCACAGGAGTGTGAGCGGGCTTGCTCGTCGATCTTCTGATCGCTCAATACCCGGGTGGCCGTTACGTTTAGCAGACCGCTTGCGGCTTGTGGGTGTTTGATATGATCATCACCTGCTGCCGGCGTATTGACGAGTCTTTAGAGTCCTACACAGAGGTTTCCTGGCTCAAGCGAAACGAAATAGGAGCGCATATGAGATATATGCGGGACCGAGAATAATGCATGTATGTGATATCGTATTTAATTCTCGCGATGAATGTATCGAATGGTTGTATGCGATATAACCTAGTTATCGAATCGAGGATTGATTCGATAAGCCGATACATTGTATACTAGTCGGTTGTGTGCGACATGACCGGATCATTGAATCAAGTGTTGATTTAATGATTTAATGCATAATTATATATTTGATATATTACTTTGCATTAACTAGTATTGGTTCACTTTAAATGGATTTTCTCACTTGAAGTTCACAAGTTGTATATGTGATATACTTTTGTGCACTTGATTGTATCATGTTTGATGATACATGCTTACTTGAGTTTGTGTAAATATTAAACCATGGTTATGTAATGGTTAGGGTTTTCATTTAATTATCTATTTATTTATTCTTTATTCTTTTTAGAAAATAATTAGCATTATGAGAAAATGGTGGCTTTCTTTGTATGTATTATGAAGCTTCATGAAGCTTTGACTAAGTGACCATTTTGTCTCATGCTTAACCCTAACCATTCCACTTAACCCTAGTCTATTCTCTACACTTTACCATGGTTGAATTATGATAAGTATTGATTTTATTTCCTTTTTGAAAACAACTTATCATAATATTCATCTTCTTCTTCTTCTTCTTCACTTGAAGAAAACATGCCTCCATCAATGGCAACTTGATGAAATGAGTGAGAAATCCAATTCTAAAGTGAACCCACCTCCTATTTCTTCATCCTCTACCTCTTGCCAAGTAGTAGAGTGTGTTTTCTTCACAAGTTTCATGACTTGGTGAAGTGGGAGCTTGATCTTGTGATGCCTCGACATAGATCATCTTCGGCACGAAGCCGACGACCTTGCCCGCCCATTTCTCCGATGAAGCCGACGCTAGAGCCCGGGATTTCATTTGGACAGCGGAGAGGACTTCATCACGGAGCCGTGGAGGTGGAGGACCGGATCTACAAAGGTTGTATTTCCGTACTCTTAGTTAAAGTAGTTAACTAGTTGCTTTGTCGCCTAAACTTCTAGCCAACGATCCGTATTAGGGTTTCTCGGCACCGTAAAATTTTGAAATTGGCATGGTTGATGCCTTATGAGACCTCTTGAGCGCACGCTGAGTGTTTTCTTCTCTCTCTCTCCAGTTAGCGACCATGTCACGCCTTAATCAAGATAATAAAACGGATAATTGACCGAACCCGCTTGTTATACTGAGCTGGGGAACGTTGGTCCCGCTCCAACTTATAATTGTTATAAGACAGAGCAGGAAATTGGGGATTACCAGAATTCCCGTGCCGCCCAAACGAAGAGAGTGCATGCTGATGCATCATCTTCGGGTGTGTTCATTACAAAGAACTGTTTCTCAGTATCCTCTACGTCCTGGGTATATGATACCAGATCAGGATCCCAGATATGTAATCTGTTACATAGGGCTGCAGAAAGGTAGAGAACTGAGAACGGGTGATAAGTTTCATGAGGCAGAAAGCGGGGCAAGTGTTGCAGCCAAGTCTGTTGGTCACTGTCACCCAGTATTACCAATACATTGATTCTGAACGAATGTTATTAGATACCGAACCTGATATACAAAATCATATCAATCTCTTTATTAGTAAAGAAATGATAAAATTTTGTATAGTTGGATAATGTTTTGAACATTTCCTATATCAAAAGTTGATCGGATCAGGCACGTTATCTAAAAGCAATGATGTTCTAAAACATACTACAGTTCTTAGTATACGAAACACACACAAGAGGAAGAGTTCAGAAATGAACGAATCCTACTTGAGGTATTGTAGACTAGGTCATATCAATGCGACCCGACTAGCTTAAGTTACATAGTAAATGCATATTTAAATTAGTTTTAATTTACATCTTATGAAACTTGCGAGTCATGTCACAAAGATAAAATGACCTCAGCTCTGTTTATTGGAAACAGAGAAAGAGTTAGTAAACTCTTGGGATTGATACATGATGATGTATGTAAGGTCCCCTGTCTACACATGCCAAGACCGGTTCTTTGGACTTCGTTACATTCTCTGATAATCTCTCAAGATTCAGACATATTTCTTGTTGAAACACAAGTCCGAACCTTTTGAGATATTCACAGAATATAAGTTAGAAGTAGAGAACCAATACGGGTATAAGTATTATGTCCTTTGATGAGATCAAGGAGGAGAATACTTGAGCACGAAATTCTTGGACTTTTCTAAAGGAGAATGAGATTCTCTCTCAGCATTACTCCTCCGTATACACCATAGCACGATGGTATATCGGGGCGGAGCGATAACACCCTATGTGATTAGGTGTGCTCTATGATGAGTACTACTGAGTTACCTATTTCTTTTTGGGAGTTATGCACTTGAGAAGCTGCATACCTATTGAATAGGGTTCAAATCAAATCAGTTGCCTACCGCTTCATATGTGATATGGAAAGGGAAGAGCCCATGTCTTAAGCTAGTTAAGATTTGGGGTTGTCCGGCCTATGTCTAAAAGCACAACCCGGACAAGCTCGAGGCAAGGTCTGTTATGTAGAACTGGAAATGTTCCAGCTATACAAACTGCAGCTGATGATTTGAAAGAACTAAAGGATTCAATAGTTACCAACGAACCTCAGCCTCTCCGCCGATCTAGTAGAGTTCCTCACCCACCTGAGAGATACTTCTGTTTCTCTATGACAGTGGGAGCGAGGATTGCATCATGAGATGATGACCCAACTAGTTTCGAGCTGGCCATCGAGAGTAGGGACTCTGTAAGAATGGCTGGATGCTTAGCGATCTGAGATGGAATCCATATACACCAACAAAGTATGGACTTTGGTTGCTATATCTGAAAGGTTAAATCCCCATCAGGAGCAAGTATATCTTGAGAAGATTACTTGGTGTAGATGGAAAAGTTGAGACTTTCAAAGCTAGACTTGTTGAAGCTTTTCGTCATCGACCAGGCATGGATAATGATGAAACCTTTTCAAGTAGCTATGCTTAAGTCCATCCAGATCCCACTTGCCACGGCTACATACCATGACTACGATATCTGGCGGTTGGGTGCCATGACTGCTTTTCTAAATGATGTTTTAGAAGAGAACGTCTATAAGTACACAGCCAGAGGGTTTCGTAGACAGTGGGAGCAGCGGAAACGTGTACAAGATGCTTTATAGGATAAAGCAGGTATCGCGGAGTTGGAACATCTGTTTTGATGTGGTAGTCAAAGAGTTTGACTTCATCAAAATAGTAGATGAACCTTGTATAAACAAAATGGTAGTAGGGAGTATGGTGATGATCTTCGTAGAGTACGTGGATGACATAATCATGATAGGGAAGGAGTTTCCTATGCTACTGTTGCGCCACGGCAGCGCCCCGGCCGTCAATCCGAGGCCAAAATGCGGAATCAAAATTTTCTTAACTTTTAAACTGGCGCTACCGCGGACAATATACCCGGATCGTAACCATTAACCGATACTATCTAACAAGAGAAAGGGTGAGAGATATACCGAGTGATCCGAGTCCTCCGGTCTTCTCGTCATCGTCCCGATCTCCCGCGGAAACTCCGGTCGTCGCCTCCTTGCCGGAAGGGCACCACATCGTCTGTATCTTTTACGGGCTCCCGCCTCTATACCGAGGCAACTCGGGCATGAAGCTGGCAAGTCGACATACCCAAGATGTGCTATAGAATGTAGTGTAGAGGCTATGTCTCATTTGGGGTTTTGTTGCCTTTGAAGATGATGGAGGAATCAAGATAAGAAAAATGGTGCTTGCATTTTTCTAGCATGAAATGATATGAGATCAAGAATAATGCCACCATACCAAAATGAAACTCTCTCTCTCATTCCCTCAAAATTGTGGCCGGCCTTGTCTAATGAGGAATGGTGGTGAAGTGAGAACAAAAATGCAAGAGGGAGGTGAGTGTAGGAGATAGAAATGGTGACCATATCATAAAGCAAAGAAACATCAACCATACTTATCACTCCATACCCTTTCAAATCTCATTTAAAGCACCATCATGGATGAAAGATGCTAAACATATCATAATGAATACATTTGCAAGAAACCCCCTCCACAAATGTTATTTGCACAATTGCAAATAACCCCCTCCATCGGAAAACTCCGGCCGAGAAAGAACAAAGGAAAACCGGCCGGAACGGAATGCAAACTGGCAACTCCAGAAAACTGGTCCCGTAATAAATTACAGGAAAACCCCGATGCTGTGCATACACACCCGCATCTGTATTCTGACCGGATACAAATGCAATGAGTCAAAATCTACACTGTACTAAACTAGGACCGGCTTAAACCAAAGCCGGCTAGTAATATCCGTTCGATCCTAATCCGTGCAATACCGCACGTATCGGATCGAACCCTGCCATATATCCATACGGCCACTAGTACAAACCGTCCGATCCTGATCCGTGCAATACCGCACGTATCTGATCGGACCCTGCCATATCTCCATACGGCCTCTAAAGCGTTTCGCCCGAAAGCTTGAGTAACTGAAAGTGTAGTGGACTCTAAAGACTCGTCAATACTATGGCTGTGGATTTAACCACTAGCACGTCAGAGGTATAAGCCAATACGTAACGGGCCACCAGCTATTGACCAAAAGGGACGTCGATGAGCGAACTCATCCTGACACCCTACTGAGCCTGTCAGTGACAATATCCGTACAGTCCGGTCTGTTCGTCTATGAGCATCGCATGGCGGGCTTAGGGGGTTGGTAAAAGTCAGACCCCCAAAAGCGGTACAAGTCATGTCGGAGTGAAGCCCAGAACACCCTGAGATACTACTGGAATACCTACCAGTAAATCTCCTGCCTCGGCCGAGGGCTTTGTGTAATGGCTCTCCTAGACACAGCGCGACCTCACCCCCAATACCGGGAGAGACGAACCCCTGCAGATCCGCTCACTGCCTCCATGTGGCTCGGGACTGTACCCAACTAAAACCTGTTTGCACGACTCCTTTGAGCCGTGGTAGGGTAGTAATCAAAGCACAGTGGGAACTCACACGAGACAAATGACGATCTCAGGTCGATGAACTAACCTGTACACATGTCACCTGGGAACTGCTATCTGACGTCTGGTATAATCCCAACTAGCAGGTTCCCGACGAGTCCTGTCCGGTGTACTCATAACCCAATGAGCACCTGTATACATCTTAGGTGAACCAACTGACACTAGTGGCTTATGAGACCGGCCACCGCCCCTCGTCGGGGTCTCGACTGTATACACTAGTCTACTCTGGAGAATCGATGCCCTGTCTCGAAACTCCCACGACTAGGGACCTTTTAAGGATGTGCTTATAGACCACCAGCTCTCACGTATATGATCGCCATCATACTGCCGGCAGTCAAGCAAGAATCCTAGGGGCTCTATCAGCGTGTAATAGCGACCTGTAAGGTCACCTAAAGCAGTACACGATGATAAAGGTAAACCAGATAGCATACTATCATCTCGAGTAAGACTGTCCTACCGGGATAGGTCCTCCCTCAATCATTGCAATCATGTGCCTGTGATCCAATAATTGACTCTGAGGGCACTATCTCCAACAATCTCCCACTTGCACTCAAGGATAATTATTGCGATGTCGCATACTCACAGCCCGTGTGATACCGAACACCCAACTCCTCTACTAGTCAGTCGCACAAAGCCTGTTTGCGAAACTATTGCGTTCGAGGAATAGCCTCAGTGAGTGGATCCGCCTAGATGTTTCTTTCTATGTCTCTCTAAATCTCAAGTTCGCGGAGAAAACCATCTCCCGAAATGAGCAATACCTGTCTTGGAAAGTCTGGATGTCTGATGGGACCTAGTTCATAAATGAACTCCAAATCCAAACTTCTTAGACTGTATCGTCAACTGAACTTAATCAGTATCCTGCGCCATGCCTCCCTCAGTATCTGCCTGGATCACTTGTCCAGAATACTGTCTCTCGTCAGAGGGAGAACTATAACTCTGACAACCTCCTTGTCGTCCATGTCACCTTGGAAGCCTGGAGTGATAACCGTCTCCTAAAGGAGGCAGCCGTTATCATATCCCTAGAACATTCACTTATGTTCTAAAACTGCTTCCGACTGTTCCTCCAGGATTGGATCAATATCAACTTATTGCATCTAGTGCAAGAACAACATCTGGTGTGGTACTTGACATCTCATGATTGACTCAATTGCCTAAGCAACTGATCTGCCAATCATGCACATCCCTCTCTACTTTAGTCTATAAGACACCTTTAGAGAGGGTGACTCCTTTACCTGCAGGTACACTACCATGCCAGGAGTCGTCCATTCTAAATACTCTTAGAATGCTGTCAAAGTACCCTGATTGGGAAACCACCCAAATCTAGATCTAAAACCATAGATCTAGTAACCAGAATGTCTGACATAATATCCAAGTCCTGTGTAGAGAAACCACTGTGTGACAACCAAAGTATAACCGATCGTATTATAGGAGTTTCCTTTCCTACTCTGTGTATGTCATCCAAAACCAGGACATCACACCCTACTACCTTCTTAACAGATCCATCCCCTATTCTGATGACGTCAAACCTATGACTGTCACATCAGAAATAGATGATCTATCTCCTCTATATCTGCTTTAGTCTATAAATAGACATAAGCCTGATGTCCACCAATGCTTCCGCTGCTCCCACTGACTACGACAACCCTCTGGCAGAGTCATATAGACGCGCACTTCTAAAGCTAGTTTAGAACGACGCTATACTCATCCTCCTGCCGGGTCTCGCAGCCTGGAACAACAACAATGGCAAGTGTGGGTAAACAAGAACTTCCCTGTCACCGTCCTTAAGGCTACCGGAGTACCTCTCGGGTGCCTGAAGTTACCCACCTTATCTGCGGAGTGGCCAATGGAATGTCAAATCAGATTGAATCTTTAGGTTCCTTATCAAATCTTCAGTAATCGTTTGCGGTTCTGGAATCGCTTCCAGTTCTACCATACTCCCACTACTGTTTTCTGAAAAATAACCATTTCCTTTTAAAATGTGGCGAGTTAAGAACAATATCACTATTGATCTTCCAGATGGTAGAAACTCAACCCTCGTCATAGCCTGGGTCAACCCACAAACAGCCATTACAGAAACATGCCTTGAGTTGTCCAGTGTCTGGTTTTAATCATAAGCCGGACAACTCCCTGTACCTTAACATCGTTAAGATATGAACTGTTCTATATCCAATATAGAACCAGAGGCACTGATTTAAATGAACCAGATTCAAATCATGCAGCTATCTCCAGTGAATGTCAACTAAATGGAAGGAGGCCGATCAGTGTTACTCAACTTAGGAATGCTTCCAATTATGAGTAACCTGAAAGAGAAGCAAGTTCTCATTACTATCAACTGAATACCATACACAAGTATCTACATCTTCGATAAGAATCCCGATACTTGCAATACCTGGTTCTCTACTCTATTCTTATACCAATAACTCCTCAAAACTCAGACCCTGTGTTTCTACGAAACACATGTCTAAGAATTAGAGTAGTTAAAAGTAAACAGAATATAGTATGAGGACCAACCCCACTGTCTTAATGGACACTGGACAACATACAATACTCTGTATAAGTCCGCTGAGTCTTACAACTCTTTCACTGTGTGTTGTAGGTTGAAAACTGTACTTATGGTTAAGAAGAATTACACCGCTGTTTAATGCTCCTTACCTAACCATCCACTGATATAGGTAAATGCCATCGACATAATATCAAAAGGTATATCTCACTCTATGAAAATAGACGTACAGATATATCAATTTGAAATTGGTGCACAACAGCGGATATTTAAAACCATATATTTGCCGACCGGCAAACAACCCAGGTGGCTTCCTCAAATATCACCAATTACAACGAATCCCGATATAATGAGGATGGTCACCTAATTCCCAATAACTTACTCCCACTCATCATCTGTAAAACCATACAGATGTGAGAATCATACCTGGTAAATACATACCCTGGAGTAAGTATCTTATCGGGAAATCAGTTTTCTTTTAACATTACACAGTGAAACTGAAACATTGAAATGTTTCGGTGGGGTATCCTGGTATTCCAAGTAATGCCTCTACCATTATCCAGATTCACAACTATAACCGTATAATTCTTTGCCACCTCTCCAAATCCCTTTATATGTCTTTAGTCATTACCTTCTGCACACCCCTTTGGCCAAATGGTTTTCTTCCTTCCCTACCGTTCGGCACCAGCCTATGGTTTGGAAGAAGACTATCCAATAAGCATAATGGGTGTACTGTCCTAATCCTAGGAGCACTCGCAATGCGAGAGAAGGTGAAGAGAAAAGACAACCGAATAAACCGTATTCCTATTTCTCCTGGACCAGAATCCATCCCCGAACTGGAACAAGTTCCTTTCGAGTTCGTATATAACCATACGATGGAGTATCCAAAAACTTGGGATCTTCGTAGTGATACGGAGTGTCCTGGAGAAATACAAAGGTGATTTAGGATTGGCGAAGAAATACTCGGTTTGGTCGTGAATAGTAGTCGCAATTTACTTTGCCCTCTTACTAATCCCTTTCTTTGTCTTAACTTAATACCTTCTGCACACCATCGTTATGCTAATTGGTTTTCTTCATTCCCCACCGTTCGGCACCAGCCTAAGGTTTGGAAGAAGACTATCCAATTTGCATAATAAGTGTACTATCTCCTAAACCAAGGAGTACTCGCAATGAGAGCAGGTGAAAAGAAAAAACAACTGAATAATCCTATTCGTTTTCTCCAGAACCAGAAACCATCCTCGAAGTCCTTCGAGTTCGTATATAACCATACGATGGTTTTGTCCAATGGAAGTGGACGTTCGTAGTAATACGGGGTGTCCTGGAGAAAAGGGTAAAAGTAGGAGTGGCAATGAGGTTTGCAACTCTGACAATCCAAAAGCCAGTGTTAAGAAGGTTCGGTCAACTTGGTCACTGAGTCATAGTCTAAGGGTCGGGTCAATGGTCGCTACCAAAGAGAGAGAGGAAAGAAACACTCAGCGTGCACTCTAACCTAGATCAGAATGGTTATCACTTTATCTAATCTGGAAACCTCCCACTGTAACCTCAAATTCTCCTCCAAACCTGAAAGAAGAATTAGTCGGGATCACCCGAGGAGTAAACCAACTCATCAGTGGGAATCGGGATCCAACTATCATCGCATGATAACTTGACGGAATCCACTCAAGTCACCACACTCCAGAAGGTATGCGCATATCTGGCAAGTTTTAGTTCTTTTGAAACTCCCGATGTGATGTTTTTACCCCAAGCGGTTTATGACCTTGACTAGGTCAACAAACCATAAACCGCCAGTCAAGTTCAACCCGTCATTATTCTGGATTGCATTAAACCCACCCGTACGTGCCCTTGACTAGGTCAACAAGGCCGCACGACTGTCTTAACCAATCCCACTTATGCAACAAACAAGTACCACTTAGCTACCGAATACTACGTCTTGACTAGGTCAATAAACGCAGCACGAATACCAAATAATACCTGTAGGAAATGACGGAGGGCTACGGCTGGTTTTTGGCGAAAAACCTTTAACGTAATGAACTTGATATCGTTGAAGGAACTGCATAGCCTTTTATAAAATATAGTGACGAAAACCCTTGCTAAAGAGGTCACTCCCGGTGAAGGGATCTCGGCTCTTTCCCCGTAGAATGAGGTGCAGGATATTCCAACTGAATACCACGATGCAAAGCAAAAGTAATCGGCTATAGTGAAGTTAATGCCCTGACGCAAACTTCTGTCCAAGGGGTCACTCCCGGTGAAGGGATCTCGGCCCTTGCCTCGTCGACTGAGGAGCAGGATATTCCAAATGAATACCACGATGCAAAACAAAAGTGAACGTCCTTGCAATAACAGCTTTTTGAAAAATGTTCCAACAACATCAGAATAGGTTTGTTTATCTTGCATTGATCCGAATCAACGCAGTCCCATCAATTGATCACACCACAAAGAACGAAAATATACTGACGTATGTATATGCCATCCGCATTCGCCACTGGGTCCCGTCATCACCCGTTAGGTTAGCTAACTAACGGCAGTGCGGGGACTAGACTAGCGCGGATGAAAAACATATACAACATCTACTAATATATATACCAATATATTATATTTCGCTCAAGGCGTGAATAAAATGCAACATCACAGAAATGTACAGCATCACATGACAATACAGATATCTGGAAGCCCCGGGTTTCACAGAGCCGCTGCTGAAAACCCGACGTTCCCCTGGTCTTGTGGATAGCCTGTGCAATGAAATCCTAGACCCCTACGGGCGCGGCAAGTCACCCGCCAAAACCTGAAGCGAGGCATCCCCCTTCATCTCCGTGAATGGACCACCCAGCACTTCACGGAATCCGGTAACTTGGGCACCCCTCCTGGGTCAACCTGTATCCCCTACGAGTGCGGCGAATAGCCCGCCAATCCTAGAGTGAAGCCCCCTCCGTCTCAATGCCATGAGATGCGGGCCCGTTGCCCTCTAGAACCCGGCTATCCGTGCACCCCTCCGCGGGGTAAACTGTTAGTTATATGTATACCCTAGAGGCCATTACTGTACATACGATGTATATTGTAGTGGATGCTAGGACATATATAGGGATGACTTTCTTGCTCGACACGATAGTATGCTATCTGGTTGTACTTTATCTTAACATGTACTCTGATTGTCTCTATATTACATGTTGATAAAGCCCTTAGGATATGTACTCGACTACTGGGACTATGATGAGATCATACTAGTGGGGCCACGGTAGTCGACGAGTACATCCTATAACTGTTCCTAGTCGAGGGTGTATCGAGACAGGGCATCGATGCACCAGAGTAGACTAGCGTATACGCATCTTGACCCATATGATGGGCGATGGATGAATCCATATCCATCGGTGTTTGACATCAAGGATGGTGTACGGGTGCTCGGTGGAGACTGGGTACACAGGACGGACTCGCCGAGAACTCCCAGATGGTATTATACCATACGTCAGATGGCAGTTCTCCGGTGACACTGGTACAGAGTAGTCTGTTGACCCGAGATCGTCATAGAGTCTTGTGTGGTTCCAACTGTGCTTTGATTTCCATCATACCACGTCCAAGAGGGCGTGCAAAAAGGTGGCTTTTGGGTACAGTCCCGAATCACATGGAGGCAATGAGCGATAGGAGGGGATTCGTCTCTCCCGGTATAGGGAGTTGATGTTGTGCTGTGTTCGATTGGCTATAACCGGAATCCCTGGCCAGGGTTGCTGAGATTTACTGGTAAGTGTTATCAGTAGTTTCTCGAACTGTTATAGACCTCAAATCGACACGACTTATCGAGCTACTGGGGTCTGACGTTTACCACCCCTAGGCGAGATATGCGACATATCAGACGACGAGACCGGACTGTACGGGAGTGTTACTGTTTGGATTCGCAGGAGAAGCTACAGGCTTGCTTGTTGATCTTCTGAGCGCTCAATACCTGGGTAGCTGTTACGTTTAGCTGACCGCTTGCAGCTAGTGGGTGTTTGATATGATCATCACCCACTGCCGGCGTATTGACAATTCTTTAGAGTCCTACACAGAGGTTTCTTGACTCAGGAAAAACGGAGTAGGAGCACATATGTGATATGTGCGGGACCGAGGATAATGCGGTATGTGATACCGTATTGTATTCTCGCGATATTTGATATCAGCCGGGTCATCGGATCAAGTATTGATTCGATGAATCGGTACGGATAAATATTAGTCGGTTATATGCGATATAGCCGGATTGTCGGATCAAGTGTTGATTCGATAATTTAATGTATAATAATATATATGATATATTAAATTACATTAACTAATATTTGCTCACTAAAAGATTCTTTTTCTCACTCGGGTAACACATTGATATATATGCGATATATGTTAATTGTATTATTTTATTTGGTTACAATAAGTATTGTATATGTGATATATAATATTGTAACATGATATGATAAATAATGCAACATGTTTAGTAGAGATTAAACAAGATTAGGGTTTGATTTGGGTTAATGGTTTCTAGATGATTCTAGAAGGTTTTTGTTTTGTCATGATAAAGATATTTTCATATGACTCATTCTTAACTCAACCCAAAACCCTAACCCTTGGTTAATTCTCTACAATGGTTAAGTGAACCATGGTTGCATAATTGATCATTATCTCCTTTTCCTATTCATCACAAATGGATTAACAAAACATTATTCGTCTTCTTCCTCCTTGATTCTTTCATGTAAAACCTTGCTTGATTTTTCAAAAGTGATGAATAATAGTGAGAAAAAGATAAATAAATAGAGCAAAAATCCTACTTCATCATCCTCATCTTCCCTTGCCATTTAGATGAGGGTGTTCACATCATTTCATGAGTGTTAGCTTGTGTTAAAGAAACTTCAAGGTAGATCATCTTAGTATCGAAGATCGGAAGCAAAGGTTGCGTCTTTCTCATCGTGGAACCTCTCGAGAGTCCGGATCCCGATGATCGCACCGAAGGGACCACAACACGGAGCATATGAAGTGAAGGACCGGATCTACAAAGGTTGTAATCCCTCTCACTTAGTGTTAAAATGTTTAGCATGCAAGTTTTCACCTAATCTCTAGTTTAAAGTTCCGTATTCGGGTTGTTCGGCACGGCTAAATTTTCAATCGGGCATGGTTGATGCCTCGTAGACCCTTGTGCGCGTGCCTAGCATCCCTACAGTGGTATCAGAGTCAAGCTAGAGCTTTAGGCGAAGTCTAGACGGAGTTTGAAGTCCGATCGAACCAAAAAGATAACCCGAAACATGCTCTCTGGACTTTTTCTAAAATGTGGGATTTTTCCAAATTAAAAATGCGTAAAAAATTCAGCAGGGAATTCTAAGAATTACGGTGCAAAAATTTTTTGGTGAACAGTAGAAAGAGCGGCGGAACCGCGGCAGAAGCATGCCTTCTGCGGCGGTTCCGCGGCGCAATGATGACGTCATTAATTTTTGTTTGCACGGTAACTCCTATTTTATTATGCTGGATTTTCTGGGAATTTTTAATATTTATTCAAGAGTTGAATTTTCTGGGGTTGTTTTGGGGATTCGATGATTCGATCGGATTATCAGATTTTGTCTATGTGTGTTTTCCGGATAAATTTCAGAAACTGTTAAAAAGTTCGAACGGATATCAATAACTCACTTTTTCCCCTGTCGGAAAATTTTTCAAAAGTTGGATTTTTCCTCGTGTTTAAGAATGTTCTAAGTCGTGCAAGTAACTCGATGGACCCTCTAGAAGACAACAAACCTTAACTCGATTATGTGACCGTCTTGAACTGCCCTTTGAACCTTAGGGTTTGGGGCAGTACGGCGTGCCACATGTGAGGCGTTGGCTTGACCCTTCTACGGCTGGACCATTGGTACTGTGGCATGTAATGGATGTTTTTAAACTGATTTCAAGTATTGAGATATATTGGGGAAATCTTGGGTGCTTGATTATTCGATCGGAAAGTTTAACTTTTTCTATTTATCTGGAATGTGATACAATATTTGGAATCCACAGGTAGTTATGAGATAACTGATTTGAATATTATAAACATAGTAGTTTAGTCTCAGTTGATCGGTTGCTACGGAATTTTGATGTGATCAAAAGTCCTTCGCAATCACGTAACGTACGCGGATACTCGCCGGGTAAACTTAATAGACAGCTACGCCCCATAGCCCCGACCAAGTGACTGTAGGAGAACCCCGTCGCCGAAAGCATCCGTTCGGGTACTCGCGGCAGCGGTGTTCCGCCTTAGTGCACTTCGTCGACGGCATCTGGGGGTGCGGCCGTCTACTAAAGTTTGCGACGAGCATTCGATCAAGACGTCGGGAATCTTGTTGAATTGCCCAACTTGAAATTGAAAAGAGTTTTCGATAATGAGACTAAAATGCGGGGTTTATAATTGTTAGGCATGTGATGTCTAAGGAATTCATTTGGTTAGGCATGTGATGTCTAAGGAAGTTGCGGATTCCAACTGTTGTAGTTTTACACTTTCTTTTCTGTGACCGTAAGCGTAGTATGTGGTGTATCGCCGGCTTCGTTGCTATACATCAACGACAATCGGGATACGCATACTTGCTTACGTTGATGATATGAGATATTATGTGTTGCTGTGATATGTTGTATTGGATCGTCGCGTTTTGAATAGCCGGGGTTTTTATGTGAGATGAGAGTTTTTTCTTTTTCATTCATGTAAAATTCATTTGTATGTAATATTCTTTTATTGGGGCACTTCCAGGTAGCGGAAGATGTCACCGTTGTATATTATTTACTTTTCCGCATTAGGTAGACCCAAGGCGGGGAGCACAAGTAACCGGGTTCTAGGGTCCAGTGGGAGACCATCTCGAGGAGTCGAGACCGGGTCTCCTAACCCTAGAATTGGCAGTGTTACTTGCCGCTCTCGTAGGGGTCTAGGGATGTGGGTTTGGCTTTTCATCGCGACCGTGGAATCCGTGTTTTATACAGGCTCGTATTGAAAACACGGACGTCCTAGTATATCCAATATTTCATATATGTTCTTCTGCTGCAATGTTCTATGATGAGATCATATTACTGCCTGAGACGAATGTTTATATTATATATATGAGATAAATGTTATATTGCAGATTTCGTTTCAAAAGAGATGCTTGTGAAGCATAATAAAATGGGACTTCATTAATGAGATTAATGAAATAAAATAAACCTAAGATGTTGTAGAAACTTTTTTATAAAAACTGGTAGCTACAGTTCTTGCTTCGCATAGCGGTGTTCCTTGTAGAACATCCAGCACCTTATTCGATAAGGAAAGGACCGAGATCCCTTCACCGGGAGTGACTCCTTTAGCAATAACTGGCAGATGCTACAAACTCGGTTTGTCTTTTGAATGCGTCTATAGTTTCTGCTTTGCACAGCGGTATATATGATATATCCTGCACCTTATTCGATGAGGAAAGGGCCGACGATCCCTTGACCGGGAGTGACCCCTTTAGCAAAACTAGAAAAGCCTAAAAAACACTCCATTTAAAATCACTCGATTCTACAACGATATAAAGTTAATTACGCAAAAGGTTTTCTAAAAAAAACCTGTCGTAGCCCTCCGTCATTTCAGATAAGTAATAGTTAGTATTCGTGCTGCGTTTGTTGACTCAGTCAAGGCGTAGTGTGCGGTAGCTGATTAGTGCTTATCTGCAAAGCATATGATGCGATTGGATTAGGGTAGTCGTGCGGCCTTGTTGACTCAGTCAAGGGACGTGCGGGTGGGTTTAATTCAATCGGGAAATGACGGGTTGAACTTTACTTGCGGTCTATGGTTTGTTGACTCAGTCAAGGTCATAGATTGCTTGGGGTAAAATATTATTGGGAATTTCAAGTGTTGAAATTTGCAATGAGATTGCATACCTTCTATAAGATAGTTGGATCCCGATACCCGCTGCGAGTAAGAGTTACTCCTGGGAGAGTTTTACACATTACAATTAGCCGATCAAGTAGGTGTCTAGAAAGGTGTTAAAGGGTTACGCCTCTGGGAAAACGAGGTTTACTGTAATTAGGTTCGTGCGAGAGCACGGGGGACCTCCCTCCAAGTACCGACACTGGCCTGGCTGAAAGATTGGCGAACTTGTAGCGTGTAATTAATCCCGGCTAGTCTTTCCTTTTAGGGTTTGAAGGAAGATTTGACTAAAACAGTGGGAGACATCCTGATTAGATATATTAGATAACCAATCTAATCTTGCAAGAGCATACGCTGAGTGTTTTCTTCTCTCTCTCTCCAGGTAGCGAACATATCACGCCTTAATCAAGATAATAAAACGGATATATTGACCGAACCTGCTTGTTATACTGAGCTGGGGAACGTTGGTCCCGCTCCAACTTATAATTGTTATAAGATAGAGCAAGAAATTGGGGAATACCAGATTTCCCGTGCCGCCCAAACGAAGAAAGTGCATGTTGATGCATCATCTTCGGGCGTGTTCATTACACAGAACTGTTTCTCAGTATCCTTTACGTCCTGGGTATGTGATACCGGATCAGGATCCTGTATATGTAATCTGTTACATGGGCTACAGATAGGTAAAGAACTGAGAACGGGTGATAAGTTTCATGAGACAGAAAACGGAGCAAGTGTTGCAGCCAAGTCTGTTGGTCACTATCACCCTGTATTACCAGAATACATTGATTCTGAACAAATGTTATTAGATACCGAACCTGATATACAAAATCATATCAGTCTCTTCATTAGTAAAGAAAGGATATAATTTTGTATTGTTGGATAATGTTTTGAACATTTCCTATATCAAGAGTTGATCGGTTCAGGCACGTTATCTAAAAGCATTGTCGTTCTAAATCAAACTACAGTTCTTAGTATACGGAACACACACAAGAGGAAGAGTTCAGAAATGGACGAATCCTTCTTGAGGTATTGTATACTAGGTCATATCAATGCGACCCGACTGGCTGAAGTTACATTCAGATGCATATTTAAATTAGTTTGAATTTACATCTTATGAAACTTGCCGGTCATGTCACAAAGATAAGATGACCATAGCTCTGTTTATTGGAAACGGAGAAAGAGTTAGTGAACTCTTGGGATTGATACATGCTGATGTATGAAGGTCCCCTGTCTACACATGCCAAGACTGGTTCTTTTTACTTCATTACGTTCTCTGATAATCTCTCAAGATTCAGACATGTGTTCCTGTTGAAACACAAGTCCGAACCTTTTGAGATATTCACAGAATATAAGTTAGAAGTAGAGAACCAAATACGGGTATAAATATTATGTCCTTTGATGAGATCAAGGAGGAGAATACTTGAGCACGGAATTCCTGGATTGTTCTAAAGGAGAATGAGATTCTCTCTCAGCATTACTCCTCCGCATATACCATAGCACGATGGTATATCGGGGCGGAGCAAACTCACCCTATTAGATATGGTGTGCTCTATGATGAGTACTACTGAGTTTCCTATTTCCTTTAGGGAGTTATGCACTTGAGAAGCTGCAAACCTATTGAATAGGGTTCAAATCAAATCAGTTGCCTACCACTTCATATGTGATATGGAAAGGGAGGAGCCCATATCTTATGATTGTTAAGATTTGGGGTTGTCCGGCCTATGTCTAAAAGAAAAATCCGGACAAGCTCGAGGCAAGGTCTGTTATGTAGAACTGGAAATGTTCCAGCTATACAAACTACAGCAGATGATTTGATAGAACCAAAGGATTCAATAGTTACCAACGAACCTCAGCCTCTCTGCCGATCTAGTAGGGTTCCTCACCCACCTAAGAGATACTTTGGTTTCTCTATGACAGTGGGAGCGAGGATTGCATCATGAGATGATGACCCAACTAGTTTCGAGCTGGCCATCAGGAGTGGGACTCTGTAAGAATGGCTGGATGCTTATCGATCTAAGATGGAATCCTTATACACCAACAAAGTATGGACTTTGGTTGCTTTATCTGAAGGGTTAAATCCCCATCAGAAACGAGTACATCTTGAGAAGATTACTTGGTGTACATGGAAAAGTTGAGACTTTCAAAGCTAGACTTGTTAAAGGTTTGCATCATAAGACCAGGTATGGATTGTGTTGAAACCTTTTCTAAGGATATATGCTTAAGTCCATCCAGATTCTACTTACCACGGCTACATACCATGACAACGATATCTAGTGGTTGGGTGTCATGACTGCTTTTCTAAATGATGTTTTAGAAAAGATAGCGTCTATAAGTACACAGCCAGAGGGCTTCGTAGACAGTGGGAGCAGCGGAAACGTGTGCAAGATGTTTTATATGATAAAGCAGGCATCGCGGAGTTGGAACATCTGTTTTGATGTGGTAGTCAAAGAGTTTGACTTCATCAAAATGGTAGATGAACCTTGTATATACGAAAAGGTAGTAGAGAGTATGGTGGTGATCCTCGTAGAGTACGTGGATGACATACTCTTGATAGGGAAGGAGTTTCCTATGCTACGCTCGGTTAATCTCCGCTTATCACGAGAATTCTCCATATAGGATCAAGGTGATACCTCCTAAATCTTAGGTTTTGGATCCATGAGATAGATCTAATTGGATATTAGGATACTCACTAGTTGTAGTGAGATGGTATCAATCGATCCTGGGGAGAATCACTGGAATGGTTCCAGGGTGATAAGGACGACAGAATGTCAGTCGTAGGCTTATCTATACCCTCAGTGGAGGGACGGTATGTTGGAAGCGTTCCAAGCTAGATACCGTGACATACTAGACGATTAAAGGCAAGATACATCGTTACCAAGGATACTACCAAAGAAGCGGTCTGGATATATATAAGTTCATAAGATGAACTTCGTTCCTACCATTGTGTGACAATGGAGTTGTGGCATATGCCAAGGAACTACCGTCCCATCAGAAATCCAGATATAATTCTTAGCCAGTATCACCTGATCATGGAGATGGTTGATCTCCAGGGAGATCGAGATTAGGAGAGTAGACACAGAGGACAACAGCGCGGATCCACTCACGAAGGCCTTTTTCCCAGTAGAGACTTTTATGGGATGGTTGAGTATGAGATACTTCAACCACAGCTAATTGTTGGGTATGCGATACCATAACAGATGGCCCTAGTGCAAGTGGGAGATTGTTAGTTATATGTATGCCCTAGAGGCCATTACTGTACATACGATGTATATTGTAATAGATGCTAGGACATATATAGGGAGGACTTTCTTGCTCGACACGATAGTATGCTATCTGGTTGTACTTTATCTTAACATGTACTCTGATTGTCTCTATATTACATGTTGATAAAGCCCTTAGGATATGTACTCGACTACTGGGACTATGATGAGATCATACTAGTGGGGCCACGGTAGTCGACGAGTACATCCTATAACTGTTCCTAGTCGAGGGTGTATCGAGACAGGGCATCGATGCACCAGAGTAGACTAGCGTATACGCATCTTGACCCATATGATGGGCGATGGATGATCCCATATCCATCGGTGTTTGACATCAAGGATGGTGTACGGGTGCTCAGTGGAGACTGGGTACACTGGACGGACTCGCCGAGAACTCCCAGATGGTATTATACCATACGTCAGATGGCAGTTCTCCGGTGATACTGGTACAGAGTAGTCTGTTGACCCGAGATCGTTATAGAGTCTTGTGTGGTTCCCACTGTGCTTTGATTTCCATCATACCACGTCTAAGAGGGCGTGCAAAAAGGTGGCTTTTGGGTACAGTCCCGAATCACATGGAGGCAATGAGCGATAGGAGGGGATTCGTCTCTCCCGGTATAGGGAGTTGATGTTGTGCTGTGTTCGATTGGCTATAACCGGAAATCCCTGGCCAGGGTTGCTGAGATTTACTGGTAAGTGTTATCAGTAGTTTCTCGAACTGTTATAGACCTCAAATCGACACGACTTATCGAGCTACTGGGGTCTGACGTTTACCACCCCTAGGCGAGATATGCGACATATCAGACGACGAGACCGGACTGTACGGGAGTGTTACTGTTTGGATTCGCAGGAGAAGTTACAGGCTTGCTTGTTGATCTTCTGAGCGCTCAATACCTGGGTAGCTGTTACGTTTAGCTGACCACTTGCAGCTTGTGGGTGTTTGATATGATCATCACCCACTGCCGGCGTATTGACGATTCTTTAGAGTCCTACACAGAGGTTTCTTGACTCAGGCAAAACGGAGTAGGAGCACATATGTGATATGTGCGGGACCGAGGATAATGCGTTATGTGATACCGTATTGTATTCTCACGATATTAGATATCAGCCGGGTCATCGGATCAAGTGTTGATTCGATGAGTCGGTACGGATAAATATTAGTCGGTTATATGCGATATAGCCGGATTGTCGGATCAAGTGTTGATTCGATAATTTAATGTATAATAATATATATGATATATTAAATTACATTAACTAATATTTGCTCACTAAAAGATTCTTTTTCTCACTCGGGTAACACATTGATATATATGCGATATATGTTAATTGTATTATTTTATTTGGTTACAATAAGTATTGTATATGTGATATATAATATTGTAACATGATATGATAAATAATGCAACATGTTTAGTAGAGATTAAACAAGATTAGGGTTTGATTTGGGTTAATGGTTTCTAGATGATTCTAGAAGGTTTTTGTTTTGTCATGATAAAGATATTTTCATATGACTCATTCTTAACTCAACCCAAAACCCTAACCCTTGGTTAATTCTCTACAATGGTTAAGTGAACCATGGTTGCATAATTGATCATTATCTCCTTTTCCTATTCATCACAAATGGATTAACAAAACATTATTCATCTTCTTCCTCCTTGATTCTTTCATGTAAAACCTTGCTTGATTTTTCAAAAGTGATGAATAATAGTGAGAAAAAGATAAATAAATAGAGCAAAAATCCTACTTCATCATCGTAATCTTCCCTTGCCATTTAGATGAGGGTGTTCACATCATTTCATGAGTGTTAGCTTGTGTTAAAGAAACTTCAAGGTAGATCATCTTAGTATCGAAGATCGGAAGCAAAGGTTGCGTCTTTCTCTTCGTGGAACCTCTCGAGAGTCCAGATCCCGATGATTGCAGCGAAGGGACCACAACACGGAGCATATGAAGTGAAGGACCGGATCTATAAAGGTTGTAATCCCTCTCACTTAGTGTTAAAATGTTTAGCATGCAAGTTTTCACCTAATCTCTAGTTTAAAGTTCCGTATTCGGGTTGTTCGGCACGGCTAAATTTTAAATCGGGCATGGTTGATGCCTCGTAGACCCTTGTGCGCGTGCCTAGCATCCCTACATAAACCTAGTACAGAAAGTAAAATATACATACAACGGGTACATCGACCGCAACCAGGTCGTGCCCCAAAAGAATAATACAAACAGGCAGTGACGGCAGTCCACATGTCGGACGCTCGCCCCGCAATATCAAATGTACATAATACAACAACACTGTACTAGCATTGCATCCAGGCTATCCCCCACGACCGATCCGCAACATCACAGCATAAACACATAACATCAACGTGAAAATCACGTTCGCAAATTCGTCTAACCGGGCTATAGCAGTTAGACAGGATTTACCGATCAAGTGATATTCACGGTCGCAGATATAAGGTAAATACTGTGAAATAATGTGTTTAAAATATCCAATCGATCAAAAAATAACAAGTGGGCCCCCAAGTAATACTGTAGCACTCACAGAAATTCTGGGCCCAAATTTAATATTCCAAAACCCCTATCATAAGCCCAAAAGCCCACTGCAAAAAATTGGTGGAATGATCCCAACTTCCTGCGGCGGAACCGCGGCCAAAGAGGGGTTAAGGCCGCGGTTCCGCGGTCGTACGGAAGAATTGGGTTACCAAATTTTTCCAGTGTTCTTAGGATTCTCTGTACATCATTCTGCAATCACCTGAAAATTTTTTCGAGCCCGGAAAAAATCGACAGAAAACTGATGCAAGCAAAACGCGGTTTTTGGAATTTTGGTCGATCGGATAAGTAAAACACATTAGAACAAGCTAGGCAAGGTTAATGGCGTGGCTCTGATACCATGTTGCGCCACGGCAGCGCCCCGGCCGTCAATCCGAGGCCAAAATGCGGAATCAAAATTTTCTTAACTTTTAAACTGGCGCTACCGCGGACAATATACCCGGATCGTAACCATTAACCGATACTAGCTAACAAGAGAAAGGGTGAGAGATATACCGAGTGATCCGAGTCCTCCGGTCTTCTCGTCATCGTCCCGATCTCCCGCGGAAACTCCGGTCGTCGCCTCCTTGCCGGAAGGGCACCACATCGTCTGTATCTTTTACGGGCTCCCGCCTCTATACCGAGGCAACTCGGGCATGAAGCTGGCAAGTCGACATGCCCAAGATGTGCTATAGAATGTAGTGTAGAGGCTATGTCTCATTTGGGGTTTTGTTGCCTTTGAAGATGATGGAGGAATCAAGATAAGAAAAATGGTGCTTGCATTTTTCTAGCATGAAATGATATGAGATCAAGAATAATGCCACCATACCAAAATGAAACTCTCTCTCTCATTCCCTCAAAATTGTCGCCGGCCTTGTCTAATGAGGAATGGTGGTGAAGTGAGAACAAAAATGCAAGAGGGAGGTGAGTGTAGGAGATAGAAATGGTGACCATATCATAAAGCAAAGAAACATCAACCATACTTATCACTCCATACCCTTTCAAATCTCATTTAAAGAACCATCATGGATGAAAGATGCTAAACATATCATAATGAATACATTTGCAAGAAACCCCCTCCACAAATGTTATTTGCACAATTGCAAATAACCCCCTCCATCGGAAAAGTCCGGCCGGGAAAGAACAAAGGAAAACCGGCCGGAACGGAATGCAAACTGGCAACTACAGAAAACTAGTCCCGTAATAAATTACAGGAAAACCCCGATGCTGTGCATACACACCCGCATCTGTATTCTGACCGGATACAAATGCAATGAGACAAAATCTACACTGTACTAAACTAGGACCGGCTTAAACCAAAGCCGGCTAGTAATATCCGTTCGATCCTAATCCGTGCAATACCGCACGTATCGGATCGAACCCTGCCATATATCCATACGGCCACTACTACAAACCGTCCGATCCTGATCCGTGCAATACCGCACGTATCTGATCGGACCCTGCCATATCTCCATACGGCCTCTACAGCGTTTCGCCCGAAAGCTTGAGTAACTGAAAGTGTGGTAGACTCTAAAGACTCGTCAATACTATGGCTGTGGATTTAACCACTAGCACGTCAGAGGTATAAGCCAATACGTAACGGGCCACCAGCTATTGACCAAAAGGGACGTCGATGAGCGAACTCATCCTGACACCCTACTGAGCCTGTCAGTGACAATATCCGTACAGTCCGGTCCGTTCGTCTATGAACATCGCATGGCGGGCCTAGGGGGTTGGTAAAAGTCAGACCCCCAAAGGCGGTACAAGTCGTGTCGGAGTGAAGCCCAGAACACCCTGAGATACTACTGGAATACCTACCAGTAAATCTCCTGCCTCGGCCGAGGGCTTTGTGTAATGGCTCTCCTAGACACAGCGCGACCTCACCCCCAATACCGGGAGAGACGAACCCCTGCAGATCCGCTCACTGCCTCCATATGGCTCGGGACTGTACCCAACTAAAACCTGTTTGCACGACTCCTTTGAGCCGTGGTAGGGTAGTAATCAAAGCACAGTGGGAACTCACACGAGACAAATGACGATCTCAGGTCGATGAACTAACCTGTACACATGTCACCTGGGAACTGCTATCTGACGTCTGGTATAATCCCAACTAGCAGGTTCCCGGCGAGTCCTGTCCGGTGTACTCGTAACCCAATGAGCACCTGTATACATCTTAGGTGAACCAACTGACACCAGTGGCTTATGAGACCGGCCACCGCCCCTCGTCGGGGTCTCGACTGTATACACTAGTCTACTCTGGAGAATCGATGCCCTGTCTCGAAACTCCCACGACTAGGGACCTTTTAAGGATGTGCTTATAGACCACCAGCTCTCACGTATATGATCGCCATCATACTGCCGGCAGTCAAGCAAGAATCCTAGGGGCTCTATCAGCGTGTAATAGCGACCTGTAAGGTCACCTAAAGCAGCACACGATGATAAAGGTAAACCAGATAGCATACTATCATCTCGAGTAAGACTGTCCTACCGGGATAGGTCCTCCCTCAATCATTGCAATCACGTGCCTGTGATCCAATAATTGACTCTGAGGGCACTATCTCCAACAGCTACGCTCGTTCAATCTCTGCT
The DNA here is from genome assembly GCA_030015575.1 of Agapanthus africanus. Classification (NCBI taxonomy): domain Eukaryota; kingdom Viridiplantae; phylum Streptophyta; class Magnoliopsida; order Asparagales; family Amaryllidaceae; genus Agapanthus; species Agapanthus africanus. The sequence continues at coordinate 379,910,316 of CM057337.1, read as the reverse complement.
TATCACCATTATTCTCCATATAGGATCAAAAGTGATACCTCCTAAATCCTGGATTTTGGATCTATGAGATAGATCTAATTGGATATTAGGATACTCACTAGTTGTAGTGAGATGGTATCAGTCGATCCTGGGGAGAATCACTGGAAGGGTTCCAGGGTGATAAGGACGACTGAAAGTCAGTCACAGGCATTGTCTTTACCCTCAGTAAAGGGACGGTATGTTGGAAGAGTTCCAAGCTAGATACCGTGGCATACTAGACGATAAAGGCTGGATACATCGCTACTAAAGATGCTACCAAAGAGACAGTCTGGATGTATATTTGTTCATGAGATGAACTTAGTTCCTCCCATTGTGTGACAATGGAGTTGTGGCTTATGCCAAGGAACACCCGTCCCATCAATGATCCAGATTTATTCTAAGGCAGTATCACCTGATCATGGAGATGGTTGATCTCCAAGGAGATCGAGGTTAGGAGAGTATACTCAGAGGACAGCACGGCGGATCCACTCACAAAGGCCAATTCCCAGAGAGAGATTTTTATGGGATGGTTGAGTATGAGATACTGCAACCACTGCTACAGATGGCCCTAGTGCAAGTGGGAGATTGTTAGTTATATGTATGCCCTAGAGGCCATTACTGTACATATGATGTATATTGTAGTGGATGCTGGGACATATATAAGGAGGACTTTCTTGCTCGACATGATAGTATGCTATCTGGTTGCTCTTTACCTTAACGTGTACACTGATTGTCTCTCTGTTACATGTTGGTAAAGCCCTTAGGATGTGTACTTGACTACCTGGACTATGATCCAAAAACCACCGTTTTGCACGCCCTCTTGGACGTGGTAAGGTGGAAATCAAAGCACAGTGGGAATCACACAAGACTCTATGACGATCTCGGGTCAACAGACTACTCTGTACCAGTGTCACCAGAGAACTGCCATCTGACGTGAGGTATAATACCATCTGGGAGTTCTCGGCGAGTCCGTCCAGTGTACCCAGTCTCCACTGAGCACCCGTATATCATCTCTGATGTCAAACACCAATGGATATTGGATCATCCATCGCCCATCTGTATGGGTCGAGAAGGTATACGCTAGTCTACTCTGGTATATCGATGCCCCATCTCGATACACCCACGACTAGGGACCTTGAAGGATGTACTTATGGACCACCATGTCCACACTAGTATGATCCGCATCATAGTCCAGGTAGTCAAGTACACATCTTAAGGGCTTTACCAATATGTAACAAAGAGACAATCAGTGTACACGTTAAGGTAAAGAGCAACCAGATAGCATACTATCATGTCGAGCAAGAAAGTCCTCCCTATATATGTCCCAGCATCCACTACAATATACATCCTATGTACAGTAATGGCCTCTAGGGCATACATATAACTAACAATCTCCCAGTTGCACTAGGGCCATCTGTAGCAGTGGTTGCAGTATCTCATACTCAACCATCCCATAAAAATCTCTCTCTGGGAATAAGCCTTTGTGAGTGGATCCGCCGTGCTGTCCTCTGAGTCTACTATAACCCCCTAACCGAGTAGCTAAAGCTCGTAGTTGTTGCTAGTGTGTTGTTTAGCAAAGATCCGGTTTTTCTAGTCCATGTTACCAAAACCCCAAAAATCGTTTTTCACCGTTTACGCAACCCCGAAAGAACCGTGAGAGGTAACGTGGACCTAACAGTGGTATCAGAGCCTAGCTAAACACACACTAGCATGTTAGCAAAGTATCTAGAATTTCGATCGGACAAAAAAACGCAAAACACGTCAAAAATATCAACTTTCTGCCAATTTTTATTTCTGCTCAAAAAATAATAAATCATGTACTAAAAATCGGCTCATGGTTTTTAAATAACACACAAGAAAAATGATCCACCAACTCGGTCAAAGCGCCGCAGAACCACGGCATGAGCTTGCTCCTGCCGCGGATCCGCGGCCGAGTTGACTCGGCAGTGGGTCAAGTTTCATGCAGTGTTCTTATATTGGTGTTTTGTGATTTTTAGGATGGTTTGTTTCTGCCCAGAATTTCCAGAGAACAAAATTTGTTTTTGGGGTGGTTACAAATCCGTATTTTGATTGATTTTCTGTAGACTTTGGCTAATGGGTTATATCTGTGATGTGATATATGTATTGAACGTCTGCTAATCGCTATACGTCGATTAGTGGGGGTTATACATATCTGTGATCTGTAATGTTGGTGGTTTGTGTATATGAATTCGTTGGATTGTCGCGGATGAATAGCCGAGGGGTTGTGAGATGAGAGTTTTCTTTATCTTTCAATTCATGTAATGTGTAAATTGATATAATATTATTTGTATGGCGGCACATCCGGGATGAGGTTGTAGCCGCCATTGTATAATTTCTTTTACTGTTTTTGCTCCTAGGATAGACCCAAGGAGGGGTGCACAAACTACCGGGTACCTCGAAGTGCCGAGTGGCCTCTCACGTTCTTGAGGGAGGTTGCTTCACTTCGGGTATTTGGCGGGTAGTTTGCTGCACCCGTAGGGGTCTAGGGTGGGGTATTTGGCTATTCATCGCGACCGTGTAATCTGTCTTTGGTTGCAGGCTCGAACGAAATGCAGATTCCTAGTATATCCAAAGTGTTCATCTGTGATCTAGAATGACTATCATTGCATCTGACGAATGTGTATATATCTATATATGATATCTATTTAGGCGTTGCTTATGTTTTGCATCCGCGCAAGTCCAGCCCCCGCTCTATCGTTAGTTAAGTAACCTAACGAGTGATGACGGGACACCGTGGCGAATGCGGATGGCATAAGCGTACGTCATATTTTCGTTGTTTTCTGCAATGGTATGATTAATTGATGGGACGCATTAAATTATTGCAAGAAAACAAACCTAAAAGACGTTGTTGGAACAATTTTCAAAAAGCTGTTATTGCAAGGACGTTCTCTTTTGTTTTGCATAGTGGTACTCGGTTATGAATGCCCAGCACCTCATTCGACGAGGCAATGGACGAGATCCCTTCATCGGGAGTGATCCTTTGGACAAAAGTTTGCGTCAGGGTAATAACTTCACTATAGTCGATTATTCTTGCTTTGCATCGAGGTATTCAGCTTAGAATATCATGCACCTCATTCGACGAGGAAAGAGCCGAGATCCCTTCACAGGGAGTGAGCTCTTTAGCAAAAGTTTTCTCCACTATATTTTCAAAAAGGGTATCACGTTCCTTCAACGATATCAAGTTCATTACGTTAACGGGTTTTCGCCAAAACCCAGCAGTAGCCAACCGTCGTTTCGGATTGGTATTGCTTAGTATTCGTGCTACGTATTTTGTGCTTAGCCGAGGCGTAGTGTACGGTAGCTATGTAATATTTTTCAGTAGGATACAATGTGATTGGTTAGGACAGTCGTGCGGTCATTTTGGCTCAGTCAAGGACTCGTATGGGTGGGTCTAATGCAATCATGATAATGACGGGTTGAACTTGACTAGGATCCTTTGATATGTTGGCTAAGTCAAGGTCACTTGGGTCCTAGGGGAAAAAAACCACATCGGGAGTTTCTAAAGAAACTGAAACTTGCAGATTTAGCATACCTTCTGGAGTGTGGTAACTAGAGTGGATTCCATCTAAGTCATGACACAATGATAGTTGGATCCCGATCCCACTGATGAGTTGGATTACTCTCGAGAGATTATTTCACTTAACAATCAATGCTATAAACCAAGTAGGTATCTATAACGGTGTTAGCGAGGCTACGCCTCTAGAGAAAAGAGGTTACTTAATTAAGGAACTTCGCGAAAGCGTTGGAAAACCTCCCTCGAAGTACCAACACTAGCCTGGCTGAAAGGTTAAGCAAGTATTGTGGCGTGCAATTAATCCTGACTAGTTCTTCTTTTAAAAGGTTTTAAGAAAAATTTTAGGAAACAGTGGGAGCCATCCTGTTTAGATAAACTAATAAACCAATCTAATCTTGCAAGAGCGCACGCTGAGTGTTTCTTTTCTCTCTCTCCAGGTAGCAACCATTTCACGCCCTAATCAAGATAATAAAATGTATCGCTTGACTGATCTGAATTCTTATTCGGGGCTGAGGAACGTTGGTTCGGCTCTAAGTTTGAGCAAGGGAAAATGGATTGTATGGATTCCAAGGATCCCAGTTGAAGAAGAAGTATGGTTTTGCATCTACTTCAGGTGTTCTTGTAATTGAGAAATGCTTTACGGTCAGCCCTACCTCCTGGGTACTTGATACCGGATCAGGATCTCATATCTGTAATTTATTGCAGGGACTTAGAAAAAGTTGAGTTGCACCTGGTGATATGTCGCTCCGGGTAGCGAACGGAGCACAAGTTAATGCTGCAGCCGTCGGTGAATATCACCTGGTATTGCCAAATGGCAATACTATGATTTTGAACGATTGCTACTATGTACCTTCCATAGTTTGCAACATCATATCAGTTTCTTTACTAGATAAAGATGGATATAATTTTGTTCTTGATAGAAATATTATGAACATTTACCTTCATAAGGTACTGGTTGCAGAAGGTACACTGTGTTATGGTATCTACGTTCTAAATCAAAATACAGTTCTCAATGTACAAAACACACGCAAGAGAAAGAATTCAGATACAAATGAATCCTACTTGTGGCATTGTAGACTTGGTCATATCGGAGAGAAAAGACTAAGTAAGTTGCATAAAGATGGACACTTGAATACGTTCGATTTTTCATCTTATGAAACTTGTCAGTCTTGTCTCAAAGGGAAGATGATCAAATCCCCGTTCACCGGACATGGAGAAAGAGCAACAGAGCTCTTAGGACTCATACATAGTGATGTATGTGTAAGTGCACGGCGGCGCCCCGGTCGTCAATCCGACGCCGGAATGCGGAAACGAAACTTTTACTGAACTTGTAAACCGGCACCACCGTGCACTAAATTCCCGGATCGGGCCATTTACCTAATCCTAGCTAACTAGAAGATAGGTAGAATGCTATACCGAGCGATCCGTGTCCATCGGTCTTCGGCCTCCATTACGATCTCCTCGCGGAATCTCCGGTCTTCATCTCCTCGTCGGAACGGGCACCACATCGCCGGGTTCTTTTACGGGCTCCCACCTCTGGATCGAGGCAACTCGGGCATAAAGTTGGCGAGCCGACGTGCCCAAGGAATGCTGTAGATGAAGTGCAGAATCCATTGTCTCAATGGGGTAGTGAAGTTGCCATGTATGATGGAGGAATGAACTTTAAAATGAACTTTGGATTTTTGGTATGAACAAAGAATGATCTGAAGAATTTCCCCACACCAAAAATAAATTCTCCTCCTCCTCAAAGATGTGGCCGGCCATGACTAAAAATGGTGGAGGAAAAATGCAATCCCTAATGCAAGTGGGAAAAGTGAATGATAATGAGAAAAAGGGATCACACCAAAGCCAAATCAAATCCCATCATAATTTCGATCTCATTAATGCAAAAGAGTTGATTCAAAAAGAATCAAATGATGCTAGTCATATCAGAATCTCTCCATTCACAAGAAACCCCCTCCACAATACTAATTTGCAGAATTGCAAATTAGCCCCTCCAACAGAAAAATCCGGCCGTGAAGGAACAAAGGAAAACTGGCCGGAACGTAATGCAAACTGGCAACTTCAGAAAACTGATCCCGTAATAAATTACAGGAAAACCCTGCGGTTGTATATACATACCCGCATTTGTATTCCCACTGAATACAGATGCAGAGAGACAAAATCTACACTGTACAATACTAGGATCCGGCTTAAACCAAATCCCGCTAGTATTATCCGTCCGATCATGATCCGTGCAATACCGCACGTATCTGATCGAATCCTGCCATATCTCCATACGGCCTCTACAGCGTTTTGCCCGAAACTTGACAAAACGGTCTGTGGGGGACTCTAAAGACTCGTCAACACCTTGGTTATGGATTTAACCACTAGCACGTCAGAGATATTAGCCATACGTAACGGGCTACCAGGTATTGACCAAAAGGGACGTGATGAGCGAACTCATCCTAACACCCTACTGAGCCTGTCAGTGACAATATCCGTACTGTCCGGTCCATTCGTCTATGAGCATCGCATGGCAGGCCTAGGGGGTTGGTAAAAGTCAGACCCCAAAAGCGGTACAAGTCGTGTCGGAGTGTAGCCCAGAACACCCTGATATACTACTGGAATACCTACCAGTAAATCTCCTGCCTTGGCCAAGGACTTCGTGTAATGGCTCTCCTAGACACAGCGTGACCTCACCCCCAATACCTGGAGAGACGAACCCCTGAAGATCCGCTCACTGCCTCCATGTGGCTCGGGACTGTACCCAACTAAAACCTGTTTGCACGTCTCCTTTGAGCGTGGTAAGGTAGTAATCAAAGTACAGTGGGAACTCACACGAGACAAATGACGATCTCAGGTCGATGAACTAACCTGTACACATGTCACCAGGGAACTGCTATCTGACGTCAGGTGTAAGACCAACTAGCATATTCCCGGCGAGTCCTGTCCGGTGTACTCATAACCCAAAGAGCACCTGTATACATCTTAGGTGAACCAACTGACACCAGTGGTTTGTGAGACCGGCCACCGCCCCTCATCGGGGTCTCGACTGTATACACTAGTCTACTCTAGAGTATCGATGCCCTGTCTCGAAACTCCCACGACTAGGGACCCTTTAAGGATGTGCTTATAGACCCCAGCTCCCACGTATATGATCGCCCTCATACTGCTGGCAGTCAAGCAAGAATCCTAGGGGCCCTATCAACGAGCAATAGTGACCTGTAAGGTCACCTAAAGCAGTACACGATGATAAAGATAAACCAGATAGCTTACTATCATCTTGAGTAAGACTGTCCTACCGGTATAGGTTCTCCCTCAATCATTGCAATCACGTGCCTGTGATCCAATAATTGACTCTGAGGGCACTATCTCCAACAGTATGTGGTCCAATGTCTATACATTCAAGGGGTGGGTTCTCATACTTCATCACATTCACTGACGATCTCTCTAGGTTCGGATATGTGTATCTGATGAAACACAAATCTGAAGCATTTGAGAATTTCAAGGAATTCAGAAACGAATTAGAGAACCAGACTGGCAAAAGTATCAAGATCCTCCGGTCTGATAGAGGAGGGGAGTACTTAAGCACGGAATTCCTAGATTACTTAAAAGAGAATGGTATTCTCTCTCAGCTTGCTCCCCCTTATACACCACAGCACAACGGTGTATCGGAGCGGAGGAATCGTACCCAACTGGATATGGTTCGCTCCATGATGAGTAATGCCGAGTTGCCTCTTTCATTTTGGGGACATGCACTATTGACAGCGGCATATCAATTGAACGATGTTCCGTCTAAATCTGTGCCTAAGACACCGTTCGAGATATGGAACGGTAAAAGGCCGTATCTTAAACGTATTAAGATATGGGGTTGTCCGGCCTATGTAAAAGTACAAAATCCGGACAAACATCTGGCACGTTCAGTTCTATGTAAATTTGTGGGATATCCTAAAAACTCTACAGGATATCTGTTCTACCACACCGAGGAACAGAAGGTGTTTGTATCTCGCCACACCACCTTTTTAGAGTGGCAATTTCTTGCAAAAGAAACAAGTGGGAGTTCGGTAGAACTGGAAGAAATTCAGCGACCAGAAAATGAAACTGAAGATTTGACAGAACCTCAGAATTCAATAACCCCAGACGAACCTCAGCCACTCCGCAGATCTGGTAGGATTTCTCATCCGCCCGAGAGATACTACGGTTTCTCTTAGACGGGGATCGAGAGGATTGCATCTTGGAAGAAGATGACCCTACCAGTTTCAGGCAGGCCATTATCAGTAGGGACTCTGATAAGTGGCAGGAAGCAATGCAATCCGAAATGGAGTCCATGTACACCAATAAAGTGTGAGCCTTGGATATTGCTCCACCTGGGGTAAAACCCGTTGGATGCAAATGGATCTATAAAAGGAAACTTGGTATAGATGGGCAAGTGGAAACCTATAAGGCTAGACTCGTTGCAAAAGGTTTTCGTCAAAGGCCTTGTATGGACTATGACGAAACTTTTTCTCCGGTGGCTATGCTCAAATCCATTCGGATCCTACTTGCCATTGCTGCCTTCCATGACTATGAAATCTGGCAGATGGACGTTAAAATGGCTTTTCTAAATGGCTGTTTGGAAGAGTGCGTTTATATGGATCAGCCAGAAGGTTTCGTAGACAGTGGGAGCAGCGGGAAGGTGTGCAAGTTGCTTAAATCCATTTATGGATTAAAGCAGGCATCGCAGAGCTGGAACATCTGTTTTGATGAGGCAATCAAGGAATTTGATTTCATCAAGAACAAAGATGAACCTTGTGTCTATATGAAGATTGTAGGATGAACTGTTGTGTTCCTAGTCTTGTACGTGGACGACATTCTTTTGATAGGAAATGACATTCCTATGCTACAATCGGTCAAGCTATTTTTGTCACAACGGTTCTCCATGAAGGACCTGTGTGATGCCTCGTACATTCTGGGGATCAAGATCTACAGAGATAGATCCAAGAGATTATTGGGACCTTCGCAGTCTAGGTACATAGAGACCGTACTAAAGAGATTTAGTATGGAGGATTCCAAGCGCGGTAACATACCCGCATTGCACGGAATTACCCTCTCCAAGAAGATGTCTCCTAAGACTGACGAGGAGAGGGTTCGCATGAGCACTATACCCTACGCTTCGGCCGTAAGATCTATAATGTATGCAATGCTATGTAGAAGACCAGATGTAGCTTACGCACTGAGCGTGGTGAGCCGGTATCAGTCAGACCCAGGTGAGGACCACTGGACGGCAGTGAAGAACATTCTCAAGTACCTGAGAAGGACTAAGGAGATGTTCCTGGTTTACGGTAATGGAGACCTTAGGGTCGAGTCCTTTACCGATTCAAGCTTCCAGAGTGACAAAGATGACAGCAAATCTGTCTCGGGTTTTGTGTTTACCCTCAACGGAAGGGCGGTGTGTTGGAGGAGTTCCAAACAGGATACCGTCGCAGACTCGACGATGGAGGCTGAATACATTGCTGCAAGTGATGCCGCAAAAGAGGCGGTTTGGATGAAGAAGTTCATTAGTGAACTTCAGGTGGTTCCATCCATTGTTGACCCAATACCTTTGTATTGCGATAACAATGGGGCTATAGCTTTAGTAAAGGAACCAAGGTCCCATCAGAAATCCAGACACATCTTAAGGCGGTATCACCTGATCAGGGAGATCATTGATCGCCAGGAGATCGAGGTACGGAGAGTGGACACAAAAGACAACACGGCGGATCCATTCACAAAGGCCCTCCCTCAAACACAGTTCAAGCGACTTTTTGAGCTATTGGGTATGCGGTATGCTAGCAGCTGGCCCTAGTGCAGACGTTGGGTATATGGTACACCAATTACTGGCCTTTAGTGCAAGTGGGAGATTGTTTGATATGTATACCCTAGAGGCCGTTATTGTATAGTACTAGTTTGTATAATACATTTTGGAAGCTTGGGATATATATATGGTTTTACGACAGTCTTGCTCGATATAGTAGTATGCTACTTGATTTGTTTCTATCTTAATATGTGTATATGTTTCTTTTAACATATCGCTGAAACATATTGATGGAGCCCTTAGGATCTTTGCTTGACTACCGGCGTTGTGATGGCGATCACACTAGTGGGGGCTGGGTAGTCTATAAGCACATCCTTATTCTTGGTCCCTAGTCATAGGATTATCGAGACAGGGTATCGATACTCCAGATAGACTGGTGCATATGCTTCTCTTCCCAGTATGGGAGATGGTCTGTCCCACAGCCATCAGTACGTCGTACGGGAGATAGTATGCGGGTGCTCGTTAGGTTACGAGTACACTGGACAGGACTCGTCGGGAACTGTTGGTTGGTATTATACCTATCGTCAGTTAATAGTTCCCAAGTGACATGAGTACAGCTTAGTCCGCTGACTTGACACTGTCACTTCGCCTCGAGTGTGTTCCCACTGTTCTTTGATTACTACCCTACCATGGCTCTAGTGAGTCGTGCAAACAGGTAGTAGTTGGGTGCACTCCCGAAGCATTTGGAGCTAGTTACGGTTAGACAGGATTCATCTCTCCCGGTATTGGGGGTTGATAACGCGCTGTGTCTAGGAGAGCCATTACACATAGTCGTCCCTGGCCAGGGCAAGCGAGATATACTGGTAGGTTTCCAGTGTTATCTCAGGGTGTTCTGGGCTACACTCCGACACGACTTGTACCGCTATTAGGGGACTGACGTTTACCACCCCCCTAGGCCCGCCATGCGATATTCTCAGATGAACAGACCGGACTGTACGGAGATTGTCACATACAAGCTCAGTAGGAGTTCGGATGGGTTCACCTCATCAATCATCTTATCGGCATCTACCTGGGGACCGTTACGTACAGCTAGTGCCGCTTGCAGTCTGTGGTTAACCCCACTGCCAGCGTAGTGTCGAGTCTTTAGAGTCCCAAACAGAGGGTTACTCGCCTTTGGGCAAAACAGAGTAGAGGTCACATGGTTTTGCGACAGGGTTCGTTCACACTCGCGCACTTGTGCATGTTTGGTGACCGGGCAGTTATTACTAGTGGGCTTTGGTTTAAACCGGATACTAGTATTTTTTTTGGGATTGGTTTTGTCTCATTGTATTCGTGTTTCTCGGAACGCGGATGCGGGTGTGTATGCACAATTGATAGAGCCAGAGGCAGAGGATTCTCATTAGGGTTGTTGACCATTTGACTTTGGATGACTTGTTGACCGTTGACTTTTTCCAAACCCTAATGAGAATGATAAATATGATTAATAATGATAATTAAGGATTATTGTGTGATGGTTAGGTTGACCATTTGACCATGGTTGACATTTTGACCCTTGTTGACATTTTGACCATAATCATTTCATATCAAAGATGCTTCTTGATCTTTGCAAATTGCATTTATTATGAAATGATAATGTTCATAACATACTCATCATCACATTTTCCTTTTTAATTATTATTATTAATCTATTATTCTCTCATTTTAGCATGGTTCTAAAAAGAGAGCTCTCATTCTATCATATCTCTTCTCTCTCTTTGCAAAAGCTCTTCTTCTTCCACTCTCAAAGCTTAAGTGTTCCATGTGTTGGAAATCAAAAGTTTTTGAGACAAAGCCACCATAACACATCTCTACTCATTCTAGGATACTAGGTTTAGCAAGCCAAACACCATACTTACCTCTAGGTTGAGGTAGGAGCTCAAGTTCGAGGCCCTCGGGTGGATCTATCTTCGGCAAAGAGGAGACGAGGAGGAGGAGCCGTTCAAACTACCACAAGGAGCAAGCAAGGAGGAGAACAACAAGAAGAGAAGGAGTTCAAGACTAGGTATAACCCCCTAACCGAGTAGCTAAAGCTCGTAGTTGTTGCTAGTGTGTTGTTTAGCAAAAATCCGGGTTTTCTAGTCCATGTTACCAAAACCCCAAAAATCGTTTTTCACAGTTTACGCAATCCCGAAAGAACCGGGAGAGGTAACGTGGACCTAACAGTGTGCACCTAAATCGCATCAGGTGCCTTTAGTATGCGCAAAATCCAAATCAAGTGCACAATGTGCATGAAAACGAATATCGAATATCACAATCGAAATCGACGGTATACAACACACATCAATAAAAATCCTAATCAGGTATACCGTGCTATAAAATCTCACCATCCTGTGCATCGGCATGCATAAAAGAAAATCGAATACTAAAAGTGTGTGAAAACTATGCCGAAAGCATAAGTCGAATCATATGCATGCCCTAGGCATGAAATCAAATATCATGAAACTCGGTCAACAAAACTCAATCATGAAATAAATCACCCAAAAATACTGAAATCCAATGTGACAGATACATGATAGTCAATTATAAATCATAAATGCTGTCGTCGATATGTCCGTCCTTCAAAGTCGAGAAGGTGTCGGTGCATCCAATGCTAGCAGAGCACGATATCTACTTTCCTTCTGATCATGGCCTGTCGGCTAGTGCCTTTAGGCTCTCGTCTATCACTCCAGATTGCTAAGTACATAGCTCCTCGACTCAACGGTCCAACATAGAAACGATAACGGAGCAGTCCGCTCTGACACATCCTCTAAAGATCTCTGGCCTACTTGGTGCGCGTCATATGACCGCTCCTGTGTCCTGGTCTTCTCGTTTAGCATTTCCAGAAAGATTCTGTCGAAGTCTCTCCCAAGTCTCGTTTCTGCCGCACTACCCGGAAGTTATCATCCTTTTACTATATTTATTTCTTGTTTCGGAACGGCTGCATACTCATCACGACTCCTTCTGGAAGATATATCCATATACAACACCTCTGCATGCGTATCACATCTCTGATGTCGGCGGAGTGGAACGTCACCTCATCAAGATCTCGTACGAACCACTTACTCCACTTTTCTCTAATGTCGACTGTTTCGGACTCGTCTCTTCTTGGCTGCTTGGACTGTGCTCCTATGGCTATACTCGTATCTGGAGTCACCCAAGCAATGAAACTCATCACCTGATATCCGAATGAAGTCGAATCATCCGATCGATTTGTCAAAACCTCATAGTTCCCCAAGAGCTCAACATCTTGGGTACAGTTTAATAGTATCGAATATATGCCACAGCACCTATGGACAAACCATAGAAGGGCAAACCCAAGCCTCACTAATGGCACCGCTAAACTGTCGCAAACCCAAAGGTTCACCGGCGTTCCATGGTCATTAAATCGAGTTAGGGTTTCATTCTTCTAGAGGGTCCGTAGAATTGCTTGCATTGTTTTCCGAATATTTTAAACTTGGAAAATGGGTTTCTGATATTCGATCGTCTCAATCGACTCTCAACGTATCAGCGTGGAGTCGCCTCTAGCCGGAATCAATCCATCTGATGACCTCGCATCGGGGTAGGCAATGAATCACATGTCCCAGTCTCCCATCTCTGGTGACTAGCAATCTCCTATCATACCTCGAAGTAAAACTCGTGCGGCATTAGCTTCAAACATTTGGGGCGATATCTTTTCATTTTCCAAAATCACTGGCTTATTCGTCCGCATGCTGAACAGTGCCTCGATCATCAAAATAATCCGTGCCTTGACGGTCATCATAATCTGGCTGGCCTCTTGCAGTGGCCCAACCCTCTAGTACCGATCTGCACGTCTGAGAAATCTCATAAAAGCGACCCATCAAATGCTCGTGGCACGAAAACACAATAAAACGACGTCTCTATGCAATCGTATGCCCCAGGAATCACGCTCTGGTCAATCCTCGTCCATGACGAGCTCATGCTGACCACAACCCTAGCCGTAGCTTTCTCTGCCGTGTAACCTTGATAACAAAACCAAAACTGGTACTGATGAGGCTAGATCATAGGAATGAAAATAATGTTGTGCAAAGAAATGTACATCCTAAGGCTCTATAAGCGGAGTATCGTATCGTAAATATGCCGCGGAACATACGTACGGTACGCCACTCTACTCAAGTTACCTACTCCATCAACCAAGGGCCATCCTACACTCCGAAGGTAAAACCTAATGCTCTAATACCAACTTTCCACGACCCGAAAAGTACGGAATATGACCGGCACTTAAATTACGAAACGTCTCGAGGCGTATGTAATCTAAGTAAGCCAAAACCCAAGAAATCAAAATCAAAGAAGAGTAGAGTGAAGGAAAAACCAATTGAAAGCAAGTCGTTTTAATCAACATAGGCTGAAGTATGTGTTTTTAAAATCCAAGTATTTTCTAAAAATTTCGGCAGAGTCTCCTTTGTAAATACTGGCCCCAAACGGGATATAACATGAATAGTATACAAAATCAATAAAAAGGCATCCCCAAGCGGGACCTAGCTCTTCGTCAATCGACGGTCACAAACAAACAAGCAATAATATACAACGCCAAGGGTGAGGATCAAAACTCAAAAGAAACTCAAAACAACATGAAAAACATAATAATACAACGCGTGACTCTAAGGTCGAAAGAATAACATGTCTGGTTTTCTATCTCTCTCAAATATACAATCTGCTTGATGGAGTTTTTAGATATAACTGAAATAATAAATAATCGATGGTAGTCCTGATGCAAAAGAACCCACCTGACAAAGCAATCACCCGGAAAGAACAGTATGCCAGCAAAGCCGCAGAGAACCTGTACGACAAAAACTGCAAGGAGCTGTGGCACAACAGGAATGAGTTGCCAACTCGTGAGTAGAAAACATCTACGAGTAGAAATTGCATGCATAACGCTATCCTAGGTCATATCAGGTAATATCCTCAATAAAAATCCTGGTCCATCTATGGATAATGTAATAATACATGCTCGTGTCAGTGCCTCAGATAGCAACATATCAGATATATGATATATGAATGCATTACGAATGGAAATAGAATATATCATGAGTGAGACAACTGTTTTCTTTAATCAATGAGATTTCTATATGTATGTCAATCACATATCATTAATGAATACAACAGAGAAATCAGTGTCAAGCATCGACACAAAACAAAAGTCTGAGTATCTCAGTATCAAATCTCAATATCTCAAATCTCAAATCAAGTCTCAAATATCAATAACTCAGGCATCCGTAACATCTGCAGGATCGGCCCGCGGCCTCCGGCAGAACGGATCAGCCCATATCATCAATCTCACGGCCACGAACGGTATCCTCAAGATATCCGCCGTGCCAGGTAAAATCACCGGTAGGTAGTCTTCCCCTGCCGGGCTCATCATCTGCTACTCGAACTTCTTGCCCCGGGGTACCATACCGGGTCTACCATGTACCCGCAGAAGGATCATCCAACTCCTTGAATCGGGCCTCGAAAACTATCTCAGAACCGAGAAAACATCATGGTGGACACTACTCCTCATATCAAGGAAAACCCGCATTTTTCTCTTTAAAATACATCATCAGTTATAAAACATTCACATGCGGTTTTCCAAATCCAGAAAATCTCAAGACGGATCCGAAAACATCAAATCACCATGTCAATGAAAGTGAAAACCGACATAATGTCCATAATACTGTATAACCAATGAATATATGAATGCATCCGATATCATGCAATGAATGCAATAGTTTAACTAGCATATGAAATCTATAACATATAGCAACATCAATTAGCAAGCTATGTCAATGAAATAGTATTTTCTAAAGTGTACGTGACATGGCAATTAACGATGAAGATGTGTGTGAGCCGGCAAGCGAGTGTACGTGGAGCATACGCGTCATCGGTAATGGTGCCGGTGTCCTAATAGCATGGTTTTATAATTACTACGTACACAATGACATGTAATGAGGCGATAACAACATAATAAGGAAAATGAATAGTAAATACAACAATAATATGCGGAACATGAATAATAATGTAACAACAAAGAATCTACCTTACTATACATGTGTTATACTGTTTTGCCATTTGAAATAGTACGAATCGTGGTGTTTGAAAATAAGGACTACGGTGTTTTTAAGAAAGATACGTCTTTTAAAATATCCGTAGTATCCCTTGGTATGTCTTTAAAATTCTCACGATTCGTCAGTTTTGGAAATAGGTATGACTCGGGTCCAGTCTGATATCTACTAGGTAAACTACAGGTTTAACTAACAACCAATCAAAAGGGGTACGGAAACCACCTACATCTGAGTCTATATATATATGTATACATGTATAATAGTCGGTGTTCCCGCCTCAATAATATCATGTACGATACAACATATCATATGACATCCTCGAATCAAGAGTGCGGATCTATCATCAATATATAGCTCGTATGGTAAATCCGTCGTACGGCCTCCCAAATCTTGGTACGGGTCAAATTTCACATCTATCACATTAATCATCTGGTATCCTCATTATCAAATATGATGATCAGGGTACTGATCTACGTCTAGTACAATACTGATACCATCCATGAAAAGCATGCGTGTGTATGAAAACACCACGCCTAAAGAACCTGCCAAAATATCATGTCGTATCTCAAATACGGACCATATCACATCACCGATCTCATGGCCTCAAGCCCAACCTCATCGACTCATCTCCAAATATCATACAATATCCTCAACATTCATGCATGTGTATATGAATGTATATAGGCATAGTCCCATACCCATGCGTATATACATATATACACATTCCTATATACGCACAAAAAGATGATATATGCAAGTGTATATGTGTGCTTGTATGCACATCCTTACTCTAGGTTTCGTGACTAAGAAATCCGCTAAAGTCCTTTCTTCAGTTTTCGCTGACCCTAAAACCATATGCTCCTTAGGCTTCTCTTATTCGGTGTCCATATCTCCTATTAACATATTAAAGTATATCGTTACCACATCACCTCATTCCTCACAACTTTGCGGGAGTGCTATACGCCATCCACCCGACTTCTCCCCGTAGATATAAATCTACTCACCTGATCAGATCTCGCCGGTGCCGACATCGCCACGCCCTTGCTTTTCGTCTCGAAGTCCACCTGGGGTACCTATATGTCGCCACGTATCGTAACGCATAAAAACCAAATCCGAAATCGAAACGGTATACGAAAACCAATTCGGCACGCGTATCACGCATAGGTCAAAACCTATCGTCCGCACATGCAAGAATAGCCAAACCAACTCTCGATGTCGATGTAGAAATGTCAAACCATCGAGAAAAACCCAAAAACACTCATTTGCACATTCATAAACACTAATTACAATATGAAATAAGTTAAAATTCACAAAAACCCCAAACTCACTTTAAAAGCTATTTTTCCGAAAACCTAGCAAGCAAGGTTTACCGTTTTTGTACAAAACTTGATGTTTTAACAATTCTACTGACTAAGATGATAACTTAATATCTTAATTATGTCATAGAAACCATTACTTAAAGTTTAAACCCACAATTTAATTCAATTTCTAAAACCTAATTAGCACTTTAGCATAATTATCACAATTTTAAACTAACAAATTAGCAACTAGTGACCAAATTAAATTTTTCATTCAATTACAAGTTAATCTACCCATTAAAACCAAGAATAATTGATAAAAACCAACACTACAGTTTTATCTCACAAATACAAATATTTTACAAAAACCTAGTTTGGATAAAAGCTTATTTTGGACATTGTAAATGTTACAATTAGGAATTTTAGCAATTAGATTAGTTTTGCATAGCATTAACTAGTTAAATACACTACACAACTATAATATCATACCCAAAACCCTAACTAAGTTTTCACAAACCCTAACCTTGAAGTTGAACTTGCAATTCAAAACCTAATTTAAACCACTCATTAACTTAATTTGAAGAAATAATCAAACAATTAAACAAAAAGCCAAGATTTATTATACCTCAAGAACCATGGATCAAACATAGAACTTGACCTCCAAATTGAAATCTTTGCACCAAGATCCATGCTATAGGGGCTAAGGAAAAATGGGTAGGAGCTTGATTTTGATTTTGTAGGATTTTTGATGCATTTTTGAAGGGTTTTTGAGTTGGAAGGAGAGGGGAAAATGGGGGAAATGAGAGGGGGCTATTGTTGCAGCAGGAAGAGGGGGGCTCAGCCACATGTTGGGGAGGGGAGGAGAGAGAGTGAGGTGGGGAAATAAGTCAAGTCAAACCTCAAAGTCAAAGCCCATACTCTTTTAACAATTTTCTTTCATTTCCTTTGTTTTCTATTCTTTTCTTTTGGCAAAACAAGTGGGGAAAAAGAAGGGGCAGCTTGGGGCTGCTGATTTGGAGAGGGGAGAGAGGGTGTAGGTGAGTGTGGGTGAGGAAAAAATGATAAAAGTTATACCCCAATATCTATTTACACTAATTTCACTATTTAAGCATTTTTCTTCGATATTTTCTAGAACCGTTTGACAGCTTCATTTCATTTCAAAAACAACATGTTAAAATTTTGTTTAATGTATTATGATGCACAAAAATTGTTTCAACCTATTCCAATTTGTAATTTTCCCTAATTAAATGTATTAGTGACGGCTTAAAATAATATTAAAATAATTAATTTCGGAAAGTTTTTCAGAAAATTAGAAATTTTCCCAGTGGCTCAATAAACACCAAATACTAGCAATTATATAGCTAGAATATGCATATTTGATTTTATATTAAAAAAATTTATATTTTGACTTTTTACGGAAAACCCCTTATTTTACCGATTTTCCGAAATTTCACCGAAACGATTTTCAAAACGCTACACTCATCATGGATCGTACTATATCTAATAGGGTACGATTTCTCCATTTTAACACACCGTTATGTTTTGGTGTCTAAGGGGGAGTGAGCTGAGAGAGAATCCCATTCTCTTTTAAGAAGTCAGAAAACTCTATACTCAAATACTCTCCACCTCGATCCGATTAAAGTTTCTTGATGCTCAAGCCTATTTGTTTTTCTATTTCAAGTTTGTACTCCTTGAATTTCTCGAAAGCTTCGTATTTATGCTGTAACAAAAACACGTGTCCGAATCGTGAGAAATCATCAGTAAAAGTAATAAAGTATGAAAAACCGGCTCTAGCATGTGTAGACATTGGTCCGCATATATCACTATGTATGAGACTTAAGAGTTCCACAGCTCTTTCTCCGTGTCCAGTAAATGGAGTTCTGGTCATTTTACCATTGATACAGGACTGACAAGTTGCATAAGATTTATATTCAAAAATATTTAAATATACATCTTTATGTAGCTTGTTTAGTCTTGTTTCATTAATATGACCAAGTCTATAATGCCAAAGAAAAGCTTCATTTATATCAGATTCTTTTTTTATTTGTATGTTGTATATTGAAAACTTTGTGTTTGTTTAGGACGTAAATACCGTTATTCAATGTAGCATACCCAATCAACTGTTGATTCAAGTTAATGTTCATAACATTATTTTGCAATATAAAATGATATCCTTCATTGTGTAACAAAGAAACGGATATTATATTACATAGCATACTAGGTACACAGTAACAAGGGTTCAAAACCAATATACAACCCGACGGCAACCCTAGGTGATACTCTTGGAACCATTTCTAACTCGGAGAGTATGATCACCGGTCTTCAAAACTCTGCTATTTCTTAACGCATGCACATAATTGCAAATATAAGAACCTGAACCGATATCTAATACCCAGGAAGCAGAGTTGATAGAAAAACAGTTTTCAGTTACGAACACACCTGAAGCTGAAGCATCACCATGCTTCTTTTTCTTGAGATCAAGGTACTCAGTACAGCTCCGCTTCCAGTGTCTCGTCTTCTTACAGTAGAAACATTCTTCTTTCCCTAACTCCGCTGCTTTGGATTTGACTTTCACCTTCGCCTTCTTGATTCTACTTCTCGGTTTGGTTGATTTCTTCTTATTCTTTCCCTTGGCCTTGGCTTTTGGGACTGAAGAGCAAGATTGTCCAACAACCAAAGAGGGAGACTTCGTGTAAGCGTGCTCTCCGCACTTCTCAACATATTAAGAAGTTCGGGTAGTGACTTCTCCATGCCATGCATGTTAAACTTCACTATGAATGGAGCAAAGGCGGAGGGAAGAGACTATAAACAATATCATTATACTGTTCGTTATCCATTGTCCATCCGAGATCCTCAAGCTCTTCTATAAGAGCAATCATCTTCAAAACGTGATCGCCTACTGGTGTGCCAGGAACCATCCGCATCTGAAACAAATTTCGAGATGCTTCGTATCTCAAGGTCCAAGATTGCTCCCTATAAAACTCTTTTGTATGGAGAAAGATGGATTGAACATCCATCTGCTCATGCTGCTTTTGATGTGTATTGTCCATTGATGCAAGCACGAGGCATTTGGCAGTGGCACAGTCAATATCCCACGTTTTGTGGATCTCCCTATCCGTAACAGAAGATTCAGGGCCTGGGTTGGCGAGGCTTTGGCAGTGAGGACATATGATACCTTATAATATGTGAGAGCAATGTTAATGTTCCTCAGCAAGTCTTTATAGTTTGGTCCGGTCAGCTTGTTTTTATCTAGTAAAAGCTTAAGGCCTGTCATTGGTATCTGCCATTAAGAGAGAGAAAAGAATACAATCAGCGAAAACTCTTGCAAAGATCAGATTGGTTAATTTTCTTGTTTAATCGATGTCTCCCACTACTTTTATCAAATTTTCCTTTAAACCTTTAAAAGGAAAACTAGGCAGAATTAATTATATTCTACAACTTCGCTAACCATTCAGCCAGGCCAGTGCCGGTACTTTGAGGGAGGTTCCCCGTGCTTTCGCACGGACCAGATTAGAATAAACCTCGTTTTCCGAGAGGCGTAGCCCCGTTGACACCTTTCTAGACACCTAATGGATTAGCTAATTATAAAGTGCAAAACTCTCCTGGGAGCAACTCTTGCTCACAGTGGGATCGGGATCCTGCTATCACATAGAATATATGCAATCTCATTACAAATTTCAACTCTTGAAACTCCCGATATTGTTTTTACCCCTAGTACTAGTCAACATATCATAAGTACTAGTCAAGTTCTACCCGTCATTTGATTGGAAGAATTAAAGTTAACCGCAATCAAGACGGTGTCGCAATGCAGCTAGCCGGTTGAGCACGGGTCGATCCACAGGGAGATGGTTGTATGTCCTTTCTTGTTTTAGACGAGTCAATAAAGAATGAGTATATGTTTGTTTGATTCTAACCTATGTGTTTATTTGCAAGTATAAAGTTGTTAAGAAAAGATACGATAATGTAAGCTAAAGAAATCCGTACTCAAAACCTTTGAGCCGAGTCTTGACCAGTTGAAGCTAGAGCAATCGGCAACAACGTGGATTAGGGGATTTAAGCGCGGTATTCGTGGAATCCGGCTTATTTACCCTTGTCCTTCCGTTCTTGTCTCTTGCTTTCGCCTCCGGCCAAACCGAACGCAACCGGTCGCGGTTAAGAATCACCGTTACCTTGTCAGGGTAGGGTGCCTAACGGAGCGCTTGCGTATGGTTTGGGCGGAGTTCAATGGAAAATAACGGGAAAAGGAGATGAGAAAGAAGATATTAACCTACAATACCGTATTTCATCTTAACAACAATAATTACAACCATTCACAAAATGAACAAAAGAGAGCAAAAGAAAAGAACAAAGAAAAGAAAAGATTACAAGTAATTAAGTGCATGAATTAAATTGCAAGAAAGTAAAGCAAGATAATAATAAGCAAGTAATAAAAAGCGATAAAAAGAACAAGAAACTAGAACTCAAGACAAGCATGTGATCAATAGCCAACCCTTAAACTTGCAAGCTCAATCAAGAGGTTGCAAGATCAAGGGAAGGGTAGAGAACGCATGTGAAATGAAGCGCTAATTCCATAAGAAAATACGACCCTTGAGATCAATAACTAACCCTTAACCATTCAAGCTCAATGAAGAGGTTGAATGATCAAGAGAAAGCAAGAATCTCAAGGGGAAGAAGAAACAAAAGAGAATGATACAAAAAGCCCTCATCTTCATTGATCTCCCACTCAAAAAGCTCTCACTACAATTTTCATGGAAAAAGAATGAAGAAGAAGAAGAAGAAGAACTACACAAAAAACTACAAAAGAGGAACAAAGAATGAACACAAAATTGGACCCTTGGCTTAGCTCAATTCTGGAGTATTTATAGGCTGCGTGCTGAAACCCTAGGGCCAAATTATGACCCAAGATGAAATTCCAAAACTACCCCCAAAAATTGACAGGGAGAGGGGCCCACTTGGCCGCGGATCCGCGGCCAATACCCCCTATTGGCCGCGGATCCGCGGCCATCTAGGTGAGTTAGGTCGTCGTATTTTGGGTGCTTCCCTGGTTTCTTGTCCTGTGTTGTTCTACATGTACCAATCTGCAATTTGCTTCCACAGTTGCTTCAGATCTGCACAGTCCAATCATAGCTTAACTTTTGATTGATTTGCCTTTTCTCCCTCGAGCTCCGCGCACCCATTGATTCTTGTGCTGCCCCCCTCGTGCTCTGTGCTTGTCCGAGACACGAATGACCACTGTCGTATGTCTTGTCTCTGGAACTGGTAAGCGGCACTGGACGGATACGGATGACCGGAACCTGGCTTTTATCTGCTGTGACAGATGTTCTGTATTTTGACGTAACTATGGAGATTTTGTCTTGATTTACAATATTTGGACTGGAAACCTGTAATCTGTAAACATGTAACAAACACGGATTAAAAGCACCTACCTATAAACACACGAGCGTAAGAATGGGCGGTATAAAATGCAATATTCTGATATGAACAAATACCCCCAAACTTAACTTTTGCTCGTCCCGAGCAAAAACCAATTATTCACAAAAATAAAAACCTAACCGCACTTTCGCAGGGAACGCGATTGCACTGAGCACGTGCAACAAGCCGTTAAACCTCTAGGTGTCCCTAGTAGGAGGAGTGTTGTCTCCTGAGGGTTTTCAGCGGATTACACCCATAAAATCCCGTCAAGCTAGTGTCATAAGTTAACATTGATTCTACTCCTACAGTTTAGTATTTACGTTAGAAATTCTATCATCCTAAGTTAGGCATATCCAACCCTTATTTTTCACGCCTCTAATCTATTCAACCTTAGATCATATACGTTCCAAAAAAGTTTAGAAAGATGTTCGTTCTCCTGAGTTTTCCTTCTAAAGTGCGGCCTCAAATCAGGGATTTTTATCAACTTTACAGAAAACACAAGTCTTATTCTTTATCTCTATCTTTTATCCAAACATCGATTGTATACCCCTACGTGTGTGTATATTTGCACCCCTACACTCAAGAATTCAATTCAAGCTATAATACCCTTGCCCTAATACCTAATACTAGTTCTTTTCATTAAGGATGGACGGTTTTGCTCACACATCTTTCATGCGACTATTAATGCTTCTTGAGGCACTAACGACCGATTACTGAATGTGTGAACTTTAAAGCGTAAATAGCAGTTTCCAGGTCTTGACTTTATTCTATCTTTTACTTTTTCTTTTTCTTTTTTCTTTTTCAAGACCGGATATACTTTTCAATATGCTCTTTTGGTGTTTAGCTTTAAATACCGTTTTTTCTTTCATACTAGGCTTTCATGCAAGAGTATTTCTAGGTATCCTCTACTATCCCAAGTTTCAAGTTGCGTGTAAGTGCAGTTTGTAGGGTATATACTTTCTAAATTTGAACTCAAGAAAAGAAACTATTTTTCAGACTTATCCTCCAGTAAAGCTTCAATACTTTCCCTTCATCTTGACTTAACTCAAGAACTGAACTCAAGATTACCTATTTCTCAAAAAAAACTGTAAGGACGTATACTTACCAAAGTTAGACAGAATGAGGGTTATTTTAAGGGTTTTCAAATCCTAAGCCTAGAATTTAGTTATTTCTATCATATCAACTAAACTTTCGGAATAAAGATCTAAGTTCCCCTATTAGCTAACATGACGACACAGTTTTTATATTTTTTGGAATTTTTTTTCGATTTTTATGGGTTTTTAATAAGGTATGCAAATGCAAAATATACAAATGAATGCGAAGGAAGAAAGCTTACCGAACACACCCCCAAACTTAAACTTGACAGTGCCCTCACTGTCAGGCTATACCAAGAGGGTCAAAATTGCCGGCGCTCCCTAAAAACAAATTATATACAAAAAAAAAAGGAAAACAAAAATATATACAAAAAAAAGGTGTTCCCCCCAAACTTAAGTAAAACAGTGTTTCCACTGTTAGGCGTTGAAGTTCAGGATTAGGGGGAAAGAGAACAGTATCAAGCTATACAAGGCCTTACACAGGCCAAAAGTTAACACCAACCATTCAAAGATTTTATCGTGATAAAGCAGTGGCTGGTGAAAGAAGGTGAAGAGGAAAGAAATGAAGAATACGAGAGACCGTATGCGGAGAGAAGCGGGATACGGTCTCGGTATATGAGAGGAAGAAGAATGGCGAAAGGGAAAAAGAAGTGGAATACGAACTTGAGGGAGGAAATGGAGTGAATAGATTAGCACAATTTGTGATGAGCGATGTGTAAACAGCGATTGTGCTAATTTATTAACCCGGTGAGAGATTGGGTCAAATCCCTCAAGATTCGTAAGAACCCATGGGTACGCCGAACTTGGTAAACCAGACATACGAAATGAAAGTGAGACGGTTTCTTGCAAGGTCGGAACGATGGAAAGAATGGAGGGAAGTGGTTGAGGAAGGTTATCGGTTAAAGGTTTAGGAGGGTGTACACAGTCAGTGGAAGGGATAGGATGAATTGGAAAATCCGACTCATCAATTATAACTGGTTCATCCTCAAAACTATCCTCAGAATTCTCCTCAAAGTTAAGCTCATCCATGCCTTTATCATCAATATCAAGACGCATATGAAGTTCGGGAAAAACATTTAATGACTCGGGATGATGATTTGAAGAGAAAAACTCAGCCAAATCTATGGGTTCATCATCCAAAATATTCCCAGCGTCAATATCCTCAATCAAGTGAAAATCAATATTCTCAGACACCTCATCAAAAGCATGGATTTCAATCAATTCAGGTTCTAAGATGGCGGTGTAGAGGTCTAAAGGATTGGGTGTGGTTTCACTTGGCAAGGTCCCTTCACAATCTGGCAAATCAAACACTACAAAGTCGCACAACTCATTAAACATTCTATCTTCAACTGATAATTCATTTGGGACACTTGATAGACTTTCAACACAGGAGTTGTGGGATTCAATTTGAAACGGGTAGGTTTGATTTGGAAGGGGGTACAGCTCACTCTCTCCACTCAAATTCACAGCCTGTCCGACCGCCTCTTCATACATTGGAAAATTTGGAACTAGTTGAAAACTAGCTACCGGGTCACTAGGTTGTATGAGGGCAGCCATGGACGCATTCAAATCCATCATCTGTTGGCTTGACGCTACCCTAAAGTCTTCCAAGGACTGTTCTAGACTAGACATTGGTTGTGAAGGGGTTTCAGTACAAGATTCAAAGTTGTGTGGATACTGAAAATTCCCAAAAGGCTGTGTAGAAGCAATGTCTAGGGAAGGTGCAAAAGTTGGGTAGGACTGGTAGGAATTGAATGGTTGGACAGGGGTAGGATCAACAGTTGGATAAGAAGGTGAATGAAATTGTTGATCCCAAGAATTTGAAGTGGTGAAAGGAGTGAAAGATCGGCTACGGGATTGTTCAATACGTTCAGCGATAGACAAAGGATGACTTGCAAAAGGGGTATCAACATAAGCGGGTGCGGGAGGTTGAAAAGGTTGATACAAAGTGGATTGTGGAATGCAAGTGTTTGTCCTAGACGCTTCTATCCGATCTTTCAAAGAAATTTTGGGCATGGAGGTGTCGTTCGATGTTCGGCCAAAGCAAGAACCGTAAGAAGTTATGTCTGGTTGTGGGTACCAAAGTTCGGCAAGAGTTTTGCGAGGTGGGGTACCCATGATATGAAGAGAGAAGGAAAGAAAGGAAGAGAAAAGGAGGGGAATTTTTTTTTAAATTTTTTTTTATAGTTTATATATTAACAGAAGAATGAAATATACACACAAAAAGAATATTGACAAAAACAATCACGACACAAAAATACCACACACCTAATCGTTCTAGGGTTCACCTAAGTCAACTAGACCTGCTCCAGAACTTGATTGTCGAAGTAAAACTGTGTCGAGAAACAGGCTCAAGATACACTGATCACGAGGCCAGGTAAGTGCAGAGATAAGGGGAGGTTTTCCAACGCTTTCGCGAAGTTCCTTAATTAAATAACCCTTTCTCTTTTGGCGGTTTCGCCGTTAACACTTTCCTAGACACCCCGTAAACAATATACCGTTAAGCAAGGTTCTAAACACAGTTAACTTCTCCTAGTGAGCGCGAAGTCCTTAAGGCTTAAAGTCTAGTTTCTTTTAATTTTTGTGCGGGTAAACGTTATGCTCAAGTTCGTGATTTGTGGGCCACGGAAAAGGTGATGAAATCCTTTACCGTATATTGTGGGGTTCGCTTGCCCTTAAGTCCGTATTAATTGATGCAATGCGCAATTCAATAAAAATTCTATAATGAATCAAAAAATCGTTTTTTAGTTTAAGCGCGGCACTGCAACAAATACGGGTTAGTCAATTTTTAGCGTTTGCTAGCGAACTTACAAAGAATCCTGCAAAGAATAGTATATTGGATGCGTCAGATTTGAGAAGAAGGTGTTAGTAAAGTACGTACCGTTAAGTTTTTGGGTTAGGAAGCCCCCGTTGAATCAAATCCGGTAAGCTTGAAAAGGTTCGCTTGCGCGGGTCAAACTACCCGGATCTTTGGCACTGTACTTCGTAAATCACCCTTGCCTTGAATGCACACTTTGCTCCCCACAATCGCAGTTTGCAAACTTGCAAAAATCTGCACTCTTGCCCACAAAAATGATCAAGAAAAACAAAAAACAAAAAGATTATTTTTTTTATTTATAAATATATACAAAAAGAATATTAACCCGAATAACAAGAAAGAAAATACGCTACCGTCTCCCCGGCAACGGCGCCATTTGATTGGAAGAATTAAAGTTAACCGCAATCAAGACGGTGTCGCAATGCAGCTAGCCAGTTGAGCACGGGTCGATCCACAGGGAGATGGTTGTATGTCCTTTCTTGTTTTAGACGAGTCAATAAAGAATGAGTATATGTTTGTTTGATTCTAACCTATGTGTTTATTTGCAAGTATAAAGTTGTTAAGAAAAGATACGATAATGTAAGCTAAAGAAATCCGTACTCAAAACCTTTGAGCCGAGTCTTGACCAGTTGAAGCTAGAGCAATCGGCAACAACGTGGATTAGGGGATTTAAGCGCGGTATTCGTGGAATCCGGCTTATTTACCCTTGTCCTTCCGTTCTTGTCTCTTGCTTTCGCCTCCGGCCAAACCGAACGCAACCGGTCGCGGTTAAGAATCACCGTTACCTTGTCAGGGTAGGGTGCCTAACGGAGCGCTTGCGTATGGTTTGGGCGGAGTTCAATGGAAAATAACGGGAAAAGGAGATGAGAAAGAAGATATTAACTTACAATACCGTATTTCATCTTAACAACAATAATTACAACCATTCACAAAATGAACAAAAGAGAGCAAAAGAAAAGAACAAAGAAAAGAAAAGATTACAAGTAATTAAGTGCATGAATTAAATTGCAAGAAAGTAAAGCAAGATAACAATAAGCAAGTAATAAAAAGCGATAAAAAGAACAAGAAACTAGAACTCAAGACAAGCATGTGATCAATAGCCAACCCTTAAACTTGCAAGCTCAATCAAGAGGTTGCAAGATCAAGGGAAGGGTAGAGAACGCATGTGAAATGAAGCGCTAATTCCATAAGAAAATACGACCCTTGAGATCAATAACTAACCCTTAACCATTCAAGCTCAATGAAGAGGTTGAATGATCAAGAGAAAGCAAGAATCTCAAGGGGAAGAAGAAACAAAAGAGAATGATACAAAAAGCCCTCATCTTCATTGATCTCCCACTCAAAAAGCTCTCACTACAATTTTCATGGAAAAAGAATGAAGAAGAAGAAGAAGAACTACACAAAAAACTCCAAAAGAGGAACAAAGAATGAACACAAAATTGGACCCTTGGCTTAGCTCAATTCTGGAGTATTTATAGGCTGCGTGCTGAAACCCTAGGGCCAAATTATGACCCAAGATGAAATTCCAAAACTACCCCCAAAAATTGACAGGGAGAGGGGCCCACTTGGCCGCGGATCCGCGGCCAATACCCCCTATTGGCCGCGGATCCGCGGCCATCTAGGTGAGTTAGGTCGTCGTATTTTGGGTGCTTCCCTGGTTTCTTGTCCTGTGTTGTTCTACATGTACCAATCTGCAATTTGCTTCCACAGTTGCTTCAGATCTGCACAGTCCAATCATAGCTTAACTTTTGATTGATTTGACCTTTCTCCCTCGAGCTCCGCGCACCCATTGATTCTTGTGCTGCCCCCCTCGTGCTCTGTGCTTGTCCGAGACACGAATGACCACTGTCATATGTCTTGTCTCTGGAACTGGTAAGCGGCACTGGACGGATACGGATGACCGGAACCTGGCTTTTATCTGCTGTGACAGATGTTCTGTATTTTGACGTAACTGTGGAGATTTTGTCTTGATTTACAGTATTTGGACTGGAAACCTGTAATCTGTAAACATGTAACAAACACGGATTAAAAGCACCTACCTATAAACACACGAGCATAAGAATGGGCGGTATAAAATGCAATATTCTGATATGAACATCATTTCATGATTAATTAGACCCACCCACATAACCCTTGGCTATAGTCAACATAATCATGTTTTTGTCCTAATTAATCTCATCATATGTTATGTAGGAAGACATCACTTATGTAAGTCCACGTTGCCCACCCCGGTGCTTACGGGGAGGCGGAATAGGTAAAAAACGATTTTTTCTTAAGGCAACATGGACTAGAAACTAGAGGATCTTTACTAAACAAAAACCTAGCAAACTAACTACAAGTTTAGCTACTCGGTTAGATGGTTAGACCTAGGTCTTGAACTCCTTCTCTTCTTGCTCCTTAGAGTGGTTTGAACGGCTCCTCCTCGTCGTCTTCTCTGTGCCAAAGAAGGATCCACCCGAAGGCCTCTACCTTGAGCTCCAACTTCAACCTAGAGGTAACTAAAGTGCTTGGCTTGCTAAACCTAGAACTCTAGAATGAGTAGAGTGAAATCTTGAAGGTTTTATCTCAAGAGCTCATGGTTTTCAACACATGAGAGATGAGAGCTTTGAGAGAGGAAGAGGATGAGCTAATGGATGAGAGAGAATGAGCAAGTGAGAATGAGATAGCTTTTTACAACCATGCTCTCAAAATAAGAATAATGATAATAATAATAATAATTAAGAAATTATGATGGTTAGTTTATGAATGACCATTATCATTTCATCATTTAATGCATTTGCAAGAAACAAGAAGCATCTTGCAAGTGAAATGATGATGGTCAATTGGTCAACAATAGTCAACCGGTCAACTGAAGTCAAAAAGTCAACAAAAGTCAAAAGGTCAACTCAACCATGGCACAATTATACTTAATTAATATTATTAATCATATTTCTCATTCTCATTAGGGTTTAGAAAAAGTAAACGGTCAACAACCCATATGAGATTCCTCAGCCTCTATGAACTGTGCATACACACCTGCATCCGTGTTCCGAGGAACATGCATACAATGAGATAAAACCAATCCTAAAACATATACTAGGATCTGGTTTAAACCAAAGACTGCTAGTAATAACTGCCCGGACACCAAACGTGCAAAAGTGCACGGATGTGAACGAACCCCGTTGCAAAACCATGCGATCTCTACTCAGTTTTGGCCAAAGACGAATAGCCCTCTGTGTGGGACTCTAAAGACTCGACATTACGCTGGCAGTGGGTTTAACCACAGGCCGCAAGCGGTACTAGCTGTACGTAACGGTCCCCAGGTAGATGCCGATAAGAAGACTGATGAGGTGAACCCATCCGAACTCCTACTGAGCCTGAATGTGACAGTGTCAAGTCAACGGACTATGCTGTACTCATGTCACCTGGGAACTGATAACTGACGATAGGTATAATACCAAACCAACAGTTCCCAGCGAGTCCTGTCCAGTGTACTCATAACCTAATGAGCACCTGCATACTGTCTCCAGTACGGCGTACTGATGGCTGTGGGACAGACCATTTCCCCTCTTTGGATGAGAAGCGTATACACTAGTCTACTCTGGAGTATCGATGCCCTGTCTCGATAATCCTACGACTAGGGACCTGTAAAAGGATTTGCTTCTAGATTACCCAGCCCCCACTAGTGTGACTGCCATCACAACGCTGGTAATCAAGCAAAGATCCTAAGGGCTCCACTAATATGTATAAGCTATATGCTAAAAGAAACATATGCACATATTGAGGTAGAAACAAACCAAGTAGCATACTACCATTTTGAGTAAGATTGTCTATACAACTGTGAATATCCCAAGCTTCCATTAAGTAATATACACACTAGTATGATGCAGTAATGGCCTCAAGGGCATATACACTAACAACTTAGCTACCGTACACTACGCCTTGGCTAAATTCAACATACGTAGGACGAATACTAAGTACTCTACTTCCTAAAATGACGGAGGGCTGCGAATAGTTTTTAAGAAAACCTTTAACGCTTTAAACATGATATCGTTGTAGAATCTAATGGTTTTAAAAGGAGTGGCTTAAGCTCCGCACTTTTGAAAACATGCTTTTCCATAAAAAAAAATAGCTCAGTGGGTTTCAAAACCGATTCTACAACATCTTTTAGGTTCATTTTTCTTTACATTAATCTCATTAAGGTAGTCCCATCATTTAAGTCCATAAACCATCACAGAAAAGAAACAAAAATAGAATGTACGCTTATGCCACTCGCATTTGCCACGGTGTCCCGTTATGCATCGTTAGGTTACTTAACTAACGGCAGAGCGGGGCGGGACTAGCGCGGATGTTAAACATAAGCAACGTTTATTATATATCATATATATAATACCATTCGTCTCATCATATAAAGTGATCACATCACAGAATATCAGCAGCAAAAACACATATGAAAATATAGGATATCTAGTATCTTCGTATTTCGTATTTAGCCATCAATAGAAGATACGGATTCCATGGTCGTGATGAATAGCCAAGCCCACACCCCTAGACCCCTATGACCCCTAGACCCCTATGAGAGCGGCAAGTGACCCTACCAAATCTAGAGTTTAGGAGACCCGGTCTCGACTCCTCGAGATGGCCTCCCACTGAACCCTAAAACCCGGTCACTTGTGCGCCCTTCCTTGGGTCAATCTTAATGCGGAAAAGTAAATAATATACAATAATGGTGACATCATCCTCAACCCGGAAGTGCCCCAAATAAAAGAATATTGCATACAATTAATTTTTACATGAATGAAAATAAAAACTCTCATCTCATATAAAACCCCCGGCTATTCAATCACGACGATCCAGCACAACATATCTCAGCAGCACATAACATCTCATGTCATCAGCGTAAGCAAGTATGCGTATCCCAATTGTCGTTGATGTATAGCAACGAAACCGGCGATACACCACATACTACACTTACGGTCGCAGAAAAGAATGTGAAAAACAACAACACTTTCAACCATCACATTCATATATATAAAGACGGTGTTAAACATTTTGATCGAATCAACAAACACCCACAAATTACCCCAAAGGCTCAACACTTGAGCAAAGTCAAAATACCCAAAAGCGTGCCACAGTATCTATGGACCAGCCATAGAAGGGTCAACCCTTGCCTCACCTATCACACCATAGGACTACAGAAAACCCTAAGGTTTAGCCGCGGTTCCATGGTCATCGGATCGAGTTAGTCTTATGTTCTTCTAGAGGGTATATAGAGATACTTCCACGATCTTCCGAATATGTTCAACTTAGGAAATTCCAACACTTGAAAATTTCCAGCGAGAGTAATTAGGTAGTGTGTGATATCCGTTCGAACAGTTAAACGTCATCTAAGTTACCAATACAATATTAAAATTACTACTTCGAAACACTACGAAATAGCCCTTAAGCACAATTATCATAAGATGAAAAATTTGGCTAAACTAACAACACCAGAAACCCCAAAACTTACACACCAGAGCTCTGATACCACTGTTGGGATTCCTTAGCACCATGCCTAGTGTTTGCAATCATCACTCAAGCCAAAATAAAAATTTGGGGAGGTGCTAAGCAATCTAACCATGAATCTTAACTAGAATTTTTAGGGTAACATCAATAGTATCATATACAAAAAACTATTTATCACTAAGTGAAGAGAATACAACCTTTGTAGACTTGCTTTAGTGACTCCTTGGATCTTTGAAAGTTTGAAACGGCTCACTAGAAACCTTCCTAATCCACGATGATCCACCTGAAGTCCTTTTGCACAAAGCTCCTTGCTTCACTTGATCAGGAATAAGAATGAAGCAAACAGTTTACACTAATGTGCTAGAGTAGTGTAGAATAGAGATGTGATTTCTTTTCTCTATTCAATACCCTTTCTTTTTATAAACCTCACTCAAAAGAAATCTCAAGAGAGAGGAAGAAGAAGATGGCTTTGCTTGAGCTCAAGAGTTATGATAAAAGATAAAAGAAAATGAGAATAGAAAATATAAATATTTTCACACTCTCATCTCAAACAATGGTAAACAAATATCTAAATATTTTGCAAATGAGTTAAAGCAACAAAGGAAAATAAATCATGGGTTAAACTCATGGTTATGTGTAGAAGAGTGTGGAACAAATGAATTATGATTAATTTTCCTTTTTCTTTAAATCAAAAAAAATTGTATATAGATATATTTATTTACCATGTGAATCTTGCATTTCCATCTTATGTGTATCAACAATCATGATACCATGTATGCATGTATGTGTCCATACACATCAACATGTGTATACATGCATCCATACATCAATATAGAAAAGGGTTTAATAAAGACCTGAGCTAAATGTCAATGTTAAATCAATACTTGATTTAACAAACCAGTCATATCACATATGAACCGACCAATAGAAAAACGCTCGATTAATATACGGTATCACATATACGCATTTAATCGGGTCCCCGTGCATATCTCATATGCACACCACATCGTTTCTCCTGAGCTAGGAAACTCCTGTGTGGGACTCTAAGACTCGTCAATACGCTGGCAGTAGGTGTTGATCATATCAAACACCCACAAGCCGCAAGTGGTCAGCTAAACGTAACGGCCGCCCGGGTATTGAGCGATAAGAAGAAAATAAGCGAAGCTGTCAAAAACTCCCGTCGAGCCAACTGGCAACATTTACCGTACTGTCCAGTCTCTTTGTCAGATATGTTGCATATCGAGTTTAGGGATGGTATTGTCGACCCCAATAACTCAATAAGTCATGCCGGTATATGGCTCATAACAGATCGCAAAACTACAGATAACACTTATCAATATATCTTAGCAGCCCTGGGCAGGGATTTCCTGTTATAGCCAATCGAGCATAGCACAACATCAACTCCCAATACCGGGAGAGACGAAACGTAACATTTCAGAAAAATAAAATACTAATTTTTTGAATTTTAATAATTAAAATAATAATTTAATGAATATTATTTGTATCAGAATTAGTTTTATTAAAAAGGGTAAAATTATATACCGATAGTTCGAAGAATATTTGGAAATTATTAACAAATATTGATTTTGAAAGTATTTATATGATTTAGACTTTTCTATAAATTTTATACAATTAATTGTATACAAGTTTATGTCTAAATTTGATTAATATCGACTAATATTTCATTAAGTATATTTATGTGCATGACATGCACTATAACTTGTTACATTTTCTTTTCATGAACCACGGTCTTAAGTTACATTTCTACATGATTTTGTTTTATTAAGGGATAAGTAAAAAGAAAAAAAAGAAAAGAAAAGAGAAAAGACAATTGTTGGAAAGAGTGAGAGAAGGTTCTAGTGTTCTCAAGACTTTTGACCATGGCTTTTGTTAATCTCACATCACTTTCTTTATCTCCATCATCTTGGCCGCCCTCTTCCCTCCACCGTCTCCAACTCCTCTACCCCTTCACTTCACCACAAAATATACATTAAAACCATGCACCTTCTTCACAAAAATTGTGCACAAGCTCCCTACAAGCATGATGGACCAAGAAAAATTGGATTTTGGAAGTCTAAGGGATTCTTAAGTTGCCAATGAGGTAATTGTTTCGTCGTTAGAGTAGTAATTCACTTACCTTATCATCTATTTGAGTTTAGAATAGATTTAGTGTAGTTTATCGATTTTTGAAAATTCCTAGAAGAGCATTTGGGGAATTCTTGAATTGAGATGGGGTAATTGAGTTTAGTAGTGACCTTAAACCCCCATTGTGCTAAAAACCCAGACCAAACCAGTGACAAACCCAAAATTGGATTTAGATGTTGCAATGTCGGTTTTGTGTATAATTAGTGCCTACAGGGAATATGGGATGAACCGAGACCTTTACAAGAAAATCAAAGAATTTCATAGACATAGTTAGACCAATAGGAGACCACCACGAGAAGACGAACCCAAACGGAGCAATTTTGGCCGAGCTCACCGTTTTTTAGAGTGATGTGGCGGGGTCAATTTTGGTTATTAGTTCCTAGGTTTCTTCTGTAGCTCATGTAACCCTTATAAATTACTCCAGTACTGTTTGTTCATCCCTATTTCACCTGAACTAAAATCTGGGACCATTTTCATGAGTTGCTGCTTTGTTTTTTAACTTTTCTAGATTTTTAATTTTG
Source organism: Agapanthus africanus (assembly GCA_030015575.1). Classification (NCBI taxonomy): domain Eukaryota; kingdom Viridiplantae; phylum Streptophyta; class Magnoliopsida; order Asparagales; family Amaryllidaceae; genus Agapanthus; species Agapanthus africanus. The sequence goes on along the minus strand of CM057337.1, from coordinate 379,876,159 downwards.
ATATTTTGATTTGTATCCCTCACTTGACGTTCATACGTCGATATCGGGTGTTGTTTGGTTGATTTACATGAGTTGACCATAGGTTTATACTAATGTGCTATTCGTGTGATGTTTTGGTTTTCGTGCATGATTTCTGTTTACAATATCATGTGTTATATATGTAGGCCCCCTCACGTAGACTTCGGATAGCAAGCAAGAGCATGGCGGCATCGGCTTCGGCAAGCACGGACCAAGGTGAGTAGATGTATTCTACGGGGGAAGTCTGGTGGATGGCATATAGCACCCCCACAAACGTAGAGTAAATTTATTACGTATTATTATTATGAGTCAGACGTGAACTTGGGATTCTTGGAGAGTAGGGTACTATTGAAGACCTTAAGTAGGATTAGATTGATTTAGAAAGACTTAACCAGAGGATTATTACCATGGAGGCAATTCATAAGTTTCATTTAGACATACATACACTTGACTTGGTGTATGTGTGTGTGTGTGTGCGTGTGTGTGTATATATACACACACAACATATACGCGTGATATGAGGATGTTACATGATACTTGGGGATGAGTCGATATGACTGGGCATGATGCCGTGAGATATTGGAAATATGATCGAGCTATGATATGAGATGTGTTATGATATTAGCGGATCGTTGGGTAATGAGAATATATATATATATATATATATATATATATATAAACGATAAAATGTGTGATGATATCGGAATGTATGAGACTTTAGAACAGTACCCAGATCATGATATTGTGATGATGATACCATATGAACGATGATGTATATATATGATAGTTGACCCGTACCCCGATTTTGGGATGCCGTACGATGTATTTTACCGTACGAGCAACAGATATGATGATTGATCCGCACTCTTAACTCGAGGAAGTCGTACAATGTACGTGACGCTATTGATGCTGGATCACCGACTCCTAGAGGTATCGACTCGGAGTTTAGATGGACTTCTCTTACCCTTTCGACCCGTTCCTTAGTTAGTCTCTTAGTGGTTTAGGTAGATGCTAGTTTAGGCTTAAGTCATACCTATTTTCAAAACCAACGAATCGTGAGCATTTTTCAGAAAGACAACTGGGGGATACTACGGATTTTCAAAGGATGTATCTTTTCTCAAAAACACCGTAGCCTCTATTTTTCTAAAAACCATGATTCGTGCTATTTCAAACACCAAAACGGTATAACTCGTATAGTAGAAAGGTATATTCTTCGGTATTGCGGTTATTACTCCTTCTTTGTTATATTCATGTTATTCTCATTTCACTCCACGTTTATACACATGTTTCCTTAATTGTTATGATTCCATCTGTTAGGACACCAGCACCATTACCGATGATGCGCATGTTCCACGTACACATATTTGCCAGCTCACACACATCATCATCGGTAATTTCCATGTCACGTACACTTTAGAACATATTATTTCATTGATATAATCAGCTAAATGCTAGTTACAGCATAATATTTGAGTGATTTCCCTCATGTGTTAGATTAGAGACTGCATTCTTTACTTAGATACTTTATGCATTCATATATTCATTCGGTTATGTACTATTCTGTGCTTTATGCCGATATTCACTGTTTACTTACTCTTGATTCTTGGATATCGGATTTTGATGAGATTTCTGGATTTGGGGGAAACCGCAAGATTTTGTAAATTCATTCTCATATTTAAAATGCCAGTTGCTGTTTTCTCGTGATGTATGTGTCGTCCACCATGATTTTTCATGATTGCTGTTGGAATTCGAGACCTGATTCGAAGAGTAGGATGAACCGTTTTGGGTACATGATGGGCCCGGTAAGGTACCCCGGGGCAAGAATCTCGAGTTGTAGACGATGAGCCTGGCAGGGGCAGACTACCTACCGATGATGTATGGCACGGCGGATATTTGGAGGATACCGTTGTAGTCGTGAGATTTGATGATATGGGCCGATCCGGACTGACGGAACCTAAGATATTGAGACATTGAGATTTTAAGATATTGAGATATCGAGGTTTTGAGATATTGAGATATTGTGTAGATGCTTGTCACAGACTTTCTGTCTATTTCACTGATGATTTTTCAGTTTTATTATACAAGTTTCACTGATGATTTCTTTATATAAGATTATTCAGATTTCGTGGTGGATTTCCTCATTCATGATGCATTCATACATCAGATATATGACTTGTTACTGTTGTGACACTGACACGAGGACTGAGTATTGCACTTATGCATAGGTTTTTACCCTGCCACTACTAGATATCTAGTGTTATGTTAAGTATATTATCATGACCTAGGAGATTGTCGTGCATGCGATTTCTACCTGCAGATTTCTTCTACTCACGAGTTGGCAACTCACCCCCATTGTGCCACAATTTCTTGCAGGTTTAGATGTACAGGTTATCTTGGCGGCTTGCTGCAACACCACTTCATCCGGGGTGATTGCCTGGTAGGTTGGTTCACTTGTATCGTGACCTCCATTGTACTCTTATTTATTTCGTTTATATCTAGTAAGCTCCATTAACCAGGCCTGTATTATTTGATAGATTTAGAAGACCAGTTGTGTACTCTTTCGATCTTAGAGTCGTGAGCTTGTATTATTATGATTCTCTTTTGGTTTTCTTGATGATGTTGGTTGCTTTTTGAGTTTGATCCTCGCCCTTTGGCGTTGTATATTATTTTGCATTACATGGTTGTGTCCGGCAATTGGCGAAGAGCTATCTCCCGCTTTGGGATGCCATTATTATTGCTCGTGTATATTATTCATGTTTGTACCCGTTGGGGCCTGTTTTTACAAGAGAAACTCTGCCGAAATTTTTGGAAGAGACTTGATGTTTTTAAAAGTTTACTACGACTTTCAAAGTGATTTTCTATGTTAGCTTTAAACCGGTTTTCTTTCACTTTATTTTCTTAAATGGTTTAGATTTCTGGGCTTCGGCTTACTTAGATTACGTTACGCCTTTAGACGTTTCGTAATTTAAGTGCCGGTCACGTTCCGTTCCTTCGGGTCGTGACAAAGTTGGTATCAGAGCGTTAGGTTTTACATTCTACGTGTAGGTTGACCCTTAGTTGATGGAGTAGGTGACTAAATTAGTGTGACGTACCGTGTGTATGTTCCGCGGCAAACTTACGATACGCTACTCCTCTTAAGAAGCTTTAGGATGTACATTTTTTTTTGCACAGTATTTTTATTCCTTTCTATGATCTATCTTCGTCAATGTCGGATGGTGGTTTCTGTTACCACGGTCGCACGGGCAGAGAGAGCTGCGACTAGAATTGCGGTCAGCATGAGCATTTCGATTTGTCGTTTACTATGTTTTCTTGTGGACGTGAGCGTTTGATATCTGCATCGGGTGATCGGGCCACTGCTAGAGAACGGTTAGAATGTGATGACTGTTACTGTATTGTCTATTCTTGAAGATCGAAGCAATGTTTAGCGTGCGGACGAAAGGTATTCACATCCGTCTAGACGAAGTTAAAAGGTTCGAACGAATGTCAGAAACCCATTTTCCCAAGTTTAAGGTATTCGGAAGAACATGCAGGTAATTCTATGGACCCTCTAGAAGAATGAAACCATAACTCAACATAATGACCATGAGAATGCCTTTGAACCTTAGGGTTTACGGTAGTTCTGCGGTTCTATTAGTGAGGCTTGGATTTTCCCTTCTACGGCTGGTCCGCAGGTGCTATGGCATATACTGGATATCATTAAACTGTACTCATGTATTGAGCTCTCGGGGAATTATGGGACTTTGATGAATCGATCAAAAAGTTTAACTTAGTCCGTATATCAGGTGATGGGATACATTACTTGGGAGACTCTAGATATGAGTATAGCCATTGTAGTGCCGTTCATATAGCTACGAAGAGACGAGACCGAATCAGTCGACATTAGAGGAAAGTGGAGTAAGAGGTGTAAGTCCATGTCACGCACCCTATGAACTTGTGGGGAGGCGGAATATATGAAAAACGATTATCAAAGCTTCGTACCACGGACTTAAGCGCATGAATCGTTTCTAAACCATTGCTAACAAACAGCTAGAGGTTTAACTACTTGGATTCGAAGTTATACCTCACGATACTAGTCCTTCGGGTCTTCATCGCGGTCCTCCACTCCTCGTAGGCTCCTTGGAACATCGGCACCTCAACGGCCTCCTCGAATCAAAGACGATCCACCCGAAAGCTCCTACGCCAAGCTTAATCTCAAACTTGAGATAACTAGGTTGCTTAAAGTGCTAATCTAAGCTACCTAGGGAATATAGAGGGAGGTTATTGATGTATTAGTCTAGCTAACCCTTCTCAACACATGAGAGGCTAGGGTTAGGGTTTGAAGAGAGAGTGAGCTTGAGGAGAGAGAAGGTGAAGAGCTTGAGGAGAGAGAAGGTGAAGATGAGAATGAAATGAGATAATGATGTTATCATAATATATATGAACCATTATTATTTATCCAAAAATGAAATAATTGAATTGACAACCATGCTTCATAAATATCTATGAGTGATTTATCACCATGAGTCATTAAGCATTTATGATGCATTAATGACATGGATGAATCACACAAATGAGTCACTAATCTCATTTAATGCAATGCCACCTTAACCCCTTAGTCACCACTCTTCTAGAAGCTTCCCGACAAATTACGAGAATGCCCCTCCAATCCGTGAAAACACGGAAAAACTTTAGACTGTATAAATCCAATAACCCGATACTAGGATCTGGCTTTAACCAAAGCCGGCAAGTAAAAACTGTCCGAAAAGTCGTACGTGCGTAAACACACGTACGCGTCCGAACCCTTGTCGTAAAACCATACGACCTCTGTATCGTTTCGCCTGGAGCAGGGAAACTCTCTGTGTGGGACTCTTAAGACTCGACACTACGCTGGCAATGGGTTTAACCACAGACCGCAAGCGGCACTAGCTGTACGTAACGGTCCCTAGGTAGATGTCGATAAGAAGGCCGATGAGGTAAATCATCCGAACTCCCACTGAGCCTGATGTGACAATCTCCGTACAGTCCGGTCTATTCGTCTAAGACTATCGCATATCAAGCCTAGGGGGCGGCAAGCGTCAGTCCCTTAATAGCTGTATAAGTCATGTCGGAGCGAAGCCCATTACACCCTGAGAAGCTACTGGAACCTACCAGTATATCTCGCTTGCGCTGGCCAGGGACTTTGTGTAATGGCTCTCTGACACAGCGCGATATCATCTCCCAATATCGGGATAGACGAATCCTATCTAACCACTACTGCCTCCAAGTGCTCGGGACTGCACCCAACTGCTACCTGTTTGCACGACTCGTTTGAGCCGTGGTAGGGTAGCAATCTAAGAACAGTGGGACACACTCGAGGCGAAGTAGCAGTGTCAAGTCTGCGGACTATGCTGTACTCATGTCATCTGGGATCTGTTAACTGACGATGGGTATAATACCAACCAATCACTTCCCCTGCGAGTCCTGTCCGGTGTACCCATAACCTAACGAGCACCTGTACACTATCTCCAGTACGACGTACTGATGGCTATGGGACAAACCATCTCTCCAACTGGGATGAGAAGCATACACACTAGTCTACTCTGGAATATCGATGCCCTATCTCGATAATCCAACGACCAGGGACCTGTATAGGATGTTGCTTACAGACTACCCAGCCCCCACTAGTGTGACTGCCATCACAATGCTGGTAATCAAGCAAAGAACCTATGGGCTCTACTAATATGTATAAGTGATACGTTACAAGAAACATATGCAGGTATTAAAGTAGACACAGACCAAGTAGCATACTACCATTTTTAGCAAGACTGTATATACAACTGTGAATATCCCAAGCTTCCATTAAGTAATATACAATCTAGTATGATACAATAATGGCCCCTAGGGCATATACACTAACAATCTCCCACTTGCACTAGGGCCACGAGCTGGCATATCGTAGACCTATCATCTCGAATAGCCTCTCGAACTGCGTCTGAGGAAGGGCTTTTGTGAATGGATCAGCAATGTTATTCTCTGTCTCTACTCTTTTCACCCCGATCTTCCGGCGATCTACGATCTCCCATATCAGGTGATACCGCCTTAAGATGTGTCTGGATTTCTGATGGGACCTGGGTTCCTTCGCTAAAGCTATAGCGCCGTTGTTGTCACAATACAGAGGTATTGGACCAACACTGGAAGGAACCACCTGAAGTTCTGTGAGGAACTTCTTCATCCAGACAGCTTCTTTTGCGGCATCGCAAGCAGCTATGTACTCCGCTTCCATTGTTGATGCAGCAACGGTCTCCTGCTTGGAACTCATCCAATAGACCGCCCCTCCATTGAGGGTAAAGACATAACCCGACATGGACTTGGAGTCATCTTTGTCACTCTGGAAGCCGGAGTCGGCAAAGGTCTCCATCTGGAGGTCTTTTCCGCCATACACCAAGAACATCTCCTTAGTCCTTCTCAGGTACTTGAGAATGTTCTTTACTTCTATCCAGTGCTTCTCCCCTGGGTTTTCCTGATACCGGCTTACAACGCTGAATGCGTATGCTACATCTGGTCTGGTACATAACATCGCATACATTATAGAGCCTACCGCAGAAGCGTAGGGTATAATCGACATGCGATCCCTTTCCAAATCAGTCATGGGAAACATCTCTTTGGAAAGGGTGATTCCGTGACAAGCCGGTAGGTTACCACGCTTAGAATCATCCATACTGAATCTCTTCACTATGGTGTCTATGTACCTGGACTGCGAAAGTCCCAACATCCTCTTTGATCTATCACGATAGATCCGGATCCCTAGAATGTAGGTGGCATCATCCAGGTCTTTCATGGAGAATTTATGTGACAAGAATCTTTTGACTGACTGTAACATAGGAATATCATTTCCTATTAGGAAAATGTCATCCACGTACAAGACGAGCAATACTACAGCTCTCCCTACAATTTTACTGTATATGCATGGTTCATCTGGATTTTTGATGAAGTCAAATTCTTTGACAGAATCATCAAAACAGATGTTCCAATTCCGTGATGCCTGCTTTAGTCCATAAATGGACTTAAGCAACCTGCATACTTTACCGCTGCTCCCACTCTGAATGAATCCCTCTAGCTGATCTATATAGACGCTTTCTTCCAAATTTCCATTTAGAAAGGCCGTCTTTATGCCTATCTGCCAGATCTCATAATCGTGGAAGGCAGCAATAGCAAGAAGGACCCTAATGTATTTTAGCATAGCCACTGGAGAAAAGGTTTCGTCATAGTCCAAACCAGGTCTTTGACGGAAACCCTTTGCAACAAGTCTAGCTTTATAGGTTTCAACCTATCTATCTACACCAATCTTCTTTTTGAAAATCCATTTACATCCTACGGGTTTTACCCCATCTGGAGCAATGTCCAAAGTCCATTCTTTGTTAGTGTACATGGACTCCATTTTGGTCCGTATTGCATCCAGCCATTTTACTGAGTCACTGCTCTAAATGGCTTGCTGGAAGCTAGTAGGCTCATCATAATCAATAGTGCTATCCTCTCTATCCCCGTCTATGAGAAAACCGTAGTATCTCTTGGGCGGATGAGATTGCCTACTACTCCTGCGGAGTGGCGTCGGGATGTCCTGTTCTCCTGAACCTTCTTGTTCTACCAAGCTTTCAGTAATAACTTGTGGTTCTGAAATTTCTTCCAGTTCTATTTCTCTCCCACTCTTCTGATTTTCTAAAAATTCAGTTTCCAAGAAGTGGGGATGCTGAGAAACAAAAACCTTTTGTTCCTCTGCAGAATAGAAAAGATACCCTTTGGAGTTCTTTGGGTATCCCACAAACTTACATAGTACTGAGCGTGCCTCGAGCTTGTCTGTATGCTGCTTCTTTACAAAAGCTGGACATCCCCATGTCTTAAGATACTTAAGTCAGGGTTTCTTCCCACTCCACATCTGATATGGGGTGGTAGGCACAGTCCTTATTGGAGTCTTGTTCAAGAGATATGCAGCTGTTTCTAGTGCATAACCCCAGAAATATCGCGGCCAATCAGCCTTACTCATCATGGAACGAACCATATCTAATAGGGTTCGATTCCTCCTTTCTGATACACCGTTATGTTGTGGCGTGTATGGAGGAGTAAGCTGAGAGAGAATTCCATTCTCTTTTAAGTAACCCAGGAACTCGGTACTTAAGTATTCACCACCTCGATCAGATCTCAGTGTCTTGATACTTTTGCCGGTTTGTTTTTCCACTTCATTCTTGTATTCTTGGAATTTCTCAAAGGCCTTGGATTTATGCTTCATCAAGAAGATATATCCATACCAAGAGAAGTCATCCGTAAAAGTAATGAAGTAGGAATAACCACCTCGCGCATGTGTAGACATTGGACCGCACACATCACTGTGTATGAGTCCTAAGAGCTCGCTCGCTCTTACTCCGTGTCCAAAAAACGGAGTCTTTGTCATCTTTCCCATGAGACACGATTCACAAGTAGCATAAGATTGATATTCGAACGGATTCAAATATCCTTCTCTATGTAACTTAGTCAATCTTCTCTCATTGATGTGACCTAGTCTACAATGCCATAAGAAAGCCTGATTTGTTTCCGGAGACATTCTTTTAAGTGTGTTCTGGACACTGAAAATCTGAGCTTGATTTAATACGTATATTCCGTTTTCTAATGTACCTGACCCAATCATAACTTGATTTAGGTGGATGTGAACCACATCTCTTGTAAAAGTAAAATCATATCCTTCCTTAGATAGTAAGGGTACAGATATGATATTACAAGTCGTACCTGGTACAGAAAAACAGTTACTTAGAATCAATATTTGCGCAGTTGTCAGTCCAAGATGATATTCCCCTACGGATTCAGCGTTCATGCTCATTCCGTTAGTAACTGTGAGGGTCATATCACCTATCCCGATAACCCTAGGGTTTCTCAGAGCCTGTAATGAATTACTGATGTGAGTTCCTGACCCGGTATCCAATACCCAGGAAGTAGGGTTAACTGACATACAGTTCTCAATAACAAACACACTTGAGGCTGAAGCCACAACATGCTTCGTATCCTGGTTACTGGCTTCTAAAGCACTGCAATCATTCTGCCAATGTCCAATCCTATAATAATAGGAACTACCCTCTTTTACTACATTAAGTCCCGAAACTTTTGCCGTTCTCTTTCCTTCTGCTTCCCTGGTTTCCTTCAGGGTAGGAGGCAGAGACTGTAGAATCAAGTTAGTATTTGACCTGTTTCCCAACGTGGTCTGCAGGTCCTGGAGCTCATCAATACAGCTAGTCATTGTAAAGACGTTGTCCCCTACAGATGACCCATCAGCCAACCTCGCTTGAATTAATTCGTTCGAGGTTTCATATCTAGTGATATGAGATTGCTCTCCATATAAATCTTTGTTATGGAGAAAGATGGAAACTAAGTCCATCTTCTCGTTCTGCTTCTGATATACACCATCAACTGAAGGTAACACGAGGCATCTAGCTTTCGCTTTATCTTTTTCCCTTGTCTGACGGATACTCATATCCGCAACAGTGGAAACTGGACCTCGGACGGCGGGATCTTGAGTAGTAATAGGGTGGTCCAGCTTGTCATAGGCAATGGACATCTGGACAGACCGTTGCTAGTCAAATAAGTCAGATTCAGTCAAATTGTTATCTAGATTTAACCTATGTGTGGTCACAAGGCCGCTGCAATTAAGAGAGAGAGAAGAAAACATTTTAGCATGATGCTGTTGCAAGTTTAGATTGGTTTTATGTTTATCTAAACAAGATGGCTCCTACTGTTTCTCGAATCCCTCGTCAAATCATAAAAGAAGAATTAGCTAGGACAATTCTCAACGTACAATTCTTGCTTAACCGTTCAGCCAGGCCAGTGTCGATACTTCGAGGGAGGTTTTCCAATGCTTTCGCGAAGTTCCTTAATTAAATAACCTCTTTTCTCTGGGGGCGTAGCCCCACTGACACCTTTTCTTGGCACCTACTTGGTTTATAGCATTGATCGTTAAGTGACGAATCTCCTGATAAGTAGCATGTACTCACAGTAGGATCGGGATCCAAAATATCATCGTATGATAATGTTGAAGGAATCCTACCAACATTCATCAAACTCCAAAATGGTATGCAACTCTAGCAAGTTTCAGTTTCTTTAGAAACTCCCGATGTGGATTTTTGCCCCATGCTCTTATGACCTTGACGAAGGTCAACAAATCATAAGTCATATGTCAAGTTCTATACGTCATTGTCCAGGTTAATTTGAACCCACCCGTATATACCCTTGACGAAGGTCAACAAGGTAATACGACTGTCACAAACCAACGCATCTATCTATGCTACATATGAACACCCAACAGCTACCAATCACTATGCCTTGACGAAGGTCAACAAACAAAGCTTGAATACTATTGAATATCTATATGAAATGACGGAGCGCTACGACTGGTTTTGGCAAAACCGTGAACGTAGTGAACTTGATATAATCGAAGGAGCCTGATAGCTTTTTTAAAAAGGAGTGGTTAAAGCTCCGCAATTAAAAATTCTGCTCTTTTAAAATAACCGAGTGGTTTCTTTTAAATTTGTTCCAACGATTTAACTTTGGTTTATTTTCTTTGCATTATAATAATGTGTCCCATCATTTATCCTATCATTGCAGAAAACAACGAAAATACCATATCCTCTTATGCCATCCGCATTCGCTACTGGGTCCCGTCATCACCCGTTAGGTTACTTAACTAACGACAGAGCGGGGGCTGGGCTAGTGCGGGTGTAAAACATAAGTGACGTCTAATAGCTATATATATATAGATATTGTACATTCGTCAAACGCAATAATAAGCATTCCAGATCACAGATGAACTTTATTGGATTTACTAGCAATCCGCATTTGCTTTGAGCCTGCAATAAAAGACGGATTACACAGTTGTGATGAATAGCCATTACCCCACCCTAGACCCCTACGGGTACGGCAAACTAGCCGTCAAGTACCCGAAGTGAAGCGGTCTCCCTCAACAACATGAGTAGGCCACTAAACACTTTGACGTACCCGGTAGTTTGTGTACCCCATCTTGGGTCTATCCTAGGAGCAAAAACAGTAAAAAGAAATAATACAATGGTGGCTACAACCGCAACCCGGATGTGCCCTGCAAAAGAATATTACATCAAATTACATTTACATTGAATGAACGAATATTAAACACATCTCAAACCCCGGCTAATCATCACAAAAGTCCAATACAGTTCATATACACAAATAGTAAACATTTCAGAAATGTGCAACCCCCTGCCAACCGACATACTAGCAGTTAGGGGAGGTTTACGAACACATTAAACATTACAGATAAAAACCCAATTAGCAAATATCTTAGAACATCGATCGACTTCCCTTTTCCGTGTCTACCCCAAAAGCAAGTCAGTACATGGGCAACCTGGGCAGAAACAGAACATACAAGAAAACAGAAAACAACAAAATAGGAATTACTGAGCAAATCCGAGTCAACTCTGCGTTGACTCGGCGGCGGATCCGCAGCTCAAGCTCTCTATTGCCGCGGATCCGCGGCCGTCTAGCCGACTCACTGACTCGCTTTTTCCCAGTATTCTTAAAATACCCTGCTGTGAATTTTAAGGCATGTCAAATATTTTTTCAGACAAGTTTAAAATTAACAGAAACTTAGGGTTTTCGGTTTTTTGTTTTCGTGTTTTCCGTCTATCGAACTTCTAATCAGTTGCTAACAAGCTAGTAATGGTTTAGTTGGCTCTGATAGCACTGTAAGTCCATGTCATGCACCCCACGAACTTGCGGGGAGGCGGAATATATGAAAAACGATTATCAAAGCTTCATAACTCGGACTTGAGCGCATGAATCGTTTCTAAACCATCGCTAACAAACAACTAGAGGTTTAACTACTTGGATTCGAAGTTATACCTCACGATACTAGTCCTTCGGGTCTTCATCGTGGTCCTCCACTCCTCGTAGGCTCCTTGGAACATCGGCACCTCAACGGCCTCCTCGAATCAAAGACGATCCACCCGAAAGCTCCTACGCCAAGCTAAATCTCAAACTTGAGATAACTAGGTTGCTTAAAGTGCTAATCTAAGCTATCTAGGGGATATAGAGTGAGGTTATTGATGTATTAGTCTAGCTAACCCTTGATCTCAACACATGAGAGGCTAGGGTTAGGGTTTGAAGAGAGAGTGAGCTTGAGGAGAGAGAAGGTGAAGATGAGAATGAAATGAGATAATGATGTTATCATAATATATATGAAGCATTATTATTTATCCAAAAATGAAATAATTGAATTAACAACCATGCTTCATAAATATCTATGAGTTATTAAGCATTTATGATGCATTAATGATATGGATGAATCACACAAATGAGTCACTAATCTCATTTAATGCAATGCTACCTTAACCCCTTAGTCACCACTCTTCTAGAAGATTCCCGACAAATTACGAGAATGCCCCTCCAATCCGTGAAAACACGGAAAAACTTTAGACTGTATAAATCTAATAACCTAATACTAGAATCTGGCTTAAACCAAAGCCGGCTAGTAAAAACTGTCCGAAAAGTCGTACGTGCGTAAACACACGTACGCATCCGAACCCTTGTCGTAAAACCATACGACCTCTATATCATTTCTCCTGGAGCAGGGAAACTCTCTGTGTGGGACTCTAAAGACTCGACACTACGCTGGCAGTGGGTTTAACCACAGACCGCAAGCGGCACTAGCTGTACGAAACGGTCCCCAGGTAGATGTCGATAAGAAGGCCGATGAGGTAAATCATCCGAACTCCCACTGAGCCTGATGTGACAATCTCCGTACAGTCCGATCTGTTCGTCTAAGACTATCGCATATCAAGCCTAGGGAGCGGCAAGCGTCAGTCCCCTAATAGCTGTATAAGTCGTGTCGGAGCGAAGCCCATTACACCCTGAGAAGCTACTGGAACCTACCAGTATATCTCGCTTGCCCTGGCCAGGGACTTTGTGTAATGGCTCTCTGACACAGCGCGATATCATCTCCTAATACCGGGAGAGACGAATCCTATCTAACCACTACTGCCTCCAAGTGCTCGGGACTGCACCCAACTGCTATCTGTTTGCATGACTCCTTTGAGCCGTGGTAGGGTAGCAATCTAAGAACAATGGGACACACTCGAGGCGAAGTAGCAATGTTAAGTCTGCGGACTATGTTGTACTCATGTCATCTGGGAACTGTTAACTGACGACGGGTATAATACCAACCAATCAGTTCCCCTGCGAGTCATGTCCGGTGGACCCGTAACCTAACGAGCACCTGTATACTATCTCCAGTACGACGTACGGATGGCTATGGGACAGACCATCTCCCCAACTGGGATGAGAAGCGTACACACTAGTCTACTCTGGAATATCGATGCCCTATCTCGATAATCCAACGACCAGGGACCTGTATAGGATGTTGCTTACAGACTACCCAGCCCCCACTAGTGTGACTGCCATCACAACGCTGGTAATCAAGCAAAGAACCTATGGGCTCTACTAATATGTATAAGTGATACGTTACAAGAAACATATACACATATTAAAGTAGACACAAACCAAGTAGCATACTACCATTTTTAGCAAGACTGTATATACAACTGTGAATATCCCAAGCTTCCATTAAGTAATATACAATAATGGCCCCTAGGGCATATACACTAACAAGAGGTTCGTATGAGATTGCGATGAGATGATGTTCCACTCCGTTGACCTCAGAGATGTGATACGCATGTAGAGGCGTTGAATATGGATATATCTTTCAGAAGGAGTCATGATGAGTATGCAACTATTCCAGAACAGAAAATGGATTTAGTAAAGGGTGATAACTTCCGGCCAGTTCGGCAGAAACGAGATTTAGGAGAGGCCCTGACAGAATCTTTCTGGAATACTAAACAAGGAGACTCGGACCCAGGATCTGTTATATTACGCACACCCAGCAGGCCAGAGTTCGGCAGCATCGACGAGACATGCTATGAGTGCCCATGATAATTGGCCAGAGTCTTTTAGAGGATGTGCCAGAGCGAAATTGTTTCCGTCATCATTTCTATATTGGGCCGTAGAGCCGGGGCTCTAAGTAACTGGCCATCTGCAGTGAAAGACGAGCGCCTAAGAATACCAGGCGCTAGACCACGAACGGGATGCAAGGAGATATCTTGCTCTGCTAGCTTTAGATGCACCGACACCCTTCGATATTGGAGAAGGAGCACATCGACGTTAGTGTTACGATTTGCAATTTGATGATTCGAATATCACATTTCCGTTGTTTGGATTCTGGTATTTTCAGGATTTCGTTTTATGATTAATATTTCCTATGTGCATATTCATGGCACTCGATTAGTGTTCCATGTATCAGTTGTATTGATGTTCGTTTTGTGCATACCCATTGCACTTGATTTTGATTTTTATGCATTCTGATATACTGATTTGATTTCGTGTATATAGGTTGCACATGAATTTGGACTCATGTTTTCGTTATAGTTTTCATGCACTTTTCGTACTTCGATTTTGTCTTGCGCACACTGATGCATGTAGTTGTGAGTTTATCTATCGCGGTATACTTGATTTTGATTCGGTGTATGTCGTATACCGCTGATTTCGATTTCGATATTCGATATATGTTTTCGTGCACCATGTGCACTTGATTGAGATTCTTTCGCACACTTGGCGCACTTGATGCGATTTTGTGCACACCAGATGCACTAAATTGGGATTTGTGCAGATTAGATGCACCTGATATTGTTGTCATTCATGCCCGTTGCACTTGACAGATGTTTTTGGTGCACACCCGTTACACTCAGTTTTGTTTCTGTGCTTATTCATGGCACCTGTATTTGGTTTCGATTTCCGTGGGCACCGGACTTACGTGGTATTTCGTATACGCTATTTGAGATTGATTTCATTTTGAGCAGTACGTTTTTATGATAATTACTAATTGGTTTAGTAACCGAGCAGGACTGTTCTGAGAACAATACCTTGGTGTTTTTGTTTGCATTGATAGTTACTGAAGGGAATTCCAAAATGAGCTATAGTCGACTGAATAAGCACGCTCAATTGGTTTTTGTAAAATGTTTCGTGTCATCTCAATTATTTTCAAAAATGGCGGAACGTGTATGTTAAATAAAAGATATATATATATAGCTAGTTTCCTTAAAATGAGCGTCCACTACTTGTGCCGTGATACGCGCATCGCACGACAAGTGGAAAAAGATTTTGCATTCATTTCTTTTCTGATGCTTGGATTATTTTTTCAACGATGCGTACTATATATACAAGTTATAGTTATGAGTATATCATATCGGTTTTTCGTATTGGATTTTGACATTGTATTTTCACCATAACTCCGATGATTGTGTGAGGCTTGATGGACTTTTGATGTTGAGTTATATACTCGTTCTTATGCGCATGCTCGCGCTAAGATGTGTTTTAAGTATTGACAGTTTCGGAACCCCGACGACTTGATTGTTTTGCTGAAATGTTTTAGTATTTGGGGGGATTAAATTTAAATTCGGGGACTGAATTTATTTAAGGGGGGAAGACTGTAACATTTCAGAAAAATAAAATACTAATTTTTGGAATTTTAATAATTAAAATAATAATTTAATGAATATTATTTGTATAAGAATTAGTTTTAATAAAAAGGGTATAATTATATACCGATAATTAGAAGAATATTTGGAAATTATTAACAAATATTGATTTTGAAAGAATTTATAAGATTTAGACATTTCTATAAATTTTATACAATTAATTGTATACAAGTTTGTGTCTAAATTTGATTAATATCAACTAATATTGCATTAAGTATATTTATGTGCATGACATGCACCATAACTTGTTACATTTTCTTTTCATGAACCATGGTCTTAAGTTACATTTCTACATGATTTTGTTTTATTAAGGGATAAGTAAAAAGAAAATAAAGAAAAGAAAATAGAAAAGACAATTGTTGGAGAGAGTGAGAGAAGGATCTAGTGTTCTCAAGACTTTTGACCTTGGATTTTGTTTTTCTCACTTCACCTTCTTCATCTCCTTCTACCTTTTCTCCTTCACCTTGGCTGCCCCCTTCCCTCTACCATCTCCACCTCCTCTACCCTTTCACTTCACCAAAAAATATACATTAAAACCATGCACCTTCTTCAAAAAAAATGTGCGCAAGCTCTCTACAAGCATGATGGACCAAGAAAAATTGGATTTTGGTGGTCTAGGGGATTCTTGAGTTGCCAATGAGGTAATTGTTTCATCATTAGAGTAGTAATTCACTTACCTGATCATCTATTTGAGTTTAGAATCGACTTAGTGTAGTTTAGCAATTTTTGAAAATTCCTAGAAGAGATTTTGGGGAATTCTTGAATTGAGATGGTGTAATTGAGTTTAGTAGTGACCTTAAACCCCCATAGTGCTAAAAACCCAGACCAAAACAGTGACAAACACAAAATTGGATTTAGATGCTGCAATGTCGGTTTTGTGTGTAATTAGTACCTACAGGGAATCTAGGATGAACCGAGACCTTTACAAGAAAATCAAAGAACCTCAGAGACCTAGTAAGACTAATAGGAGACCACAACGAGAAGACGAACCCAAACGGAGAATTTTTGGCTGAGCTCACCGGTTTTTAGAGTGATGTGGCCGGGTCAATTTTCGGTATTAGTGCCTAGGTTTCTTCTATAGCTCATGTACCCCTTATAAATCACTCCAGTACAGTTTGTTCATCCCTATTTCACCCTGAACTAAAATCTGGGACCATTTTCATGAGTTGCTACTTTGTTTTTGTAATTTTTCTAGATTTTTAATTTTGATATTTGGTTTTGTATCCCTCACTTGATGTTCATACGTCGATATCGGGTGTTGTTTGGTTGATTTACATGAGTTCACCATGGGTTTTTACCTATGTGCGATTCGTGTGACGTTTTGGTTTTCGTGCGTGATTTCTGTTTACAACATCATGTGTTATATATGTAGGCACCCTCGCGTGGACTTCGGATAGCAAGCAAGAGCACGGCGGCATCGGCTTCGACAAGCACGGACCAAGGTGAGTAGATGTATATCTACGGGGGATGTCGGGTGGATGGCGTATAGCACCCCCGCAAACGTAGAGTAAGGTTATTACGTATTATTATTATGAGTCAGACATGACTTTGGGATTCTTGGCGAGTAGGGTACTATTGAAGACCTTAAGTAGGATTAGACTGATTTTGAAAAACTTAACCAGAGGATGATGTAGACACACACACACACACACACACACACACACTTACACTTAACTTGGTGTATGCGTGTGTGTGTATGAATGTGTGTGTGTGTGTGTATACACACACACACACACACAACATATACACGTGATATGATGATGTTACATGATACTTGGGGATGAGTCGATATTACTGGGCATGATGCCGTGAGATATTGGATATATGATCGAGTTATGATATGAGATGTGTTATGATATTAGCGGATCGTTGGATAATGAGAATATATATATATATATATATATATAAACGATAAAATGTGTGATGACATCAGAATGTATGAGACTTTTGAACAGTACCCAGATCATAATATTGTGATGATGATACCATATGAACGATGATGTATATATATGATAGTTGACCCGTACCCCGATTTTGGGATATCGTACGATGGATTTTACCGTACTAGTTATAGATATGATGATTGATCCGCATTCTTGACTCGAGAAAGTCGTACTATGTACGTGACGCTATTGAGACTGGATCGCCGACTCGTAGAGGTATCGACTCGGACGTTAGGTGGACTTTTCTTACCCTTTCTACCCGTTCTTTAGTTAGTCTCTTAATGGTTTAGGTAGATGCTAGTTTAGGCTCAAGTCATACCTATTTTCAAAACCAACGAATCGTGAGCATTTTTCAAAAAGACAACTGGGGGATATTACGGATTTTCAATGGATGTATCTTTTCTCAAAAACACCGTCACCCCTATTTTTCTAAAAACCATGATTCGTGCTATTTTAAATACCAAAACGGTATGACTCGTATAGTAGAAATGTATATTCTTCGGTATTGCGGTTATTACTCCTTCTTGTTATATTCATGTTATTCTCATTTCACTCCATATTTATACACATGTTTCCTTAATTGTTATGATTCCATCTGTTTGGACACCAGCACCCATACCGATGATGCGCATGTTCCACGTACACATATTTGTCAGCTCTCATACATCATCATCGGTAATTGCCTTGTCAAGTATACTTTAAAACATATTATTTCATTGATATAATCAGCTAAATGCTAGTTACAACAAAATATTTATGTGATTGCCCTTATGTGTTAGCTTAGAGATTGCATTCTTTACTCAGATACTTCATGCAGTCATATATTCATTCGGTTATGTACTATTGTGGGGCTTTATGCCGATATTCACTGTTTACTTACTCTTGATTCTTGGATTTCAGATTTTGATAAGATTTCTGGATTTGGGGGAAAACCACAAGATTTTATAAATTCATTCTCATATTTAAATTACCAGTTGCGGTTTTCTCACGATGTATGTGTCATCCACCATGAGTTTTCATGATTGCTGTGGGATTTCGAGACCCGATTCGAGGACTAGGATGAACCGTTTCGGGTACAAGGTGGGCCCGGTAAGGTATCCCGGGGAAAGAAGCTCGAGTTGTAGAAGATGAGCCTGGCAGGGGCAGACTACCTACCGGTGATGTCTGGCGCGGTGGATATCCGGAGGATACGGTCGTAGTCGTGAGATTTGATGATATGGGCCGATCCGGACTGACGGAGCCCGAGATATTGAGACATTGAGATTTTAAGATATTGAGATATCGAGGTTTTGAGATATTGAGATATTGTATCGATGCTTGACATGGACTTTCTGTCGATTTCACTAACGATGTTTCAGTTTTATTATACAAGTTTCACTAATGATTTCTTTTTATCAGATTATTCAGATTTCGTTGTGGATTTCCTCATTCATGATACATTCATACATCAGATATATGACTTGTTACTATTGTGACACTGACACGGGCACTGAGTATTGCACTTATGCGTAGGTTTTTACCCTGCCACTTCTAGATGTCTAGAGTTATGTTAAGTATATTATTATGACCAAGGAGATCGTCGTGCATGCAATTTCTACCCGCAGATGTTTTCTACTCACGAGTTGGCAACTCACCCCCGTTGTGCCACAATTTCTTGCAGGTTTAGATGTATAGGCTTCCTTGGCGGCTTGCTGGCACACCACTTCATCCTGGGTGATTGCTTGGTAGGTTGTTTCACTTGTATCGTGACCGCCGTTGTACTTTTATTTATTTCAGTTATATCGAGTAAGCTCCATCAACCAGACCTGTATTATTTGATAGATTTAGAAGACCAGTTGTCTATTCTTTCGACCTTAGAGTCGTGCACTTGTATTATTATGATTCTCTTTTGGTTTTCTTGATGATGTTGGTTTCTTTTTGAGTTTGATCCTTTCCCTTTGGCGTTGTATATTATTTTGCATTGCGTGGTTTTGTCCGCCAATTGGCAAAAAGCTAGCTCCCGCTTGGGGATGCCTTTATTGTTGCTTGTGTATATTATTCATGTTTGTACCCGTTGGGGCCAGTTTTTACAAGGGAAACTCTGCCGAAATTTTTGGAAAAGACTTGATGTTTTTAAAAGTTTACTACGACTTTCGAAGTGATTTTCTATGTTAGCTTCAAACAGGTTTTCCTTCACTTTATTTTCTTAAATGGTTTAGAATTCTGGGATTCGGCTTACTTAGATTACATTACGCCTTTAGACATTTCGTAATTTAAGTGCAGGTCACGCTCCGTACCTTCGGGTCGTGACACGAAACCCCTCCTATCGCTCATTGCCACCTTGTTGCTCGGGACTGTACCCAAAATCCACCAGTTTGCACGATTCAGTAGAGCCGTGGTAGGGTGGAGATCAAAGTACAGTGGGAGGACAAAAAAGACTCTATAACGATCTCGGGTCTACAAACTAACCTGTACCAGTGCCACCTGAGAACTGCTATCCGACGATAGATATAATACCACATAGGAGTTCTCGGCGAGTCCGTTCAGTGTACCCAGTCTCCACTGAGCACTCGTATACAATCTTTGGTGTCACCAAACCAGATGGATATAGGATAATCCATCGCCTATCATATGGGACAAGAATGGTATACGTTAGTCTACTCTAGAATATCGATGCCCCGTCTCGATACACCGACGACTAGGAACATTGTAAGGATATGATTATAAACTACAGATGTCCTACTAGTATGATCCACATCATAATTCCAGTAGTCAGGCAAATATCCTAAGGGCTTTATCAACATATACCAAATGAGTAAAAGCATTATCAAGTAAACATGTCAAGATAATGAGTAACCCAATAGCATACTATCATGTCGAGCAAGACTATCCTCTGAATATATATATCTATATATGCATGCCGGTACATACATTATCAAATAATGGCCTCTAGGGCATATATATATCCAACATAAAATATCTCACGCCCAAAAGTAGGGGTATCCGCACAAATAGATGAAGTAGAGTGCCCTGCCGCGACTACACCGAGGATTGGCCCTGCAAGACACTGTGGCTCAACGGGAGTGAGTTGGCAGCTCGTGAGCAGTAAATAACATCATACGGGTAATCGCAAGCTTGCACGAAAAGCGACAAATCCTAAGTATGCAGTCATGATGGCATATGTATGATAGTGTGGAATGCAACATAATCTTGATCAAGGTACAACATCATGGTCCAACAATAATATAACTGGGCATGTCATAATAAGTCCAACATACGGGATAAAACAGTGTAATCATCAATAAATCATCATAAAATCCAATGTCAAGCAATGACACCCAAATCCCAATATCTCAAGCGCTGTCACTTTGATCGGCTCTTATATCCATCTCATCATATAACTCCGGTCGGTATCCTCCGGATATCCGCCGAGTTTCCATAAAAACACCGGTAGGTAGTGCTCTTCTGTCGGGATCAACACATTTCGATACGATCTTTTTGCCCCGGGGTACCGTACCGGGCCCAACATGTACCCGCAGATGTTGCCTCCTCACTCTTCGAATTGGGTATACTCATCATTCAGAATCGATAAAACCCATGGTGGAAACGAAATAACATATCAACGAAAACCTCCCTTTTTAAATAATTCAAGTTTCAAAATGTACTTTGTAGTTTCCCAAATCCACGAAACAGAAATCTCATGAAACATCATATGAGAATATGGTGCTGTATCAATGTATGTATGATGCTAACATGATGCGTACTAGTACAATGAACAATGTCTAACTAATAATTACGAATGTAGTACAATGTAGTCATTCATGGCCAATTCTATAGTGTGCGTGTCATTGCAATTACCAGCGGTGTGTGTGGACATATGAATCAGTGCTTTTGAGACTTGAACCGTTAGTAATGGTGCAGTGCCCTATTAATAATATGTCAATGTACAACAGGTAATGGGATGCACAATATGATACTCATGTACAAATCATAATATATAAGCATATAGCATTAGTTATTGTCACTTGAATCTAGCCATCGGTGCTTAACGCCATACATGCTATTCTCCCGTAGATGTTAAATCTACTCACCGGACGGTCTCAACCTATGTGAATCCGACCACTTCTTTCCCGTTCCTAGCTGCGTCCGAAGTCCCCGCAAACGATCCTAGAATCGCACAAAACCAAAACGCGTGAGGTTAATAAACTTTCCGATAAGACATGGACACATACGCAAAACTAACGAACAAACTCCTACAAGCTATCATGTGTTAGCTTAGCGGGCCAAACGTGTGCAGCGACATCCTAGACCACCCCTAAGGCTGCTAACCACTCAAAACACCTAAATCCGATTCGGATAAATCCATATCGCACTTTGTTGAAACACTTAAAATATAGTAAAACTGTTACAGATTTTCCTATACAAGCATTTAGGGAAAGTTGCATATGCCAAAGGCCTACAGGTAGTCCCAGAGAACACACGACAAAGATACACACCAAAACTCCCTATACTGGCCGTAATTTGCGGCCAGATCGAATAAAATTGCGGCCTGAAGTTGGAGGGATGGGCTCTTGTTTTGGGATTATGGCCTAGGCCTCTAGACTATCTCTTAGTCATGGCAACTTCACAAAAAGGTCTCGGGGTTGAAAGAAAATTTGAACATAACCCTAGACTTAACTAAATACGGTAATAACCACTAAACCAAAACATTAAGGTATTTCAGCGAAACTAAATAACACAAGAACTTCCCTTAGAGCCTAATTAGGAGTTTTAGATCATTACCTCACCAAAACATGGAAGAAACCCAAGCCATGCAAGCTCCAAGACTTAAAAAGTGGTTAAACATGCTTAATGAAGGGTTTAGTGAGGTTTGATGATGGTCTAGGCTCAAGGGTGAGGTGGGAAAATTTTCAAGAGAGAGATTTTAGAAAGAAGAAGAAGAAGAAGAAGAAGAAGAGAATGAGAGGTGAGTTGAGAGAATGTGAGATGAGATATGGCTCTTGAGAGCCATGATCTCTCTCTCTCTATCTCTCTTTCTCTTTCTTTTACTCTCTCTCTTCATTAGATGCCCCCTCACCCCCATGTCTCCCCATGCTTCATTCTTTAACTTTTTTTTGAAAACCCTTTTATTTACTTTGTGTGTGTGTGTGTCTATATATATATATATATATATATATATATATATATATATATGTATGTATATATATATATTTATATTAAATATAATGATATGGTTGAAGTGCCATGGCTAGCAAAACATATTTAGCATATATATAATACTATATTAGAATGCACATGTTTGTGCATAAATAAAATAAGTACATAAATAATTAAATAAAATATTAATTAATTATATAAAATATGTGAAAAATAATTATTAGTTAAATTTATCAAAAACCCATATTATTTCGCTTAATTAACTCTAATTGCGTTTTTAAGGTGTTACACCAACTAAAACCTATTTGCACGATTCCTTTGAGCCGTGGTAGGGCAGTAGTCAAAGCACAGAGGGATATCACACGAGAAAATTGATGATCTTAGGTGTACAAACTACCTATACACATACAATACGAGAACTGCCATCTGACGTTAGGTATGATGCCATCCAGTAGTTCTCGGCGAGTCCGTCCAGTGTACCTACCTATAAAGAGCACATGTATACAATCTTAGGTGAAACACACCAATGGCTGCGAGACTAACCATCGCCCCTCGTCGAGATCTAGAAATGTATACACTGGTCAATTCTGGGATATCGATGCCCCGTCTCGATATTCCTATGACTATGGACACTTTTAAGGATATGCATATAGACTACACAGCTCTCACAAGTATGACCGCCATCACAACGCTGGTAGTCAAGCATGTCCTACGGGCTTTATTAATATGTATAATTAGTACGTAATAACAAGTAAAACATGAATACATGTTAAGATAAAGTTAAACCAGATAGCATACTATCATTTCGAGCAAGATCGTCCTATGAATACACATATCTATAGTATTCATTACAAAGAATAGCTTCTAGGGCATATATATCCTGCAATCTCCCACTTGCACTTTGACCAGTTATTTGCATAACGCATCCCCAACATCTCGAATAGCCACTCGAACTGTGCTTGAAGTAAGGCCTTCATGAATAGATCCATTGTGTTGTCTTTTGTGTCCACTCTCTCAACCTCGATCTCCTTATGATCCACGATCTCCCTAATCAGGTGATACCGCCTCAAGATATGTCTGGATTTCTGATGGGATCTTGGTTTCTTCGCTAAAGCCACAGCCCCAAAGTTATCACAATACAAAGGTATTGGATTAGCAATGGACGGAACTGTTGGCTATAGTGCACTCAAGTCAATTATTGAATCGGAGGCACGTGATTATGATGATTGAGGGAGGACCTATATGTGGAGAACAGTCTTACTCGAGATGATAGTATGGTATCCGCTTTGTCTTTATCATCATATACATCCATTAGGTGGCATTATAGATCACTATTACATGATGATAAATCCCATAGTATTCTTGCTTGAGTACCACCATTATGATGGCGATCATATAAGTGGGAACTGGGTGGTCTATAAGCACATCCTTAAATGTCCCTAGTCATGGGAGTATCGAGACTGGGCATCGATACTCCGGAGTAGACTAGTGTGTATTTATCGAGACCCCGACGAGGGGCGGTGGTCGGTCTCACAAGCCATTGGTATCAGTTAGTCACCTAAGATAGTATACAGGTGCTCATTGGGTTATGAGTACACTGGACGGACTCTCCGGGAACATGATAATTGGTATTATACCTAATATCAGATAGCAGTTCTTAGGTGAGATGAGTACAGGTTAGTCTGTCAACCTGAGATCGTCATTTGTCTCGCGTCAGTTCCCACTGTGCTTTGATTACTTCCCTACCATGGCTCAAAGGAGTCGTGCAGACAGGTTTTAGTTGGGTACAGTCCCGAGCCACGTGGGGGCAGTGAGCGGATCGTCGAAAATTCATCTCTCCCAGTATTGGAGGTTGATGACACGCTGTGCACGGGTGGTCATCACCAAAAATCCTCGGCCGTGGTGGACGAGAATTACTGATTTGGATTACTAGTTTCTCAGTGGGTGATGGGCTTCATACCGACACGAAATGTTGCATTATTAGAGGTCTGATTTTATCCACCACCGTAGACTCGATATGCGATACTCATAGTCAACAGACCGGACTGTATGGAGATTGTCACGGACAGGATCAGCAAGGGTTCGGATGAGTTTGCTTGTCGTCCTTCCTTTCGCTCAATACCTGGGTAGCCATTACGTACAGCTAGTGTCACTGGCGTGCTTATGGTTAGACCCACTGCCAGCGTATTGACGAGTCTTTAGAGTCCCACACATAGGGTTTCCTTGGTTCTGGTGAAATGATGTAGTAGCCGTATTCGATACGTGCAGGGTTCGGATCGATTGATTGTACTATGTACCTAGACGTTCGATCGGACAGGTTATGATACTAGCCAGCTTGAGTTTGAGCCAGATTATTAAATCAAGTATTGATTTAATAATTTACGTATATAAATTTCGATATTTATATTCTAGTATTATATTCTTTGTGTTATTCTATCTCTTCGAGTATTCGTGTTTCGGTACGAATATAGCTATGTATATACAGTAGAATGTAATCCGTATTTTTCCGGAAAACATTCTAGAAGGTGAACACCTCATTTTTGGGTTTGACCATTTATTTTTTAAATAGATAAATGAGGTGGCAAAGATTTGATGGGAGTATGGTGAGGACCATGCTTGCATAATGTGCACAAATGAATTATTAATTCATTTGTGAATACTATTCAAGTATAGGGTTAATATTTTATTGAAAAGAATTGTTTTACAAAACCATTCTTCATGTGAGATTTTTCCTCACTTGAAAACACTTGCTCATTTTTGATGAAAAAGAAGTGACATGGTTCATTCTTGAGCCTTCTATTCTCTTCACCATTTGCTTCACTCCACTTGAGTTTCTTAAGCACCCTCCACCATCATCTTCCACCACTTCTCAACTCACTCATGTGTTGAGAATCATGACAGGAGGTGAGATGAGATAGTAAACACTTAGTTCACTCACTACTGTTAGCTATAGTGCCCTAAAGTCAATTTTTGAATCGTCAGATTTCGCCTAGGCTCGCATGAATCTTTGATCCTCTCATCTCTCTCTTTGTTAGGTACGCAAACAAAGGTAAGTACATCTCGCGCATGCACGCGATTGTGATGATTAAAGGAGGACCTATATGGAGAGAACAGTATTATTCGAGATGATAGTATGCTATCTGGTTTGTCTTTATCCTCAAGTACAGCATTAGGTGGCATTACAGATCACTATTATGATGGCTAAAGTCAATTATTGGATCTCAGGAACGTGATTGCAAAGATTGAGGGAGGACCAATACCGGTGGGACAAATTTACTCGAGATGATAGTATGCTATCTGGCCTCCTAGATTTTGGGGCATTGTGCTCGGCCAAAGCTTGGAGTATGGGCTTCGTTTTTTTGGGTTCTGGTCTAGTCTCTGTAATGTTAATTCAGTGGTATTGTTTATTTAACCCAGTTTGGTTATGGTTTTATCTAGTTGTTTGGGGATATTCGGGGGTTATTTCGAACTCGATATTTATAACATTGCTTAAAGTTTGCAGTACTGTCACGACCCAAAATATTAGCTCGTCACCGGCACTTAGATCACGCAACGTCTACAGGCGTAACGTAACTTAAGTAAGCCGAAACCCAGAAATCTAAACCTTTCAAAAGAAGTAAGTAATCAAAACATTGATACAACATTTGGAAAGCTTAAGTAAAAGTCCTTAAATCTCTTTTTTTCTGAAATTTCGGCAGCACCTCCTTTGTAAAAACTAGCCCCAAAATGGGTACAGCATAGAATATAAAGAAAGCATCCCCAAACGGGAGCAAATCACACCCAACGGCGGAAACAACCACCACAAGCATATATATGTATACGACGCCCAACGGCGAAGATCAACATAATGTAAAATGAAAAGAAAGATATCAAACCCATCAAGCGAACATATAACCCATCGCTCTAAGTCTCGCAACTACAAGTCTTACTAAGTCTTACTGCTTATACAAATACTAGTTTCTGATTTGATGGATTTGACTAGATACAATAGATATAGTAATACAAGAGTGGCACGATCCAACATGTACCACCTACCAAAGCAAATCACCTAAAACAGCTGTGTGCCAGCGATGCCGCTACTGATCCTTGTGGTCAACCTGCAAGAACTGTGGCACAACGCGGGTGAGTTGCCAACTCGTGAGTAGAAAACATCATCAGGTAGAAATCGAAATAAACAACGATACCTAGGTCAACTATATCATAAAGTTAATACTATGATATCTTCGGTAACCGTATCTGCATATGTGTCAACAACATAATCAATGCCTATCAGCAAGTGGATATCATCCAACCATATAATCAAATGCCTGTATGCATGTGGATCTCATCTACGTGTCAACCGATGACACAACAACATCATGCATGTAAATATCACGAAAGCATATACAGGTAAATATGAGAATATAAATCAATGTGTGTCCCTCGTGACACATCAAAATCATGGAACCTGAGTGTCCAACATCGACACCTGAAACATCATGAAAACCCGCATCCAGCATCGACACGTAAATACTCATCTCTCACGCGCCGTCACCAGGACTGGCCCTTATATCCATACATCTCACGGAACCTGAGTGTCTAACATCTACACTCGCAATCCACGTGACCTGAGTGTCCAACCTCGACACCCGCAATCCACATATCCATACATCTCACGGAAGCTGAGTGTCCAACATCGGCACTCGCAATCCACGGAACATGAGTGTCCAATCCCGACACTCGTAATCTACGGAACCTGAGTGTCCAACCTCCACACTCGCAATCCACATATCCATACATCTTATGGAACCTATGTGTCCAACATCGACACTCGCAATCCACGGAACCTGAGTGTCCAATCCCGACACTCGCAATCCACATATCCATATCGGGTTTCTAACCCAAGTCTTAGAACCGAGAAAACTCATGGTGGACGCATCAAAATATCATATTAAGAGAAACCGGTTTTTCAAAACAATGCATACTTTCTTGAAATATCACCACGGTTCTCAAATCCATAAATCACATGAAATCCGTATCTCAATGCGTAAATCCATGAAACATAATATATGCAATATAGAATAGTAATATGAGCGTATAAAGGGAAAACCGATATTTAAATGTATCAAGTTATTAAATATATCATGCGGTTCTCAATTTATCTAAATCCATCGCAACATCATATGAAGGTGAACATGTAGTTATAGCAAGGTATATCGTGGCATGATGCAGCAATTCTACTGTGTAGTGACAGCAAGTATCGATGATAAAGGTGTGTGAGCCGGCCAATATGTGTAAGTATAACATACGCATCATCGATAATGGTGTAGTTGTACTAGCACAGGTATATATATGCAATGCAATGAGAATGACATGAACGTAGCATAAAGTACATCGTCAGCTAAAAACTATAAGGTATACGTGTCTATAATATATTCGAGTCAGTGAGTCTATCAATCAGCATCCAGCCTCACAATATCACGCACGGTATAATCCATCGTACGGCATGTCACTGAAGATTCACAACATTATATAAGTCTATATACCTATATCACAGGTCACATCTGTATCCATCTCATATCGTGGACCGACAAAGGTATCAACCATCTCATATCGACTCGCATCCATATAACGACATATCACACTAAGTCATCATATCACATAGTATACTCGTTCTCTTTCAATTCGTACCTATCATGATTCACTTCTCATTTCATATTCTCATATGTCACTATGTTCATTAGTGTCAACTTTTATCTTATTATCGTTATTAAATCCTATAATCATGTCCGTCCCATATCATTCATCAGGATATAATAATCAAACGATCTTCCATATCAATGTTTGCGGGGGTGCTATACGCCATCCACCCGACTTCCCCCGTAGATATAAATCTACTCACCTGCTAAACTCCTCGCTTCGCCATAGTCGTTGTGCTCCGCCATCTCGGAATCCATGCTAATGTACCTACAATCAATATGAAATTTCAAAGCTATTCACATCAAGTTCCGAAAACCAAATACGGAACGCGGTGCGCTCATAGGTTAAAACTTATAGCCTACGCATGCAAGAAACCAACAACCCTCGTCGTTGACGTACAAACATCCAACGAGCAAATAAAATATCAAATTTCAAAACCAAGAATCCCAATACCGGAAAATATAGCCAAAACCCTAACTAGGGTCGCTTTTCGTGAAAACCCCCAATCGTACCAATCGCTCACTCACAACACAATATATATTGTAGAAAATAATATGTATATCATTACCATGTCAATTTAAAACTCACGTCTAATTTTACCAAGAACCTAGTAAGCAACCCAAAGGAGTTTCTGTGCAAAACCTCATGGATTAGCGATCTAGTGGCTACCATACATATCTAATATCATAATTAGGCTTCAAAACTCTTAACTATATTTTAAGCTCACTTATCTTAATAGATTCTAAAAACCTAGTTTGCAAAATTATATCATTTAAACAAATTTCAATGTAACAATTTGCAAACTAACAACTAGCTTATATTTTTCATGTCTAAACAAGTTAAACTACACATATAACCATAACAATTAATCAAAAGCCTAACTTGATTTCACATCCTCTCTTGAATTTCTAATCTTGCAATATAGCACCATTTATATACCAAATAAATTTTGATTTAAGACATTAACCAACAAATATGCTTTAGCGTTAGGATTTATACCTCACAAACTTGATTCTAAACTTGCAAAAAGATTTCCAAAATACTAACTTTCATGAAGATCCAAGCTTCATTAAGGCTAATGAATAATGGGTATGGATTTGTTTTTGAGTTTGTGGGGTTATTTGTTGATTTTTGATGAATTTTTGAAGCTCAAAGAAGTGGAAATGAAATGGGGCAGTAAGGGCGGGGGGGGGGAGGGGTCGGCCAACATGGGAGAAAAATGGATGTGTGTGGAAGTGTGTGGAAATATCTAAGTTAAAACAATATAAAGCTTAATTACTTTATGCCACCTAAAAACCTTTTAAATAAAATTTTCTTTAAACATTCAAAATATCTAGATATTTTGCTAGAAGTCAAAGATGCTTAATCTTGTGATTAAGTTGGCATGGATTTACATTAGCATAATTAACCCAATCTAAAATGTAATTACCACTAATTAACTGCATAATTAAAAGTTTATATTAATATTTTAATTAAGGAAAAATATTTAAGTGAACTAAAATTTTCATGTGACAACTAAAAACCGCAAACTAGCAATTTCCTAGTTTAACTAGGTGCAGTTAAGTCTATACAGAAAAATGATCACTTCTAGGTTTTTACGGAAAACACAAATTATATACCGATTAACGGAAAATTCGCCTAAACGATTTTTGAAACGTTACAAGTACTTACATTACTATCTGCGACCATGAATTCACTTGAGCGGTACAACTTGTCTAGTTGCTATAGCCCTTTTAGACGGGTTTGCGAACATGACATTCACGTTGATGTTCAGTGTTGTGCTGTGATGTTGCGGATTTGTCGTGGTGGATAGCTTGCGTGCAATGTTAGTACAGTTTGGATTTGTTTGTAGATTTGATATTGCGGGATGAGCGTCCGACATGTGGACTGTCGTCACTGCCTGTTTGTATATTATTTGTTTGGGGCATGACCGGGTTGAGGTCGATGTCACCGATGTATATATTTTCTTTTCTGTACTAGGATTAACCTACGGTGGATTGCACGGATAGCCGGGTTCTGGAGTGCAACGGGTCCGCATCTCATGGCATTGAGAAGGAGGGGGCCTCACTCTAGAATTGGCGGGCTATTCGCCGCACTCGTAGGGGTACATGTTGGTATATTCACTTTGCTGAAAGGGCTGCCTAGCTTCAGGTTTTGGCGGGTAACTTGCCGCGCTCGTATGGGTCTAGGTTTTCATTGCACAGGCTATCCGCACGACCAGGGAAACGTCGCGATTCATTTGTGGCTCAATGGAAACCCGGGGCTCTCAGATTATCTGTATTGTTGTGTGATGCTTAGCGCTTGTTCTGTGATGTTGCATTTATCATACCTGGAGCGATTATTATGTTAGTGTATATGCCCTAGAGGCCATTATTGTATCATACTAGCTTGTATATTACTTAATTGAAGCTTGGGATATTCACAGTTGTATTAACAGTGTTGCTCAAAATGGTAGTATGATACTTGGTTTGTTTCTACTTCAATACGTGCATGTATTTCTTATAGCATATTGCTTATACATATTAGTAGAGCCCTTAAGATCTTTACTTGATTACCAGCATTGTGATGGCAGTCACACTAGTGGGGGCTGGGAAATCTATAAGCACATCCTTATACAGGTCCCCAATCGTAGGATTATCGAGACGGGGCATCGATACTCCGGAGTAGACTAGCTTCTCATCACTACAGGGGAGATGGTCTGTCCCATAGTCATTAGTACGTCATACTTGAGATAGTATGCCGGTGCTCGTTAGGTTACGAGTACATTGGATAGGACTCGTCGTGAACTGTTGGTTGGTACTATACCTATCGTCAGATAACAGTTCCCAGGTGACATGAGTACAGCTTAGTCCGTCGACTTCACACTGCCACTTCGTCTCGAGTGTCCTCCCCCTGTACATTGATTACTACCCTAGCATGGCTCAAAGGAGTCATGCAAATAGGTAGTAGTTGGGTGCAGTCCCAGAGCATTTGGAGGCAGTGGCGGTTAGACAGGATTCGTCTCTCCCGGTATTGGGGTTGATATCACGCTGTGTCTAGAGATCCATTACATAAAGTCCCTTGCCAGGGCAAGCGATATTTACTCGTAGGTGTTCCAATAGTTTCTCAAGGTGTTTTGGGCTACACTCCGACACGACTTATACCACTATTAGGGGTCTGACGTTTACCGCCCACTAGGCCTGATATGCGATACTCTTAGACGAACATATCGGACTATACGGAGATTTTCACATTCAGACTCAGTAGGAGTTCGGATGAGTTTTCCTCATCGGCCTTCTTATCGACATCTACCTAGGGACCATTACGTATAGCTTGTACCGCTTGCGGCCTGTGGTTAAACCCACTGCCAGCGTAGTGTCGAGTCTTTAGAGTCCCACACAGAGAGTTTCCCTGCACTGGGCGAAACGTGTAGAGGCCGTATGGTTTTACGGTACGGCTACGATCACTTACGTGCACTTGTGCAAGTATGATGTTCGTGCGGATAATGCTAGTGGGATTTGGTTTAAGCCGGATCCTAGTAATATATATAGATGGATCAGTTGTTGTCTCTTAGTGTTCGTATTCTTCGGAATACGGATGCGGGTGTGTATGCACGGATGTGAGGAACAAAGAAGGATATGCCTCATTAGGGTTTTGACTATTGACTTTATTAAAACCATTATGAGGTGGTGGAAAATGTTTACTAATCTTTTTAACGATAATTGTGTCATGACTAATTGGTTTGACCATTTGACCATGTTGACCATGGTTGACTTAGATATTTTTTTAAGCACTGGATATTTTGCTTAGCATTAATGGTGACATGATAATGGTCAAATCAAGGTTGCCATCACAATTATCATGATAAAAGATTTGTTTTCTTTTTTCCATGGATCATTATCTTATACATCTTCTCTCTCTTCAAGAGAGATCCCATGTTTGCTCTCCTTCTTCTTTCTCACCAGAAATCCCTTAAGCTCTCGTGTGTTGAGAAAATTAGGGTTTCAATAGATAAACAAATCCATCTTCTTACTCTACATCACCTAGGCCAACAAGTTTAGCAAGCTTGTTACCCTAGTTAGCTCGGTCTTGAGGTGGAGCTCGGACTATAGACTCTCAGATGGATCATCTTCGACTTAAGGAGGCCGTTGAAGAAGCCACGATCCGGATCGACCCTTGGATCCTACGGAGACGAGGGGGACAGCGGAGAAGACACGAATGTCTTATAGCATGAGGTATATAATCTTCTAGCATAGTAGATAAAACCTCTAGTTTGTTTGTTAGATAACAAAGATCCTTAAGCATAGTCTATGTTACCTTGTAAGGAAAATTTGATTTTTACCTATTCCGCCTCCCCGCAAACTACCGGGGTGTGTAACATAGACTTATAGTGGTATCAGAGCCTAGCTAAACCATTACTAACATGTTAGCAAAGTGTTAGAAATTCGATCACGGAAAAAATCCCGCAAACACGAACAAATATGCACGTTTTCTGCCGATTTTCAAAACTGGTCCAAAATTTTTTCCAGGGACCTTAAAAATACGTGCAGGCTTTTTTATGGACACCCAAGAAAAACGAGTTTGTGACTCGGTCAGACAACCATGGAAGCGTGGCGAAACCATGCGTTTCGCCGCGGATCCGCGGCGGACTCGATTCCGAGTCAACTCGTTTTTCCTACAGATTGTCTAGCTTGGTGTTTTGTGATTTATCTGATACTTTGTTTCCACCCAGAATTTTTGAGTACTGTTTTGTACTTGAAGTAGATTCAAATCTAGTAATCGATCGAAATTCTAAGAAATTTGGCTAATCGGATTTTATCTGTTATGTGATATATGCACTAAACGTCTATTAATCGCTATACATCGATTAGTGGGGGTTGTACATATCTGTGATCTGTGATGTTGGATTGTGTATATGAACTTGTTGGATCGTCGTGGATGAATAGCCGGGGATGTGAGATGAGAGTTTTCATTTTTCATTCGATGTAAATTGATGTAATATTATTTTATGGCCACACATCCGGGTTGAGGATGTAGCCACCATTATATATTATTTCTTTCACTGTTTTCTGCTCCTAGGATAGACCCAAGGTGGAGTGCACAAACTACTGGGTACTTTGAACTGCCGAGTGGCCTACTCACTTTGTTGAGGGAGGTTGCTTCACTTCGGGTATTTGGTGGGTAGTTTTCCGCACCCGTAGGGGTCTAGGGTGGGGTTTGGCAATTCATCACGATCATGGAATCTGATTTTCGTTGCAGGCTTAAACGAAACGCGGAATTCCTAGTATATCCAATGTGTTCTTCTATGATCTGGAATGCCTATCATTGTGTCTGAAGAACGAATATATCTATATATGATATCTAGTAGACATTGCTTATGTTTTGCATCCGCGTCAGTCCAGCCCCCGCTCTGTCGTTAGTTAAGTAACCTAACGGGTGATGACGGGGCCCAGTGGCGAATGCGGATGGCAAAAGCGTACGTTATATTTTCGTTGTTTTCTGCGGTGGTAGGATTAATTGATGGGACGTATTATATTATTGCAAAGAAAACAAACCAAAGCTGAATCGTTGGAACAATTTCAAAACCACTCGGTTTTTTCAAAACAGCAAAACCTTTAAATGCGGAGCTTAAACCACTCCTTTTAAAATCTATCAGGTTCCTTCGATTATATCAAGTTCACTACATTCACGGTTTCGCCAAAACTATTCGTAGCCCTCCGTCATTTCATATGAATACTCTATAGTATTCAAGCTATGTTTGTTGACCTTCATCAACGCATAGTGATTGGTAGCTGTTGGATGTTCATAAGTAGCATAGATAGATGCGTGGTTTGGGACAGTCGTATTACCTTGTTGACCTTCGTCAAGGGTATATACGAGTGGGTTCAAATTAACCTGGACAATGATGGGTAGAACTTGATATGTGATGTATGATTTGTTGACCTTCGTCAAGGTCATAAGAGCATGGGGAAAAAATCGACATCGTGAGTTTCTGAAAAAATTGAAACTTGCTAGTGTTGCATACCATTTGAAGTTTGATAATGTTGGTAGGATTCCTCCAGCCTTATCATACAATGATATTTGGATCCAGATCCTACTGTGATTATCCGCTACTTCTTGGGAGATTTTTTCACTTAACGATCAATGCTATAAACCAAGTATGTGTCTAGAACGGTGTTAGCGGGGCTATGCCTCTAGGGAAAAGAGGTTATTTAATTAAGGAACTTCGCGAAAGCGTCATAAAACCTCCCTCGAAGTACCGACACTCGCCTGGCTGAACGGTTAAGCAAGTATTATACGGTGAGATTAATCCTGACTAATTCTTTTTTTATGGTTCGAGGAAGGATTCGAGAAACAGTGGGAACCATCCTGTTTAGACAAACTAGAAATCAATCTAAACTTGCATGTGCACCATGCTAAGTGTTTTCTTCTCTCTCTTAATTGCATCGACTCAGTGACCAGACATAGATTACATCTAGATAATAAAATCACTGAATCTAACGATAATGACTGGCAAAGGTCTGTCCAGATGTCCAGTACCCATGACAAGCTGGGACACCTCTTCACTACTCAAAACCCTGCCGTCTTAGGTCCAGTTTCCACCATCACGGATGATGATATCCGTAAGACATCGGAAAAGGACTGTGTGAATGACAAGTGCCTTTCAGTTGATGGTGCATACCAGAGGCAGCACGAGAAGATGGACTTAGTTTCTGTCTTCCTCCATAACAAAGATTTATATGGAGAGCAATCTCGTATCGCAAGATATGAGAGCTCGAAAGAATTGCTTCAAGCGAGGTTGGCTGTCGGGTCATCTGTAGGGGACAATGTTCTTATAATGACTAGCTATATTGATGAGCTCACGGACCTGAGGACCATGTTGAAGAACGAGTCACATACTGAGTTGATTCTTCAGTCTCTACCTCTACTTACACCCTGAAGGAAACCAGGGAGACACCCGTTCTGCATATTAGGGAATCTTCCTCTTCTGCACCCAAGGCGAAAGCAATGGGTGAGAAGAAGAAGACCTCCACAAAGCCAATATGCGGTGTCAAGGAAGCAAAAGGAAAGGAAAAGGCAAAAGTTTCGGGACTAGATGTGGTGAAGGAGGGACGTTCCTATTGTTACGGGAAAGGACATTAGCAGAGGGATTGCAGGGCTTTGAAAGCCAGTAGCCAGGATTCGAACCATGTTGTGGCTTCGGCTTCGGGTGTGTTTGTACTAGAAAACTGTATGTCAATTAACTCTACATCCTGGGTACTACATACCGGATCAGGATCTCATATCTGTAATTCATTACAGGCTTTGAGAAACCGCAGAGTGATCAGATTAGGTGATATAACTCTCAGAGTTGCGAACGGAATGAGCGTGGACGCTGAATCCGTAGGGGAATATCATCTAGGATTGACAAGTGGGTAGATATTGATTCTGCGTAACTGTTTGTATGTACCTAGTATGACTTGTAATATCATATCTGTATCCTTACTTTCTAAGGAAGGATATGATATTACAATTGTAAGCATTGTGGTCTACATCCACCTAAATCAAGTTCTGATTGGGTCAGGTACATTTGATAACGGTATATACGTACTAAATCAAACTCAGGTTTTCAGTATCCAGAACACACTTAAAAGAAAGTCTCCGGGATTAAATTAGGCTTTCTTATAGCATTGTAGACTGGGTCACATATATGAAACACGATTGACGAAATTACATAGAGAGGGATATTTGAATCCGTTCGAATATCAGCCTTATGCTACTTGTGAATCTTGTCTCATGGGAATGATGACAAAGACTCCGTTTACTGAACACGGGGCGAGAGCGAGCGAGCTCTTGGGACTCATACACAGTGATGTGTGTGGTCCAATGTCTACACATGTGCGAGGTGGTTATTCCTATTTTATTACTTTTACGGATGATTTCTCTAGGTATGGACATGTCTTCTTGATGAAGCATAAATCCGAGGCCTTTGAAAAATTCCGGGAATACAAGAATGAAGTGGAAAAACAAACAGGCAAAAGTATCAAGACACTGAGAACTGATCGAGGTGGTGAATACTTAAGTGCCAAGTTCCTGGGATACTTAAAAGAGAATGGTATTCTCTCTCAGCTTACTCTTCCATACACACCACAACACAACGGTGTATAAAGGCTGAATCGAACTCTATTGGATATGGTTCGTTCCATGATGAGTAAGGCTGAGTTACCGTGATCCTTCTGGGGTTATGCACTGGAATCAGCTGCATATCTTTTGAACAAGGTTCCAACCAAGACTATGCCTACCACACTATATCAGATGTGGAGTGGGAAGAAACCTTGTCTTAAGTACCTTAAGAAATGAGGATGTCTAGCTATTGTAAAAAAGCAGCATGCTGACAAGCTCGAGGCACGCTCAGTACTGTGTACGTTTGTAGGATACCCTAGGAACTCCAGGGGGTATCTTTTCTATTACACAGATGAACAAAAGGTTTTTGTTTCTCAGCATCCCCACTTCTTGGATGCTGAATTTTTAGAAAATCAGAAAAGTGGGAGCGCAATAGAACTAGAAGAAATTCTAAAACCACAAGCTATTACTGAAAGCTTGGTAGAACCAGAAGTTTCAGAAGAACCGGACATCCCAGCGTCACTCCGCAGGAGTAGTAGGCAGTCTTATCCGCCCGAGAGATACTACGGTTTTCTCATAGACGAGGATCGAGAGGATTGCATCTTTGAAAATGATGAGCCTACTTGCTTCCAGCAAGCCATTTAGAGCGGTGACTCGATAAAATGGCTGGATGCAATGTGGACCGAAATGAAGTCCATGTATACCAACAAAGTATCGACTTTGGACATTGCTCCAGAAGGGGTAAAACCCGTAGGATGCAAATGGATCTTCAGAAAGAAGATTGGTGTAGATGGGCAGGTTGAAACCTATAAAGCTAGACTTGTTGCGAAGGGTTTTTGTCAAAGACCTAGTTTGAACTTTGACGAAACCTTTTCTCCAGTGGCTATGCTCAAATCCATTCGGATCCTTCTTGCCATTGCCTCCTTCCATGATTATAAGATCTGGCAGATGGACGTAAAGACGGCTTTTTTAAATGGGAATTTGGAAGAGTGCGTCTATATGGATCAGCCAGAGGGTTTCATTCAGAGTTGAAGCAGCGGTAAAGTGTGTAAGTTGCTTAAGTCCATTTATGGACTAAAGCAGGTATCGCAGAGTTGGAACATCTGCTTTGATGATACTGTCAAAGAATTTGACTTTATCAAAAATCCAAATGAACCATGCATTTGCAATAAGATTATAGGGAGAACTGTGGTATTCCTTGTCTTGTACGTGGATGACATTCTCTTAATAGGAAATGACATTCCTATGCTACAGGCAGTCAAAGGATTTTTGTCACAAAGGTTCTCCATGAAGGACCTGGGTGATGCTTCCTACATTCTGGGGACCCAGATCTATCGTGATAGATCTAAGAGTGTTGGATATAGTGCCCTCAAAGTCAATTATTGGATCGCAGGTACGTGATTGGAATGATGGAAGGAGGACCTATACCGGTAGGACAGTCTTACTCGAGATGATAGAATGCTATTTGGTTTATCTTTATCATCGTGTACTCCTTTAGGTGACATTACAGATCACTATTACACATTGATAGAGCCCCTAGGATTCTTGCTTGACTGCTAGCAGTATGATGGCGATCATATACGTGATATTTGGGTAGTCCATAAACACATCCTTAAAAGTGGTCCCTAGTCGTGGGAGTTTCGAGACAGGGCATCAATACTCCGGAGTAGACTAGTGTATACAGTCGAGACCCCGACGAGGGGCGGTGGCCGGTCTCAGAAGCCATTGGTGTCAGTTGGTTCACCTAAGATGTATACAGGTGCTCATTGGGTTATGAGTGCACCGGATAGGATTCGCCGGAAACCTGCTAGTTGGTATTATACCTAGCGTCAGATAGCGGTTCCCTGGTGACATGTGTACAGGTTAGTTCATCGACCTGAGGTTGTCATTTGTCTCGTGTGAGTTCCCACTGTGCTTAGATTACTACCCTACCATGGCTTAAAGGAGTCGTGCAAACAGGTTTTAGTTGGGTACAGTCCCGAGCCATATAGAGGTAGTGAGCGGATCGGAAGGGGATTCGTCTCTCTCGGTATTGGGGGTGAGATCGCGCTGTGTCTAGGAGAGCCATTACACCAAGTCCTTGGCTAAGGCATGTGAGAATTACTGGTAGGTATTCCAGTAGTTTCTCAGGGTGTTCAGGGCTACCCTCCGGCACGACTTATACCGCTATTGGGGGTCTGATGTTATAAGTCCGTTAGGACCGATATGCGATGCTCATAGACGAACGGACCGGACTATACAGATATTGTCACTGATAGGCTCGGTAGGGTTCCAGGATAAGTTCGATCATGGGCTTCCTTTTCGGTCATTACATGGGCAGCCGTTATGCACAGCTAGTGCCGCGGACGTGCTTGTGGTTAAACCCACTGCCAGTGTATTGACGAGGCTTTAGAGTCCCCCAAAGATAGTTTTCCAAGTTCGGGCGAAACGTTGTAGAGGCCGTATAGTTTTATGGCAGGGTTCAAACATGCACGTGCACTTGTGCACATGTCACGGTTCAGACAGATAATACTGGCGGGCTTTGGTTTAAAGCCGGATCCATGTATTATACTGTATAGGGATATTATTGTCTCATTTCATTTCGTTTTCCATCGGAATACAAATGCGGGTATGTATATACAGTTTAGGGGTAATCCTGTAATTTGTTACGGGGTTGCGTTTTGAAGCTTCCAGTTTCTCTCCGCTCGATTAAACATTAGTTTAATGTTTAATTCTTGGTTGATGTTGATATATCATTTTTGGCCAAAATTCCATTCTATCATATCTTGGCCGAATTCATCAAGTGAGGGTGTGGGTTTTGTTTTGGAAATGAGTCATTTGGGTGAGTCATGTTTGCTTCTAGAAAGAAGCTAGGTGTTTTTGTGACTCATGGTTTTCTTTAAATGCTTTTGGAAAAGCTTAAGATCTTTTCTATGGATATTTCCTATGTGGTCACCACTTGATGGATATGGTCACCCCCCCATGGCCGAGCACCAATTTTAGCCCCCCCAAATTGGCCGAGCCTCATGGTTGTGAGAAAAATGATTCATTTGCTAATTTCAAAGCTCACTCCTTCACCCAAAAAGGCAAAATCAATTTATCTTCACCAAATGGCTTGGGTTCCCTGAGACAAACTATTCTACACACTCTCTACATCAATCTTGGACATGTCGGCTAGAAAACTTCACGTCCCAGTTGCCTCGGTTGAGAGGCGGGAGCCCGTATAAAGATCCGTTGACGTAGAGCCACCTCGACGAATAGACCAGAGATCGAGCGAGATCGCAGATGCCGCGAGGAGCGTGGGATGATGGCTAAAGACCGAAGGACACGGATCGATCGGTATAGCCATTCTATCATTTTGTAGATTGCTAGTTTAGTGTTAATGGCACGATCCAGGTTACAGTCTATGTTAGCGCCAGTTTATGAAAAAGTTTTTATTCCGCGTTTGGAATCAGATTATTGGCCGGGGTGCTACCGTAGACTTACATGGTATCAGAGCCACGCCATTAACCTTTACTAGCTTGTTCTAACGTTTTAAAAATATCGATCGAACGAAATTTCCAAAACCGCATTTTCAATGTTAAAGTTTCTGTCGAATTTTTAAACTGGTCTAAAAATTATTTTGGGTATGTCAGAAAATCGAGCAGGCTTTTCTAAGACCACAGAAGAAATTTGGTAGACTGACCCCACAAAACTGCCGCGGAACCGCCGCAGAACCCATGGGTTTGCCGCGATTCCGCCGCCGTTTTGGATCAACAGTGTACCATTTTTCTTCTGGGTGTCTTTCATGTGGAATTGTGGTTTCTGGAATATTTTGTTTGGGCCCAGACTTGTTTGAGTACTAGATTTGTACTTGGGGCCACTTCGGGAAGTTTAGTCGATCAGAATTTTAAATGTGTTAGTTTACAATACTTACATTATATCTGCGACCGTGAATGTCATTTGAGTGGTATAATTCGTCTAATTGCTATAGTCATTTTAGACGGGTTTGCGAATGTGACATTCACATTGATGTTCTATGTTGTGCTATGATATTGCGGATTTTTCGTGGTGGATAGCTTGCGTGCAATGGTAGTTCTGGTTGGATTTATTTATGCATTTGATATTGCGGGGCGAGCGTCCAACATGTGGACTGCCGTCGCTGCCTGTTTGTATATTATTCTTTTGGGGCACGACCGGGTTGAGGTCGATGTACCCGTTGTACATATTTTCATTTCTGTACTAGGTTTACCCCGCGACCGAGTGCACGAATAGCCAGGTTCTGGATGGCAAAGAGTCCGCATCTCATGGGTTTAAGAGTCGGGGGGCCTCACTCTAGAATTAGCAAGTTATTCGTCGCACTCGTAAGGGTTACAGGTGTTAGTTATATATATGCCCTAGATTCCATTGTTATACATATGATCTATATTATAGTGGATGCTTGGATATATATAGAGAGGACTTTTTTGCTCGATATGATAGTATGATAACCGGTTTCACTTTATCTTATCATGTTAACAAATACTGTTTTCTGATCACGTGTTGATAAAGCCCTTAGGATATGTACTCGACAACTAGGACTATGATACAGATCATACTAATGGGGCCAGGGTAGTCTACGAGTACATCCTATAACTGTTCTTAGTCGAGGGTGTATCGAGACAGGGCATCGATACTCTAGAGTAGACTAGCGTATACGCATCTTGACCCATATGATGGGCGATGGATGATCCCATATCCATAGGTGTTGGACATCAAAATGGTGTATGAGTGCTCAGTGGAGACTAGGTACACAAAACGAACTCGCCGTGAACTCCTAGATGGTATTATACCTATCATCAGATAGCAGTTCTCCGGTGACACTGGTACAGGTTAGTCTGTAGACCCGAGATCGTCATAAAGTCTTGTCTGATTCCCACTGTGCTTTGATTTCTATCTTACCACGTCCAAGAGGGCGTGCAAAACGGTGGCTTTTGGGTACAGTCCCGAATCACATAGAGGCAATGAACGATAGGAGGGGTATCGTCTCTCCCGTTATTGGGAGTTGATGTTGCGCTGTGTTCGATTGGTTATAACTGGAAGTCCCTGGCCAGGGCTGATATGGAGATTTACTGGTAAAAGTTATCAGTAGTTTCTCGAACCGTTATGACCTTACATCGACATGACTTATCGGTTACTTGGGTTTGACGTTTACCACCCCTAGACTAAATATGCAACATATCAGACGAAGAGACCGTACTGTACGATAGTGTTTACTGATTGGATTCACAGGAGAATGTACAGGCTTGCTTGTTGATCTTCTGATCGTTCAATACCTGGGTGGCTGTTACATTTAGCTGACCGCTTGTAGCTTGTGGGTGTTTGATATGATCATCACCTACTGCCGGCGTATTGACGATTCTTTAGAGTCGTACACAAAGGTTTCCTGGCTCAGGCAGAACGGAGTAGTAGCACATATGTGATATGTGCGGGACCGAGAATAATACGATATGAGATA
This sequence comes from Agapanthus africanus, assembly GCA_030015575.1. Taxonomy (NCBI): domain Eukaryota; kingdom Viridiplantae; phylum Streptophyta; class Magnoliopsida; order Asparagales; family Amaryllidaceae; genus Agapanthus; species Agapanthus africanus. Next base: position 379,834,289 of record CM057337.1, on the reverse strand, counting down.
CCGTATTATATTCTCATGATATGAGATATCGGCCGGGTATATGTGATATAGCTGGGTCATCGGATCAAGTGTTGATTTGATGAATGGTTACATGTTATATTAGTCGGTGATATGAAATATAGCCGGATTGTCGGATCAAGAGTTGATTCGATAATTTAATGTATAATTATATATGTGATATATTACATTACGTTAACTAATATAAGCTCGCTTTATTGATTCATTTTCTCACTCGATAATACATTGATGTATATGCGATATATGTTAATTATATTATTTTCTTTTGTTACAAAATATATTGTATATGTGATATATAATATTGTAACAAGTTAGGGTTACAAATGCAACATGGTTGTTAAGTTTAAACAAAGTTAGCGTTTGAATTTGGGTTAGCTTTTGGGTTAGCTTTTGGACTAGCTTTTTCATGAAGCTTCATGAAGCATTCTTTTTGTCATTTTGCTTTGATATTTTGTGTAGATATTTGTTAACCCAACCCAAACCATTAACTCTAGTTTATTCTCTACATGAGCTAAAGCCTTCATTTTATTAACTCATGGTTGTAATTGTAACCACAAAAATAATTCATTATTCATCACAAAAAGCTTTCTTCTTCTTCTTGCTCCTAAAAAAAGCTTTCTAGCTTTTTGTGTTGTGATAATTTAAACTGAGAAATTGAAAACAAAAGAGAGCAAAATTCCTATTTCATCATCCTCATCTATTCTAGCCACTTAGATTAGGGTGTTTACTTATCTAATTGTTTCATTAGTGAAGTGTAAGCTTGGGTTTGAGATTCTTCAAGGTAGATCATCTTCGAAAAGAAAGACTTCAAGAAAGCATGGATCATTCGACATGTGGAGCCTCTCTAGAGTCCGGAAGTTCATGGATTGCGGCGAAGGGACTACTACTCAGAGCTTATGAAGCGAAGGAACGGACTACAAAGGCTGTAATCCCTCTCTCTTACATGTAAAGTTGTTTACATGCATGTTAACCCTAATTCTCTAGTTAAGATCTTGGTTAGGGTTTGTTTAGCACCCCAAAAATTTTAAAGTAGCATGATTGATACTTGCCAAAACCTTCACAAGGTGCTATGCTAACCCTACAGTGGTATCAGAGACAAACTAGAGCATTAGGAGTTGTTTAGATGAATTTAGAAGTCCGATCGAACCCCGAAACCCCGAAATGACCCCTTTTCTGGAAATTTTTTAAAAAGTTGAAATTTTTCATATTAAAAATACTCAGAAAATCATGCAGGGAATTTTATGGACCCAGCTGAAGAACGAGTCCTTAACTCGCTATAGTGACTGTAACCGCGGCCAAAACCTTGTTTCGGCGGCGGTTCCGCAGCGCCACTATGGAGGCTTTGGACGAGCCCTTCAGCGACGGTCCATAGGTGCTGGGGCATGCTACTGGGAATTTTTATTTCTGCTCAAGTGTTGAGCTCACTGGGGTATTTTGGGAATTCGTTGAATCGATCGAATTGTGTAACTTCGCCTAGATATCTATGTTGTGATACAATATGTGGAATTCAGTTAGTTAGGCATGAAATCCATAATATGTGATATTTCAGGTTTACGATGTCTAAAGAGATTGTGGATTCCAAATATTGTAGTTTTACATTTTCTTTTTTGTGATCGTAAGTGTAATATGTAGTATATCGCTGTTTTCGTCGCTATAGATCGACAACAATTGTGATAGGCATATTTACTTACGTTGATGACATGTGTTGTTATGTGTTTCTGTGATATGTTATATTGGATCGTCGTGTTTTGAATAGCCGGCGGTTTTATGTGAGATGAGAGATTTCTTTTTCATTCATGTAAAATTCGTTTGTATGTAATATTCTTTTATTGGGGCACTTCCGGGTTGAAGTTGATGTCACCATTGTATATTTTTTACTTTTCCGCATTTGGATAGACCCAAGATAGATAGCACAAATAACCGGGTTCTAGGGTCCAGTGGGAGGCCAACTCGAGGAGTCAAGACCGGGTCTCCTAATCCTAGAACTGGCAGGGTTACTTGCCGCTCTCGTAGGGGTCTAGGGATGTGGGTTTGGCTATTCATCGCGACGGTGGAATCTGTGTTTTATACTGGCTCAAAATAAAACACGGTCGTCCTAGTATATCAAATATTTCATATGTTCACTTCTGCTGCAATGTTCTGTGATGAGATCATATTACTGCCTGAGACGAATGCTTATACTATATATATGATATATAAATATTACTGCTTTCGTTTCTTCTGTGATGCTTAGAAAGCTTAAATAATGGGATTTTATTAATGAGATTAATAAAAGAAAAGAAAGCTAAAAGATGTTGTGGAATCAAATTTACAAAAAGGGTAGCTGCAGTTTTTTGCTTTGCATAGCGGTATTCCTTGTAGAATATCTAGCACCTTATTCGATAAGGAAAGAGCCGAGATCCCTTCACCGGGGTGACCTCTTTAGCAAAACTGGCAGATAATACAAACTCACGGTTTAGTTTTTGATTGCTTCTATAGTTTTTGCTTTGCACAGCGGTATTTATGAAATATCCTACACCTTATTCAATGAGGAAAGAGCCGAGATCCCTTTACCGGGAGTGACCTCTTTAGCGAAACTAGAAAAGCCTCAAAAACACTCTTTTTCAAAATCATCTGTTTCTACAACGATATCAAGTTCATTACGCTTATGGTTTTTTTGAAAAACCTGCCTAGCCATCCGTCTTTTCAGATAAGTCCTACTTGGTATTCGTGCTGTGTTTGTTGACCTTGTCGAGGCGTAGTATACGGTAGCTAATTAGTATTTATCTGCTAAAGCATGAGATGCGATTGGATTAGGGTAGTCGTACGGCCTTGTTGACGTTGTCAAGGGTCGTGCGGGTGGGTTTAGTACAATCGGGAAATGACGGGTTGAACTTGACTTGCGATTTATGGTTTGTTGACCTTGTCAAGGTCATAGATCGCTAGGGGTAGAATAATTATCGGGAATTTCAAGGGTTGGAATTTGCAATGAGATTGCATACCGTCTATGAGATAGATGGATCCCGATACCCACTGCGAGTAAGAGTTACTCCTGGGAGTGTTTTACACATGACAAATTAGCCGATCAAGTAGGTGTCTAGAAAAGTGTTAACGGGGTTATGCCTATGGGAAAACGAGGTTTATTCTAATAAGGTCCATGCGAAACCACGGGAAACCTCCCTCAAAGTACGAACACTGATCTGGCTGAAAGATTGGTGAACTTGTAAGGTGTAATTAATCTCGGCTAATCTTACTTTTTAGGGTTTGAAGGAAGATTTGTTTAAAACAGTGGGAGCCATCCTGATTAGATAAGATAATAACCAATCTAATCTTGTAAAAGCGCACGCTAAAGTGTTTTCTTCTCTCTCTCTCTCCCTAGGTAGCGACCATGTGAGGCCTTAATCAAGATAATAATATGGATGTATTGACTGAACCCGCCTATTATACTGAGCAGAGGAAAGTTGGTCCCGTTCTTTCTTATAAATGTTATAAGACTGAGCAGGGAATAGAGACATATCCGGATACTCACGCCGCCCAAACAAAGAATAAGCATTCTGATGCATCTTCTTTGGGTGTGTTAGTGGACGAGAACTGTTTCTCAGTTTCCTCTACGTCCTGGGTATTAGATACCGGATCAGGATCCCACATATGTAATATGTTACATGGGCTGCGGAAAGGTAGGGATGTGGGAATGGGTGATCATTCCGTAAGAGTAGAGAATAGTGTAGATGTTGCAGCCAAAGCAGTTGGCGAATATCACCTTATATTACCAAGTGGCAATACATTGATTCTGAACGAATGCTATTACATACCTACCCTGATATGCAATGTTATATCAGTTTCTTTATTAAGCAAAGAAGGATATAATTTTGTAGTACAGGAAAATGTTATGAACATCTTCCTAAATCAAAAATTGATTGGATTAGGCTCGTTACATAATGGCATATAAGTTCTAAATCAAAACACAGTTCTTAATATACAAAACACTCACAAGAGAAAGAGTTCAGAAATGAATGAATCCTTCTTGTGGCATTGTAGACTAGGTCATATCAATGCGACACGACTAGCTAAGTTGCATAAGGATGGATATTTGAATCCGTTCGAATTATTATCTTATGAAACTTGCCATTCATGTCTCAAAGGCAAAATGACCAAAACTCCGTTTAATGGACACGGAGAAAGAGTTACAGAACTCTTGGGACTGATACATAGTGATGTATGCGGTCCCATGTCTACACGTACCAGGAATGGTTCCTCGTACTTCATTACATTCACTTACGATCTCTCAAGTTACGGAAATGTGTTCCTGTTGAAACACAAGTCTGAAGGTTTTGAGAAATTCCGAGAATATAAACACGAAGTAGAGAACCAAACGGGTAAATGTATTAAGATCCTTCGATCAGATCGAGGAGGAGAATTCTTGTGCAATGAGTTCCTGGACTATTTAAAAGAGAATGGGATTCTCTCTCAGCTTACTCCACCCTATACACCACAGCACAACGGTGTATCGGAACGGAGGAATCGCACCCTATTAGATATGGGGCGCTCTATGATGAGCTTCGCTGAGTTATCTATTTCCTTTTGGGGTTATGCGCTTGAGACGGCAGCATACCTATTGAATCAAGTTCCATCTAAATCTGTACCTACCGCACCATATGAGATATAGAGTGGGAAGAGACCATATCTTAAAGTTATGATATAGGGTTGTCTGGCTTATGTCAAAAGACAAAATCCGGACAAACTCGAGGCACGTTCAGTTCTTTTCAAGTTTGTGGGATATCCAAAGAGTTCATATGGATATTTTTTCTACCACGGTGAGGAGCAAAAAGTGTTTGTTACTCAGTATGCCACCTTTTTAGAAAATGAATTTCTTGTTAAAGAAATTAGTGGCAAAGTTGTAGAGCTGGAAGATGTTCCAATAACACAAACTGCAACTAAAGATTTAGTGGAATAAGAAGATCCAGTTGTTCCCGACGAACCTCAGCCACTCCGCCGATCTACTAGGGTTCCTCATCCACCTGAAAGATACTACGGTTTTCTCATTGATGGTGGGAGCGAGGATTGCATCATGGAAGATGATGAGCCGACTAGCTTCGAACAGGCCATCACGAGTGGGGACTCTGTGAAATGGCTGGATGCAATGCGATCTGAGATGGAATCTATGTACACCAATAAAGTATGGACTTTGGAAGTTGCTCCTGAAGGGGTAAAACCCATTTGGAGTAAGTGGATCTTTAAGAAGAAACTTGGTGTAGATAGAAAAGTGGAGACTTTCAAAGCTAGACTTGTTGCAAAGGGTTTTCGTCAATGACCAGGTGTGGATTATGATGAAACGTTTTCACCAGTGGCTATGCTTAAGTCCATCCGGATCTTACTTGCTATTGCTGCAAACCATGACTACGAAATCTGGAAAATGGATGTTAAGACCGCCTTTCTAAATGGTGATTTAGAGGAGTGAGTGTGCATAACTCAGCCAAGGAGCTTCATAGATAGTGGGAGTAGGGGATAGGTGTGCAAGCTGCTTAAATCCATCTACGTGTTAAAGCAGGCATCGCGGAGTTGGAACATCTGTTTTGATGTTGTATTCAAAGAGTTTGACTTCATCAAAAATGTAAGTGAACCTTGTATATACAAGAAGGTTGCAGAGAGAAAGTTTGTCTTCCTCGTATTGTACGTGGATGACATACTCTTGATAGGAAACGATGTTCCTATGCTGCACTCGGTCAAGCTCTTCTTATCAGATAGATTCTCAATGAAAGATCTAGGTGATGCCTCCTGCATTTTTGGAATCAAGATCTATAGAGATAGATCTAGACGGATACTGGGATTGTCCCAATCCAGGTATATTGACACCATACTAAAAAGGTTTAGTATGGAAGAATCCAACCGTGGGAACTTACCCACGATCTCTGGACTCACTCTGTCCAAAGAGTCTCCTAAGACTTATTCGGAGAGAGCTCGCATGCAAGGGATACCCTATGCTTTGGCAGTAGGCTCTATCATGTATGCGATGCTATGAACCAGACCCGATGTAGCATACTCACTAAGTGTAGTGAGTAGGTATCAAGCAGATCCTGGAGAGAATCACTGGACAGCTGTGAAGAACATTCTCAAGTACTTTAGAAGGACTAAAGAGATGTTCTTGATGTATGGTAACGGAGAACTCCAGGTGGAGTCCTTTACCGATTCGAGCTTCCAAAGTGATAAGGACGACTTTAAGTCGCACTCGAGATTTGACTTTACCCTAACTGGAGGGGCGGTTTGTTGGAAGAGTTCCAAACAGGAAACCATGGCAGACTCGACGATGGATGCTGAATACATCGCTGCCAACGATACTGCTAAAGAGCCTGTCTAGATAAAGAAGTTCATCACTGAACTTGTTGTGGTTCCATCCATTGAGCATCCAATAACTCTGTATTGTGATAACAATGGAGCTGTGGTTTTAGCCAAGGAACCCAGGTCCCATCAAAAGTCCAGAAATATTCCGGGAGATAGTTGATCGCCGCGAGATCGAGGTCAGGAGAGTTGATATGGAGGACAACACTGCTGATCCACTCACAAAGGCCATTCCTCAAATACAATTAGAGATACTCATCGGGATGTTGGGTATGAGATACTACAACAGCAGGCCTTAGTGCAAGTGGGAGATTGTTGGTTATATATATTCCCTAGATGCCATTGTTGTACATATGATGTATATTATAGTGGATGCTTGGATATATATAGAGAGGACTTTCTTTCTCGATATGATAGTATGCTATCTGGTTTCACTTTATCATAACATGTTAACAAATACTTTTTTGTGGTCACGTGTTGATAAAGCCCTTAGGATATGTACTCGACTACTGGGACTATGATACAGATCATACTAGTGGGGACAGGGTAGTCTACGAGTACATCCTATAACTGTTCCTAGTCGAGGGTGTATCGAGACAGGGCATCGATACTCCAGTGTAGACTAGCGTATACGCATCCTGACCCAAATGATGGGCGATGGATGATCCCATATCCATTAGTGTTGGACATCAAAGATGGTCTACGGGTGCTCTGTGGAGACTGGGTACACCGAACGGACTCGCCGTGAACTCCTAGATGGTATTATACCTATCGTCAGATAGCAGTTCTCCGGTGACACTGGTACAGGTTAGTCTGTAGACCTGAGATCGTCATTGAGTCCTGTGTGATTCCCACTGTGCTTTGAATTCCATCTTACCACGTCCAAGAGGGCGTGCAAAACGGTGGCTTTTGGGTACAGTCCCAAATCACATCGAGGAAATGAGCGATAGGAGGGGTTTCGTCTCTCCCGGTATTGGGAGTTGATGTTGCGCTGTGTTCGATTGGCTATAACTAGAAGTCCCTGGCTAGGGCTGATATGGAGATTTACTGGTAAGAGTTATCAGTAGTTTCTCGACCCGTTATGAGCCTTACATCGACACGACTTATCTGTTACTGAGGTCTGACGTTTACCACCCCTAGACTAAATATGCAACATATCAGACGTAGAGACCGGACTGTACGGTAGTGTTTACTTATTGGATTCACAGGAGAATGTACAGGCTTGCTTGTTGATCTTCTGATCACTCAATACCTGGGTGGTAGTTATGTTTAGGTGACCGTTTGCAGCTTGTGGGTGTTTGATATGATCATCACCTACTGCCGGCGTATTGACGATTCTTCAGAGTCCTACACTGGGTTTCCTGGCTCAGGAAAAACGGAGTAGGAGCACATATGTGATATGTGCGGGACCGAGAATAATACGATATGAGATACCGTATTATATTCTCGCGATATGAGATATCGGCTGGGTATATTTGATATAGCCGGGTCATCGGATCAAGTGTTGATTCGATGAATTGGTACATGTTATATTAGTCGGTTATATAAAATATAGCCGGATTGTCGGATCAAGAGTTGATTCGATAATTTAATTGATAATTATATATGTGATATATTACATTAAGTTAACTAATATAAGCTTGCTGTATTGATTCATTTTCTCCCAGGATAATACATTGATGTATATGCGATATATATTAATTGTATTATTTTCTTTTGTTACAAAATATATTGTATATGTGATATATAATTTTGTAACAAGTTAGGGTTACAAATGCAACATGGTTGATAAGTTTAAACAAAGTTAGGGTTTGGATTTGGGTTAACTTTTGGGTTAGCTTTTGAGCTAGCTTTTTCATGAAGCTTTCCTTTTGTCATTTTTCTTTGATATTTTGAGTAGATATTTGTTAACCCAACCCAAACCCTAAACTCTAGTTTATTCTCTACATGAGTTAAAGCCTTCATTTTATTAACTCATGGTTGTAATTGTTACCACAACAATAACTCATTATTCATCGCAAAAAGCTTTCTTCTTCTTCTTGCTCCTAAAAAAAAAGCTTTCTAGATTTTTGTGTTGTGATGATTTAAAGTGAGAAATTGAAAACAAAAGAGAGCAAAATTCCTACTTCATCATCCTCATCTATTCTAGCCACTTAGATTAGGGTGTTCACTTCTCTAATTGTTTCATTAGTGATGTGTAAGCTTGGGTTTGAGATTCTTCAAGGTAGATCATCTTCGAAAAGGATGACTTCAAGCAAGCATGGATCATTCGACATGTGGAGGCTCTCTAGAGTCCGGAAGTTCATGGATCACGGCGAAAGGACTACTACTCGTATCTTTTGAAGCGAAGGAACGGACTATAAATCTTGTAATCCCTCTCTCTTAGATGTAAAGTTGTTTACATGCATGTTAAACCTAATTCTCTAATTAATATCTTGGTTAGGGTTTGTTTAGCACCCCAAAATTTTTGAAGTAGCAAGATTGATGCTTGCCAAAACCTTCACAAGGTGCTATGCTAACCCTACAACAGGTTGACCCAAGGAGGGGTGCTCAAGTTACCGGATTCCGTGAAGTGCCGGGTGGTCCATTCACTTTGCTGAAGGGGGCAGCCTCGCTTCAGGTTTTGGCAGGTAACTTGCCGCACCCATAGGGGTCTAGGATTTCATTGCACAGGCTATCCACACGACCAGGGGAATGTCGGGTTTCAGTTGCGGCTCTATGAAACCCGGGGATACCAGATTATCTGTATTGTTCTGTGATGCTTATTACTTTTCTGTAATGTTGCATTTATCATGCCTGGAGCGATTATTGTATATTGGTATATATACTAATAGATGTTGTATATGTTTTGTACCCGTGGTAGTCCAGTCCCCGCTCTGTCGTTAGTTAAGTAACCTAACGGGTGATGACGGGACCCAGTGACGAATGCAGATGGCATATACGTACATTTTATTTTCGTTCTTTTCTAGTGTGATTAATTGATGGGACTGCGTTGATTTTGATCAAAGCAAGGAAATCAAACCTGTTTGATGTTGTTGGAATAGTTTTCAAAAAGTGTTATTACAAAGGCGTTTTCTTTTTTTTGTATAATGGTATTCAGTTGGAATATCCTGCACATCATTCGACGGGGCAAGGGCCGAGATCCCTTCACCGGGAGTGACCCCTTGGGTAGAAGTTTGCGACAGGGTAATAACTTCACTATAGTCGATTACTTGTTGCTTTTCATCGCGATATTCAGTTGAAATATCCTGCGCCTCATTCCACGAGGAAAGAGCCAAGATCCCTTCACCGGGAATGACCTCTTTAGCAAAGGTTTTCGCCATTATATTTTTGTAAAAAAGCTATCAGGTTCCTTCAGCGATATCAAGTTCGTTATGTTAAAGGTTTTTCACTAAAAACCAGCCGTAGCCCTCCGTCATTTCAGTTGGGTATTCAGTAGTATTCAAGCTATGTATTTTAACCAACGCCAAGGCATAGTGTTTGGTAGCTGCTGGGTATTCATCTGTTGCATAGATAGATGAGTTAGTTTGGGACAGTCGTACTGCCATTTGGCCAACATCAGGGGTATGTACGGGTGGGTTCAAATTAACAAGATAATGATGGGAAAAACTTGACTTGTGACTTATGATATTTTGGCCAACGTCAAGGTCATAAGAGCATGGGGCAAAAATCCACATCGGGAGTTTCTAAAGAAACTGAAACTTGCTAGGCATGCGCATACCTTCTCGAGTGTGATAACGTTAGTGGATTCCTACACGTTATCTTGCGATGATAGTTGGATCCCGATTCCCACTGATAAGTTGGTTTACTCTTCGGGTGATCCCAACTAATTCTTCTTTCAGGTTTGGAGGAGAATTTGACGATACAGTGGGAGGTTTCCTGATTAGATAAAGTGATAACCATTATGATCTAGGTTAGAGTGCACGCAGAGTGTTTCTTTTCTCTCTCTCTCTTTGGCAGTGACCATTGACCGACCTTAGACTATTACTCGGTGACTAAGTTGACCGAAACTTCTTAAAATACTGGCTTTTGGATTGTCTGAGTTGCATACATCATTGATACTCCTTCTTTTACCCTTTGCATTTCTCCAGAACACCTCGTATCTCTACGAACATCCACTTCCATTGGATAAATCCGTCATATGGTTATATACGAACTCGAAGGGACATCATCGGCGATGGATTCAGGTTCAGGAGAAAATGAATTGGTTTATTCAGTTGTCTTTTAATCATCACCTTCTCTCAGGTTGATAGTACCCCTTGGTTTAGGAGACGCTACACTTATTACACTTATTGGATAGTCTTCTTCTAAACCATAGGTAGGTGCCAAAAGGTAGGAAATGAAAAAAACCAATTTGCCTAAGTAGGGTGTACAGAAGGTAATAAGTAAAGACAAAATAAAGGGATTAGAAAGAGGGCAATGTAAATTGCGACTGCTGTCATTCACGACCAAAGAACGTAGTTCATCGCCACTCCTACTTCACCCTTACTTTTTCTCCAGTTCAGGAGAAATAGAATATGGTTTTATTTAGTTGTCTTTTATCATCACCTTCTCTCTGGTTGCGAGTACTCCTAGAATTAGGAGAGTACACCTATTATGCTTACTGGATAGTCTTCTTCCAAACCATAGGCTGGTGCTGAACGGTTGGGAAGGAAGAAAACCATTTAGCCTAACGATGGTGTATAGAAGGTAATGACTCAAGACAAATAAAGGGATTTGGAGAGATGACAATGAAATATACGGTTATAGTCATGAATCTGGATTATGGAAGAGGCATTACTACGAATACCCTTATACCCTTTCGAAACATTTTCTTGTTTCAGTTTCACTGTGCATTGTTAGTAGAAAATGGATTTCCCAATTAGACACTTGCTCTAGGGTATGTATTTACAAGGTATGATTCTCACGTCTGTATGGTTTTACAAATGATGAGTGGGAGTAAGTTATTGGGAATTAGGTGATCATCCTTATTATATCGGAATTCGTTGTAATTGGTGATATTTGAGAAAAACGCCTGAGTTTTTGCCTGACGGCAAGTATTTGGTTTTGAATATCCGTTGTTATGCACCAATTTCAAATTGATATATCTGTACATTTATTTTCATAAAGTGAGATATAACTTTTGAAATTAGATATGTGATATTTACCTATATCAGTTGACGATTGGATAAGGAGCATTGAACAGCGGAGTAGTTCTTAACCATAAGTACAGTTTTCAACCTACGATGCACAGGTTTTGAGTTATTCAACTCAGCGGACCTATACATAGTATTGTATGTTGTCCAGTGTCCATTAGGGCAAAAGGGTTGGTCCTCGTACTATGTTCTGTTTACTTGTGACTTCTCTAGTTTTTAGACAAGTGTTTCGTAGAAATACAAGGTCTAAGTTTTGAGAAGTTATAGATAAAAAAATAAAGTAGAGAACCAGGTGTTGCAAGTATCGGGATTCTTCAAGGTGATCGAAGATGTAGATACTTGTGTATGGTATTCAGTTGATAGTAATGGTTATGAGAAACTTATTTCTCTTTCAGGTTATTCATAATTGGATGAACTCCTAAGTTGAGTAATACTGATTAGCCTCTTTCCATTTAGTTGACATGCACTAGAGACAGCTGCATGATTTGAATCTGGTTCCAATTAAATCAGTGCCTATGTTTCTATATGGTATATATAATGGTTCATATCTTAACGATGTTAAGGTATGGGGAGTTGTTCGGCTTATGGTTAAAACCAGACTCTGGATAACTCATGGCATGTTTCTATAATGGCAGTTTGTGTGTTGGCCCAGGCTATGAAGAGGGTTTACTTTCAACCATCTGGAAGATCAATAGAGATATTGTTCCTGACTCGCCACTGTTTTACTAAAATGGACTTTTTCAGAAAACAGTAGTGGGAGTATGGTAGAACTGGAAATGATTCCAGAACCACAAACGATTACTAAACATTTAATAGGACCTAAAGATTCAATCTGGATTAACATTCCATTAGCCACTCCGCAGATATGGTGGGTAACCTCAGGCACCAGAGACGTACTCCGGTAGCCTCAAGGACGGTGACAGGGAGGTTCTTGTTTACCCAGACTTGTCATTACTGCTGTTCCAGACTATGAGACCCGTCAGGAGGATGAGTATAGCGTCTTTCTAAACTAGCTTTAGAAGTGCACGTGTATATGACTCTGCCAAAGGGTTGTTGTGGTAAGTGGGAGCAGCGGAAGCATAGAGGACAAGTAGCTTATGTCTATTTATAGACTAGAACAAATATAGCGGAGATAGATCATCTAAATTTGATGTGACGGTCATGGCATTGACTTCATCAGAATAGGGGATGGATCTGTTAAGAAAGTAGTAGGGTGTGATGTCGTAGTATTTGGATGACATACACAGAGTAAGAAGTGAAATTCCTACAGTACGATCGGTTATACTTTGGTTGTCACACAGTAGTTTCTCCACACAGGATATGGATATAATATCAGACATTATGGTTACAAGATCTATGGTTTTAGATCTAGATTTGGGTAGTTTCCCAATCTGGGTACTTTGACTGTATTCTAAGGGTATTTAGAATAGATGACTCCTGGCATGGTGGTGTACCTGCAGGTGTTGCAGTCACCCTCTATAAAGGTGTCTTACAGAATAAAGGGGTGAGGGATGTGTATGATTGGCAGATCACTTGCTCAGGCAATTGAGTCAATCATAAGATGTCAAGAACCACACCAGATGTTATTTTTGCACTAGATGCAATAAGATTATAATAATCCAATCCTGGAGAAACATACGGAAGCAGTTTTTGAACATAAGTGGATGTTCTAGGATTTGATAATGACAGCTTCCTTTAGGAGACAATTATCATTCCAGGCTTCCAAGGTGACATGGATGACAGAGTGACTGTCAGAGTTATAGTTTTCCCTCTGACGAAGGGGGAAGTATATGGACAGGTGGTCTTACAGGATACTGTGGGAGGCATGGTGCAGGATACTGATTAGGTTCAGTTGGCGATACAGTCTAAGAAGTTTGGATTTGGAGTTCACTTATGAACTAGGTCCCATCAGATATACAAACATATTCTAAGACAGGTATTACTCAATTCGGGAGATGGCTTTCTCTGCGAACTTGAGATTAAGAGAGACATAGAAAGAAACATCAGGGCGGATCCACTCACTTAGGCTATTTCTCGAACACAAGAGTTTTACAAATGAGCATTGCGAAACTGATTAGTAGAGGAGTTGGGTGTTCGGTATCAAACGAGCTATGAGTATGCGACATCGCAATAATTAGACTTAAGTGTAAGTAGGAGATTGTTGGATATAGTGCCCTCCAAATCAATTATTGGATCGCAGGTACTTGATTGGAATAATTGAGGGAGGACCTATACCAGTTGGACAATCTTACTCAAGATGATAGTATGCTATCTAGTTTATCTTTATCATCGTGTACTGCTTTAGGTGACATTACAGATTACTATTACACGTTGATAGAGCCCCTAGGATTCTTTCTTGACTACCAGCAGTATAATGGCGATCATATACATGAGATTTGGGTAGTCCATAAGCACATTCTTAAAAGTGGTCCCTAGTCGTGGGAGTTTCGAAACAGGGCATCGATACTCCGGAGTAGATTGGTGTATACAGTCGAGACCTCGACGAGGGGCGGTAACCGGTCTCATAATCCATTGGTGTCAGTTGGTTCACCTAAGATGTAAACAGGTGCTCATTGGGTTATGAGTGCACCGCACAGAACTCACCGGGAGCCTGCTAGTTGGTATTATACCTAGCGTCAGATAGCAGTTCCCTGGTAACATGTGTACATGTTAGTTCATCGATCTGAGGTCATCATTTGTCTCGTGTGAGTTCCCACTGTGCATAGATTACTACCCTACCACGGCTCAAAGGAGTCGTGCAAACAAATTTTAGTTGGGTACAGTCCCGAGCCACATAGAGGTAGTAAGCAGATCATCAGGGGATTCGTCTCTCCCTGTATTAGGGGTGAGATCGCGCGGTGTCTAGGAGAGCCATTACACCAAGTCCTTAGCCAAGGCAAGTGAGAATTACTGGTAGGTATTCCAGTAGTTTCTTAGGGTGTTCAGGGCTACCCTCCGACACGACTTATACCGCTATTGGGGGTCTGACGTTACCAGCCCCTAGGCCCGATATGCGATGCTCATAGACGAACGAACCGGACTGTACGGATATTGTCACTGATAGGCTCAGTAGGGTTTCAGGATGAATTCGCTCATCGGCTTCCCTTTCGGTCAGTACATGGGCAGCCATTTTGCACAGCTATTGCGGCTAACGTGGTTGTGGTTAAACCCACTGTCAGAGTATTGACGAGTCTTTAGAGGCCCCCACAGATAGTTTCCCAAGTTTGGGCAAAACATTATAGAGGCCGTATGGTTTTATGGAAGGGTTCGAACATGCATATGCACTTGTGCACATGTCATGGTTCAGAAAAATAATACTGATAGGTTTTGGTTTACGCCGGATCCAAGTATTATACTGTATAGGGATATTTTTGTCTCATTTCATTTCGTATTCGGTCGGAATACAAATGCGGGTATGTATATACAGTTTAGGGGTAATCTTGTAATTTGTTACGGGATTGCTTTTTGAAGTTGCCAGTTTATCTCCATTCGATTAAACATTAGTTTTAATGCTTAATTATTGGTTGATGTTGATATATCATTTTTGTCCAAAATTCCATTCTATCATATCTTGGCCGAATTCATCAAGTGAGGGTCTGGGTTTTGTTTTGGAGATGAGTCATTTGGGTGGGTCATGTTTGCTTCTAGAAAGAAGCTAGGTGTTTTTGTGACTCATGGTTTTCTTTAAATTCTTTTGGAAAAGCTTAAGATCTTTTGTATGGATATTTCCTATATGGTCACCACTTGATGGATATGATCACCCCCCTCATTGCCGAGCACCAATTTCAGCCCCCCAAATTGGCCGAGCCTCAAGGTTGTGAGAAAAATGATTCATTTGCTAATTTCAAAGATCACTCCTTCACCCAAAAAGGCAACTTCAATTTACCTTCACACAATGGCTTGGGTTACTTGAGACAAACTATTCTACACACTCTCTACATTAATCTTGGACATGTCGGCTAGCAAACTTCATGTCTGAGTTGCCTCGGTTTAGAGGCGGAAGCCCTATAAAGATCCGATGACGTAGAGCCACCTCGACGAGGAGACCGAAGATCGAGCGAGATCGCAGATGCCGCGAGGAGCCTGGGATGATGGCTAAATACCGAAGGACACGGATCGATCGGTATAGCCATTTTATCATTTTGTAGATTGCTAGTTTAGTCTTAATGGCACGATCCGGGTTACAGTCTAAGTTAGCGCTAGTTTATGAAAAGGTTTTTATTCCACGTTTGGCCTCAGATTATTGGTCGGGGCGCTACCGTAGATTTACAAAGAGGATGTTATGACTTTCACAGTCCAGGTACATCAACACCATACTGAAAAGATTCAGTATAGAAGATTCAAAGCGCGGTAATCTACCGGCTTGTCATGGAATCACCCTCTCCAAAGAGATGTCTCCCAAGACTGATTTGGAAAAGGCTCGCATGTCATCTATACCCTACGCATCTGCGGTAGGCTCTATAATGTATGCGATGTTGTGTACCAGACCAGATGTATCATACGCATTAAGCGTTTTAAGCTGGTATCAGTTGAACCCAGGGGAGAAACACAGGATAGCAGTAAAGAACATTCTAAAGTTCTTGAGATGTTCTTGGTGTATGGCGGAAAAGACCTCCAGATCGAGGCCTTTGCTGACTCCGGCTTCTAGAGTGACAAGGATGACTCTAACTCCATGTCGGGTTATGTCTTTACCCTCAATAGAGGAGTGGTCTGTTGGAAGAGCTCCAAGAAGGAAATCGTTGCTGACTCGACGATGGAAGCGGAGTACATAGCTGCTTACGATGCCGCAAAAAAGCTGTCTGGATGAAGAAGTTCCTCACAGAACTTTAGGTGGTTCCAACCATTGTTGATCCAATACCACTGTATTGCGACAACAACGGCGCTATAGCTTTAGCGAAGGAACCCAAGTCCCATCAGAAGTCCAGGCACATCTTGAGGCGGTACCACCTGATCAGGGAGATCGTAGATCACCGGGAGATCGAGGTGAGGAGAGTAGATTCGGAGAATAACACTGCAGATCCACTTACGAAGGTTATCCCTCAGACACAGTTCGAGTGGCTGATCGAGATGATAGGTCTTCGATACGCTAGTACATGGCCCTAGTGCAAGTGAGAAATTTTTAGTGTATATGCCCAAAGGCCATTATTGTATCATACTAGCTTGTATATTACTTAATTGAAGCTTGGGATTTTCACAGTTGTATTAACAGTCATGCTCAAAATGGTAGTATGCTACTTGGTTTGTTTCTACTTCAATATGTGCATGTGTTTCTTTTAGCATATTGGTTATACATATTAGTAGAGCCCTTAGGATCTTTGCTTGATTACCAGCGTTGTGATGGCAGTCACACTAGTGGGGGCTGGATAATCTACAAACACATCCTTATACAGGTCCCTAGTCGTAGGATTATCGAGACGGGGCATCGATACCTCGAAGTAGACTGGTGTATACGCTTCTCATCCCAGCAGGGGAGATGGTCTATCCCACAGCCATTAGTACGTCGTACTGGAGATAGTATGCGGGTGCTCGTTAGGTTACAAGTATACTGGACAGGACTCGTCGGGAACTGTCGGTTGGTACTATACCTATCGTCAGATAATAGTTCCCTGGTGACATGAGTACAGCTTAGTCCGTCGACTTGACACTGCCACTTCGCCTCGAGTGTTTTCCCACTGTACTTTGATTACTACCCTACCACGGCTCAAAGGAGTCGTGCAAACAGGTAGTAGTTGGGTGCAGTCCCGAAGCATTTGGAGGCAGTGGCGGTTAGACAGGATTCGTCTCTCCCGGTATTCGAGTTGATATCGCGCTGTGTGAGGAGAGCCATTACACAAAGTCCCTGTCCAGGGCAAGCGAGATTTACTGGTAGGTGTTCCAGTAGTTTCTCAGGGTGTTCTGGTCTACGCTCCGACATGACTTATACCGCTATTAGGACTCTGACGTTCACCGCCCCCTATGCCCGATATGTGATACTCTTAGACGAACAGACCGGACTGTACGGAGATTGTCACATTCAAACTCAGTAAGAGTTCAGATGGGTTTTCCTCATCGGCCTTCTTATCGACATCTACCAGGGGACTGTTACGTACAGCTAGTACCGCTTACGACCTGTGCTTAAACCCACTGCCAGCGTAGTATCGAGTTTTTAGAGTCCCACATAGAGAGTTTCCTTGCACTGGGCAAAAGGTGTAGACGCCGTATGGTTTTACGGTAGGGCTACGATAACTTACGTGCACTTGTATGAGTATGATGTTAGGGCGGATTATGCTAGTGGGCTTTGGTTTAGGCCGGATCATGGTATTATATATAGGTGGATCAGTTGTTGTCTCTTAGTATTCGTATTCTTCGGAATACGGATGCGGGTGTGTGTGCACGGATATGAGGAACAAAGAAGGCGATACCTCATTAGGGTTTTGACCATTGACTTGATTAAAACCATTATGAGGTGGAGAAAATGTTTACTAATCTTTTTAATGATAATTTTGTCATGACTAATTGGTTTGACCATTTGACCATGTTGACCATTGTTGACTTAGATATTTTTGTTAAGCACTAGATATTTTGCTTAGCATTATTGGTGACATGATAATGGTCAAATCAAGGTTTCCATCACAATTATCATGATAAAGATTTGTTTTCTTTTTTCCATAGATCATTATCTCATACAACTTCTCTCTCTTCAAAAGAGCTCCCATGTTTGCTCTCCTACTTCTTCCTCACTAGAAATCCCTTAAGCTCTCATGTGTTGAGAAAATTAGGGTTTCAATAGACAAACAAATCCATCTTCTTACTCTACATCACTTAGGCCATCAAGTTTAGCAATCTTATTGCCCTAGTTCCCTCGGTCTTGAGGTGGAGCTCGTACTATAGACTCTCAGGTGGATCATCTTCGACTCAAGGAGGCCGTTGAAGAAGCCACGATCAGGATCGACCCTCGGAGCCTACGGAGACGAGGAGGACAGCGGAGAAGACCCGAAGGACTTGTAGCATGAGGTATAATCTTCTAGCATAGTAGATAAAACCTCTAGTTTATTTGTTAGCAACGGTTTAGCAAAGATCCTTAAGCATAGTCTATGTTACCTTGTAAGGAAAATTTGATTTTTACCTATTCCACCTCCCCGCAAACAACCGGGGTGTGTAACATAGACTTTCATATTATATATTAATATATATACTAGTAGATGCTGTATATGTTTTACACCCACGCTAGTCCAGTCCATGCTCTGTTGTTAGTTATGTAACCTAACGGGTGATGACGGGACCCAGTGGCGAATGTGGATGGCATATACGTACTTCATATTTTCGTTCTTTGTGGTGTGATTAATTGATGGGACTGCGTTGATTCAGATCAATGCAAGGAAACAGACCTATTCGATATTGTTGGAACATTTTTCAAAAGTCTTTTATTACAAGGACGTTTTCATTTTCATTGCACCGGTGTATTCGGTTATGAATATCCGGCACCGCATTCGACGATGCAAGGGCCAAGATCCCTTCACCGGGAGTGACCCCTTGGGCAGAGGTTTGCCTCAGGGTAATAACTTCACTATAGTCGATTACTTTTTGTTTTGCATCGTAGTATTCAGTTGGAATATCCTGCACCTCATTCTACGAGAAAAGTGCCGAGATCTCTTCACCGAGAGTGACCTCTTTAGCAATGGTTTTCGCCACTATATTTTTGTAAAAATCTATCCTGTTCCTTCAATGATATCAAGTTCATTATGTTAAAGGTTTTTCGCCAAAAACCATTCGTAGACCTCCGTCATTTCAAACGGGTAGCATATAGTATTCATGCTATGTTTGTTGGCCTTCGCCATGGCATAGTGTATAGTAGCTGCTTGTTACCTTTCTGTTGTATAGATAGATGCGTTGGTTTTGGACAGTCGTACTGCTTTGTTGGCCTTCGTCAAGGGTATGTACGGGTAGGTTCAAATTAACTTGGACAATGACGGGTAGAACTTGACATGTGAGTTATGATTTGTTGGCCTTCTTCAAGGTCATAACAGGGTAAAAATCACATCGGAAGTTTCAAATTGTCATGACCAGAATGGCACGTGACTGGAACTTGAATCATATGAAGTCTATAGGACCCCATCTAATTCAAGTAATCCAAAAATCCCAGAAATCTAAACCATTTAAAAGAAGAAGGAAGGAAAAGTTTAGTTTTAAAGCAAGTGGTTTAAACAACAAAAGCCGAAGTATTGCATTTTTAAAACCTCAAGTCTTTTCTGAAAATTTCGGCAAAGTTTCCTTTGTAAATACTAGCCCCAAAAAGGTTCAACATATGAAATATATATAAAGGCATCCCCAAGCGGGAGCTAGCACTTCGCCAATTGGCGGTCACAACCACGTAAGCAATATAATATACAACGCCGAAGGGTGAGGATCAAAACTCAAAAGGAAACTCAATATCATCAAGAAAACCCATAATAATACAACGCGCGACTCTAAGGTCGAAAGAATATACAACTGGTCTTCTAAGGTTATCAAATAATATACAAGTCTGGTTGATGGAGTTACTAGATTCAAATGAAATAAATAAATGTACGATGGTGGTCACGATGTGAGGGAACCCACCTACCAAAGCAATCAATCGGAATGAAGTAGTGTGCCAGCAAGCCGCCAAGAAAACCTGCAAAGCAAAACCTGAAAAAAACTGTGGCAGAACGGGGGTGAGTTGCCAACTCGTGAGTAGAAAACATCACCGAGCAGAAATCGCATGTATGACTCAATCTTAAGTCATATGATCATAATATATCCTCAATAATATCTTGAACCATCTACACATAAGAGTAATACAACGTGCTCATGTCTGTGCCTCAGATAGCAACATATCATATATATGATGTATGAATGCATCGGAATGAAAACAGAATGCATCGGAATGAAAACTGTTTTCTTAAAATGGTGAGATTTCTGTATATTTAAATCGAGCTATTATCAATGAAATCAGCATAAAATCCGTGTCAATTATCGACACAAAATATATATCTAAATATCAACTATCTCGGGATCCGGCTATCCGGACTGGCCCATATCATACAATCTCAATACCTCAAAGTCTCAATATCTTAGGCTCCGGCTATCCGGACTAGCCCCTATCAATCTCACGACAACGTCGGTATCCTCCGAATATCCTACGCGTCCTAAATAACCGGTCGGTAGTGCTCTCCTGCCACGCTCAACACCATCATCTGTGGCGCCGGGGTACCTCACCAGGTACACCATGCACCCACAGACAGTTCTTCCACCTCCTTGAATCGGGTGTATGATATCGCTCAAGAGCCGAGAAAACTCATGGTGGACATATCCTATATCATATCACGAGCAAACCGCACTTTTTATCTTTTGAAATGAAAATGAGTTTATAAAATGTTTCGGTTTCTCCAAATCCAGAAATCTCATGGAAAATCCAAAATCTCAAAATGAAGAGTCAATAATAGTAAATACCGGGCTCCAGCAATCCGGACTGGCCATAATTATATTCCATGACAAATGAATATAATAACATGCACATGTATATATGTAAAGAATGCAATATCTAAACTAGCACAATGATATATCAGAACTATCACCTAACAAGAGATATCCATAAGGTAATATTCTCTAAAGTGTACGTGACATGGAAATTACCGATGATGATGTGTGTGAGCCGGCAAGAAAGTGTTCGTGGAGCATACGCATCATCGGTAATGGTACTGGTGTCATGAGACATGGTATCATAATCACTAAAGTACACATTAAGCATGCAATGCAATGATAACAACATGAATATATGGAAAATGAGAAATAACGGAACAATAAGGAAATATACGCTGCTATATACGAGTCATACAGTTGTCATATGAAAAAACACGAATCTTGGTTTTTAGAAAATAGGGCTACGATGTTTTTAAGAGAGATACGACCTTTGAAATATCCGTAGTACCGCTTGGCCTGTCTGTAAAATATTCAAGATTCGTTGGTTTTGGAAATATATGACTCGAGCCCAGTCTATCCTCTACTAAGTAACTACAGGACAAGTTAAGAGACTAATCAAAAGGGTTAGGAAAGCCACTTAAGTCTGAGTCGAAATATATATATATATATATATATATATATATATATATACATACATACATACATATATATATATATATATAGTAGTCGGTGATCTCGCCTCAATAGCGTCACATACGATCAAATAAAATACGACATCCTCAATCATGAGTGCGGATCAGTGTTCATATTTATATCTCGTACAATAAATCCATCGTACGACATCCCAAAATCAGGATACGGGTCGTCTATCACATATATCTCAATATCCATATGGTACCATAATCAATATATCATGAACAGAGTACTGATCTAAGTCTAGTACATACTGATACCATCTAACATATATCCGCGTGTGTATGAAAACACATCGCCCAATAAATCCGCAAATAGAATATGTCGTATCTCATAACACGACGCAAATAACATCCCCGATCACACGGCATCCTGCCCAATCACATCGACTCATCTTCAAATATTATATACTATCATCATCATACATGTATATATATATATACATACATACTCACATACATATATGTATGTGTGTGTGTGTGTGTGTCTATATATATCCCCATATACGCAAAAGGAAATAAAATGTATGCGTGTGTGTGTAACGTTTCGGAAGTCGTTTTGCGAATTTTTCCGTTTTAGGGCAAAATAGTCGGTATTTTCCGTTTTAACCTGATTTCGATCAAACGTACGTAGAAAATTGCCGGCACCTAGTTTTGCTAAAATAAAGCTAGTGCGTGAACTTTGGGGGTATATGGGAGGTTTTGGTTCTGATAGAATTTTTCCCTATTTAAATTATTATTTTAATGCTTTATTTGGGCACTTTATTTGTGGTAATTTTTTTTATGCGGGTAAATTACTACAAATGGGTTTTTATGCTAAACTAATCATTAGAAATATGTTTAGAATTTTCTCTCCAAATATCTTGATTTTTGGTCAAATTAATGGATTTTTTAAAAAAGAAAATGGTGAATAATGCTATTTTTGTTTTATTATGCAAATTATTGTATTTTTTCCTTCTAGAAAATTCCACAAAACTCCACACAAAACCTAGCTTCCTCCTTGGCCGGCCACAATCGTTTCCTTGCCGCCCTTCATCATTTTTGCTTCATTTCTTCTCTTTTTGCTTCAAAAAAATCATGAAAAATCCAAATTAATTCATAGAAATTCAAATAAAATCCAAAACCTTCATACTTCTTCACAAAAGTTGCTTGGATCTTCATTCTTGTGAGAATTTTTGAGGCTAAATTTTGGTTTTATTCTTGATTCAAGTGGTGTTCTTGAAGGAATAAAAGCTTAACTCTAATCTCTTTTTGTTGCTTAATACTTTATGCTAGCTTAATTAGATATTAATTTAAGCTTTAATTTCATGTTTCAAAATTCTAGAAATTCAAGTTAAGCTTAAACCTTGATTTAAGTGTTTAATATTTTATTGAAGTGTTAATTTGTGATTAGGAAAAGCTTAACCTAGTAGAAAATGTTAATTATTGTTAATGAATACATTGTTTAATTATGTTATATTGCTTACCAGGTTTTTGCTAAAACTTATTTTGCAAGTGTTAAAAATATGGAATTGGTTTTGATAGCTTAGTTAAGCTATTTTAAGGTGTTTGTAATCGCTAGAAATGTGTTAGCTTGATTCTACTGCGAAATATTGCGATAAGTTGTTTTTTAGGTTTCGGGGTTTTTCCGACGTGGGTTCGATTAGTCGTTTCGAGGTTATATCTATTATATTCCTCGTATTTGTTGTGTTGTGTTGCGCAATCAGGACGATCGGAGTCTAGGCATGGTGTTTCGTAGTTTAGCGACCCTAGTTAGTGTTTTTGGCCGATGTCGTGCGCGATAGATGCGCTAAGTGCGCAGTGCATTTTTCAGGACGTTATCCTTGCGTTTCGTTGTCTTTTCGTCGTTTCAAGATATTTAGCATTGTTGGAGATAGTGCCCTCAGAGTCAATTATTAGGTCACAGGTACGTGATTGCAATGATTGATGGAGGACCTATCCCGGTAGGACAGTCTTACTCGAGATGATAGTATGCTATCTGGTTTACCTTTATCATCGTGTACTGCTTTAAGTGACCTGATAAGTCGCTATTGCACGTTGATAGAGCCCCTAGGATTCTTGCTTGACCACCAGCAGTATGAGGGCGATCATATAAGTGGGAGCTGGGGTCTATAAGCATATCCTTAAATGGTCCCTAGTCGTGTGAGTTTCGAGACAGGGCATCGATACTCCAGAGTAGACTAGTGTATACAGTCGAGACCCCGACGAGGGGCGGTGGCCGGTCTCACAAGCCATTGGTGTTAGTTGGATCACCTAAGATGTATACAGGTGCTCATTGGGTTATGAGTACACCGGACATGACTCGCCGGGAACATGCTAGTTGGTCATATACCAGATATCAGATGGCAGTTCCCTGGTGACATGTGTACAGGTTAGTTCATCGACCTGGGGATCGTCATTTGTCTTGTGTGAGTTCCCACTGTACTTTGATTACTACCCTACCACGGCTCAAAGGAGTCGTGCAAACAGGTTTTAGTTGGGTACAGTCCCGAGCCACATGGAGGCAGTGAGCGTATCTTCAGGGGTTCGTCTCTCCCGGTATTGGGGGTGAGGTCGCGCTGTGTCTAGGAGAGCCATTACACGAAGCCCTCGGCCGAGGCAAGGAGATTTGCTGGTAGGTATTCCAGTAGTATCTCAGGGTGTTCTGGGCTACACTCCGACACGACTTGTACCGCTTTTTGGGGTCTGACTTTTACCAACCCCCTAGGCCCGCCATGCGATGCTCATAGACGAACGGACCGGACTGTACGGATATTGTCACTGACAGGCTCAGTAGGGTTGTCAGGATGAGTTCGCTCACAGACGTCCCTTTTTGTCAATACCTGGTAGCCCGTTATGTATTGGCTTATACCTCTAACGTGCTAGTGGTCAAATCCACAACCAAGATGTTGACGAGTCTTTAGAGTCCCCCACAGTCAGTTACTCAGCTTTCGGGCGAAAGGTTGTAGAGGCCGTATGGAGATATGGCAAGGTCCGATCAGATACGTGCGGTATTGCACGGATCAGGATCGGAAAGTTTGTACTATAGGCCGTATCGATATATGGCAGGGTTCGATCAGATACGTGCGGTATTGCACGGATCAGGATCGAACGGATATTACTGGCCAGCTTTGGTTTAAGCCGGATCCTAGTATAGTATAGTGTAGATTTTGTCTCATTGCATTTGTATTTCGGTCGGAATACAAATGCGGGTGTGTTTGCACAGTATCGGGGTTTTCCTGTAATTTATTACGGGACCAGTTTTCTGGAGTTGCCAGTTTGCTTTCCGTTTCGGCCAATTTCCTTTGTATCGTTCATTGGCCGAAGTTTGGTGGAGGAGGGCTTATTTGCATTGTTGCAAATAAGTATTTGTGGAGGGGTTCTTTGCATTTTCTTGTGTCATGATGGTTTCATGATGGAGCCCATCCTTTGACTCTTTCTTTTCCATCATGGCTTGACTTTGTAAACAATCATGGTTGTTGATGATTGTTGGTTGAGTATTGGTTTTGGGAGTGATCATTGTTTCTCATCATCACTTGCTTTTCAACCACCTCTTTGTCTTGACTCTCTCTTGCATGATAGATGTATGGCTCCCATTTTTGATACAGGACACTCTTATTCTCTCCCCTCCCTCACCTCTCATGGCCGGCCCAAGCTTTAGTGGGGCTTTCCAAAATTTTGGAGAGTGAAATTTTGTTCATTTCATGCTCCCAAATATCCACAAGTTCCATCTCCAAACTCCATAGTTCATCCCTCCACCAAAAGGCAATTCCTACAACCCCAAAATGAGACTTGTACACTACATTCTACATCGAATCTTGGGCACGTCGACTAGCCAGCTTCGTGCCCGAGTTGCCTCGGCATTGAGGTGGGAGCCCGTAAAAGAAGTAGGCGATGTGGTGCACTTCAGGCGACGAGGTGGAGGCCGGAGCTTCCGCAGGAGATCGGGACGACGACGAGAAGACCGGAGGACTTGGATCAGTCGGTATATCTCTATTCCCTATCTTGTAGTTAGCTAGGACTAGTTAATGGTTCGATCCGGGTATTAGTGCGCGGCGGTTTGCCAGTTCAAGAAAAATTAAAGTTTATCACCGCTTCCGCATTTGGCCGTCGGATTGACGGCCGGGGGGCCGCCGTGCACTTACAGTGGTATCAGAGACTCGCCATTAAATTAGTCTAGCTTTGTTTAATGTGTTTTGCATTTCCGATCGACCAAAATTCCAAAATCTACATTTTTGTTCACATCAGTTTTCTGTTGAAAATTTTTGGTGTCAAAATTTTTTTCAGGTTACAGAAAAGTGATCTACTAGAAAATACAAGAGCTCTGTAAAAATTCGATGAAGTGATTCCACTGTGGGAGAGCGGAACCGCCGCAAACACCCCCTTATCGCCGCGGTTCCGCCGCACACTATGGAGATCCCTGCACCAAATTTCTACAGTTCCTTTCTGGGGTTAAAATTGGGGTTTTGGAATATTATAATTGGGCCCAGAATTTCTGTGAGTGCTACAGTATTGCTTGGGGGCCCACTTGTTAATTTTTGATCGATCGGATATTTTAAACACATTATTTCACAGTATTTACATTATATCTGCGACCGTGAATGTCACTCGATCGGTAAATCCGGTCTAACTGCTATAGCCCGGTTAGACGGATTTGCGAACGTGACTTTCACTTTGTTGTTCTTTGTATTGCTGTGATATTGCGGATCGGTCGTGGGGATAGCCTGGTTGCAATGCTAGTACAGTTGTGGTTGTATTATGTACATTTGATATTGTGGGGCGAGCGTCCGACATGTGGACTGCCGTCACTGCCTGTTTGTATTATTATTTTGGGGCACGGCCAGGTTGCGGTCGATGTACCCGTTGTATGTATATTTTACTTTCTGTACTAGGATTACCCCGCGGAGGGGTGCACGGATAGCCGGGTTCTAGAGGGCAACAAGCCCGCATCTCATGGCATTGAGACGGAGGAGGCTTCACTCTAGGATTGGCGGGCTATTCGCCGCACTCGTAGGGGGTACAGGTTGACCCAGGAGGGGTGCCCAAGTTGCCGGATTCCGTGAAGTGCCGGGTGGTCCATTCACGTCGCAGAAGGGGGCTGCCTCGCTTCAGGTTTTGGCGGGTAACTTGCCGCGCCCGTAGGGGTCTAGGATTTTATTGCACAGGCTATCCACACGACCAGGGGAACGTCGGGTTTCAGCGGCTCTGTGAAACCCGGGGATCCCAGATATCTGTATTGTTCTGTGATGCTGTACATTTCTGTGATGTTGCATTTCTTTTCACGCCTTGAGCGAATATAATATATTGGTATATATATTAGTAGATGTTGTATATGTTTTGCATCCGCGCTAGTCCAGTCCCCGCTCTGTCGTTAGTTAGCTAACCTAACGGGTAATGACGGGACCCAGTGGCGAATGCTGATGGCATATACGTACATGAGTATATTTTCGTTCTTTGTGGTGTGATCAAATGATGGGACTGCGTTGATTTGGATCAATGCAAGTTAAAACAAACCTAATCTGATGTTGTTGGAACACTTTTCAAAAAGCTGTTATTGCAAGGACGTTCACTTTTGTTTTGCATCGTGGTATTCAGTTGGAATATCCTGCTCCTCAGTCGACGAGGCAAGGGCCGAGATCCCTTCACCGGGAGTAACCCCTTGGACAAAAAGTTTGCGTCAGGGCAATGACTTCACTATAGCCGATTACTTTTGCTTTGCATCGTGGTATTCAGTTGGAATATCCTACACCTCATTCTACGGGGAAAGAGCCGAGATCCCTTCACCGGGAGTGACCTCTTTAGCAACGGTTTTCGTCACTATATTTTTAAAAGCTATCCGTTCCTTCAACGATATCAAGTTCATTACGTTAAAGGTTTTCGCCAGAAACCATTCGTAGCCCTCCGTCGTTTCATATGGATAGTCAATAGTATTCAAGCTGTGTTTGTTGGCCAAAGTCAAGGCACAGTGTTTGGTAGCTGTTGGTTATTCATATGCAGCATAGATAGATGCGTTGGTTTGGAACAGTCGTATAGCCTTGTTGGCCAAAGTCAAGGGCTTGTGCGGGTGGATTCGAATCAACCTGGAGAATGACGGGTAGAACTTGACATGTGACTTATGATTTGTTGGCCAAAGTCAAGGTCATAAGAGCATGGGGCAGAAATCACATCGGGAGTTTCAAAAGAACTGAAACTTGCCAGATATGCGCATACCTTCTGGAGTGTGATGATGTGAGCGGATTCCGTCACGTTATCATGCGATGATAGTTGGATCCCGATTCCCATTGATGAGTTAGTTTACTCCTCGGGTAACCCCGACTAATTCTTCTTTTAGGTTTGGAGGAGAATTTAAGGTACAGTGGAAGGATTCCAGATTAGATAAATTGGTAACCATTCTGATCTAGGTTAGAGTGCACGCTGAGTGTTTCTTTTCTCTCTCTCTTTGGCAGCGACCATTGACCCGACCCTAAGACTATGACTCAGTGACCAAGTTGACCGAACCTTCTTAACACTGGCTTTTGGATTGTCAGAGTTGCAAACCTCATTGCCACTCCTACATTTACCCTTTTCTCCAGGACACCCCGTATTACTATGAACGCCCACTTTCTTTGGACAAAACCATCGTATGGTTAGATACGAACTCGAAAGAATTTATTCGAGGATGGTTTCAGGTTCTGGAGGAAACGGATAGGATTATTCAGTTGTCTTTTCCTTTTACCTTCTCTCAGGTTGCGAGTACTCCTTGGTTTAGGAGATAGTACACCTATTACGCAAATTGGATAGTCTTCTTCCAAACCATAGGCTGGTGCCGACTGGTAGGGAATGAAGAAAACCAATTAGCATAACGATGGTGTACAGAAGGTATTAAGTTAAGACAAAGCAAGGGATTAGTAAGAGGGCAAAGTAAATTGCGACTGCTATTCACGACCAAACCAAGTATTCCTTCACTAATCCTAAATCACCTTTGTATTTCTCCAGGACGCTCCGTATCACTACGAAGATCCACAGTTTATTGGATACTCCATCGTATGGTTATATACGAACTCGAAAGGAACTTGTTCCAGTTCGGGGATGGATTCTGGTTCAGGAGAAATAGGAATAAGATTTATTCAGGTGTCTTTTATCTTCACCTTCTCTCGCTTTGCGAGTGTTCCTAGGATTAGGACAGTACACCCATTATGCTTATTGGATAGTCTTCTTCCAAACCATAGGCTGGTGCCGAACGGTAGGGAAGGAAGAAAACCAATTGGCCTAAAGGGGCGTGCAGAAGGTAATGACTAAAGACATATAAAGGGATTTGGAAAGGTGGCAAAGAATTATACGGTTACAGTCGTGAATCTGGAAGAGGCATTACTAGGAATACCGGGATACCCCATCGAAACATTTCAATGTTTCAGTCTCACTGTGTACTACTAAAGGAAAACTGATTTTCCGATTAGATACTTAATCCAGGGTATGTATTTACCAGGTACGATTCTCACATCTGTATAGTTTTACAGATGATGAGTGGGAGTAAGTTATTGGGAATTAGGTGATCATCCTCATTATATCGGGATTCGTTGTAATCGGTGATATTTGAGGAAATCACCTGGACTGTTTGCCGATCGGCAAATATTTGGTTTTGAATATCCGCTGTCATGCACCAATTTCAAATTGATATATCTGTACGTCTATTTTCATAGAGTGAGAAATACCTTTTTGGAATTATGTCTACGACATTTACCTATATCAGTGGATGGTTAGGTAAGGAGCATTAAACAGCGGTGTAATTCTTCTTAACCATAAGTACAGTTTTCAACCTACGACACACAGTGAATGAGTTTTCAGACTCAAGGGACTTATACAGAGTATTGTATGTTGTCCAGGGTCCATCAGGACAGAGGGGATGGTCCTCGTACTATATTCGGTTTACTTATGACTTCTCTAGTTTTTAGACAGGTGTTTCGTGGAAACACAGGGTCCGAATTTTGAGAAGTTATAGGTATTTGAATAGAGTAGAGAACCAGGTATAGCAAGTATCGGGATTCTTCAAAGTGATCGAAGATGTAGATACTTGTATATGGTATTCAGTTGATAGTAATGATTAAGAGAACTTACTTCTCTTTCAGGTTACTCATAATTGGAAGCATTCCTAAGTTGAATAACGCTGATCAGACTTCTTCCATTTAGTTGACATGCACTGGAGACAGCTGCATGATTTGAATCTGGTTCAATTAAATCAGTGCCTCTGTTTCTATATTGGATATAGAACAGTTCATATCTTAACGATATTAAGGTACGGGGAGTTGTCCGGTTTATGATTAAAACCAGACACTGGACAACTCAAGGCACGTTTCTGTAATGGCTGTTTGTGGGTTGACCCAGGCTATGACGAGGGTTGACTTTCTACCATCTGGATGAACAATAGCGATATTGTTCTAGACTCGCCACAGTTTTATTAAAAATGGATTTTTTCAGAAAACAGTAGTGGGAGTATGGTAGAACTGGAAGTGATTCCAGAACCACAAACGATTACTGAAGATTTGATAAGGAACCTAAAGATTCAATCTGGTTTGACATTCCATTGGCCACTCCGCAGATACGGTGGGTAACTTCAGGCACCCGAGGGGTACTCCGGTAGCCTCAAGGACGGTGACACGGATGTTCTTGTTTACCCACACTTGCCATTGCTGTTGTTCCAGACTGTGAGACCCGGCAGGAGGATGAGTATAGCGTCGTTCTGAGCTCGCTTCAGAAGTGTACGTGTATATGACTCTGCCAGAGGGTTGTCGTAGTCAGTGGGAGCAGCGGAAGCATTGGTGGACAGGTAGCTTATGTCTATTTATAGACTAAAGCAGATATAGCGGAGATAGATCATGTATTTCTGATGTGACAGTCATAGGTTTGACTTCATCAGAATAGGGGATGGATCTGTTGAGAAGGTAGTAGGGTGTGATGTTATGGTATTTAGATGACATACACAGAGTAGGAAAAGAAACTCCTATACTACAATCGGTTATACTTTGGTCGTCACACAGTAGTTTCTCCACAAAGGACTTGGATTTTATATCTGACATACTGGTTACTAGATCTATGGTTTTAAATCTAGATTTGGGTGGTTTCCCAATCAGGGTACTTAGACAGCATTCTAAGAGTATTTAGAATGGACGACTCCTGGCACCATAGTGTACCTGCAGGTGATGGAGTCACCCCTCTCTAAAGGTGTCTTACAGACTAAAGTGGAGAGGGATGTGCATGATTGGCAGATCACTTGCTTAGGCAATTGAGTCAATCATGAGATGTCAAGTACAACACCAGATGTTGTTCTTGCACTAGATGCGATAAGTTGATATTGATCCAATCCTGGAGAAACAGTCGGAAGCAGTTTTAGAACATAAGTGAATGTTCTAGGGATATGATAACGACAGCCTCATTCGGGAGACAGTTATCATTCCAGGCTTCCAAGGTGACTTGGACGACAAGGAGGTTGTCAGAGTTATAGTTTTCCTTCTGATGAGGGGTAGTATTTTGGACAGGTGGTCCAAGGCAATACTGAGGGAGGCATGGCGCAGGATACTGATTAAGTTCAGTTGACGATACAGTCTAAGAAATTTGGATTTGGAGTTCATTTATGAGCTAAGTCCCATCAGACATCCAGACATATTCTAAGACAGGTATTGCTCATTTCGGGAGATGGTTTTCTCCGCGAACTTGAGATATAGAGAGACATAGAAAGAAACATCAAAGCGGGTCCACTCACGGAGGCTATTCCTCGAACGCAATAGTTTCGCAAACGAGATTTGTGAGGCTGACTAGTAGAGGAGTTGGGTGTTCGGTATCATACGGGCTGTGAGTATGCGACATCGCAATAATTAGCCTTGAGTGCAAGTGGGGGATTGTTGGAGATAGTGCCCTCAGAGTCAATTATTAGGTCACAGGTACGTGATTGCAATGATTGATGGAGGACCTATCCCGGTAGGACAGTCTTACTCGAGATGATAGTATGCTATCTGGCTTACCTTTATCATCGTGTACTGCTTTAAGTGACCTGATAAGTCGCTATTGCACGTTGATAGAGCCCCTAGGATTCTTGCTTGACCACCAGCAGTATGAGGGCGATCATATAAGTGGGAGCTGGGGTCTATAAGCATATCCTTAAATGGTCCCTAGTCGTGTGAGTTTCGAGACAGGGCATCGATACTCCAGAGTAGACTAGTGTATACAGTCGAGACCCCGACGAGGGGCGGTGGCCGGTCTCACAAGCCATTGGTGTTAGTTGGATCACCTAAGATGTATACAGGTGCTCATTGGGTTATGAGTACACCAGACAGGACTCGCCGGGAACATGCTAGTTGGTCATATATCAGATGTCAGATGGCAGTTCCCTGGTGACATGTGTACAGGTTTGTTCATCGACCTGGGGATCGTCATTTGTCTTGTGTGAGTTCCCACTGTACTTTGATTACTACCCTACCACGGCTCAAAGGAGTCGTGCAAACAGGTTTTAGTTGGGTACAGTCCCGAGCCACATGGAGGCAGTGAGCGTATCTTCAGGGGTTCGTCTCTCCCGGTATTGGGGGTGAGGTCGCGCTGTGTCTAGGAGAGCCATTACACGAAGCCCTCGGCCGAGGCAAGGAGATTTACTGGTAGGTATTCCAGTAGTATCTCAGGGTGTTCTGGGCTACACTGCGACACGACTTGTACCGCTTTTGGGGGTCTGACTTTTACCAACCCCCTAGGCCCGCCATGCGATGCTCATAGACGAACGGACCGGACTGTACGGATATTGTCACTGACAGGCTCAGTAGGGTTGTCAGGCTGAGTTCGCTCACAGACGTCCCTTTTTGTCAATACCTGGTAGCCCGTTATGTATTGGCTTATACCTCTAACGTGCTAGTGGTCAAATCCACAACCAAGATGTTGACGAGTCTTTAGAGTCCCCCACATTCAGTTACTCAGCTTTCGGGCGAATGGTTGTAGAGGCCGTATGGAGATATGGCAAGGTCCGATCAGATACGTGCGGTATTGCACGGATCAGGATCGGACAGTTTGTACTATAGGCCGTATCGATATATGGCAGGGTTCGATCAGATACGTGCGGTATTGCACGGATCAGGATCGAACGGATATTACTGGCCGGCTTTGGTTTAAGCCGGATCCTAGTATAGTACAGTGTAGATTTTGTCTCATTGCATTTGTATTTCGGTCGGAATACAAATGCGGGTGTGTATGCACAGTATCGGGGTTTTCCTGTAATTTATTACGGGACCAGTTTTCTGGAGTTGCCAGTTTGCTTTCCGTTTCGGCCAATTTCCTTTGTATCGTTCATTGGCCGAAGTTTGGTGGAGGAGGGCTTATTTGCATTTTTGCAAATAAGTATTTGTGGAGGGGTTCTTTGCATTTTCTTGTGTCATGATGGTTTCATGATGGAGCCCATCCTTTGACTCTTTCTTTTCCATCATGGCTTGACTATGTAAACAATCATGGTTGTTGATGATTGTTGTTTGAGTATTGGTTTTGGGAGTGATCATTGTTTCTCATCATCACTTGCTTTTCAACCACCTCTTTGTCTTGACTCTCTCTTGCATGATAGATGTATGGCTCCCATTTTTGATACAGGACACTCTTATTCTCTCCCCTCCCTCACCTCTCATGGCCGGCCCAAGCTTTAGTGGGGCTGTCCAAAATTTTGGAGAGTGAAATTTGGTTCATTTCATGCTCCCAAATATCCACAAGTTCCATCTCCAAACTCCATAGTTCATCCCTCCACCAAAAGGCAATTCCTACAACCCCAAAATGAGACTTGTACAGTACATTCTACATCGAATCTTGGGCACGTCGACTAGCCAGCTTCGTGCCCGAGTTGCCTCGGCATTGAGGTGGGAGCCCGTAAAAGAAGTAGGCGATGTGGTGCACTTCCGGCGACGAGGTGGAGGCCGGAGCTTCCGCAGGAGATCGGGACGACGACGAGAAGACCGGAGGACTTGGATCAGTCGGTATATCTCTATTCCCTATCTTGTAGTTAGCTAGGACTAGTTAATGGTTCGATC
Organism: Agapanthus africanus; assembly: GCA_030015575.1. Lineage (NCBI taxonomy): Eukaryota > Viridiplantae > Streptophyta > Magnoliopsida > Asparagales > Amaryllidaceae > Agapanthus > Agapanthus africanus. The sequence continues at coordinate 379,800,704 of CM057337.1, read as the reverse complement.
CGGGTATTAGTGCGCGGCGGTTTGCCAGTTCAAGAAAAATTAAAGTTTATCACCGCTTCCGCATTTGGCCGTCGGATTGACGGCCGGGGCGCCGCCGTGCACTTACAGTGCTTTGATTTCCATCTTACCACGTCGAAGAGGGCGTGCAAAACGGTGGTTTTTGGGTACAGTCCCGAGTCACATGGAGGCAATGAGCGATAGGAGGGGATTCGTCTATCCCGGTATAGGGGGTTGATGTTGCGCTGTGTTCGATTGGCTATAACAGGAAATCCCTGGCCAGGGTTGCTGAGATTTACTGGTAAGTGTTACCAGTAGTTTCTCGAAGTGTTATAGACCTCATATCGGCACGACTTATCGAGCTATTGGGGTCTGACGTTTACCACCCCTAGGCAAGATATGCGACATATCAGACGATCAGACCGGACTGTACGGTAGTGTTACTGGTTGGATTCACTGGAGTGTGAGCGGGCTTGCTCGTCGATCTTCAGATCGCTCAATACCCGGGTGGCCGTTACGTTTAGCAGACCGCTTGCGGCTTGTGGATGTTTGATATGATCATCATGCGCTGCCGGCGTATTGACGAGTCTTTAGAGTCCTACACAGAGGTTTCCTGGCTCAAGCGAAACGAAATAGGAGCGCATATGAGATATGTGCGGGACCGAGAATGATGCGTGTATGTGATACCGTATTTCATTCTCGCGATGTGACATTGATCGGTTATATGCGATATAGCCGGGTTATCGGATCAAGTGTTGATTCGATAAGTTGTTACTGATGATACCAGTCGGTTATGTGCGACATGACCGGATCATTGAATCAAGTGTTGATTTAGTGATTTAATGCATAATTATATATTTGATATATTACTTTGCATTAACTAGTATCGGTTCACTTTAAATGGATTTTCTCACTCGGGTGTGCACATTTCATATGCGATATGATTTGTGCACTTGCTTGTATCATGTTTGATGGTGCATGCCCTTTTTTGTTAAGTGTATAGAATTAAGCGCGGCCTGTTTGTCGTGTTGTGAGGTGATGTTTGCACAGTAACTCCTATTTAACAGTGCTGGTTTTCCTGGGTATTTTTAATATTTTTTCAAGAGTTGAATTTTTCTGGGTTATTTTGGGGATTCGAATGTTCGATCGGATTATCAAATTTTGTCTGTGTGGCGTTCCGGATAAATTTTAGAATATGTTAAAAAGTTCGACCGGATATAAATACCCAATTTTTCCCCTGTCGGGAAATTTCCAAGTGTTGGATTTTTCCGTAGTTTAAAGACATTCTAAGTAGTGCAAGTAACTCGATAGACCCTCTAGAAGACAACAAACCTTAACTCGATTATGTGACCGTCTTGAACTGCCCTTTGAACCTTCGGGTTTGGGGCAGTACGGCGTGCCACATGTGAGGCGTTGGCTTGACCCTTCTACGGCTGGACCGTTGGTACTGAGGCACGAACTGAATGTTGTTAGACTTATTTCATGTGTTGATCTGTATCGGGAAAACTTGGGTGTTCGATTGTTCGATCGGAAAGTTTGACATTTTCTATTTATCCGGAATGTGATACAATAATTGGAATTCACAATAAGTTATGAGATAACTGAATGAATGTTATAAACATAGCAGTTTAGTCTCACTTGATCGGTAGCCACGGAATTTTGATGTGATCAAAAGTCCATCGCAATCACGTAGCGTACGCGGATACTCGCCGGATAAACTTAATAGACAGCTTCACTCCATAGCCCCGACCAAGTGACTGTAGGAGAACCCCGTCGCCGAAAGCATCCGTTCGGGTGCTCCCGGTAACGGTGTTCCGCCTTGGTGCACTTCGTCGACGGTATTGGGGGTGCGACTGTCTACTGAAGTTTGCGACGAGTATTCGATCAGGATGTCGGGAATCTTGTTGAATTACCCGACTTGATATTGAAAAGTGTTTTCGATTTTGAGACTAAAATGCGGGGTTTATAATTGTTAGACATGCGATGTCTAAGTAATTCATTTGGTCAGGCATGCGATGTCTGAGATGTTTGCGGATTCCAACTGTTGTAGTTCTACACTTTCTTTTCTGTGACCGTAAGTGTAATATGTGATATCGCCGGTTTCGTTGCTATATGTCAACGACAATTGGGATGCGCATATTTACTTACGTTGATGACATGTGATATTATGTGTTGCTGGATATGTTATATTGGATCGTCGTGTTTGAATAGCTGGGGGTTTTTTATGTGAGATGAGTGTTTTTCATTTTCATTCATGTAAAAACTTGTATGTAATATTCTTTTATTGGGGCACTTCCAGGTTGCGGAAGATGTCACCCTTTGTATGATTATTTACTTTTCCGCACTAGGATAGACCCAAGGAGGGGAGCACAAGTAACCGGGTTCTGGAGTCCAGTGGGAGACCAACTCGAGGAGTCCAGTCCGGGTCTCCTAACTCCAGAATTGGTAGGGTTGCTTGCCGCTCTCGTAGGGGTCTAGGGGTGTGGGTTTGGCTATTCATCACGACCGTGGAATCCGTGTTTTATACTGGCTCGTATTGAAAACACGGACGTCCTAGTATATCCAATGTTTCATATGATTCTTCTGCTGCGATATCTGTGATGTGATCATGTGATGTTCTGTGATAGATACTGTATATAGTATATATGATATATTATATAGATGTTACTTATGTTTTACACCCGTGCTAGCCCTGCCCCGCTCTGCCGTTAGTTACCTAACCTAACGGTGCACGAGGGGACATCGAGGCGAATGCGGATGGCATAAGTATACGTCGTATTTATCTGTGATGTTTAGGTACTTAAATGATGGGACTTCATTAATGTGATTAATGAAATAAAAGAAACCTAAGATGTTGTAGAATCGAATTTCAAAATAAAACAGGTAGCTACAGTTCTTGCTTTGCACAGCGGTATATATGATATATCCTGCACCTTATTCGATAAGGAAAGGACCGAGATCCCTTCACCGGGAGTGACTCCTTTAGCAATAACTGGCAGATGCTACACATTCGGTTTGTCTTTTGAATGCTTTTAAGAGTTTTTGCTTTGCACAGTGATATATGTGATATATCCCGCACCTCATTCGACGAGGAAAGGACCGACGATCCCTTCACCGGGAGTGACTCCTATAGCAAAACTAGAAAAGCCTCAAAAGCACTCCATTTTAAAATCATTTGATTCTACAACGATATCAAGTTCATTACGCAATAGGTTTTCATAAAAACCTGTCGTAGCCCTCCGTCGTTTCAGATAAGTGCTGTTTAGTATTCGTGCTGCGTTTGTTGGCCTCCGTCAAGGCGCAGTGTGCGGTAGCTAACCAGTATTTATCTGCTTATGCATATGATGCAGATTGAGTTAGGGTAGTCGTGCGGCCTTGTTGACCTCCGTCAAGGGTCGTGCTGGTGGGTTTAATTCGATCAAGAAATGACGGGTTGAACATGACTAGTAGCCTATGGTTTGTTGACCTCCGTCAAGGTCATAGGGTGCTAGGGGCAAAATATTATCGGGAATTTCAAGTGTTGAAATTTGCAATGAGATTGCATACCTTCTATGAGATAGTTGGATCCCGATACCCGCTGCGAGTAAGAGTTACTTCTGGGAGAGTTTTATTCATTACAATTAGCCGATCAAGTAGGTGTCTAGAAAGGTGTTAACGAGGTTACGCCTCTGGGAAAACGAGGTTTTCTGTAATTAGGTTCGTGCGAAAGCACGGGGGACCCCCCTCAAAGTACCGACACTGGCCTAGCTGAAAGATTGGCGAACTTGTAGTGTGTAATTAATCCCGGCTAGTCTTTCCTTTTAGGGTTTGAAGGAAGATTTGATAAAAAGCAGTGGGAGCCATCCTGATTAGATAAAAACATAACCAATCTATTCTTGCAAGAGCGCACGCTAAGTGTTTTCTTCTCTCTCTCTCCTGGTAGCGACCATATCACGCCTTAATCAAGATAATAATACGGATTATTGACCGAACCTGCTTGTTATACAGAGCTGGGGAACGTTGGTCCCGCTCCACCTTATAATTGTTATAAGACAGAGGAGGAAATTGGGGAATACCAGATTTCCCGTGCCGCCCAAACGAAGAGAGTGCATGCTGATGCATCATCTTCGGGTGTGTTCATTACAAAGAACTGTTTCTCCGTATCCTTTACGTCCTTGGTATGTGATACCAGATCAGGATCCCAGATATGTAATATGTTACATAAGGCTACAGAAAGGTAGAGAACTGAGAACGGGTGATAAGTTTCATGAGGCAGAAAACGGGGCAAGTGTTGCAGCCAAGTCTGTCGGTCACTGTCACCCTGTATTACCAATACATTGATTCTGAACAAATGTTATTAGATACCGAACCTGATATACAAAATCATATCAGTCTCTTTATTAGTAAAGAAATGATAAAATTTTGTATTGTTGGATAATGTTTTGAACATTTCCTATATCAAAAGTTGATCGGTTCAGGCACGTTATCTAAAAGCATTGACGTTCTAAATCAAACTACAGTTCTTTAGTATACAAAACACACACAAGAGGAAGAGTTCAGAAAAGAACAAATCCTTCCTGAGGCATTGTAGACTAGGTCATATCAATGCGACCCGACTAGCTGAAGTTACATGTAGATGCATATTTAAATCAGTTTGAATTTACATCTTGTGAAACTCGCCAGTCATGTCACAAAGATAAGATGACCATAGCTCCGTTTACTGGAAACAGAGAAAGAGTTAGTGAACTCTTGGGATTGATACATGTTGATGTATGTAAGGTCCCCTGTCTACACATACCAAGACTGGTTCTTTGTACTTCGTTACATTCTCTGATAATCTCTCAAGATTCAGACCTATGTTCCTGCTGAAACACAAGTCCGAACCATTTGAGATATTCACAGAATATAAGTTAGAAGTAGAGAACCAAAATACGGGTAAAAGTATTATGTCCTTTGATGTGATCAAGGAGGAGAATACTTGAGCACGGCAATACTGGACTATTCTAAAGGAGAATGAGATTCTCTCTCAGCATTACTCCTCCGAATACACCATAGCACGATGGTATATCGGGGCGGAGCAATCACACCCTATATGATAAGGTGTGCTCTATGATGAGTATTACTGAGTTACCTATTTCCTTTTTGGGTGTTATGCACTTGAGAAGCTGCATACCTATTGAATAGGGTTCGAATCAAATCAATTGCCTACCACTTCATATGTGATATGGAAGGGGAAGAGCCCATATCTTAAGTTAGTTAAGATTTGGGGATTGTCCGGGCTTTGTCTAAAAGCATAATCCGGACAAGCTCGAGGCAAGGTCAGTTATGTACAACTGGAAAGGTTCCAGCTATACAAACTACAGCTGATGATTTGATAGAACCAAAGGATTCAGTAGATTGCAACGAACCTCAGCCTCTCCGCCGATCTAGTAGGGTTCCTCGCCCACCTGAGAGATACTTTGGTTTCTCTATGACAGTGGGAGCGAGGATTGCGTCATGAGATGATGACCCAACTAGCTTCGAGCTGGCCATCGAGAGTAAGACTCTGTAAGAATGGCTGGATGTTTAGCGATCTGAGATGGAATCCATGTACTCCAGCAAAGTATGGACTTTGGCTGCTATATCTGAAGGGTTAAATCCCCATCAGGAGCAAGTATATCTTGAGAAGATTACTTGGTGTACATAGAAAAGTTGAGACTTTCAAAGCTAGACTTGTCAAAAGTTTGCATCATTTACCAGGCGTGGATTATGATGAAACCTTTTTCAAGTAACCAAGCTTAAGTCCATCCAGATCCTACTTGCCACGGCTGCATACCATGACTATGATATCTGGTGGTTGGGTGTCATGACTGCTTTTCTAAATGATGTTTTAGAAGAATGCGTCTATAAGTACACAGCCAGAGGGTCTCGTAGAAAGTGGGAGCAGCGGAAACGTGTGTAAGATGCTTTATAGGATAAAGCAGGCATCGCGGAGTTGGAACATCTGTTTTGATGAAGTAGTCAAAGAGTTTGACATCATCAAAATGGTAGATGAACCTTGTATATACAAAAAGGTAGTAGAGAGTATGGTGATGATCCTCGTAGAGTACGTGGATGACATACTCTTGATAGGGAAAGAGTTTCTTATGCTACGCTCGATCAATCTCTGTTTATCACAATGATTCTCCATATAGGATCAAAGTGATACCCCCTAAATCCTGGATTTTGGATCTATGAGATAGATCTAATTGGATGTTAGGATTCTCACTAGTTGTAGTGAGACGGTATCAACCGATCCTGGGGAGAATCACTGGAAGGTTTCCAGGGTGATAAAGACGACTGAATGTCAGTCACAGGCATTGTCTTTACCCTCAGTGGAGGGACGGTATGTTGGAAGAGTTCCAAGCTAGATACCGTGACATACTAGACGACAAAGGCTGGATACATCGCTACTTAAGATGCTACCAAAGAGGCTGTTTGGGTGTATATTGGTTCATGAGATGAACTATGTTCCTTCCATTGTGTGACAATGGAGTTGTGGCTTATGCCAAGGAACGCAGGTCCCATCAGTGATCCAGACATATTCTAAGGCAGTATCACTTGATCATGGAGATGGTTGATCTCTAAGGGATCGAGGTTAGGAGAGTAGACTCAGAGGACAACACAGCGGATCCACTCACAAAGGCCTGTTCCCAGAGAGAGATTTTTATGGGATGGTTGAGTATGAGATACTACAACCACTGCTACAGATGGCCCTAGTGCAAGTGGGAGATTGTTAGTTATATGTATGCCCTAGAGGCCATTACTGTACATAGGATGTATATTGTAGTGGATGCTGGGACATATATAGGGAGGACTTTCTTGCTCGACATGATAGTATGCTATCTGGTTACCCTTTACCTTAACGTGTATGCTGATTGTCTCTCTGTTACATGTTGGTAAAGCCCTTAGGATCTGTACTTGACTACCTGGACTATAATGCGTATCATACTAGTGGGGACATGGTAGTCCATAAGTACATCCTTCGAAGTCCCTAGTCGTGGGTGTATCGAGATGGGGAATCGATATACCAGAGTAGACTAGCGTGTACCTTCTCGACCCATACAGATGGGCGATGGATGATCCCATATCCATTGGTGTTTGACATCGGAGAAGATATACGGGTGCTCAGTAGAGACTGGGTACACTGGACGGACTCGCCGAGAACTCCCAGATGGTATTATACCTCACGTCAGATGGCAGTTCTCTGGTGACACTGGTACAGAGTAGTCTGTTGACCCGAGATCGTTATAGAGTCTTGTGTGGTTCCCACTGTGCTTTGATTTCCATCTTACCACGTCCAAGAGGGCGTGCAAAACGGTGGTTTTTGGGTACAGTCCCGAGTCACATGGAGGCAATGAGCGATAGGAGGGGATTCGTCTCTCCCGGTATAGGGGGTTGATGTTGCGCTGTGTTCGATTGGCTATAACAGGAAATCCCTGGCCAGGGTTGCTGAGATTTACTGGTAAGTGTTACCAGTAGTTTCTCGAAGTGTTATAGACCTCATATCGGCACGACTTATCGAGCTATTGGGGTCTGACGTTTACCACCCCTAGGCAAGATATGCGACATATCAGACGATCAGACCGGACTGTACGGTAGTGTTACTGGTTGGATTCACTGGAGTGTGAGTGGGCTTGCTCGTCGATCTTCAGATCGCTCAATACCTGGGTGGCCGTTACGTTTAGCAGACCGCTTGCGGCTTGTGGATGTTTGATATGATCATCATGCGCTGCCGGCGTATTGACGAGTCTTTAGAGTCCTACACAGAGGTTTCCTGGCTCAAGCGAAACGAAATAGGAGCGCATATGAGATATGTGCGGGACCGAGAATGATGCGTGTATGTGATACCGTATTTCATTCTCGCGATGTGACATTGATCGGTTATATGCGATATAGCCGGGTTATCGGATCAAGTGTTGATTCGATAAGTTGTTACTGATGATACCAGTCGGTTATGTGCGACATGACCGGATCATTGAATCAAGTGTTGATTTAGTGATTTAATGCATAATTATATATTTGATATATTACTTTGCATTAACTAGTATCGGTTCACTTTAAATGGATTTTCTCACTCGGGTGTGCACATTTCATATGCGATATGATTTGTGCACTTGCTTGTATCATGTTTGATGGTGCATGCCCTTTTTTGTTAAGTGTATAGAATTATACCTTGGTTAATGGAATGGTTAGGGTTTACTATTTGATTATTCATTTTATTCATTTGTTTATTTCTTTTTGGAAAAGAAAAAATTGCATGATAAAATGGTGGCATTTTTGTTTCATTCATGAAGCTTCATGAATACTTTGACCATTGCAACCATTTTGTCATCTTGTAAAAACCTAACCATTCACTAACCATGATCAATTCTCTACATTAAACCATGGTTACTATTATGATAAGGATGGTTTTTCTTTTCTTATTAAAGATAATTCTTATCATAATATTCTTCTTCTTCTTCCTTCAACTCAAGAAGAAAAACCTAGACTACATCAATGGTGGATTGATGATATGAGTGAGAAATCCAAATCTAAAGTCTACCCACTTCCTATTTCTTCATCCTCTACCTCTTGCCAAGTAGTAGAGTGTGTTTCCTTCACAAGTTTCTTGACTTGGTGAAGTGAGAGCTTGATCTTGCGATGCTTCGACGTAGATCATCTTCGGCATGGACATCGACGACCTAGCTCGCTTATTCTCCGATGAAGTCGACGCTAGAGCCCGGATTCTTTTTGGACAGCGGAGAGGACTTCGTTGCGGAGCTATGGAGGTGGAGAACCGGATCTACAAAGGTTGTATTTCCGTATCTCTTAGTTAAATGTTAACTAGTTATCTTTTCGCCTAGATTTCTAGCAAACGATCCGTAGTCGGGTTTCTCGGCACCTAGAATTTTTGAAATTGGCATGGTTGATGCCTTATGAGACCTCATGAGGATGCCTAGGAACCCTACAGTTTACATATATATCTGGTTATAGCTACATGTTTTCCTTTACTTGATGTTATTTAGAATTGGAGAAAATAGGAACCGCATGATATTTTATATTAACTTGTTGCAGTTAATTAGCGGCTTTCCCTTTGTATTCTTTCATTACAGTTTTATGTTGCATATACTATATTCATGGATTTTCGCATTGAGATATAGATTTTTCATGATATTTTCTGGATTTGGGGACCGTGGGAGTACATGAAATTATGCATTATTTGAAAAACCCGGTTTCCCTTGATATGATATTTCAGAAGCCACCATGAGATTTATCGGTTCGGATATATATATACCCCACATGAGGAATGGAGGGGTCCGTGTGCGGGTACATGGTGGGGCCCGGAGGTACCTCGGGGCAAGAATCTCAGTGAGGAGATGAGTTAGTGGGGGAACAATACTTTCCGGTGACATTACCAATGACTCGGCGGTTATTATAAGGATACCGACGGAAGTCATGTGCGTATGGATGCGTCGAGAGACGAGGGTCAGAGCTAGGCACTCGAGCTTTCAGGATAGCGTATGATACGTATCTATCAGGGGGCCAGTCTTGGTGACAGCACCTGATAGATCAGCATTTCTGTGTCGATGCTTGACATATTGGTTTCATGATATTTCTTTTTGCTCCTAAGTATATATAACAGTGGACTGGGACGCTGTTATATATGCCTTTACACCAATATTAGTGGAATGGGACGCTAATATATGTGTATTGATATCAATTTATAAACATCATCTTATTTATTCATACAAATATATTTAGGATGTTAGAGATTTATTTGATATTGGATTTGGGATATAGGTGATTCATTTGATATTGGATACATGATATATATGAGATTGTTGATTTTGTACATTCAGAATATATGAGATTTATTCGATATTGTAGATTAAGGATTTGTGAGACTTATATGATATGAGAGCCAATTTGGGGGCTGATTTGAGGAAATTGGGATTTAGATTGTCTTGATGGACTTTGATCCTACCACGATGTCAGGATTCCGTGGAAATGACATGTTTCATTCCATACTCCACATTTATTGTTTATGCACTGTTTCATGTATTAGTAGTACCTAATAGAGTACCTTCCATGACTGTTGCATTTACCTACTTTTACTTTATATGTATTGCTTCATGTACTAGTAGTACCTGATAGAGTACCTTTCATGACTGTTGCATATATATATTGTCATATCATCGCTTCATGTATTAGTTGTACCTGATAGAGTACCTTACATGATTGTTGCATAAGGATTGTCATATTACTACTTCATGTATTAATGATAGCTGCTAGTGTACCTTTCATGACTATTGCACACATATTACTTTTGTTGCTATTTAGTTGCTTATGTTAGATTCGCGCTGTACATGCATATGTTATTTACTATTCACGGGTTGGCAACTCACCCCCGTTGTGCCACAGTGTTTGCAGGTTGTTCCCCAGAGTAGTCGAGGCAGGCTATTCATCTATCTTATCATCTTTTGTTGCGGATACCGCATCAGCTCACAGTGTGCAGTTTGCTTTGGTTGGTTTTATGGTTATTCGTTGTTGTATTGTATATTCGTTGTATCCTTGTACTCTCCATCTATTATATTCATGTTGACTTAGAGACTTGGTGAGGACGATATTGTATATTATTTTGTGACTGGGTTGTCTTTTATACAGTTTCCATTTTATCGTCTTTTATTTCTTCGTTACGGCATCGTATATCTGATGTGGTGGTTGTTTTTCGCCGTTGGACATGGAGTTTCTCCCGTTGTGGATGCTTTACTTTATATTTATATTGTACCCATTTTTGGGGTTGGTTTTTACAAAGGAGGTGCTTCCGAAATTTTCAAGAAAGTAAATTCGACTTAAAGAATTTATACTTGAGATTTTCAAAAGTTTAAACAATCTTTCTTATCTTTTCCTGTCTTTTAATGGTTTAGATTTCTGGGTTTTGGCTTTCTTTTACTGCGTTACGCCTGTAGACTTTGTGTAGTATTAAGGCCGTCACGTGCCAATTTCGGGTCGTGACAGTGTGTGGGCGTGTACCTTATTCTAGGGTTTCGCGACTATAAACTAGCTAACTACATTATCATCCAATATCACTAAATTTAACCCATAGTCACCTAAGCATTTCATGCTATGTATACACATCTCAAATAACATATATATATATATATAACGCATCAAATGCTATGAATATACGGAGATGCTATACGCCATCCACCCGACTTCCCCCGTAGATATATATCTACTCACCTTGATCGTTGCTTTCCGTAGTTGATGACGCTCGTTTTACTTTGTCATCCTGAAGTCCACGCGAAGTACCTACATATTACAAAATACATCGTATAGCATCAAAATCCGACTCAATAACCGACACAGCACGCAAGGTGCTCATAGGTTAGAATCTATAGCCTACGCATGCAAAAACAACCAAACAACACTTGTCGTTGACGTACAAATATCAAATGACCAAATCTCATAACTAATATCAAAACCAAGAATTCTAAAATACGGAAAACTTAACCCAAAACCATCCCAATATGCTCCCAGATTTTGGCTCAAATAATCTGGGACAAAAAGAAAAATACAGTAGCTATGTTATAAGGTATTTGAGCTACAGCCAAAACCCTAGCACCAAAACTGCTACAGGAACCGACCAAAGTGGCTACAGTAGCCGCCGGGCCCGACCCCACCTTGGAATTTGGGCCTCGTCTTCTCGTGGTGGTCTCCTATTAGTCTAACTAGGTTAATGTATATTTTTAAATATTTTATAAAATTCCCGTGTTGCTTCAGACTCCCTGTAGACCCCCAAAATATCACCAAACCGACACAGAAAGTTTAAATTTCATGTTTAGTGTTAGTCACTGGTTTGATCTGGATTTTTAACATTTAAGGGGGGATTTGTAGTCACGAATTACCCTCAATACACAATCACAATTCATAATACCACCCTATAGCTCAATTTGGAATTTTCCGACATCACTAAACCTCACCGCAACACTTCTAATCTAATCTAGAGGCTAAAGGAAATCAAATACTACACTAAATGTGAAAGAAATACTTCCTTGGCAAACCCTAGAATCCCCTAGAGGTCCAAAATCAAAATTTTCTTGATCTTCCATGCTTGTAGTGAGCTTGTGTATGATTTTTGTGAAGTAGATACAAGGTTTTGATGTAGTTTTGGTGTTGTTGTGAGGGGATAGTGGTGGAGGGGGAGAGTGGGCAGCCATGGGGAAATGAGAGAAGGAAAATGAAAGAGGATAGAATGAAGGAACAAGGAGGTATGGTTCATTTGACCCCTCACCCTCTCTCTCTCTCTCTCTCTCTCTTGCCCATATTTCTTTGTTTATTCTTTTCTTTTCTTTTCTTTTCTTTTCTTTATCTTTTCTTCTTTTCTAATAAAAAACAAATAAAGACCAAGTAACATAAACAATGGAGCATGGATTCAAACAAATTACGAAATGTAACAAGTATTAGCAATATGACATGGTGCATGTCGCATGCACAAAACAAAAATCAATGCGTGATTAGGAAACCTTAATCAAGTTTAGAAATAAACTTGTATATAATTAATTATAAAAATTATAATTTGCCTAAATCACATGAATCCCTCCAAAAATCATCATTCAAATTAATTTTCCAATATTTCCCAAATTATCCGTATTTAATTATACCGCACCATTAAAATATTCCTAATATTTATTATTTAATTATAAAAATTCCTAAAAATAATACTTTATTTTTCTGAAATGTTACAATCTTCCCCCATTAAATAAATTCGGTCCCCGAATTTAAATTTAAACTCCCCCAATTTCTAAACCATTTCAGTAAAATGATCGGGGCTGCAAAATTATAAATACATAAAACACATCGTAGCGCAATGCATGCGCGTGAAAAACGAGTATATAACTGAAAACTCAAAACTCCGTCATGCATTTCGCAATCATCGGAGTCATGGGGAAGACATCAATGTCAAAGTCCAATGAGAAAACAACAAGATATACATCAAAACTATAACATGTGCATAGTACGCGTCGGTGTAAACTCGTCAAAACATCTGAAAGAAATGCATGCCAAACCTTTTCCAAATAACTGTGCGATGCGCGTATCACGGCACCATGGTGAACATGTATCATAAGAAAATAATTATATACGTATATATCCTTTGTTTAACATACAAGTCCCGCTATTTTGAAAATAAATTGAAGGGTTTCCCTTATAAAATTTTCGTGTCATCTCGAGCACATAGGTAAATACTGAGACTATAGCTATTTTTTTGGAAATCCTTTCGATAACTATCAATGCATGCAAAAATATATTCAAGTACTGTCATCGGACTAGTCTTGCTCAGCTACTATGGTAAATATCATAAAAACATACTGCTCAAAAGAAATTATACTCAAATAGTACATGTAACAATACCTCGTGCGTCTGGTGCGCACAGAAATCGAAATACATGAATATGCCATACAAGTGCACAGAAACCAAATCTAAGTGCAACAGGTGTGCACGAAAACACCTGTCAAAGGTAACGGGTGTGCCTGACAGCAATATCAGGTGCATTTGATATGCACGAAGAATCCCGATTTAGTGCAGCTGCCATGCACCAAAATCGCATCAAGCACGCCTTGTATGCGCAAGAATCCAACTGAAGTGCACAAGGTGCACGTAAAACAAATATCGAATATCACAATCGAAATCGACGGTATACAACAAATCTCAATCCAAATCAGGTACACCATGTATATAATCTCAAAATCACGTGCACCAGCGTGCACAAAAATCAAATCAAAATACCGAATTGCATGAACTACATCGAAGGCACAAGTTAAATCATATGAATACCGTAGGTATGGAAAAAAAATCAACCATCTCTAATGATATCAAATCGAAACCGAGTGCAACTATGGTGCACGAAAACTCAATCATGCAAATAAATCGCCCAAAATATAGAAATCCAAAATAACGGACACGTAATGCTCGAATCACCAAATTGCAATTTGTAACACTGTCGTCGATATGTCTTTCCTTCGCAGTCGAGAAGGTGTCGGTGCATCCAAAGCTAGCAGAGCAAGATATCTACTTGCCTCCTATTCATGGCCTGGCGCCTGGTGCCTTTAGGCCCTCGTCTCTCACTGTGAATTGCTAGTTATATAGATCCTCGGCTCAACGACCCAATATGGTGTGATGACGGAAATAGTTCCGCTCTGGCACATCCTCTAAAAATCTCTGGCCAACTATCATGGTCACTCACAACATGTCTCGTCGATGATGCCGAACTCTGGCCTACTGGGTGTGCGTAATACGACCGATCCTGGTCTAAACCTTCTCGTGTAGTATTCCAGATGCTCCTGTCAGAGTCTCCCCCAAATCTCGTTTCTGCCGAACTGCCCGGAAGTTATCACCCTTTACAAAATCTATTTCTTGTTCCGGAACGGCTGCATACTCATCATGACTCCTTCTGGAAGATATGTCCATATACGACGCCTCTGCATGCGTATCACATCTCTGATGTCAACTGAGTGGATGTCATCTCGTCGAGCTCGTATGAACTTCGTACTCCACTTTTCACTAATGTCGCATGATTCGGACTCGTCTCTTTATGGCTGCATGGACTGCACTCCAGTGGCTATACTCATATCTGGAGCCTCCTAAGAAATGCATCCCATCATTTGATATCCGAACGACGTCGAACCTTTCGATCGATTCATCAAAGTCCCATAATTCTCTTAGAGCGCAACTCTTAAATACAGTTTAATAATATCCAGTACATGCCACAGTACCTATGGACCAACCGTAGAAGGGAAAACTCAAGCCTCATTAATGGCACCGCGGAACTGCTGCAAACCCAAAGGTTCAAAAGCGTTCCCATGGTCAATATATCGAGTTAGGGTTTCATTCTTCTAGAGGGTCCACGGAATTACTTGCATGTTTTTCCGAATACTTTAAACTTGGAAAAAATGGGTTTCTGACATTCAATCGTTTTCTTTCGACTCCCAACGTACCTGCGTGAAGTTTTCTCTAGCTGGAATCAATCAATCTGATGACCTCGCATCGGGGTAAGAGAACAAACCACATGTCCTAGTCATTCCTCCAAGGGTGACTAGCGATCTTCTATCATATCTCTAAGTATAAACTCGTGCTGCAACAGCTCCAAACATCTGGGGCGATATCACATCATTCGTAGAAACAACTGGCTCCTTCGTCCGCACGCTGAACAGTGCCTCAATGCTCAAGAATAGGCGATACATCAACGGTCATCACATTCTAGCCGGCCTCTATCAGTGGCCCAATCCTCTGGTGCTGATCTGCACGTTCGAGAAATCTTTATAAAAACAATCTATCAACACTTATGGCGTGAAAAACACAATAAAACGACACATCGATTCAATCGTGTGTCACCGGAATACATCCTGGTCAGTCCTCATCCAAGACGAGCTCGTGCTGACCGCAACTATAGCCGCAGCTCTCTCTGCCTATGCATTCGTGGTAACAAACCACTAACCAATATCGATGTGGATAGATCATTAGAATGAATATAATACTGTGCGAGGAAATATACATCCTAAGTCTTCTTAAGCGGAGTACCGTATCGTAAGTATGCCGCGGAACATACACACGGTACGTCACTCTATATAATTCACTTACTCCATCAACCAAGGTCAACCTATGCGACGAATGTTCGGGTTTATTACCCCCTCGACCAAGTCTAAGTTCCGTAAGGTCAAGCGTAGGCTCCGAATATAGTATACGCCCTAGACTCCGCATAGTCAAATATAGAATCGAACATGAGTTAACCTAGCGCACTGATACCAACTTTGTCACGACCCAAAATGGCACATGACTGGCACTTGAATCATATGAAGTCTATAGGATCCTATATAATTCAAGAAAGCTAAAAATCCCAGAAATCTAAATCATTTAAAAGAAGAAGGAAGGAAAAGTTTAGTTTTAAAGCAAGTGGTTTAAACAACATAAGCCGAAGTATTGCATTTTTAAAACCTCAAGTCTTTTCTGAAAATTTCGGCAGAGTTTTCTTTGTAAATACTGGCCCAAAAAGGGTACAACACATGAAATATATATAAAGGCATCCACAAGCGGGAACTAGCTCTTCGCTAACTGGCGGTCACAACCACGCGAGCAATATATTATATAGCACCGAAGGGCGAGGATCAAAACTCAAAAGAAAACTCAATATCATCAAGAAAACCCATAATAATACAACGCGCGACTCTAAGATCGAAAGAATATACATCTGGTCTTCTAAGGTTATGAAATAATATACAAGTCTGGTTGATGGAGTTATTAGATACAACTGAAATAAATAAATGTACGATGGTGGTCACGATACGAGTGAACCCACCTACCAAAGCAATCACCCGGAATGAAGTAGTGTGCCAGCAAGCCGCCAAGAAAACCTGTACGGCAAAACCTGCAAGAAATTATGGCACAACGGGGCTGAGTTTCCAACTCGTGAGTAAAAAACATCACCAAGCAGAAATCGCATGTAAGACTCAATCCTTGGTCATACGATCATAATATATCCTCAATAATATCCTGATCCTTCTACACATAAGTGTAATACCACGTGCTCGTGTCTGTGCCTCAGATAGTAACATATCATATATATGATGTATGAATGCATCGAAATGAAAACAGAATACATCATGAATGAGAAAACTGTTTTCTTAAAATGGTTCTGTATATTTAAATCGAGGTATCATCAATGAAATCAGCATAAAATCAGTGTCAAGCATCGACACAAAACATATATCCAAATATCCAATATCTCGGGCTCCGGCAATCCGGACTGGTCCATATCATACAATCTCAATACCTCAAAGTCTCAATATCTCAGGCTCCGGCTATCCGTACCGGCCCCTATCAATCTCACGACAACGTCGGTATCCTCCGAATATCCGCCGCGTCCTAAATAACCGGTTGGTAGCGATCCACTGACAGGCTCAACGCCATCATCTGCGACCTTTTCGCCCTGGGGTACTGCACCGGGTCCACCATGCACCCATAGACGGTTCCTCTTCCTCCTCGAATCGGGTGTATGATATCGCTCAAGAGCCGAAAAATCTTATGGTGGACATATCTCATATCATATCACGAGAAAACCGCACTTTTTATCTTTTGAAATGAAAATGAGTTTATAAAATGTTGTGGTTTCTCCAAATTCAGAAATCTAATGGAAAATCCGAAATCTCAAAATGAAGAGTGAATAATAGTAAATACCGAGCTCTTTATATTGCATGACAAATGAATATAGTAACATGCACAGGTATATATGTAAAGAATGCAATATCTAAACTAGCACAGCAATGATATATCAGAACTATCAGCTAACAAGCGATATCCATAAGGTAATATTCTTTAAAGTGAACGTGACATGGCAATTACCGATGATGATGTGTGTGAGCCGGCAAGAAAGTGTATGTGGAGCATACGCATCATCGGTAATGGTGCTGGTGTCCGGAGAGCATGGTATCATAATCACTAAAGTACACATTAAACATGCAATGCAATGATAACAACATGAATATATGGAAAATGAGCAATAACGCAACAATAAGGAAATATACGCTCCTATATACGAGTCATACAGTTGTCATCTGAAACAACACGAATCGTGGTGTTTAGAAAATAGGGCAACGGTGTTTTTAAGAAAGATACGTCCTTTGAAATATCCGTAGTACACCTTGGCTTGACTTTAAAATATTCATGATTCGTTCATTTTCGAAATAAGTATGACACGAGCCCAGTCTATCCTCTACTAAGTAACTACAGGACAAGCTATGAGATTAATCAAAAGGGTTAGGAAAGCCACCTAAGTCTGAGTCGATATATATATATATATATATATATATATATATATATAGTAGTCGGTGATCCCGCCTCAATAGCTTCATATATGATCAAATATAATACGACATCCTCAATCATGAGTGCGGATCAATCATCATATTTATATCTCGTACAGTAAATCCATCGTACGGCATCCCAAAATCGGGGTACGGGTCACCTATCACATATATCTCAATATCCATATGGTATCATAATCAATATATTATAAACAGAGTACTGATCTAAGTCTAGTACATACCGATACCATCTAAAATATATCCGCGTGTGTATGAAAACACATCGCCCAATAAATCCGCAAATAGAATATGTCGTATCTCATAACACGACCCAACTCACATCACCGATCTCACGGCATCCTGCCCAATCACATCGATTCGTCTCCAAATATCATATACTATCCTCATCATACAAGTATATGTATACATATATAAGTATATATATACATACTCACATACATATATGTGTGTGTGCGTGTGCGTGTGTGTGTGTATCCCCATATACGCAGAAGGAAATAAAATGTATGTGTGTGTGTGTGCATGTACCTTATTCTAGGATTTCGCGACTATAAACTAGCTAACTACATTATCATACCATATCACTAAATTTAACCCATAGTCACCTAAGCATTTCATGCTAAGTATACACATCTCAAATAACACACAACATGCTAAGTATACAAATATATATAACGCATCAAATGCTACGAATATGCGCGGGTGCTATACGCCATCGACCCGACTTCCCCCGTAGATATATATCTACTCACCTTGATCGTTGCTTTCCGGAGTCGATGACGCTCGTTTTACCTTGTCATCCAGAAGTCCACGCGAAGTACCTACATATCACAAAATGCTTCGTATCGCATCAAAATCCGACTCAAAAACCGACACGACACACGAGGTGCTCATAGTTTAGAACCTACAGCCTACACATGCAAAAACAACCAAACAACACTCGTCGTTGATGTACAAACATCAAACGACCAAATCTCATAACTAATATCAAAACCAAGAATTCCAAAATATGGAAAACATAACACAAAACCATCCTAATATGCTCCCAGATTTTGTCTCAGATAATCTGGGACAAAAAGTAAAATTTAGTAGCTATGTTATTAGGTATTTGAGCTACAGCCAAAACCCAGCACCAAAACTGCGACAGGAACCGACCAAAGTGGCTACAGTAACCGTCGGGGCCGGCCCCATCTTGGAATTTGGGCCTCGTCTTCTCGTAGTGGTCACCTATTCGTCTAACTAGGTTAATATATATTTTTAAATATTTTTTAAAATACCCGGGTTGCTCCAGATTCCCTGTAGACCCCCAAAATATCACAAAACCGACACGGAAAGTTTAAATTTCAAGTTTAAGGGTTAGTCACTGGTTTGATATGGATTTTTAACATTTAAGGGGGGTTTGTATTCACCAATTACCCTCAATACACAATCAAAATTCATAATACCACCCTAAACCTCAACTTGGAATTTTCCGACATCACTAAACCTCAACGAAACACTTCTAAACTAATCTAGAGGCTAAAGGAAATCAAATACTACACTTAATGTGAAAAAAATACCTCCTTGGCAAACCATAGTATCCCCTAGAGCTCCAAAATCCAATTTTTCTTGATCTCCCATGCTTGTAATGAGCTTGTGTATGAATTTTGTGAAGAAGATGCAAGGTTTTGATGTAGTTTTGGTGTTGTTGTGAGGAGATAGAGGTGAAGGGGGAAAGAGGGCAGCCATGGGGAAATGAGAGAAGGAAAATGAAAGAGGAGAGAATGAAGGAACAAGGAGGTATGGTTTATTTGACCCCTCACCCTCTCTCTCTCTCTTGCCCATACTTCTTTGTTTATTCTTTTCTTTTCTTTAACTTATCCTTTATCTTTTCTTTTCTTTTCTAGCCAAAAACAAATAAAGACCAAGTAACATAAACAATGGAGCATGGTTTCAAACAAATTAAGAAATGTAACAAGTATTAGCAATATGACATGGTGCTTTTCGCATGCACAAAGCAAAAATCAATGCGTGATTAGTAAATCTTAATCATGTTTAGAAATAAACTAGTATATAATTAATTCTAAAAATTATAATTTGCCTAAATCACATAAATCTCTCCAAAAATCATCATTCAAATTAATTTTCCAATATTTCCCAATTTATCGGTATTTAATTATACCGCACCATTAAAATATTCCTAATATTTATTATTTAATTATAAAAATTCCCAAAAATAATTTTTTATTTTTCTGAAATGTTACACAAACATATAGGAAATATGCCAGGAATGCGCATACCTTCTGGAGTGTGATAACTTGAGTGGATTCTATCAGATTATCATGCGATGATAGTTGGATCCCGATCCCACTGATGAGATGGTTTAGACCTCGGGTGATCCCGACTAATTCTTCTTTCAGGTTTGGAGGAGAATTTGATGATACAGTGGGAGACGTCTTGATTAGATAAAGTGATTAACCATTCTTAACTAGGTTAGAGTGCACGCAGAGTGTTTCTTTTCTCTCTCTCTTTAGCAGCGACCATGGCCAGACCCTACACTATAACTCAGTGACCATGTTAACCGAACTTTCTTAAAAAACTGGCTTTTGGATTGTCAGAGTTGCATACTTCATTGCAACTCCTACTTTGACCCTTTGCTTTTCTCCGGAACATTCCGTATCACTACGAAAATCCATATTTATTTGGATATGACCATCGTATGGTTATATACGAACTCGAAGGAACTTGTTCCAGATTCGAGGATGGTTTCCGGTTCTGGAGAAAATGAATAGGACTATTCAATTGTGTTTTCTTTTTACCTTCTCTTAAGATGTGAGGGTTCTTTGGATTAGGAGAGGGTACACCTATTACGCTTATTGTATAGTCTTCTTCCAAACCATAGGCATGTGCCGAAAAGTGGGTAAGGAAGAAAACCAATTAGCCTAAGTGTGGTGTAAAGTAGATAATAAGTAAAGACAAATAAAGTGATTAGAAAGAGGGCAAAGTAAATTGCAACTGCTATCATTCATGACCAAACCACGTATTTCATCGCCACTCCTACTTCACCTTTGGATTTCTCCAAAACACCCCGTATCACTACGAAAATGCATAGTTATTAGATAATCCATCGTATGGTTATATACGAACTCGAGGGAACTTGTTCCAGTTTGGGGATGGATTCTGGTTCAGGAGAAATAGAATAATGATTATTCAGTTGTCTTTTATCGTTACCTTTACTCAGGTTGCGAGTACTCCTAGGATTAGGAGAGTACACCTATTACGCTTATTGGATAGTCTTCTTCCAAACCATAGGCTGGTGCCGAACGGTAAGGAAAGAAGAAAACCATTTAGCCTAATGGTGGTGTACAGAAGGTAATGAGTAAAGAAAAATAAAGGGATTTGGAGAGATGGCAACAAAATATACGATTACAGTAATGAATCTGGATAATGGAAGATGCATTACTAGGAATACCTGGCTACCCCTTCGAAACATTTTTATGTTTCAGTTTGACTATGCGTTGTTAATTGAAAACTGATTTCCCAATTAGATCCTTGCTCTAGGGTATGTATTTACCAGGTTTGAATCTCACATCTGTATGGTTTTACAGATGATGAGTGGAAATTATTGGGAATTAGGTGATCATCCTCATTATATAGGAATTCGTTGTAATTGGTGATATTTGAGGAAATCGCTAAGGTTTTTGCCGGACGGCAAATATTTGGTTTTGAATTTCCGTCGTTATGCACCAATTTCAAACTAATATATCTGTACGCTTATTTTATAATGTGAGATATAACTTTCTGAAATATGTCCATGAAATTTACCTATATCAGTTGATGGTTAGGTAAGGAGCATTAAACAACGGTGTAATTCTTCATAACCATAGTACAGTTTTCAATCTACGACGCACAGGGTTTGAGTTATTCAACGCAGGGGCTTGTACAAAGTATTGTATATTTTCCAGTGTCCATTAGGACAGAGGGGTTGGTCTTCATACTATATTCTGTTTACTTGTGACTTCTCTTGCTTTATACAAGTGTTTCGTAGAAATACAAGGTCCATGTTTTGAGAAGTTACAGGTACACGAATAAAGTAGAGAACCATGTTTTGCAAGTATCGGGATTCTTCAGGGTGATCGAAGATGTAGATACTTGCGTTTGGTATTCAGTTGACAGTAATGGTTTTAAGAACTTGCTTCTCCTTCAGGTTACTCATATCTGGATGCACTCCTAAGTTGAGTATCGTTGATCGGCCTCCTTTCATTTAGTTGACATGCACTGGAGACAGCTGCATGATTTGAATCTGGTTCCAATTAAATCAGTGCCTCTGTTTCTATATGGTATATAAAATGGTTCATATCTTAAGGATGTTAAGGTATATGGAGTTGTCAAGCTTATGCTTAAAACCAGACTCTAGAAAACTCAAGGCACGTTTCTGTAATGGCAGTTTGTGGGTTAACCCGGGTTTTGTCGAGGGTTAACTTTCTACCATCTGGAAGATCAATAGTGATATTGTTCTTGACTCGCCACAGTTTTAGCAAAATGGACTTTTTCATAAAAAGGTAGTAGGAGTATGGTAGAACTGGAAGTGATTCCAGAACCACAAACGATTATTGAAAATTTAATCGGACCTAAAGATTCAATCAGTTTTGACATTCCATTAGCCACACCGCAGATATGGTGGGTAATCTCAGGCACCCGAGAGGTGCTCCGGTATCGTCAAGGACGATGACAGGGAGGTTCTTGTTTACCCAGACTTGCCATTATTGTTGTTCTAGACTATGAGATCCGGCAGGAGGATGAGTATAGCGTCGTTCTAAACTAGCTTTAGAAGTGCACGCGTATATGACTCTGCCAGAGGGTTGTTGTGGTCAGCGGGAGCAGCGGAAGCATAGTGAACAACCAGCTTATGTGTATTTATAGATTAAAGCAGATATAGAGGAGATAGATCATCTATTTTTGATATGACAGTCATAGGCTTTGACCTCATCAGAATAGGTGATGGATCTGTTAAGAAGGTAGTACGGTGTGATGTCCTGGTATATGGATGACATATGCACATGTATGAAGTGAAATTCCTAAACTACGATCGGTTATACTGTGGTTGTCACACAGTGGTTTCTCCTCATAGGATATGGATATTATATCTGGCATTCTGGTTACTAGATCTATGGTTTTAGATCTAGATTTGGGTGGTTTCCCAATCAGGGTACTTAGACAGCATTCTAAAGGTGTTTTAGAATGGACGACTTCTGGCATAGTGGTGTACCTGCAGGTGATGGAGTCACCCTCTCTAAAGGTGTCTTACAGAATAAAGGCGAGTGGGATGTGCATGATTGGCATATCACTTGCTTAAGCAATTGAGTCAATCGTAAAATGTCAATTACCACACCAGATATTGTTTTTGCACTAGATGCAATAAGTTTATATTAATCCAATCATCATGGTGAAACGTTCGGATGAAGTTTATGAACATAAGTAGATGTTCTAGGGTTATGATAACGAAAGCCTCCTCCGGGAGACAGTTATCATTCCAGGCTTCCAAGATGACCTGGATGACAGAGTGACTGTCAAGAGTTATAGTTTTCCCTCTTACGAGGGGCAGTAGTTTGGACAGAAGGTCCAAACAGATACTTAGGGAGGCATGACGGAGGATACTGATTAAATTCAGTTGACGATACAGTCTAAGAAGTTTGCTAGATTTAGAGTTCATTTGTGAACAGGGTCCCATCAGACATATTCTAAGACAGGTATTGCTCATTTCGAAAGATGGCTTTCTCCGTGAACTTGAGATAAAGGGAGACATAGAAAGAAAAATCAGAGCAGATCCACTCACTGAGGCTATTTCTCGAAAGCAATAGTTTGGCAAAACGAGCTTTGTAAAGCTGATTAGTAGAGAAGTTGGGTGTTCGGTATCATACGGGCTGTGAGTATGCGACACCGCAATAATTAGCCTTAAATGCAAGTGGGAGATTGTTGGCTATAGTACCCTCAAAGTCAATTATTGGATCGTAGGTATGTGATTGCAATGATTGAGGGGAAATCTTACTTGAGATGATAGTATTCTATCTGGTATGTCTTATCATCATGTACAAGCTTTAGGTGACATTACAGATCACTATTACACGTTGATAGAGCCCATAGGATTCTTTCATGACTACCAGCAGTATGATGGCGATCATATACGTGAGAGTTGGGTAGTCTATAAGCACATCCTTAAAAGGTCCCTAGTCGAGGGAGCTTCGAGACATGGCATTGATACTCCAGAGTAGACTAGTGTATACAGATCGAGACCCCGATAAGGGGCGGTGGCCGGTCTCACAAACCATTGGTGTCAGTTGGTTCACCTAAGATGTATACAGGTGCTCATTGGGTTATGAGTACACCGGACAGACCGCCGGGAATATGCTAGTTGGTATTATACCTGTCGTCAAATAGCAGTTCCCTGGTGACATGTGTACAGGTTAGTCTATCGACCTAAGATCGTCATTTGTCTCATGTGAGTTCCCATTGTGCTTTGGTTACTACCCGACCACAACTCAGAGGAGTCGTGCAAACAGGTTTTAGTTAGGTACAGTCCCGAGCCATATGGAGGCAGTGAGAGGATCGGTAGGGGATTCATCTGTCCCGGTATTGGGGGTGATATCGCGCTGTGTCTGGAGAGCCATTACACAAAGTCCTTGGCCAAGGCAAGTGAGATTTACAGGTAGGTATTCCAGTAGTTTCTCTGGGTGTTCTGGGCTACACTCCGACATGACTTATACCGCTATTAGGGGTCGGACGTTTTCCATCCCCTAGGCCTGATATGCGATACTCATAGAAGAACGGACCGGACTGTACGGATATTGTCACGGATAGGCTCAGTAGGGTTTCATGATGAGTTCGCTTATCGGCCTCTCTTTTGCTCAATACATGGGCAGCCGTTACGTACAGCTAGTGCCACTGACGTGCTTGTGGTTAAAGCCACTGTCAGCGTATTGACGAGTCTTTAAGGTCCTCCACAGAAAGTTTCCAAGTTCGGACGAAACGTTGTAGAGGCTGTATGGTTTTATGGCAGGGTTAGATCATATACGTGCACTCGTGCACGGATCATGATCGGATGGATTATACTAGTGGGTTTTGGTTTAAGCCGGATCCTAGTATTTGATCGTTGTATTATTTTGGTCTCATTGTATTCGTATTCAGTTGGAATACGGATGCAGGTATGTATATACAGATGAGGGGTATTCTTGTAATCCGTCACAAGATTACTTTTGAAGATGCCATTTCTTTTTCTAGTATTAAACATTTAGGGTTTTGTTTTAAATGTTTAATGTTATGTGAGGTGGAAATTGTGAGCATAAGTTTTGGCATGAGGCATTAATTGATGGCATGGCTCAAGTGGTGACTCATGGAGTCACTTTTGAACCATGCTTGATATTATTGGCATGTTGTGAGATATTTTGTGGGGGTGATTTTTCTTTAGTTGTTTGGAAAACTCACAAAATACCTCAACACAAAAGAGAGGGCGGCCACTTGACTTCTTTTTCTCCTTGAGTTGCCTTTTTCATTTTGTGCTAAGTCTTGAGTGCTCACTCTCTTCACTTCACCATGGGCATCTTCTTCAACCTCCATCTATACCCTCTCATGTGTTGAGAATCAATGGATGTCTTGAGACAAAATGATCACACACAATCTGTACTACGACTTGGACATCTCGGCTAGCAAACTTGATGTCCGAGTTGCTTCGGTTTGAAGCGGGAGCCCGTATAAAGAATCCTCGACGTGGAGCCTCTTCGACGAGCGAGATCGGCGAGCGGAATCGTCGGGGCAGCCGCAACTAGCAAGGCGAAGAGATTGAAGACCAAAGGACACGGATCGATCGGTATAATCTCTTAAACCTCTTTACAGTTTACGAGCATACGGTTATTGGTATGATCCGGGTTTTAGGGTTATGTTAGCGCCATTTTCAAAAGTTTTTATTCCGCATATGGCCTCGGATTGACGGCCGGGGCGCTGCCGTAGCCTTATATATTACATGTTGATAGAGCCCATAGGATTCTTACTTGACTACCAGCATTATGATGGAGATCATATACATATGAGCTGGGTGGTCGATAAGCGCATCCTTAAATGTCTCTTGTCGTGGGATTATCGAGACTAGGCCTCGATACTCCGGAATAGACTAGTGTATACTTATCAAGACCCCGATGAGGGGCGGTGGCCGGTCTCACAAGCCAATGGTGTCAGTTAGTCACCTAAGATAGTATACAGGTGTTCATTGGATTATGAGTACACTGGACGGACTAGCCGGAAACATGCTAGTTGGTATTATACCTATTGTCAGATAGAAGTTCCCATGTGACATGGTACACGTTAGTCTGCCGACCTGAGATCGTCATTTGTCTCGTGTGAGTTCCCACTGTGCTTTGATTACTACCCTACCACGGCTCAAAGGAGTCGTGCAAACAGGTTTTAGTTGGGTACAGTCCCGAGCCATATGGAGTACGTTAGCGGATAATCCGGAATTCGTCTCTCTCGGTATTGGGGGATGATGTCGCGTTGTGCACAGGTGGCCATCACCAAAAATACATGGCAATGGTGGACGAGAATTACTGATTTGGATCAGTAGTTTCTTAGTAGGTGATGGGCTTCATACTGAAACAAAATATCGCGCTATTAGGGGTCTGACTTTATCCACCCCCTAGACTCGATATGCGATACTCTTAGACGAACAGACCAGACTGTACAGAGATTGTCACGGACAGGCTCAGTAGGGGTTTGGATAAGATTGCTCGTCGGCCTTCCTTTCACTCAATACCTGGGTAGCCGTTACATACAGCTAGTGCCGCTGACGTGCTTGTGGTTAAACCCACTGTCAGCGTATTGACGAATCTTTAGAGTCCTACACAGAGGGTTTCCTTGGTTCAGGAAAAATGATATAGTAACCGTTTTGGATACGTACTGGGTTCCGATCAATCGACTATACCATGTACCCGGACTTTCGATCGGACAGTTGATGATACTTGCCTGCTCGGGTTTGAGCCGGATTATTAAATCATGTAATGATTTAATAATTTACATATATACTTTGTTAGTTATGTATATGCCCTAGAGGCCATTATTGTACATATGATGTATATTATAGTGGATGCTTGAATATATAAAGATAGGATTTTCTTGCTCGACATGATAGTATGCTATATGGTTGCTCTTTGTCTTAACATGTTGACTTGTACTGTGATACTGTCTTGCTATCACATGTTGATAAAAGCACTTAGGATGTGTACTTGAGTACTAGGACTATGATGGAATCGTACTAGTGGGGCAAGGGTAGTCCATAAGTACATCCTATAATTGTTCCTAGTCGAGGGTGTATCGAGACAGGGCATCGATAATCCAGAATAGACTAGCGTATACGCTTCTTGACCCATATGATGGGCGATGGATGATACCACATCTATTGGTGTTTGACATCAAAGATGGCATACGGGTGCTCAGTGGAGACAGGGTACACTGAACGGACTCGCCGAGAACTCCTGGTTGGTATTATACCTATCGTCAGATATCAGTTCTCTGGTGACACTGGAACAGGTTAGCCTGTAGACCCGAGATCAACATAGAGTCTTGTGTGATTCATACTGTGTTTTGATTTCTACTTTACCATGCTCAAGAGAACTGTAACGTTTCTGAAATCGTTATATGAATTTTTCCGTTTTAGGGTAAAATAGTCGGTATTTTCCGTTTTAACCCGATTGTGATCAAACCTCTGTACTGACTTGATTGAGCCTAGTTTAACTAGAATAGTAGCAGTGCGCGGGCTTTGGGGGTCAATTGGAAGTTTTGTTTCACAAAGTATTTTTTCCTAATTAAAATATTATTTTAATGTGTTATTTATGCACTTAATTATTGGTTGATTTGAGTGCATCATTTTTTGCCACATTTTCCTTCATCATTCTACCATGGCCGAAATCATTTTGTGAGGTGTGAGTCATTTGGTGAGGTGGCATTTCTTTTGATGAGTCACTTGCTTTAACATTTATTGTGAGCATGGCTTCTTTGTTGAGGTGGCTTAAGCAATTAAAGTTTCTGGTATTGCTTAGGATATTTTGTGATGAGAATGGATTATTATCACCACTTGATTTTATTTGTGCTCACCCCCATTCACTGTGAACCTCTCCTTGGCCGGCCCCACTTGTTTTCATGGTTTGATATATATTCTATGTTGATTAATTAAGGGGGTGCTCACTTCTTCAAACAATTCCCAGAGAGCATTCTGCAGACTTGGCCGAGCCCATTAATTTGGGTGAGGAAATTTATCTCTTTGAAAAAATTCCAAAACTCATTCCATTGCTCACTTGATCTCATCACTCCTAAGGCAAATTCATTTACCTTCACCCGATTCGTTGGGTTCCTTGAGACAAACTATTCTACACACTCTCTACATCAATCTTGGACATGTCGGTTAGCAAACTTCATGACCGAGTTGCTTCAGTTTGAAGCGGGAGCTCGTATAAAGATTCGTTGACATGGTGCCACTTAGACGAGGAGACCGGAGATCGAAGATGCCGCGAGGAGCATGGAATGATAGCTAAAGACCGAAGGACACGGATCGATCGGTATAATTTCTTAAACCACTTTACAGTTTACTAGTTAGGGTTTTGAATGGTTAATATGGTTAATCTTGAAGTGTAGACTTGGATAACCTAATCATTTGTGAGAATGATATTTGTTAAATTCCTATTTGTCTAATTGAGATAATTAGCAAACTAGGTTTCACTAAAACTTGTTTTGGATGAGCTAAAATGATATAAACTACTTACTATGTTTTTGGTAAAAAATTAGACATGAGTTTTAGCGGATATGGTGATAATGTATATATTATTACCTACGATAATTATTGTGTTCTGAATGAGTATTTGTACTATTGGGTTTTTGGTGTGGCAGTTTTCATGTATAGCAACCCTAGTGACGGTTTTGGCTATGTTTTCCGGTATTTGGATTTCTTGATTTTACGACTGGATATTGTATTTGGGCGTTGGACGTTTTTACGTCAACGACGAGAGTTGTTTAGTTGTTTTACATGCGCGGGCTATAGGTTCTAACCTACGAGCACACCGTATATGGATTTTGGAATTTGATGTTAATAGCTTTTCGAATTCATATTGATTGTAGGTACCTTCACGTGGATTTCGTTACGACAAAGCGCATCGACTACGGCTATGCGAGGAGTTTAGCAGGTGAGTAGATTTATATCTACGGGGGAAGTCGGGTGGATGGCGTATAGCACCCCCGCAACCATTTGATATGCGATATCGTTTGATTTTGTTACCCTGATAATGATATGCGACAGACCTGATTGTAGGATTTACAAACGATAATATGATAGAACTTGATGCTAATGAACATTGGACTTAAGAGAATATGAAATGATAAGTGAATCATGATGGATAAAAATTTAAAGATAACAAGTGCGACGTTTATATAATGTGATGCGAGATATTAATGTGATGAATGAGTATACGATGTGATATTATGACTCAGTGTGATATGTCTTTTTATGGATTTGAGTCGATATGAGATTGTTGATACCTTTGTAGGTCCCCTGATACGAGATTGACAAGGATGTGACCAGAGAGATAGGTATATTTATATGGATAATGTTTTGCGTTTTGAGTGATAGGCCGTACGAGACTTAGATCCGTACCACGATGTTGTATAGGTTGATAGAATCCCTATTTGTTTTATGCTGTCGTATGATGGATTTTACCGTACGTGATATTGTGAGGCTGGATGCCGATTGCTAGATTCACCGACTCGGATACATATTGTACACACGTATACCTTATAGCTTTTACCAGATGATGTACTTTATGCTACGATCATGTCATTCTCATTGCATTAATTATACCTGTGCTAGTACACCTATACCATTATCGATGATGCGTATGTAACATTTACACAGATTTGCCGGCTCACACACTTCATCATCGATAATTGCTATGTCACTCACATAGTAGAATTGCTACATCATGCTATGATATACTTGCTATGTTCACATCACTGTTCCACATTTCATGAGATATACGGACATGCTTACATCCTGTTATATGTTGGATACCTTCCTACATCTACATGGAAATCATGCATTCATACTGACTTGTACACCCACATATATCGATGTAGCTGCATATACCCCTAAGTGGTTTTGTTTTGACATGTGATATTGAGACGTTGCTTATTGTGCTA
Source organism: Agapanthus africanus (assembly GCA_030015575.1). Lineage (NCBI taxonomy): Eukaryota > Viridiplantae > Streptophyta > Magnoliopsida > Asparagales > Amaryllidaceae > Agapanthus > Agapanthus africanus. The sequence goes on along the minus strand of CM057337.1, from coordinate 379,770,645 downwards.
TTGTGCTTATGAGATGCATCATACATACCTTCTTACATGTAGATACACTTATCTTGCTATAGTTACATGTACACTTCATATGATGCTGTACTTGATTTCGGAGTATTTGGGAACCGCATCATATATTTTAAGCTGGATTCATTTAATAGAGCGATTTTCCCTTAATATGCTCATATTGCTGTTTTATGTTGCATATATCAGTTTTCATGGATTTACACATTGGGATATGGATTTCATGTGATTTATGGATTTGAGAACTGTGGGGGTATTTCATGAAAACTATGTATTGTTTGAAAACCCGGTTTCTCTTGATATGATATTTCAGTGTGTCCGCCATATGATTTCTCGGTTCTGAGATTTGGCTTGTGATACCCGATTCGAGGAGTGGGAGGCACCGTCTACGGGTACATGGTGGACACGGTATGGTACCCCGGGGCGAGTTGTGATTTCATGGTGTAGATGATAAGCCTGACAAAGGGACAACTACCTACCGGTGATTGTATTTAGACTCGGCAGTTATCATGGGGATACCGACCGGAGTGATGTACAGACATGACATCAGGTCCAGTAGTGGGGACGGCGCCTGAGGCACGTGGATTTACGTGTCGATACTAGACATGGGTTTCATGAAGTTTCGAGTGTCAAGGTTAGACACTCAGGTTTCCATGATTTTGTTGTGCCGCGAGGGACACACGTTGTTTTACATCTTCATATTTACCTGCATAAGCTTTTATGATATTTATATGCAGGAGTTATTGTGTCAGTGGGTGACACGTGGACAAGATCCACTGCATACCTGCATTGATTTTATTGTTTGACGAGATCCACTTCATACATGCATTGTTTATATTGTTGGTCGAGATCCACCTGCATACATGCATTGATTATATTTTTGGATGATATCCACTTGCTGTTAGGCATTTATTTTGTGTTGGCACATATGAAGATACGGTCGCCCTAGATATCATAGTATTACCTTTATGATATAGTTGACCAAGGAATCGTTGTTTATTTCGATTTCTACCTATTGACTTTTTCTACTTACGAGTTGGAAACTCACCCCCGTTGTGCCACAGTTCTTGCAGGTTGTCCGCTTGGATCAGTAGGGACATTGCTGGCACACAGCTTGCTTTCGGGTGTTTTGCTTTGGTAAGTGATACATATTGGATCGTGCCCCTATTGTATTTGATATTCATATTGTATCTAGTCACTCCATTAAATTAGAAAACTAGTAATTGTATATGTTGAAGACTTAGTAGACTTGTAGTTGCGAGACTTGAGCGATGGATTTTTATGTTCGCTTTTGGGGTTGATGTCTTGTTTTACTTTTTGTTCCTTATGTGGATCTTCGCTGTTGGACGTCGTATACTTGTTATTTATACTTGTAGTGTTGTTTCCGCCGTTGGGCTTGTTTTTCTCCCGTTTGGGATGCTTTCTTTTTATTCTTTGTTGTACCCGTTTTCGGGGATAGTTTTTACAAAGGAGGTGCTGCCGAAATTTTTATGAAAACAAAGGAAAAGAGTTAAGATAAGTTTAAGGATTTTTTTTACTTAAAGTTTCTAAATGTTGTAAATGTTTTCCTTACTTACCTCTGTTGTAAGGTTTAGATTTCTAGGTTTCGACTTACTTAGGTTACGTTACGCCTGTAGGCGTTGCGTGATTTAAGTGTCGGTTACGAGCTAATATTTTGGGTCGTGACAAAGTTGGTATCAGAGCGCTAGGTTTAACCATGGTTCGAGTCTTGGTTTGACTATGTGGAGTCTAGGGCGTATATATTTTGGGAACCTAGGCTTGACCTTACGGAACTTAGACTTGAACAGGGGGTTGTTAGACCCAGTTTTTGTTTCATAGGCTGACCCTAATTGATGGAGTTGGTCTCTTGAGTAGAGTGACGTACCGTACGTATGTTCCGCGGCTTATTTACGATACGATACTCCATTTAAGAAATCTTAGGATGTACATATCTTGAGACTGGTGATTCTCTTTATTTTCCTTGATTAACCATCCATTTGAGATCTTTAATTCTATTTGTTTACATGATCATCCTTTCACTGATTTTGTTCCTCATTATGATCATATATTCTTTCTGGATCTGTTGTTTCATTTCATCACTTGATCTTTTTCGTCGATACTTGTTTGAGGTTCCTGTCACCATGGTTTGAATGCAGTTTGAGCTGCTGCTTATGATGCGGTCAGGGCGAGCTCGTCGTGGACGAGGACTGACCACCGTGTTTTCTGGTGACATGGGAACGTATCGATGTCGTGTTGTGTTGTGACCTCTCGTTTGAGACGAGTGTGTGTTTTTCTACCGGATGATCGGGCACTTGTTAGAGGCTCCCTGTTGGGAGAGGACTGTTGATGTGCCGCATACCTCAGAGATTTATGATGTCATCGACCGTGCAGACAGATGACCCAGCTGTTGCTGAGATTGATGTGATGTCGCTTCCAGAGCTTTCGAGCTAAGATCGCTGGAGCTTCCAGGCAGAGATGCGACAGGTGATAGCTAGTCTATCTTGAAATGAGAGACGGGAGTGATATGTCAGATTTGATGCGCCAACGCAGGCCCTGTTAAGTTGAAGATTTCCAGTGTGGAAAGTCATACTCAGTTCTACAGTAGATCGATCCAGAGATGGCGTTGTTCGTCGGATGTTCCGATGTGAGATCGGTAAACTGACCAGTTTCAGACGGAAGGACCTCACGCAGATGTGTTGTGAGTTGATCGAGAAACGGATGAGTTTTGAGTATTCCTCCAATGGTTGGGACGAGTTCCCGAGGACGCGTTCGGCTGGATATCTTGTACAGAGTGATGAAGATACCGAGTTCGTGATTTCGAGTCCGTGCGAGAGATTCCGAATTGATGTCGCTGAGAACATTTGTAGTACGCAGATAGCATGACATGATGTCAAAGTGGACGATAATAAGGACGAGTGGAACAAGAGATTCATGCGTGATGCTGACGAGCTGTTGTTACTTCCCATCGAGATTAGAGATCTGATATGTACGCAGAGGCGTTGGGATACGACCAGTTTCCAAGAAAATGTTGTGCTGAGAACGCAAATGTCCAGAAAGTGAGAAAAGATTTGTAAGTGTACCAGCCTCCGTACAGTTCGGTATAGGCGAGATCGGAAAAGACCTTGAGCTAGTTCCTTCGAGGACACTGCTGCGATGAGATTGCACCGAGGATTCCGTTGTGTCACTTGTATTCAGAGGGCCAGAGGCCGACGCCAGTGATGTGCTCCTTTATGAGTGATGATACTAATTGGCCGAGAGTTGACCAGAGGAGTGCTAGAGAGGAATCATTTCCGTTAGCACACCAGACCGGGTTGATGAGCCGATAGAGTGTGAGATTTGTGATCCACAGAGAAATGAGGACCCAAAGACATAAGACGCCAGACTGTGAGCAGGAAGGCAAGCGGATGTTCTTGCTCTGCCAATTTGAGCGCACCGACTTTTTTCGACATTGTAGGAGGTGTACCTCAATGTCATTTGTTGCGATTTGCATTGTGATCCGAGTATCATGCTTATATCGCTTGGATTTGAGTTTTGATGATTGAGTTTTAGGACATGGTTTTCGTGCACCATGGCTGCGCCTACTTGGTATTTACATTTTTGTGCATATTTATTGCACTTGATATATATATATATATATATATATATATATTTTATACACCGTTGTGTTGATGTCGATTTTGTGCCTTAGATGCACAATATTTGATATTTCGTGCAGTGGATGCATATGATTTCATATTTCGTGCACTAGATGCACAAGATTTGATATTTCGTGCAGTGGATGCATAGGATTTCATATTTCGTGCACTAGATGCACAAGATTTGATATTTCGTGCAGTGGATGCACAGGATTTGATAATTCGTGCACTAGATGCACAAGATTTGAAATTTCGTGCAGTGGATGCACAGGATTTCAAATTTCATGCAGTGGATGCACAGGATTTGATATTTCGTGCAGTGGATGCACAGGATTGATATTTCGTGGACTGGATGCACCGGATTCGTATTTCGTGCATTGGTTACACTAAGTTTATACTCCATGCATTTGTTGCATCCGATTTATATTTTTGAGCATTCGTTTACGAGATTTGTGTTTTTGTACGCGTGTGTACTTGATGATCGTTTTCGTGCATGTGGGATGCACTTGATTTCGATTTCATTCGTGCATCACGGATGCACTTGATTAGGACTTTCGTGCACGTTTGGTGCGTTATATGAATTTTTTTGTGCACACCTGATACACTCGATTGGGATTTTCGTTCGTGCATGTTAGTTGCACTGGATTGAGATTTTCGGGCACTTTTGATGCACTAGTTGTTATTGTCGTGCACGCCAGTTGCATTGGACAGATAGTTTCGTGCACACCCGTTGCACTTAGTCTTTCTTTTGTGCATATTGTGGCACTTGTATTGGATTTGGATTTACGTGCGCACCAGACGCACATGATTGTTGGACACGCCTTTTGAGGCTGATTTTGCTGTTGAGCCCTTTGTTTTTCATGATGAGGCCCTATACATTATAGTACCCTAACAGGATTGATCCGAGAACAGTACCAGTGTACCTTGCATGCATAAAAAGTTTACCAAGAGGTTTTCAAAAAGGAGATATAGTCTCTCTATTTCTTACATGTCGGAGAGTGACACGAATGTTTACAAAATAAAACCTTTTGGGATATTTCAAAAAGGCGGGATGCATATTTTGGCTAAACGTATACGCTACTATACTATTACTTTACAAATGAGCGTCCGCCACTTGTGCCGTGAGTTACGCATCACACGGCAATTCAGAAAAGATTTTGCATATGATTTATTCTGTTTTTGGAGATTTTTCAAAAAGGATGTGTGCTATATACATATTATAGCATTTGCTTAGTGTATATTGGATTTCAGTACTGGATTTAGAGGTCTGTATCTCCATTGTAACTCTGATGATATGCATGCGAGTCCGTTGATTTTCGTGACGCTTGACGAAGTTCGGTTTCGAGTTTTCATTCATGGCTTCAAGCGCATGCGATGCGCTCTGTTATTTCTGTTGCTTCCGTGAGTTCGGATCCCTGTTGATTGAGTTGGATTTTGAAATGTTTAGTATTAGGGGTTTAATTTAAATTCGGTGACCGAATTTTTTTAAGAGGGGAAGATTGTAACGTTTCTGAAATCGTTATATGAATTTTTCCGTTTTAGGGTAAAATAGTCGGTATTTTCCGTTTTAACCCAATTGTGATCAAACCTCTGTACAGACTTGACTGTGCCTAGTTTAACTAGAATAGTGCTCGTTCGCGGACTTTGGGGGTCAATTGGAAGTTTTGGTTCACATAAAATTTTTCCCTAATTAAAATATTATTTTAATGTGTTATTTATGCACTTAATTATTGGTTGATTTGAGTCCATCTTTTATGGCCACATTTTCCTTCATCATTCTACCGTGGCCGAAATCATTTTGTGAGGGGTGAGTCATTTGGTGAGGTGGCATTTCTTTTGATGAGTTACTTGCTTTAACATTTATTGTGAGCATGGCTTCTTTGTTGAGGTGGCTTAAGCAATTAAAGTTTCTTGTATCGCTAAGGATATTTTTTGAAGATAATGGATTATTATCAACTCTTGATTTTATTTGTGCTCACCCCCCATTCACTGTGTGCCTCTCCTTGGCTGGCCCCACTTTTTTCATGGTTTGATATATATTCTATGTTGATTAATTAAGGGGATGCTCACTTCTTCAAACAATTCCCAGAGAGCATTCTGCAGACTTGGCCGAGCCAATTAATTTGGGTGAGGAAATTTATCTCTTTGAAAATATTCCAAAGCTCATTCCATTGCTCACTTGATCTCATCACTCCAAAGGCAACTACATTTTCCTTCACCCGATTCGTTGGGTTCTGTGAGTCAAACTATTCTATACACTCTCTACATTAATCTTGGACATGTCGGTTATAAAACTTCATGTCCGAGTTGCTTCAGTTTGAAGCGGGAGCTCGTATAAAGATTCGTTGACATGGTGACACTTCGACGAGGAGACCGGAGATCGGAGATGCCGCGAGGAGCATGGAATGATAGCTAAAGACCGAAGGACACGGATCGATCGGTATAATTTCTTAAACTACTTTACAGTTTACTGGTTAGGGTTTTGAATGGTTAATTTTGTTAATCATGAAGTGTAGAGTTGGATAACCTAATCATTTGTGAGAATGATATTTGTTAAATTCCTGTTTGTCTAATTGAGATAATTAGCAAATTAGGTTTCACTAAAACAGGTTTTGGATGAGCTAAAATGATATAAACTGCTTACGAGGTTTTTGGTAAAAATTAGACGTGGGTTTTAATGGACATGGTGATAATGTATATATTATTACCTACGATAATTATTGTATTGTGAATGAGTATTTGTACTATTAGGTTTTTGGTGTGGCAGTTTTCATATATAGCGACCCGAGTAAGGGTTTGGCTATGTTTTCCGGTATTTGGATTTCTTGGTTTTGCGACAGGATATTGTATTTGGGCGTTGGACGTTTTTACGTCAACGACGAGAGTTGTTTGGTTGTTTTGCATGCGCTGGCTATAGGTTCTAACCTACAAGCGCACCGCGTGCCGTATTTGGATTTAGGAATTTGATATTAATAGCTTTTCGAATTCATATTGATTGTAGATACCTTCGTGTGGATTTCGTAACGACGAAGCGCATCGACTACGGCTAAGCGAGGAGTTTAGCAGGTGAGTAGATTTATATCTACGGGGGAAATCGAGTGGATGGCGTATAGCACTCCCGCAACCATTTGATATGGGATATCGTTTGATTATGTTACCCTGATAATGATATGCGACGGACCTGATTGTAGGATTTACAAACGATAATATGATAGAAGTTGATGCTAATGAACATTGGACTTAAGAGAATATGAAATGATATGTGAATCATGATGGCTAAAAATTTAAAGAGAAAAAGTGTGACGTTTATATAATGTGATGAGAGATATTAATGTGATGAACGAGTATACGATGTGATATGATGACTTAGTGTGATATCTCTTTTTATGGATTCGAGTCGATATGAGATTGTTGATACCTTTGTAGGTCCCCTGATACGAGATTGACATAGATGTGACATGAGAGATAGGTATATTTATATGGATAATGTTTTGCATTTTGAGTGATATGCCGTACGAGACTTAGATTCGTACCCCGATGTTGTATAAGTTGATAGAATCTCTATTTGTTTTATGCTGCCGTACGATGGATTGTATCGTACATGATGTTGTGAGGCTGGATGCCGATTGCTAGATTCACCGACTCGGATACATATTGTAGACCCGTATACCTTATAGCTTTTAGCTGATGATGTACTTTATGCTACGATCATGTCATTCTCATTGCATTAATTATACCTGTGCAAGTACACCTACACCATTATCGATGACGCTTATGTTACACTTACACAGATTTGCCGGCTCATACACTTCATCATCGATAATTGCCATGTCACTCACACAGTAGAATTGCTACATCATGCTATGATATACTTTCTATGTTCACATCACTGTTCTACGTTGCATGAGATATACGGACGTGCTTACATCCGATTATATGTTGCATACCTTGCTACAGCTACATGCACATCATGCATACATACTGACTTGTACACCCACATATCTCTCTGTAGCTGCATATACTCCTAAGTGGTTTTGTTTTGACATGTGATATTGAGACGTTGTTTATTGTGCTATTGTGCTTATGAGATGCATCATACATACCTGCTTACATGTAGATACACTTATCTTGCTATAGTTACATGTACACTTCATATGATGCTGCACTTGATTTCGAAGGATTTGGGAACCGCATAATATATTTTAAGTTGGATTCTTTTAAAAGAGCGGTTTTCCCTTAATATGGTCATATTGCGGTTTTATGTTGCATATATCAGTTTTCATGGATTTACGCATTGAGATATGGATTTCATGTGATTTATGGATTTGAGAACCGTAGGGGTATTTCAAGAAAACTATTTATTGTTTGAAAACCCGGTTTCTCTTGATATGATATTTCAGTGCGTCCACCATGTGATTTCTCGGTTCTGAGATTTGGCTTGTGATACCCGATTCGAGGAGCAGGAGGCACCGTCTGTGGGTATATGGTGGACCCGGTATGGTACCCCGGGGCGAGTGGTTATTTCGTGGTGTCGACGATAAGCCTGACAGAGGGACCACTACCTACCGGTGATTGTATTTGGACCCGGCGGTTATCGTGGGGATACCGACCGGAGTGATGTACAGACATGACATCAGGGCCATTCGTGTAGACGGCGCCTGAGGCATGAGGATTTATGTTTCGATATTAGACACGGGTTTCATGATATTTCGAATGTCGAGGTTAGACACTCAGGTTTCCTTGATTTTGTTGTGTCGTTAGGGACACACGTTGTTTTTATATCCTCATGTTTACTTGCATATGCTTTTATGATATTTATATACAGGAGTTGTTGTTTCAGTGGGTGACACATGGACGAGATCCACTGCTTACATGCATTGATTATATTATTGGACGAGATCTACTGTATACATGCATTGATTATATTGTTAGATGATATCCACTTGCTGTTAGGTATTTATTATGTGTTGGCACATATGCAGATACCATCACCATAGATATCATAGTATTAACTTTATGATATAGTTGACCTAGGAATCGTTGTTTATTTCGATTTCTACCTGTTGATGTTTTCTACTCACGAGTTGGTAACTCACCCCCGTTGTGCCACAGTTCTTGCAGGTTGTCAGCTTGGATAAGTAGCGGCATTGCTGGCACACAGCTTGCTTTTGGGTGTTTTGCTTTGGTAGGTGGTACATATTGGATCGTGCCCCTCTTGTATTTGATATTCATATTGTATCTAGTCACTCCATCAAATCAGAAAACGAGTAATTGTATATGTTGCAGACTTAGAAGACTTATAGTTGCGAGACTTGAGCGATGGGTTTTTATGTTCACTTTTGGGGTTGATGTCTTGGTTTAATTTTTTTCCTTATGTGGATATTCGCCGTTGGGCGTCGTATACTTGTTATTTATAATTGTGGTGTTGTTTCCGCCGTTGGGCGTGTTTTGCTCTCGTTTGGGATGCTTTCTTTTTATTCTTTGTTGTACCCATTTTCGTGGCTAGTTTTTACAAAGGAGGTGCATCCTAAATTTTTATGAAAACAAAGGAAAAGAGTTAAGATAAGTTTAAGGAATTTTTTTACTTAAAGTTTCTAAATGTTGTAAATGTTTTCTTTACTTACTTCTATTGTAAGGTTTAGATTTCTGGGTTTCGGCTTACTCAGGTTACGTTACGCCTGTAGACGTTGCGTGATTTAATTGCCAGTCATGAACAAACATTTTGGGTCGTGACAAGAACGTGCATAACGGAGGCTTTTTGGTACAGTCCCGAATCACATGGAGGCAATGAGCGATAGGAGGGGTTTCATCTCTCCCGGTATTGGGGGTTGATATTGCGCTGTGCTCGATTGGCCATAACAGGAAGTCCCTGGCTAGGGCTGATATGGAGATCTACTGGTAAGTGTTATCAGTAGTTTCTCCACCCGTTATGAGCCTCACATCAGCACGACTTATCGTTTACTGGGGTCTTACGATAACCACCCCTAGACTGGATATGCGACATATCAGACGAAGAGACCGGACTGTACGATAGTGTTATTGATTGGATTCACAGGAGTGTGAGCAGGCTTGCTTGTTGATCTTCTGATCGCTCAATACCTAGGTGGCCGTTACATTTAGCAGACCGCCAACGGTTTGTGGGTGACTAATATGATCACCACCTACTGCCGGAGTATTGACGAGTCTTTAGAGTCTTACACAGGCGAAACGGAGCAGGAGCACATATATGATATATGTCACGACCCGAAAGTACGGAACGTGACCGACACTTAGATAACGAAGCGTCCAGAGGCGCCACGTAACCTAAGTAAGCCGAAGCCCAGAAATCTAAACCATGAAAAAGAAGAAGAAGCAGTAAAAGAAAATATGATGGAACAAGTTTAAAACATCAGCAAATTTTCCCAAAAATTTCGGCAGAGTCTCCTCTATAAAAACTGGCCCCCAAACGGGTACAACAAGTATAATATACATAAACAACAAAAAAAACATCCCCAAACGGGAGCTAACTCAACGCCAACAGGCGGAAACAACCACAACAAGCACAATAATATACAACGCCAAAGGGCGAGGCTTAAAACTCAAAAGAAAACAAAACCACCAGTTCAGAATAATACATGCGCGACTTTAAGGTCGAAATAAAAGACTGGCCCAATAAACTTATCAAGTAATACAAATATGGTTGATGGTGCTTACTAGATACAAATGAATGAATGAAAGTACAATGGTGGTTCGGATACAAGTGAACCAACCTACCGTGCAAATCACCCTGAAGAAAAGATGTGCCAACAAGCTGCCACGGAAACCTGTACATCGAACCTGTAAAGAATTTGGCACAACGGGGGTGAGTTGCCAACTCGTGAGTAGAAGACATCTATGAAAATAAATCGAATGCACGACGCTATCCTAGGTCATAATAATGCACTATTATATTCCAATCAACAGTAATAGCAGGGTAAAACTACGTGTAAGTGCAGATACTCCGTGCTCGTGTCAGTGCCTCATATAATACTATGCCATATGAAATGAAATGCATGCACCATGAATGTTAAGTAACAAATCCTGAAATCCAGATATATATGTATAAGAAATCTTTAGCTGTTATCATAGTAAAATGTGTATAAGAATCTGAAATCTCAACAATGAAATCCATGGAAATCCGTGTCAAGCATCGACACAACACATGTCATCTCAAGTTTCAATATCTCGGGCTCCGTCAGTCCGGATCGGCCCATATCATCAAATCTCACGACAACGGTCGGTATCCTCCGGATATCCGCCGCGCTAGACATCACCGGTAGGTAGCCTTCCCCTGCCAGGCTCATCGTCTACAACTCGATCTTCTTGCCCCGGGGTACCATACCGGGCCCACCATGTACCCGAGACGGTTCATCCACTCCTCGAATCGGGTCTCGAAATCCATCAGAAAACATGAAATCTCATGGTGGACGACACATACATCATGAGAAAACCGCATCTTATGTTTTTTTTAAAAAGAGAGGAGGAGGAGAGAGAGAAGTTTTTACATATTCTTGCGGTTTTCCCCAAAATCCAGAAATCTCATAGAAATCCAAATCTCAAAATCATGAGTAACTATATGATAAGTGTCGGCATATGCCCATAATACTGCATGATAACATGAAAATATGATTGCATGAATGTCTAAGCAATAAATATCATGTCTGTACTAATGTCAGAGAATAATCACAATATTATATCGGTCTAGTTGTTAACTGATTCTATCCATAAAAGACAATATGATCTAAAGTGTACGTGACATAGCAATTACCGATGATGATGTGTGTGAGCCGTCAAATAAGTGTGCGTGGAATATGCGCATCATCGGTAATAGAGCTGGTGTCCTAACAGGTAAAGTTTATACTGATTATAGCAACATATAAAAGAACATGCACCATGATGATTATAGTATGAATGCAAGACAGATGTGCATTATCCACTTCTCTGCGATATACGAGTACAACCACCACTATATAAATCAAACCTAAACTAGTGTCTATCTAACCTTCTAAGGAACTTAACCTAAGAAACTAGTCCTTAAGAAACAAGAGTCTACCTAGGTCTGAATCAATATCTCTAATAGTCGGCGATCCAGCCTCAATAGCGTCACGTACGAAGTACGGATTCCTCAATAAAGAGTGCGGATCAATCATCATATCTATGCCTCGTACGGCAAAATCCATCGTACGGCATCCCAATATCGGGGTACGGGTCAAGTATCTCCTAGGTGTCTCATTATTCGTATAATGTCATATGTATCATATTGTGATTAAGTCATACTGATATCATATCGTCCTCAAGTCACACCTCTATGATATCGACATCAGGTCACACCTATATGATGTCGTAATCAAGTCATACATATCCCATTATCGTGATCAATCACCAGTTACAGTCCGGGTACTATTTTAGAGTTCCATGAACCTCAATATCATCACTACCCATTATAATTTATGTATACCTGTTCATTATCTCATTCTCTAATGATCCGCTAACACTTTAATACGACTGTATAGTCAAGAATCACGGCCTCAAGCCCAGTTCTGCCGTTTCATTCCCGTGTATCATATCACATTAATCAATCCCATATACGTGTTGTATATTCATGTATATACCTATACCTAGTTCTATATATATACACATACACGTATACCCCATGTCGAGTTTCAGTGTGTGCGTGTGTGTGTTTCTGACTGAAACCTACGAACCTCTTCTAAGGTACTTATCCTCTGATATGGTTTTCCTAAATCAGTCTAGTCCAGCCTAGGGTCAATACTAGGGTCCTACTGATTAAGAATCTAGGGTCACATCTGGTTTCCTAATGACACTAAGTACTATTCCTATGCTACGTTGCGGGGGTGCTAAACGCCATCCACCCGACTTCCCCCCGTAGATATGCATCTACTCACCTGGTCCATGTCTGCCGAAGACGGTGTCGCCATCATCCTCTTCATCGCCCGCAGTCCACGTGAGGGGTACCTAAACGCAAACATATAAATATTATCGTAAACTAAATCACATACAAAATCCAAAACGACGCAAGGAACAAGCATAGGTTAAAACCTATGTCCCGTCCACGCAAAAGAACCAAATATCGCTCGATATCGGCGTACAGACTCCGATGGATCGAGATAAACTTCAACAAATAACTCATAGTTTTAAAACCCATTACTTATATTATAAAACATGATTAAATCCATCGAAACCCTAAAATCCATCAAATCGCCCGATTTCGTAAAACCCGAAAATGCCAATTTACCGTTTTTCATCAAAACTTGACATTTAAATGAAACCAATGGTCATAAAACTCATTAAATAGCATAACTAGACTATACAAACCATTACTATATTTTTATTACACAAATTTGTATTAATTTGAAATTTCTAGTTTGCAACCATTAACAATTTTCAACATTTTTCAAGCAAAACACCACAATTCCACTACAAAACATGATTTTGCATGAATTAATGTATTAAACTACAATTAATGATTATAATGATATAATGAAACCATGATTATATTTTTAATTTCATTTATTTAGGAATTTCCCAAAATCTAGTTTACAAAAATAGCCTTTTATTAATATTTTTCCAATTATCACAAGAAACTAGTGATCAAACTAAGTTTTTCATTCCTTTAATATGCTCATATTCCCATTAAAACTACCATCTAATGATAACCACCTTAATAAGAATTTTATTTTACCCACAAACACATTTTAGAAAAATCTAGTTAGCTAAATAGTTTAATTAAAACAATTTGAATAAACAATTTATTATACAACAACCATGCAAGATTTTTCCACTTCTAAAAATGGTAGACTAATTATTATAACCCTAATTAATTAATAAAAATCCTAACTTGAATTTACAAACCCTAACTTGAATTTTAGAAATTGAACATAGAATTAATCTAACAAATCTAATTATGCTTTAAAAGAAACATCTAATAGAAATAAAACAAAAGAAGGAAATTTATACCTTCAAAATATGAAATCCAAACAATGAAAATGAGCCTCCAAAATGCATGCTTTCCCACTCCAAAATCCATGCTAAATAGGTCAAAGGAAAATGGTAGAGGTTGAATGTTGATTTTTGAGATTTATTTTTGGAATTTTTGATGAATTTTGATGATTTTTAATGCAAAAATGATGGGGGGGAAATTTTGGGGATACCCATGGAGGGAAGGCCGGCCATGGAGAGGGAGGAGGGTGGAGAGAGAGAAAAAATGTGTGGTATTGTGTAGAAAGTTCATAAATAATGCATTTTTTTCACTTAAACCCTTTATTATCTAACTTTTCAATTTAACCCTTTTCCTAGAACTTTCTAGAACCATGGAGAGATTTTGGAAAAGATTTTGCATATTACACACTTGATTCTAATATACCATGGCTCATTTTTACAAATTAAAACCATTCAAATTTATAATTTACACTAATTTAAATAAAAAATAAAGCTTATGTTAATATTTAAAATATTTAATTTAGGAAAAATATTTAATTGAACTAAAAATTTATAAGTGGATAAATAAACACCATTTACTAGTAATTACATAATTAAAATAGGTATTTTTGAAATTATAATGAAAAACAATCACGGTTTTGTTTTACGAAAAATACATTTTTCTTTACCGAAAATCATAAAATTCACTTAAACAATTTTATTCATTTAATTATTTATTTAATTATTTTTAAAACGTTACAATCTTCCCCCCTTTAAGAAATTCGGTCCCCGAATTTAAATTAAAACTCCCCCTCCAAATACTAAAACATTTAGCAAAACACTCAAATCGTTGGGGCTTCGAAATCATCAATACATAACAAAAATCAACTCCGTCAAGTACTACGCAATCATCGGAGTTATGGCGAGAATAAAATATCTAAACCCAATATGAAAACCATCATAATATACATCAATCTGTAACTCATATATAGTGCGCATCATAGTAAAACCGTACAAATATCTGGATAAGGAAATATGCAAACACCCCTTTTTGAAAATTGCCGTGTGATGCACGTGTCACGGCATAAGTAGCGAACGTTTATTTAAAAAAAATAACTATATATATATCTTTTATTTAACATACACATCCCGCCTGGTTACTAAATCAAATAATAATGATTATGAAAACATACTGCTCAAACTTAAATCAATCCCAATCACATCAATAAAATATCATGTGCGTCCGGTGCGCACTGAAATCGAAACCAAATACAGATACCATGAATACACACAACAACAAAACTAAGTGCAACAGGTGTGCACCAAAAACATCTGTCAAGTGCAACGGGCGTGCACGACTCAATATCAGGTGCATCTAATCTGCACAAAACCCCGATTTAGTGCATCTGGTGTGCACAAAATCGCATCAAGTGCGCCAAGTATGCGCAAGAATCCTAATCAGGTGCACATGGTGCACGAAAACATGCATCGAATATCAAAATCGAAATCACAGCATAAAAATGCATGAAAACTAGGTTGAAACATATGTCAAAATCATATATAACCCCTATGCACGAAATCAAATAAAAAAAATCCCAAAATATATAGAACCAAATCAAGTGTACCGGGTGTGTACTAAACAACATCAATACGACTGATACATGAAACACAAATAGAATTTAATGAAGGTACACACATGAAATACCAATCGTAGAACAAAGTCCTCAAAATACTAAAATCCAATCAACGAAAATATGAAATTCAAATCACTAAATCACAATCATAAACACTATCGTCAATGTGTGCCACTTTCCTCTGATGTCGATTGCTTCGAACTCGTCCCTTCGTAGCTGTGCTGGCTGCGCTACCGACGGCAATACTCATATCTAGAGTCTCCCACATAGTCGATCCCTTCACTTGATATCCGAACTACATTAAACTTTTCGATCAATCCATCAAAATCCCATAAGTCCCCGAGAGCTCAACACTCAAGTACAGTTTAAAAATATCCGGTACATACCCCAGCATCGATGATCCAGCCGTAGAAGGGCAAACCCAAGCCTCACTAATGGCATCGCGGAACTGCCGTAAACCCTAAGGTTCAAGGGCGTTCTCGTGGTCATTATGTCGAGTTAGGGTTTCATTCTTCTAGAGGGTCCATCGAAATACCTGCATGTTCTTCCGAATACCTTAAACTTGGGAAAATGGTTTTCTGATAATCGTTCGAAACCTTTAACTTCATCCGGACGGCATGTGAATACCCTTCGTTCGCACGCTAAGCAATGCTTCAATCCTCAAGAATAAACGATACCCTAATGATTATCGCATTCGAGCCGCAGCTCCCTCTGCCCGTGGTAACAGAAACCACCATCCGATATCGACGAAGATAGATCAAAGGAACGAATGAAATACGGTGCAAGCAATGTACATCCTAAGGCTCCTTAAGCAGAGTAGCGTATCGTAAGTATGCCGCGGACCATACCCACGGTACGTTACTCTACCTAAATCGCCTACTCCATCAATCAAGGGTCACCTAGACTTATACAAGGTTAAACCTAGCGCTCTGATACCAACTTTGTCACGACCCGAAAGTACGGAACGTGACCGGCACTTAGATTACGAAGCGTCCAGAGGCGCCACGTAACCTAAGTAAGCCGAAGCCCAGAAATCTAAACCATGAAAAAGAAGAAGAAGCAGTAAAAGAAAATATGAAGGAACAAGTTTAAAACATCAGCAAATTTTCCCAAAAATTTCGGCAGAGTCTCCTCTATAAAAACTGGCCCCCAAACGGGTACAATAAGTATAATATACATAAACAACAAAAAAAACATCCCCAAACGGGAGCTAACTCAACGCCAACAGGCGGAAACAACCACAACAAGCACAATAATATACAACGCCAAAGGGCGAGGCTCAAAACTCAAAAGAAAACAAAACCACCAGATCAGAATAATACATGCTCGACTCTAAGGTCGAAATAAAAGACTGGCCCAATAAACTTATCAAGTAATACAAATATGGTTGATGGAGCTTACTAGATACAAATGAATGAATGAAAGTACAATGGTGGTTCGGATACAAGTGAACCAACCTACCGTGCAAATCACCCTGAAGAAAAGATGTGCCAACAAGTTGCCACGGAAACCTGTACATCGAACCTGTAAAGAATTTGGCACAACGGGGGTGAGTTGCCAACTCGTGAGAAGAAGACATCTATGAAAATAAATCGAATGCACGACGCTATCCTAGGTCATAATAATGCACTATTATATTCCAATCAACAGTAATAGCAGGGTAAAACTACGTGTAAGTGCAGATACTCCGTGCTCGTGTCAGTGCCTCATATAATACTATGCCATATGAAATGAAATGCATGCACCATGAATGTAAAGTAACAAATCCTGAAATCCAGATATATATGTATAAGAAATCTTTAGCTGTTATCATAGTAAAATGTGTATAAGAATCTGAAATCTCAACAATGAAATCCATGGAAATCCGTGTCAAGCATCGACACAACACATGTCATCTCAAGTTTCAATATCTCGGGCTCCGTCAGTCCGGATCGGCCCATATCATCAAATCTCACGACAACGGTCGGTATCCTCCGGATATCCGCCGCGCCAGACATCACCGGTAGGTAGCCTTCCCCTGCCAGGCTCATCGTCTACAACTCGATCTTCTTGCCCCGGGGTACCATACCGGGCCCACCATGTACCCGAGACGGTTCATCCACTCCTCGAATCGGGTCTCGAAATCCATCAGAAAACATGAAATCTCATGGTGGACGACACATACATCACGAGAAAACCGCATCTTATGTTTTTTTTAAAAAGAGAGGAGGAGGAGAGAGAGAAGTTTTTACATATTCTTGCGTTTTTCCCCAAAATCCAGAAATCTCATAGAAATCCAAATCTCAAAATCATGAGTAACTATATGATAAGTGTCGGCATATGCCCATAATACTGCATGATAACATGAAAATATGAATACATGAATGTCTAAGCAATAAATATCATGTCTGTACTAATGTCAGAGAATAATCACAATATTATATCGGTCTAGTTGTTAACTGATTCTATCCATAAAAGACAATATGATCTAAAGTGTACGTGACATAGCAATTACCGATGATGATGTGTGTGAGCCGGCAAATAAGTGTGCGTGGAATATGCGCATCATCGGTAATAGTGCTGGTGTCCTAACAGGTAAAGTTTATACTGATTATAGCAACATATAAAAGAACATGCACCATGATGATTATAGTATGAATGCAAGACAGATGTGCATTATCCACTTCTCTGCGATATACGAGTACAACCACCACTATATAAATCAAACCTAAACTAGTGTCTATCTAACCTTCTAAGGAACTTAACCTAAGAAACTAGTCCTTAAGAAATAAGAGTCTACCTAGGTCTGAATCAATATCTCTAATAGTCGGTGATCCAGCCTCAATAGCGTCACGTACAAAGTACGGCTTCCTCAATCAAGAGTGCGGATCAATCATCATATCTATGCCTCGTACGGCAAAATCCATCGTACGGCATCCCAATATCGGGGTACGGGTCAAGTATCTCCTAGGTGTCTCATTATTCGTATAATGTCATATGTATCATATTGTGATTAAGTCATACTGATATCATATCGTCCTCAAGTCACACCTCTATGATATCGACATCAGGTCACACCTATATGATGTCGTAATCAAGTCATACATATCCCATATCGTGATCAATCACCAGTTACAGTCCGGGTACTATTTTAGAGTTCCATGAACCTCAATATCATCACTACCCATTATAATTTATGTATACCTGTTCATTATCTCATTCTCTAATGATCCGCTAACACTTTAATACGACTGTATAGTCAAGAATCACGGCCTCAAGCCCAGTTCTGCCGTTTCATTCCCGTGTATCATATCACATCAATCAATCCCATATACGTGTTGTATATTCATGTATATACCTATACCTAGTTCTATATATATACACATACACGTATACCCCATGTCGTGTTTCAGTGTGTGCGTGTGTGTGTTTCTGTCTGAAACCTACGAACCTCTTCCAAGGTACTTATCCTCTGATATGGTTTTCCTAAATCAGTCTAGTCCAGCCTAGGGTCAATACTAGGGTCCTACTGATTAAGAATCTAGGGTCACATCTGGTTTCCTAATGACACTAAGTACTATTCCTATGCTACGTTGCGGGGGTGCTAAACGCCATCCACCCGACTTCCCCCCGTAGATATGCATCTACTCACCTGGTCCATGTCTGCCGAAGACGGTGTCGCCATCATCCTCTTCATCGCCCGCAGTCCACGTGAGGGGTACCTAAACGCAAACATATAAATAGTATCGTAAACTAAATCACATACAAAAGCCAAAACGACGCAAGGAACAAGCATAGGTTAAAACCTATGTCCCATCCACGCAAAAGAACCAAATATCGCTCGATATCGGCGTACAGACTCCGATGGATCGAGATAAATATCAACAAATAACTCGTAGTTTTAAAACTCATTACTTATATTATAAACCATGATTAAATCCATCGAAACCCTAAAATCCATCAAATCGCCCGATTTCGTAAAACCCGAAAATGCCAATTTACCGTTTTTCATCAAAACTTGACATTTAAATGAAACCAATGGTCATAATACTCAATAAATAGCATAACTAGACTATACAAACCAATACTATATTTTTATTACACAAATTTGTATTAATTTGAAATTTCTAGTTTGCAACCTTTAACAATTTTCAACATTTTTCAAGCAAAACACCACAATTCCACTACAAAACATGATTTTGCATGAATTAATGTATTAAACTACAATTAATGATTATAATGATATAATGAAACCATGATTATATTTTTAATTTCATTTATTTAGGAATTTCCCAAAGTCTAGTTTACAAAAATAGCCTTTTATTAATATTTTTCCAATTATCACAAGAAACTAGTGATCAAACTAAGTTTTTCATTCCTTTAATATGCTCATATTCCCATTAAAACTACCATCTAATGATAACCACCTTAATAAGAATTTTATTTTACCCACAAACACATTTTAGAAAAATCTAGTTAGCTAAATAGTTTAATTAAAACAATTTGAATAAACAATTTATTATACAACAACCATGCAAGATTTTTCCACTTCTAAAAATGGTAGACAAGTTATTATAACCCTAATTAATTAATAAAAATCCTAACTTGAATTTACAAACCCTAACTTGAATTTTAGAAATTGAACATAGAATTAATCTAACAAATCTAATTATGCTTTAAAAGAAACATCTAATAGAAATAAAACAAAAGAAGGAAATTTATACCTTCAAAATATGAAATCCAAACAATGAAAATGAGCCTCCAAAATGCTTGCTTTCCCACTCCAAAATCCATGCTAAATAGGTCAAAGGAAAATGGTAAAGGTTGAATGTTGATTTTTGAGATTTATTTTTGGAATTTTTGATGATTTTTGATGATTTTTAATGCAAAAATGATGGGGGAAAATTTTTGGGGCTACCCATGGAGGGGAGGCCGGCCATGGAGAGGGAGGAGGGTGGAGAGAGAGAAAAAATGTGTGGTATTGTGTAGAAAGTTCATAAATAATGCATTTTTTTCACTTAAACCCTTTATTATCTAACTTTTTCAATTTAACCCCTTTCCTAGAAATTTCTAGAACCATGGAGAGATTTTGGAAAAGATTTTGCATATTACACACTTGATTCTAATATACCATGGCTCATTTTTACAAATTAAAACAATTCAAATTTGTAATTTACACTAATTTAAATAAAAAATAAAGCTTATGTTAATATTTAAAATATTTAATTTAGGAAAAATATTTAATTGAACTAAAAATTTATAAGTGGCTAAATAAACACCATTTACTAGTAATTACATAATTAAAATAGGTATTTTTGAAATTATAATGAAAAACAATCACGGTTTGGTTTTACGAAAAATACATTTTTCTTTACCGAAAATCATAAAATTCACTTAAACAATTTTATTCATTTAATTATTTTTAAAACGTTACAATATATGCGGGACCGAGATTAATACTTATATGTGATACCCTATTCTATTCTCACGATATGTGATATCGGCCGGTTATATGTGTTATAGCTGGGTCATCGGATCAAGTGTTGATTCGATGAAATGATACATATTCTATTAGTCGGTTATATGTGATATACCCGGATTATTAAATCAAGTATTGATTTAATAATTTAATGTATAATTATATATTTGATATATTAAATTACATTAACTAATATATTCTAACTTAAGTATTTCTTATTCTCACTTTTGATACATTTAACATATATGTGTTATATGTTTATTGTATTGTTTTCTTTTGTTCACAAATTATATATATGTGATATATATTATTGTGACATACTTGGTTATACATGCAACTTGGGTGTATGAGACTAACACCATAATTGTGATAATGGTAGGTTTTTATTTATTTTAGTTAATTCAAAATTGCTTGGAATTAGTCATGGATCAGGTTTGAAGAAGCTTGTAGATTATTGACTAAGTCCACCAATTTTGTTTTCACCTAAGATATTTATTGACCTAACCCTAATCATATAGCCATGGTTTATTCTCTACATGGGTTAAGGATGACATAACTCACCATGGTTGCATTTCTAAGCTCATCTCAATTATTCATTGATCTTCTTCATCTTCATCTCTCTCAAGCCCTCTCTTTAGTTTTGAGGAGATAAAGAAAATAGTGATTAATTAAATTCTAAAGTGAGCGAAATTCCTACTTCATCATCCTCTTCTATACTAGCCATATAGTTTAGTGTGTTAGCTTCACTAATTCCATATTAGTGAAGTGATAGCTTGCGTCCGTGTTTCCTCGACGTAGATCATCATAGACTTGAAGACTTCTAGTAAGCATGTATCATACATCTCGTGGAGTCTCTCAAAAGTCTGGGAGTTCGATGATCGCAGCGAAGGGACCAGAAAAAGGAGCTATAGAAGTGAAGGAATGGACTACAATGGTTGTAATTCCTACTCACTTAGTTGTAAAGTTGTTTACATCCTGTTTTCGTATGATTCTCCAGTTAACATCCTAGGTTAGGGTTCTTTAAGCATGACAATTTTTTTAATTTGGCAAGGATGATGCCACCCAAAACTTTACTGTTATGCTTAGGAACCCTACAATGGTATCAGAGACAAGATAGAGAATTAGACGGATTGTGTAGGATTACAACTGAAACAACTCCGAAACACCCGATTCAAAACCCTAGTTTCTGCCAAATTTTTCTGAGAGTCAAAAAATTATTTTAGCAACTGCAGAATGTTGTATGAGATACAATATGAACACTGTAGAAAATTCAACCCCCTCACCTTTTTTGGGCCGGCCACCTCGGCCAAAGTGTAGAGTTCTGGGTTCAATTTATTACAGTGTTCCATTCTCAGGGTTTTGGTATTTCAGGTGTTGCTAGTATTTGCTAAAATTGCATGTGATGTTAATTTTCTGCATTGGCTATTTGGAGTGTTTTGTATTCGTAATTCTAGCTTTGTTTCGGGTTATTTAGACGGTGTTAAAAAGTTCGATCGGATATCAAATACCCACTTTAACCCTTACTGGAAATTTTCCAAGAGTTGGATTTTTTTTCAAGTTAAAGAACATTCAAAAATCATGCAAGTAATGCGGTGGACCCACTAGAAGAACGAAACCCTAACTCCATTCTGTGACCGTAAGAACCGCCGCTAAACCCTAGGGTTTGCGGTAGTTCCACGACACCATGGGTGAGGCAAGGGTTGACCCTTCTACGGCTGGTCCATTGGTACTATGGCATGTAATGAGTATTTTTAAACTACGCTCAAGTGTTGACCTTTTTGGGAAATTTTGGGTGTTTGTTTTCTCGATCGGAATGTTTAACGTCGTCTAGCTTTTTATGGAATGTGATATAATATTTGGAATTCATATTGTTGGGCATGAAATCCGAGGTATGTGATATTTTGGGTTTATGATGTCTAAGGTGATTGTGGATTCCAAATGTTATACTTTGACATTTTCTTTTCTGCGACCGTAAGTGTAATATGAGGTGTATCGCCGGTTTCGTTGCTATATGTTAACGACAATTGGGATACGCATATTTACTTACGTTGATGACATGTAATGTTATGTGTTG
Source organism: Agapanthus africanus (assembly GCA_030015575.1). NCBI lineage: Eukaryota > Viridiplantae > Streptophyta > Magnoliopsida > Asparagales > Amaryllidaceae > Agapanthus > Agapanthus africanus. The sequence goes on along the minus strand of CM057337.1, from coordinate 379,747,875 downwards.
CTGTGATATGTTATATTGGATCGTCATGATTTGAATAGTCGGGGGTTTTATGTGAGATAAGAGTTTTTATTTTCATTCATGTAAAATTCATTGAATGTAATATTATTTTATTGGGGCACTTCCGGGTTGAGGATGACGTCGCCATTGTAGTATATTATTTATTTTTCCGCATTAGGATAGACCCAAGGTGGGGAGTACAAGTAACCAGGTTCTAGAGTCCAGTGGGAGACCATCTCGAGGAGTCGAGTCTGGGTCTCTTAACTCTCGAATTGGTAGGGTTGCTTGCCGCTCTCGTAGGGGTCTAGAGATGTGGGTTTGGCTATTCATCGCGACCGTGGAATCCGTGTTTTATACTGGCTTAAAATAAAATACGGACCCCCTAATATATCCAATATTTCATATCTTATCTTCTGCTGATGATATTCTGTGATGTGATCACTTTATATGCGTGAGATGAATGCTTTATTATTATTATATATATGATATATAATAAATGTTGCTTATGTTTTTCACCCGCACTAGTCCTGCCCCAGTATGACGTTAGTTAAGTAACCTAACGGTGCATAACGGGACACTGTGGCGAATGCGGATGGCACAAGCGTACGTTGTATTTTTGTTTCTTTTGTGATGCATAGAAATCATAAATGATGGGACTTCATTAATGAGATTTATGAAAGAAAAGAATCCTAAAAGATGTTGTAGAATCAAATTTTCTAAAAGGGTAGCTCTAGTTTTTTCTTTGCATAGCGGTATTCCATATAGAATATCCAGCACCTTATTCGATAAGGAAAGAGCCGAGATCCCTTCACCGGGAGTGACCTCTTAAGCAAAACTAGCAGATGCTGCAACTCAATCGTTTTTGTTTTTGATTGCTTATATAGTTCTTGCTTTGCATAGTTGTATTTGTGAAATATCCTGCACCTTATTCGATAAGGAAAGAGCCGAGATCGCTTCACCGGGAGTGAGCTCTTTAGAGAAACTAGTAAAAGCCTAAAAAAAACTCCGTTTCAAAAATCAATTGTTTCTACAATGATATCAAGTTCATTACGCTCATGGTTTTCTTAAAAGCCTGCGTAGCCCTCCGTCATTTCAGATAAGTACTGCTTAGTATTCGTGCTGCGTTTGTTGTCCTTAGCCAAAGCGTAGTGTGCGGTAGCTAATTAGAGCTTATCTGCTGCATATAATGCGATTGAGTTAGGGTAGTCGTATGACTTTGTTGACCTTAGCCAAAGGTCGTACGGGTGGGTTTAATTCAATCAGGAAATGACGGGTTGAACTTGGATAATGCTTATGATTTGTTGATTGTAGCCAACGTCATAAGTTGCTAGGGGAAAAAGTTTTATCGGGAATTTCATGTGTTGAAATTTGCAATGAGATTGCATACCTTTTATGAGATAGTTGGATCCCGATACCCACTGTGAGTAAGAGTAACTCCTGGAAGAGTTTTACACATGACAATTAGCCGATCAAGTAGGTGTCTAGAAAGATGTTAACAGGGTTATGCTTATGGGAAAACGAGTTTTATTTTAATTTGGTCCGTGCAAAAGCACGGGGAACCTCCCTCAAAGTACCAACACTGGCCTGGCTGAATGATTGGCGAACTTGTAAGGTGTAATTAATCACGGCTAGTCTTACCTTTTAGGATTTGAAGGAAGATTTGATAAAAACAGTGGGAGCTATCCTGATTAGATAAGATAAAAACCAATCTAATCTTGCAAGAGCATACACTAAAGTGTTTTCTTCTCTCTCTCTCTTGGTAGCAACCATGTCAGGCCTTAATCAAGATAATAAAATGGATGTATTAACCGAACCCGCTTGTTATACTGAGCAGGAGAACGTTGGTTCCGTTCTTTCTTATAATTGTTATAAGACTGAGCAGTAAATAAGGGAATACCCAGATTCCCACACCGCCCAAAAGAAGAATAAGCATGTTGATTTATCTTCTTCGGGTGTGTTAGTTATAGAGAACTGTTTCTCAGTGCACTGTACGTCTTGCGTATTAGATACCGGATTGGGATCCTATATATGTAATATGTTACATGGGCTAAGAAAAGGTAGGGAAATGGGAATGGGTGATCATTCCGTAAGAGCAGAGAATGGTGCAAATGTTGCATCCAAATCAGTTGGCGAATATCACCTTGTATTACCAAATGGTAATACATTGATTCTGAACGAATGCTATTACATACCGACCCTGATATGCAATCTTATATCAGTTTATTTATTAAGTAAATATAACATTTCGGAAATTTAGAAAATAAATAAAATTAATTAATTAAATAATAAAATGCCAATTTAAAAATTTATTAAAACAAAATAGGACATTTTCGTAATTAGGGTGTGAAACTAATTAAAATTAAATTTTAGCTTGTAACAAAAATAAATTACAAGGGTTTTAGTGATAAATTTAGCTTCATTTTAATAAAATGGTGTAGATATAATAACATAGGTAGTGAAGGGTCTTTTTGAAAGATTTAGGAAATTATGCAAACTTGGAATTTTTAAGGGTGTAAGTGAAAAAGGGGTTAGATAATGTTTAGCACAGAAATTATATCATGATAAAACAATTTGGAGTGATAATGCATAGCCACCACCTACTTGCATGCACACTTCATGCACAACACCTCCTCCTTGCATGAGAATGGCACACCTTGCTTGGTGACATCACCTCCTACACCTCACTCTTTTCCTTGACCATATATTATGTGTTCAGATCATTATAATCAAATTAAAATTATGAAATTTCAAAACAAAGAGAAAGAAAACACTTAGAACTCACAAAAGAGAAATAAAAGAAAAGAGAAGTGAAAAAGAAGAATTTGGCTAAGGATTTCCACCATCAAGCTAGGAGCTAAAGACTTGGATTTCTTGGAGGAAGCCTTTCAATCATCTCTGTAGGTATAATCTCTAAACACAGTTGGATCAAGTTTTGTAAATATTAAATTTTTAGAAATCGAATATCGTATTTTAGGCAAAACTTAGCTATGTGTTAATCAGCTATGACTTAAGTAATAAATAACATAACCAAACAATGCCTAAATATTGTATGTTGGACTTAGAACAAACCCTAGGAGTACGAACCCATGAGTTCGGAATTTGGCCGGTGAGTCATAGGCCAAATCCGGCGTCGCCTGATTTTTGTTTGAATTGGGTGTTGGAGGTTTTTGGGTAGGTCTCTGTGTAAATTTTAGGAGTTTTGATATTGTTTAAATATGTTAATTTAACTGTATATAAAATCTGGGAACTAATATCTGAAAAGGGGTTAAAATGTTTAAAATACGACACGGGTAATTCGTAACTCGATTCTGTTTTCTGTTACGAATAGCAAGGGGTTAAAACTCAGTTAGTATAGGTGTTAGATAGTTTAAATTAGTCGTACGTAGTATAGTTAGTATGCGAAACTCGTATTTTAATACTCAGCCGTATCGAAATTAGCCGTTTCCTTATACAAGTTAATTCCCATGTTAGATTCAAATATAGAAACTTTGGAGGCCACAAGGAAAGGAAAAGGATTGGTGATTTCTGAGTAGTACGGCGTATTCCGGTGAGTAGACTAAATATCTACAGGGAGATTTTGGGTGGATGGCGTAATACGCACGTAATTGAAGTTAAATGAAATGTGCTTTTACATATAACTTGAACATATGGATTCATACATATATATCCATTGTCATATTAATAATTGTTAGAACACTGCACAATTATCGACGAGTCATGCTGCACAAGCACGTACCTACATGTTACACTACACCTCATCGATATTACATGTCACTTTCACACTTAGTATTATTCCTGTTAAATATGATTCATATCTTACCTTAAACATCAAAATTATTAATACTTTGCTGAAATGACATCATGTTTCATATTCAAGTGTTAGAAGTTGATATAAGAGGCATTTGTATTTTCGAGCATTTGTGGTTTTAAGTTTTCATATACTATTGCGTAAAATCAGTGATTTTCATGATTATGTGTCACGTCCACCATGAGATGTCGTTTTTATGATTTGGTTTTATTCCGAACCGAGTTGGGGGTTATACTGTTGCGGATTTACAATTTTATCCAGACTGAGTCGGGGGCCATACAGTTGGATACATGGTAGACCCGGTCGAGACCGAAGGGCAGGATAGACGCACTTTAGGTGGGGAGCCTAACGAGGTTACTCGATACCGGAGATACTTGTGAACATGGCGGATATCTAGAAAATACCGACCGATGTTATTGAGAAACATGATCGTTCGGGGAACGATGACTAATGAAACAGCGAAGATTTGTGTTGATGTTAGACACGGAAAAATGTACCTGATTTGGAAAATAATTGATATGATTTCAGTTTTGATTTATACATTGAGTAGTTCATATTCATTCTTCCACTTGTTATCGTGCATCACATTCATTACTGTTGATAGTAATTCTAGTTCATCATATTTACATTATCAGCCGATATATGTTAGGCTTATTCATTGAGTTGGCAACTCACCCCCGTTATGACACAATTCCTTGCAGGAGTCGAGTGGAAGGTTAGCAGCAGTACAGATCCACTTATCAGATTTTATCGCATCTTTCTGCTAAGTGGGTTACATATATAGTAACCTTCTCTTTTGATATTGTATATTGAATCTAGAATATCGCCATCAGACCTTGTATTATGACTTAGAACGAGAGGTGGTTGTATTTATATTATTTGACAGATGAGATCGTTTAGTTATATTAAAAGATATTTCTTTTACTTATGTCTGAGATTCTTATTGATGTCGTATAAAGTTGTATATTTATTTCCGCTGTTAACATTGTAGATCCCAACTAGGGATGCAACCAAATTAAACACTTTATAACTGTTTTTATTATGAATTCAATAGGGAGTTACTGTTAAGATTTTAATTATTTAAACCTGTGATTTTTACTTAAAAACTATATTTTCGTAAAAATTCCGCAAAAAGGGTTTTGATCTTGGTTTTTGGCTTACTCGGATTGTATAGATATCTTTAGGTATTATACAATCTAAGTGCCGGTTACATCCAAATTTTGGATCGTGACAAAGTTGGTATCAGAGCTTAGGATTAACCTTATGGAACCGAGAAGAGATTTGGAATAAGTAAAATTAAGTTTCGTTACGTAGGATGACCTTTGGTTGATGGAGTAGGTGATTTAGGATGAGTAGAGTATCGTACGTATGTTCCGCGGTATATTTACGCTCTAATACTCAGCCTAAGTGACCTTAGGACATAATGATTCGTATTTCCCTTCTTGATTCCTTGTTACCTGTGATTCGATCGCAATGTCCTTATCAATCATGTTTCTTACTTCAGCCACTAAGTCACCAATGACTACGAGGACTCAGAGACCAAGGCAAATTCGTACTAATATATCAGCTTTTAGACATGTTCGCAGAGGCCGTGGCGGATTTTTTATGGACCAGTTATGTTACTTATACCCATATAATCATCATCCCTTGCAAAGATGTTTTGGGTGTGGGCGTTCGTATCACTTTATCCGGAATTGTCCCGTGATGCGACAGGGTGAGTCATCGGTCTCACATGTAACTTAACCACCTTCACCACCTCGCCCGAGCACATTACATCCTACACATGTTGCTATTCCACGCCAGATCAACGCCCATAGAGACCGTGGTCTTGACAGTCGTAATTCGAGAGGACGAGGAGGTCGAGGCAGATTTATTCCAGGCCGCAGTTTTGGTCGAGATAGAACTCAGGGCCAGATGTTCAGTTCGTACCCCGTTGAAAAGAGGCCCCCATCTACCAGTTTTAGTTGTGGACGTCAAGGGTATTTCTCTAGGAATTGTAGACTCTAAGGAAGGACGTCAGGATGCTGGTAGGGGCCAGGCTCGGGTCTTTAATTTGACTCCACGGGATGCCCAGGCATCCAATGCAGTCGTAACATGTATTCTTTTAGTATGTTCCTTAAACGCGCATATTCCAATTGATCACAGTTCTACGCATTCATACGTATTTGCACACTTTGCACATTCTTTGAGAAGAGAGCCTTCGTTGTTAGAGTTACCGCTAGTTTTGATTACTCCTATAGGAGATTTTTTTGTAGCTCGACACGTATTCAAGTCATGTTCAGTACGTTTTGGTGATAGGGATTTATAAGTGTTGGAGATAGTGCCCTCAGAGTCAATTATTGGATCACAGGCACGTGATTGCAATGATTGAGGGAGGACCTATCCCGGTACGACAGTCTTACTCAAGATGATAGTATGCTATCTGCTTTATCTTTATCATCGTGTACTGCTTTAGGTGACCTGACAGGTCACTATTGCACGTTGATAGTGCCTCTAGGATTCTTGCTTGACTGCCAGCAGTATGAGGGCGATCATATACGTGAGAGCTGGTAGTCTATAAGCACATCCTTAAAAGGTCCCTAGTCGTGGGAGTTTCGAGACAGGGCATCGATTCCCCCGAGTAGACTAGTGTATATATTCGAGATCCCGACGAGAGGCGGTGGCCGGTCTCACAAGCCACTGGTGTCAGTTGGATCACCTATGATGTATACAGGTGCTCATTGGGTTATGAGTACACCGGACAGGACTCGCCGGGAACATGCTAGTTGGACTTATACCTGACGTCAGATATCAGTTCCCTGGTGACATGTGTACAGGTTACTTCATCGACCTGAGGATCGTCATTTGTCTCGTGTGAGTTCCCACTGTACTTTGATTACTACCCTACCACGCTCAAAGGAGACGTGCAAACAGGTTTTAGTTGGGTACAGTCCCGAGCCACATGGAGGCAATGAGCAGATCTTCGGGGGTTCGTCTCTCCCGGTATTGGGTGTGAGGTCGCGCTGTGTCTAGGAGAGCCAGAACATGTAAAGTCCTTAGCCAAGACAGGAGATTTACTGGTAGGTATTCCAGTAGTATCTCCGGGTGTTCTGGGCTGATCTCTGACACGACTTGTACCGCTTTTGGGGGTCTGACTTTTACCATCCCCCTAGGCCCGCCATGCGATGCTCATAGACGAACGGACCGGACTGTACGGATATTGTCACTAACAGGCTCAGTAGGGTGTCAGGATGAGTTCGCTCATCGACGTCACTTTTGGTCAATACCTGGTGGCCCGTTACGTATAGGCTAATACCTCTGACGTGCTTGTGGTTAAATCCACAATCAAGGTGTTGACGAGTCTTTAGAGTCCCCCACAGACCAGTTTCTCAAGTTTCGGACGAAACGCTGTAGAGGCCGTATGGAGATATGGCAGGGTTCGATCAGATACGTGCGGTATTGCACGGATCAGGATCGGACGGATAATACTAGCCGGCTTTGGTTTAAGCCGGATCCTGGTATAGTACAGTGTAGATTTTGTCTCATTGCATTTGTATTCGGTCGGAATACAGATACGGGTGTGTATGCACAGTAGCGTGGTTTTTCCTGTAATTTATTACGGGACCAGTTTTCTGGAGTTGCCAGTTTGCTTTTCGTTTCGGCCATATTTCTTTGTATCCTTCATTGGCCGAAGATTGGTGGAGGAAGGCTTATTTGCATTTGTGCATATAAGCAATTTGGAAGGGGGTCTTTGCATATTGTTGGATCATGATGGAGGACCATCCCTTGACTTTCCATGGTTCATGATTGCTTGACTTTGTGAGCAATCATGGTTGTTGTTGATGGGTTTTTGGAGTGGGGTTTTGGTTGAAATGATTCTTGATCATCATATCCTTTTTCTCTCTCCTTTGGATGATAGTTTTCCCCCCTTGATTATTCTCACACTCTCTTCCCTTCACATTTGCATAGCCGGCCAAAAGGTTTTGGGGCTGTCCAATTTTTGAGAGGAGAAAAATGAGTCTCATTTCCATGCCAAAAATCCCTTTGTTCATCCAAAGAAATATATGGTTCATTTCCTCCACCAAAGGCAACATCCACTACCCCAAATGAGACACAAGTTCCACACTACATTCTACCGCAAATCTTGGGCATGTCGACTCGCCAGCTTCGTGCCCGAGTTGCCTCGGTATAGAGGCGGGAGCCCGTAAAAGAAGCAGGCGACGTGGTGCCCTTCCGGCGACGAGGTGGAGACCGGACAATCCGCGGGAGATCGGGACGACGGCGAGAAGACCGGAGGACTCGGATCACTCGGTATATCTCTCTTCCCCATCTTGTAGTTAGCTAGGACTAGTTTAATGGCACGATCTGGGTTTTTAGTGCGCGGTGTTGCCGGTTTGAAAAGTTTATTGTAAATCACCGCTTCCGCATTCCGGCGTCGGATTGACGGCCGGGGCGCCGCCGTGCACTTACAGTGGTATCAGAGCCTCGCCATTAACATAGCCTAGTTTTGTCTATGTGTTTTACGTTTCCGATCGAACAAAATTCCAAAACCCGTATTTTTCTCATGCATCAGTTCTCTGTTAAAATTTTTTGGGCTCCAAAAATTTTTCAGTGTGTTGCAGAAGTATGTAGATGGAATTTGAAGAATACTTTAAAAATTCGATGCACTGATTCCCTTGAACGACCGCGGAATCGCGGCCAAACCCCTGCTTGGGCCGCGGTTCCACGGCAATAAGAGGGAATCGTTGCACCAATTCTTTACAGAGGCCTTTTGGGTTGAAAATATGGGTTTTGGTATACTATGTTTGGGCCCAAAATTTCTGTGAGTGCTACAGTATTGCTTGGGGGCCCACTTGGTAAAATTTGATCGATCGGAAAATTTTAAACACATTAGTTCACAGTTTTTACATTATATCTGCGACCGTGAATGTCACTTGATCGGTAAATCCTGTCTAGCTGCTATAGCCCGGTTAGACGGCTTTGCGAACGTGACTTTAACGTTGATGTTCTGTGTATTGCTGTGATGTTGCGGATCGGTCGTGGGGGATAGCCTGGTTGCAGTGGTAGTACAGTTTTGTTGTATTATGTACATTTGATATTGCGGGGCGAGCGTCCGACATGTGGACTGCCGTCACTGCCTGTTTGTATTATTCTTTTGGGGCACGACCAGGTTGCGGTCGATGTACCTATTGTATGTATATTTTACTTTCTGTACTAGGATTGCCCCGCGGAGGGGTGCATGGATAGCCGGGTTCTAGAGGGCAACAAGCCCGCATCTCATGGCATTGAGACGGAGGGGGGCTTCACTCTAGAATTGGCGGGGTATTCGCCGCACTCGTAGGGGGTATAGGTTGACCCAGGAGGGGTGCCCAAGTTACCGGATTCCGTGAAGTGCTGGGTGGTCCATTCACGTTGTTGAAGGGTGCTGCCTCGCTTCAGGTTTTGGCGGGTAACTTGCTGTGCCCGTAGGGGTCTAGGATTTCATTGCACAGGCTATCCACACGACCAAGGGAACGTCGGGTTTCAGCGGCTCTGTGAAACCTGGGGATCCCAGATATCTGTATTGTTCTGTGATGCTGTACATTTCTATGATGTTGCATTTTATCACGCCTTGAGCGAAATATTATATATTGATATATATATACTAATAGATGTTGTATATGTTTTGCATCCGCGCTAGTCCAGTCCCCGCTCTGTCGTTAGTTAGCTAACCTAACGGGTAATGACGGGACCCAGTGGTGAATGCGGATGGCATATACGTACATCAGTATATTTTCGTTCTTTGTGTTGTGATCAATTGATGGGACTGCGTTGATTCGGATCAATGCAAGTTAAACAAACCTAATCTGATGTTGTTGGAACACTTTTCAAAAAGCTGTTATTTGGAAGGACGTTGACTTTTGTTTTACATCGTGGTATTTAGTTGGAATATCCTGCTCCTCAGTCGACGAGGCAAGGGCCGAGATCCCTTCACCGGGAGTGACCCCTTGGACAAAAGTTTGCGTCAGGGCAATAACTTCACTATAGCCGATTACTTTTGCTTTGCATCGTGGTATTCAGTTGGAATATCCTGCACCTCATTCTACGGGGAAAGAGCCGAGATCCCTTCACCGGGAGTGACCTCTTTAGCAAAGGTTTTCGTTACTATATTTTTCTAAAAGCTATCCGTTGCTTCAACGATATCAAGTTCATTACGTTAAAGGTTTTCGCCAGAAACCATTCGTAGCCCTCCGTTGTTTCATATGGATGGTCAAAAGTATTCAAACTGTGTATGTTGGCCAAAGTCAAGGCACAGTGATTGGTAGCTATTGGGTATTCATATGCAGCATAGATAGATGCGTTGGTTTGGGGCAGTCGTACTACTATTTTGGACAAAGTCAAGGGTATGTACGGGTGGGCTCAAATTAACCTGGAGAATGACGGGTAGAACTTGACATGTGACTTATGATATGTTGGTCAAACTCAAGGTCATAAGAGCATGGGGCAAAAATCATATCCGGAGTTTCTAAAGAAACTGAAACTTGCCAGATATGTGCATACCTTCTGGAGTGTGATGACGTGAGCGGATTCCGTCACGTTATCATGCGATGATAGTTGGATCCCGATTCCCACTGATGAGTTGGTTTACTCCTCGGGTGATCCCGACTAATTCTTCTTTCAGGTTTGGAGGAGAATTTGACGGTACAGTGGGAGGTTTCCTGATTAGATAAATTGGTAACTATTCTGATCTAGGATAGAGTGCACGCTGAGTGTTTCTTTTCTCTCTCTCTTTGGCAGCGACCATTGACCTGACCGTAGACTATGACTCAGTGACCAAGTTGACCGAACCTTCTTAAAACACTGGCTTTTGGATTGTCAGAGTTGCAGACCTCATTGCCACTCCTACTTTTACCCTTTTCTCCAGGACACCCCGTATTACTACGAACGTCTACTTCCATTGGACAAAACCATCGTATGGTTATATACGAACTCGAAGGAATTTATTCGAGGATGGTTTCCGGTTCTGGAGAAAATGGATAGGATTATTCAGTTGTCTTTTCCTTTTACCTTCTCTTAAGTTGTGAGTACTCCTTGGTTTAGGAGATAGTACACCTATTACGCAAATTGGATAGTCTTCTTCCAAACCTTAGGCTGCTGCCGAGCGGTGGGGAATGAAGAAAACCAATTTGCATAACGATGGTGTGCAGAAGGTATTAAGTAAAGACATATCAAGGGGTTAGTAAGAGGGCGAAGTAAATTGCGACTGATATTCATGACCAAACCAAGTATTTCATTACCACTCCCACTTCACCTTTGTATTGCTCCAGGACACTCCGTATCACTACGAAGATCCACAGTTTATTGGATATTCCATCGTATGGTTATATACGAACTCGAATGGAACTTGTTCCAGTTCGGGGATGGATTCTGGTTCAGGAGAAATAGGAATAAGGTTTATTCAGGTGTCTTTTATCTTCACCTTCTCTCGCATTGCGAGTGTTCCTAGGATTAGGACAGTACACCCATTATGCTTATTGGATAGTCTTCTTCCAACCCATAGCTGGTGCCGAACGGTAGGGATGGAAGAAAACCATTTGGCCTAAAGGGGTGTGCAGAAGGTAATAACTAAAGACATATGAAGGGATTTGGAGAGATGGCAAAGAAGTATACGGTTACAGTTGTGAATATGGAAGAGGCATTACTAGGAATACCAGGATACCCCTACGAAACATTTCAATGTTTCAGTTTCACTGTGTAATGTTAAAAGAAAACTGATTTTCCAATTAGACACTTGCTCCAGGGAATGTATTTACCAAGTCTGATTCTTACATCTGTATGGTTTTACAGATGATGAGTAGGAGTAAGTTATTGGGAATTAGGTGATCATCCTCATTATATCGGAATTCGTTGTAATTGGTGATATTTGAGGAAGTCACCTGGGTTGTTTGCCGGACGGCGAATATTTGGTTTTGAATATCCGTTATAATGCACCAATTTCAAATTAATATATCTGTACGTCTATTTTTATAGAGTGAGATTAACTTTTTTGAAATTATGTCTATGACATTTACCTATATCAGTGGATGGTTAGGTAAGGAGCATTAAACAACGGTGTAATTCTTCTTAGCCATAAGTACAGTTTTCAACCTACGACACACAGGGAGTGAGTTATTAGACTCAAGGGACTTGTACAGAGTATTGTATATTGTCCAGTGTCCATTAGGACAGAGGGGTTGGTCCTCGTACTATATTCGGTTTACTTATGACTTCTCTAGTTTTTAGATAGGTGTTTCGTAGAAACACATGGTCCGAATTTTGAGAAGTTATAGGTATATGAATAAAGCAGAGAACCAGGTATTGCAAGTATCGGGATTTTTCAAGGTGATCGAAGATGTAGATACTTGTGGATGGTATTCAGTTGATAGTAATGATTAAGAGAACTTGCTTCTCTTTCAGGTTACTCATAATTGGAAGTACTCCTAAGTTGAGTAACGCTGATCGGCCTCCTTCCATTTAGTTGACATGCACTGGGGACAGCTGCATGATTTGAATCTGGTTCAATTAAATCAGTGCCTCTGGTTCTATATTGGATATAGAACAGTTCGTATCTTAACGTTGTTAAGGTATGGGGAGTTGTCCGGATTATGCTTAAAACCAGACTCTGGATAACTCAAGACACGTTTCTGTAATGGCTGTTTGTGGGTTGACACAGGCTATGACGAGGGTTGATTTTCTACCATCTGGAAGATCAATAGTGATATTGTTCATAACTCGCCACAGTTTTAAAAAAAATGGATTTTTCAAAAAACAGAAGTGGGAGTATTGTAGAACTGGAAGTGATTCCAGAACCACAAATGATTACTGAAGATTTTGATAGTAACCTAAAGATTCAATCTGGTTTTACATTCCATTGGCCACTCTTCAGATACGGTGGGTAACTTCAGGCACCCGAGAGGTACTCCGGTAGCCTCAAGGACGGTGACAGGGAAGTTCTTGTTTACCCAGACTTGCCATTTCTGTTGTTCCAGGCTGCGAGACCTGGCAGGAGGATGAGTATAGCGTCGTTCTAAACTAGCTTTAGAAGTGTACGTGTATATGACTCTGCCAGAGGGTTATCGTAGTCAGTGGGTGCAGCGGAAGCATTGGTGGACAGGTAGCTTATGTCTATTTATAGACTAAAGCAGATATAGCGGAGATAGATCATCAATTTCTGATGTGACAGTCATAGGTTTGACTTCATCAGAATAGGGGATGGATCTGTTGAGAAGGTAGTAGGGTGTGATGTCCTGGTATTTGGATGACATACACAGAGTAGGAAGTGATATTCCTATACTACGATCGGTCATACTTTGGTCGTCACACAGTGGTTTCTCCACATTGGACTTGGACTTTATATCAGACATACTGGTTACTAGATCTATGGTTTTAGATCTAGATTTGGGTGGTTTCCTAATTAAGGGTACTTAGACAGCAATCTAAGAGTATTTAGAATGGACGACTCCATGCACGGTAGTGTACCTGCAGATGATGGAGTCACCCTCTCTAAAGGTGTCTTGCAGACTAAAGGGGAGAGGGATGTGCATGATTGGCAGATCACTTGCTTAGGCAATTGAGTCAATCATGAGATGTCAAGTACCACACCAGATGTTGTTCTTGCACTAGATGCAATAAGTTGACATTGATCCAATCCTGGAGAAACAGTCGGAAGCAGTTTTAGAACATAAGTGCATGTTCTAGGGATATGATAACGACAGCCTCATTCGAGAGACAGTTATCATTCCAGGCTTCCAAGGTGACCTGGACAACAAGGAGGTTGTCATAGTTATAGTTTTCCTTCTGACGAGGGGCAGTATTTTGGACAGGTGGTCTAAGGCAATACTGAGGGAGGCATGGCGCAGGATACTGATTAAGTTCAGTTGACGATACAGTCTAAGAAGTTTGGATTTAGAGTTCATTTATGAGCTAGGTCCCATCAGACATCCAGACACATTCTAAGACATGTATTGCTCATTTCGGGAGATGGCTTTCTCCGCGAACATGAGATATAGAGAGACATAGAAAGAAACATCAAGGCGGATCCACTCACTGAGGCTATTCCTCGAACGCAATAGTTTCGCAAACAGGTTTTGTGAGACTGACTAGTAGAGAAGTTGGGTGTTCGGTATCACACGGGCTGTGAGTATGCGACATCGCAATAATTAGCCTTGAGTGCAAGTGGGAGATTGTTGGAGATAGTGCCCTCAGAGTCAATTATTGGATTACAGGCACGTGATTGCAATGATTGAGGGAGGACCTATCCCGGTAGGACAGTCTTACTCAAGATGATAGTATACTATCTGGTTTATCTTTATCATCGTGTACTACTTTAGGTGACCTGACAGGTCACTATTGCACGTTGATAGAGCCCCAGGATTCTTGCTTGACTGCCAGCAGTATGAGGGCGATCATATACGTGAGAGCTGGTAGTCTATAAGCACATCCTTAAAAGGTCCCTAGTCGTGGGAGTTTCGAGACAGGGCATCAATTCTCCAGAGTAGACTAGTGTATACATTCGAGACCCCGACAAGGGGCGGCGGCCGGTCTCACAAGCCACCGGTGTTAGTTGGATCACCTAAGATGTATACAGGTGCTCATTGGGTTATGAGTACACCGGACAGGACTCGCCGGGAACATGCTAGTTGGTCTTATACCTGACGTCAGATATCAGTTCCCAGGTGACATGTGTACAGGTTAGTTCATCGACCTGAGGATCGTCATTTGTCTCGTGTGAGTTCCCACTGTACTTTGATTACTACCCTACCACGCTCAAAGGAGACGTGCAAACAGGTTTTAGTTGGGTACATTCCCGAGCCACATGGAGGCAATGAGCGGATCTTCGGGGGTTCGTCTCTCCCGGTATTGGGTGTGAGGTCGCGCTGTGTCTAGGAGAGCCAGAACATGAAAAGTCCTTGGCCAAGGCAGGAGATTTACTTTTAGGTATTCCAGTAGTATCTCAGGGTGTTCTGGGCTGATATCTGACATGACTTGTACTGCTTTTGGGGGTCTGACTTTTACCATCCCCCTAGGCCCGCCATGCGATGCTCATAGACGAACGGACCGGACTGTACAGATATTGTCACTGACAGGCTCAGTAGGGTGTCAGGATGAGTTCGCTCATCGACGTCCCTTTTGGTCAATACTTGGTAGCCCGTTATGTATAGGCTAATACCTCTGACGTGCTAGTGGTTAAATCCACAACCAAGGTGTTGACGAGTCTTTAGAGTCCCCCACAGACCAGTTTCTCAATTTTCGGGCGAAACACTGTAGAGGCCGTATGGAGATATGGCAGGGTTCGATCAGATACGTGCGGTATTGCACGGATCAGGATCGGACGGATAATACTAGCCGGCTTTGGTTTAAGCCGGATCCTAGTATAGTACAGTGTAGATTTTTTCTCATTGCATTTGTATTCGGTCGGAATACAGATATGGGTATGTATGCACAGTAGCGGGGTTTTTCCTGTATTTTATTACGGGACCGGTTTTCTAGAGTTGCCAGTTTGCTTTTCGTTTCGGCCATATTTTTTTGTATCCTTCATTGGCCGAAGATTGGTGGAGGAAGGCTTATTTGCATTTGTGCAAATAAGCAATTTGGAAGGGGGTCATTGCATATTGTTGGATCATGATGGAGGACCATCCCTTGACTTTCCATGGTTCATGATTGCTTGACTTTGTGAGCAATCATGGTTATTGTTGATGGGTTTTTGGAGTGGGGTTTTGGTTTAAATGATTCTTGATCATCATATCCTTTTTCTCTCTCCTTTGGATGATAGTTTTCCCCCCTTGATTATTCTCAGACTCTCTTCCCTTCACATTTGCATAGCCGGCCAAAAGGTTTTGGGGCTGTCCAATTTTTGAGAGGAGAAAAATGAGTCTCATTTCCATGCCAAAAATCCCTTTGTTCATCCAAAGAAATATATGGTTCATTTCCTCCACCAAAGGCAACATCCACTACCCCAAATGAGACACAAGTTCCACACTACATTCTACAGCAAATCTTGGGCACGTCGATTCGCCGGCTTCGTGCCCGAGTTGCCTCGGTATAGAGGCGGGAGCCCGTAAAAGAAGCAGGCGACGTGGTGCCCTTCCGGCGACGAGGTGGAGACCGGACACTCCGCGGGAGATCGGGACGACGGCGAGAAGACTGGAGGACTCGGATCACTCGGTATATCTCTCTTCCCCATCTTGTAGTTAGCTAGGACTAGTTTAATGGCACGATCCGGGTTTTTAGTGCGCGGTGGTGCCGGTTTGAAAAGTTTATTGTAAATCACCGCTTCCGCATTCCGGCGTCAGATTGACTGCCGGGGCGCCGCTGTGCACTTACAATAAGTTGATTTGATTCTCCTAGATATGTTAGTTCTTGATATACTTCTTGGTATGTAATGGTTGGCCACTTGTCATGTGTAGTAGGTTGTCGGAGGAAAGCGGCCCGATTCTGTTTTCCTGGCGGACCGATGTTGTTATGCAGGGAGACTGTAGTATAACTCCTGCCAACATGATTTCTGCTCTTTGTGCAGAACAGCTCTTGAAGAAGGGTTATCATAGGTTCTTAGCATTTGTTAAGGACTTAGGAGCCGCTGAAGTTCCGATGGACCAGGTTCCGATCAGACGAGAATTTCCGGATGTGTTTCCTGATGAATTACCAGTATTACCGCCCGATCGTGATATTGAATTTTGCATTGACTTGATTCCGGGTGCGGGGCTTATTTCTATACCACCCTATCGGATGGCCCCGACGGAGTTGAAGGAACTCAAAAGCCAGTTACAAGAGTTGTTAGATAGAGGACTTGTTCGTCCAAGTGTATCGCCGTGGGGAGCTCCTGTCTTATTTGTTAAGAAGAAGGATGGTAGTATGAGACTATGCATCGACTACAAGCAGCTGAATCAAGTTACTGTGCGAAATAAGTATCCACTAACTCGTATCAATGACTCATTCGATCAGCTGCAGGGAGCTGGCTACTTCTCGAAAATTGATCTGCGGTCAGGGTATCACCAGTTGAGAATTCGGAAGGATGACGTTCCGAAGACTGCTTTTCGTAACCGATATGGGCATTATGAATTTCTGGTGATGTTTTTCGGATTCACCAACGTCCCAGCAGCTTTCATGGATATGATGAACCTTATCTTTAGGCCATTCCATGATCAATTCATTATAGTATTCTTTGATGATAATCTTGTTTATTCCCGGAGTCGGAAGGAGCACGAGCAGCATGTGCGCATCACGTTGCAGACCTTGAAGGAGCATCAGCTGTTCGCAAAATACTCCAAGTGTGCTTTCTGGATGGATAGTGTAGATTTCTTGGGTCACGTAATTACGAGGGATGGGATACGTGTGAACCCAAAGAAGATAGAAGCGGTACAGCACTGGCCCAGACCTGTGTCAGTTACAGATGTTAGAAGTTTCTTTGTTCTGGCCGGTTATTACAGACGTTTTGTGCAGGATTTTTCTCGGATCACTGCATCGTTAACCGGATTGACTAGGAAGGAAGTTCCATTTCTTTGGACAGATGCAAGTGAGCAGAGTTTCCAGCAGTTGAAGACTCGCTTGACAATTGCACCAATCTTATCTTTACCTTCTGGGTCTGGTGGTTTTGTTGTGTATTGTGATGCTTCTCGAATGGGTTTAGGCTGTGTGTTGATGCAGCACGGCAGGGTTGTAGCTTATGCTTCTCATCAGTTGAAGAGGCACGAGCAGAACTAACCCACTCATGATTTGTAGATGGCTGTTGTAGTTCTCGCACTGAACATTTGGAGGCATTACTTGTATGGAGAGTCATACCAGATTTTTACAGATCGTAAGAGCTTGAAGTATATTTTTCAGGAGAGGGATTTGAATCTAAGGTAGCGTCGATGGACGGAACTCGTGAAGGATTACAATTGTGAGATCTTGTATTATCCAGGCAAAGCGAATGTTGTAGCAGATGCTTTGAGTCGGAGGCATGGAGGTAGCTTATCTCATGTGTGCACCTTACAGAGACAATCTTCCACAGAATGGAAGATTCTGTGTGATAGTCGTGTACAGTTTGAGTTCACATCGATGGGAGGACAGTTAGCACATGTTCGCACCAGTCTTCAATTATTGGATCGTATTCGAGAGACACAGCCCGCAAATGCTCGTATGTCAGAGATTATGGATCTGGTTAGGCAGGGTAGAGAATTTGAGTTCATGATAGATGACCGTGGAGTATTACGTTTTGGGACTCGTCTTTGTGTGCCGGATTTGGAAGGACTGAGACGTGAGATCTAAGAGGAGGCCCATCGGTCATCATATAGTATACATCCTGGTCCCACCATGATGTATCATGACTTGAAGGATGTTTATTGGTGGGAAGGAATGAAGAGGGATGTTACGTAGTTTTTTTCGAGATGCTTGACTTGCAACCAAGTCAAGGCCGTAGACCAGAGGCCGACAGGAGAGTTGCAGCCCTTGCCCATTCCGGAGTGGAAATGGGGCAGATTTTCATGGATTTCATTTTGGGTCTACCCAGGACTAATAGAGGGTATGATTCCATCTGGTTGATTGTGTATAGGTTAACAAAGATCGCTCACTTTCTTCCGGTGAAGACGACATATGGGTTTTCACAGTATGCTCAGATTTATATCGACGAGATGGTACGATTACATTGGGTTCCGACGTGCATAGTGTCCGATAGGGGTACACAGTTTTCCAACAGGCTATGGCAGAAACTTCAAGAAGCTCTTGGTACATGATTGAGTTTTAGTACAACTTTTCACCCACAGACAGATGGTCAGTCAGAGCGGACCATTCAGACTCTAGAGGATATGCTTCGAGCTTGCATCCTTGATTTTGATGGTAGTTGGGATTGTCGCTTACCTTTGATAGAATTTTCATACGAAAACAATTTTCAGGAGACGATCCAGATAGCACCCTTTGAAGCTTTGTATGGGAGGAAATGTCGATCATCTGTTTGCTGGACGGAACTGAGCGAGAGTACCATTTTGGAAGCGCAGAAAGTACAGGAGACTACGGAAAAGATTCAGTTGATACGGGACAGAATGAGAGCGGCCCAGTGCAGACAGAAATCATATGCAGATCGACGTCGTCGTAGACTCGAGTTTGAGGTGGGAGATCATGTGTTCCTTCGTGTATCTCCAATGAAAGGTATGATGCGTTTCGGGAAAAAGGGGAAGCTCAGCCCCAGATATGTCGGACCTTAGGAGATTCTTGAGAGGGTGGGTATTGTAGCTTATCGTTTAGCACTTCCACCGAGTTTTCCCAAAGTGCATCCGGTATTTCACGTATCTATGCTTCGCAAGTATCTTCACGATCCTTCTCACGCGATCCAGCTTCAGACCTTACAGCTTGAGCCGGATTTTTCCTACACAGTTCAGCCAGTAGCTATTCTTGACTGGCAGGCAAAAAAACTGAGATCAGGGGTACTTCCATCTGTAAAGGTTCTTTAGTGTAACGCCTTCGATTTCGGTTAGTGTTAGTTTAGACAGTAATGCGGGTTGTTTGGTAAGAAGTTTACCAATTTGGGTTCCTCATATTTTATAACATTTAATTAATAATTTATTATTATTTGTTAAGGCATGCACGCACGTGTGCATGTTTATGTGAGGGTTCGTTTTATACTAATCTTGATTAGTGACCATGACAACTTAACTTAATCTAATCTTTGCTTTAATCCAACCCTTTGCTTTATCCTAATCCTTGTTTTAATCTTATCCTTAACCTTTTCCCAAGATATTCGTTGATAGAAAGGATATTTTCTTTTGGATGTGAAGAGGTGGCATGGTGTAGTGTGAATGCATTGATGGTGCATAATGCAATGGTGCACTCACATCTTACTCTCACCTCTCTCTTTCCCTTTATCTTTTCCTTCTCTCTTTCTTTCACACTCATTTCCTTCTCATTTTCTTCATCTCTCTTCACCTCAAACTGAACACTAGCATTTCCTACACAGAACTTCATCAAATATTCACAAAAATCACAACTTTTCCCTAGTTTTGCATCTTGGATTCCTTGGAGCTTGGGAAGCTAGGATCTTTGAGTTCTTTTGGATAGGTAATGATCTCTTTCTGTTAATTAAGTGTTTATTGTGTTGCGTAGCTTATTCATTTCAGTTTAAATAGCGTTTAGTTTCCTTTCCGATAAATATCATATTTTTAGTGTTGTTTTGGGTCTCGGATGATCTGCTATCAAACTAGGTATTTGTTGCAGAAGTTCATCACAGTGACCTAGTGTAGTGACCTAGAACCTACCCTCAAAATACGAGGCCATTCCCTCTTGTTAAGGCCGAAGATTTAATGGTTCTGGCCGCAATTTGCGGCCAGAGTGGGGACTGAGGTGGTGAGTTTTGGTGTAGGGGTCTCTGGGGTTGTATGTGGTCTCATGGTACTTGCAACTTTTGCAGAATGTTCGTATAGCAAAATCTGGGACCACTCTGCGTATTTCTTATGTTTCGTTTCACGCATTACGTTATCTGATACGGTTCGTGTTCTGTGTTGCTGTTGCTCTGAGTTGGTTTCCTAGTGTCTCTATGTACGTTAGCTACAATACGAACACTTGAGAGTATGTTTTATGTTGTCGCGTTGGTGTAACGTTTTGAAAATCGTTTCGGTAAAATTTCGAAAAAACGGTAAAATAAGGGGGTTTTCGGTAAAAAGTCAAAATACAAATATCTTTATTATAAATTTTTTTATAAATTCTAGCTATGTAATTGCTAGTATTTGGTGTTTATTGACCCACTGGTGAACTTTCAAATTTTCTGAAAAATTTTCCGAAATTAATTATTTTAATATTATTTTAAGCCGTCACTAATATATTTAATTAGGGAAAATTACAAAATGGAATGAGTTGAAACAAATTTTGTGCATCATAAAACATTAAATAAAATTTTATCACGTGGTTTTTGAAACGAAATCCTTTGCCAAAACGGTTTAGAAATTATTGAAGAAAAAAGGCTTTTTTTAGTGTAAATGGATGTTTGGAGTATTGTATTTATCATTTTTCATCACCCCACACCCATACCAACACTCACACACCCTCATTTATTCCCTCGCTTGGCTGAATTCAGCAGCCCCATCAATTGTCCCCACTTCTTTTGATAAAAGAAAAGAAAATCAAGAGAAAAGAATAAAGGAAATATTAAATAAAGAGGTATGGTGTTAGATAATGTTGACTTGGACTTTTCCTTGACTTTACAAACACCCCCACACCCTCTCTTCTCCCCCTCCTCAAATCTGGCCGAGCCTATCCCTCAAGCAGCCCCCCCTTTTCTTGACCTCATTTTCCTATCTCTTTTGCTTCAAAAATTCATCATATACCCATCAAAAAAATCCAACAATCTAAATCAAGCTCTTACCCATTTTAGTGTAGCCTTCGATGCATGGATTGTGGTGAAAGGAGAGCTTTTTGGATGGCTAGATTTCAAGCTAGATCTCAAAAATTGGGAGGTATAAACTTTGACCCTATATAGAATTTGTTGTTTATATTGCTTAATCTAAGTTAATTAAGTGTTTGATTAGGTGTTTAAAAAAAAGGGGTTTTGAATTGAAGTTTGAAATTTCAAGTGTATGGTTTTGAATGAAAATTAGGGTTTGAGCATTGGATTAGGGTTGTGATGGGTAGATTAACATATAATTGCTTGTTAAATCAAATCTAGTTGCTAGTTGCATTTTTGTTAATTTAAATTTGTGATAATTATATATATTGCAAACTAGTTTTTGTAAATATTATGTTAAATTCAGAATTAAAATATGGTAAGGCTTTCATCATGTCTTTGGCATGTTAATGAGTATTTTAACACCTTAGGTTGTGCGAAACCTAGTCTAGTTGTTGAATTATGTATTGTTGCTTTAAAAGTGTTAAAATTGGGTAAAATTGTAAACTAGAATTTCGGGTTAATGAAAGTTAGTGAGATTAAAAATCTAATTAGGGTTTTTATGACTTATTTAAGATATTTAGTGAATATTGTGGCCGCTAGATTTGTTCATACATCGTGTTTTGTACTAAAACGGTGATTTGCGCTTGCTAGATTTTCGGAAAAATAACTTTTTAAGTGAAATTGGGGTTTTTGTGAGTTTTAACCTATTTTATATTAAAATTAGTGTTCGTGAATGTGAAAATGAGTGTATTTGGGTTTTTCTCGATGGTCTGGCGTTTGTACGCCGATGTCGAGAGTTTTTGGGTTGATTTGGGAATGCAAACCATAGGTTTTGACCTATGTGGGATTCGTGTGTCGTTTTGGTCATAAGTCGAATTTTAATGCGATACGGTGCGTTATGATATGTAGGTACCCCATGTGGACTTCGAGACGACAAGCAAGGGCGTGGCGACGTCGGCACCGGCAAGCGAGGACCAGGTGAGTAGATTTATATCTACGGGGAGAAGTCGGGTGGATGGCGTAAAGCACCCCCGCAGTTCGTGGTGATGTATACGAATACGTATATACACATATATATATTGTTTATATATTGTTTCAGTATATTGATGATAATATGGATATTTGGTGTTCTTGGATGATTTAGTGTCCCGAAACCCTAGAGTAGTGGTCGCACTACACATGCACACACCAACCCATACTTGCATACTTTCTTCTTTCATTTGTGCTTATACGGGAATATATAGTTATGTGTTCACATGGGTATGGGACTATGTGTTCACATACGGATTTGAGGCTTGGGTTTGAGATGAGTCGATGAGATTTGTATTGAGGTTGTGACTTCGGTGATATGGCAGGATTCGTATTTGAGATACGACATGACGTTGTAGCGGGTCCTTGACGTAGTGTTTCACACACGTCCATGCATACTTAGGCGGTAACAGTATTGTACTAGACGTAGATCAGTACCCCGATCATGATATTTGATAAAGAGGATACCAGGTGAATAGTATGATGAATGTGATATTGACCCGTACCCAGATTTGGGGATGCCGTACGACGGATTTACGTACGAGCTATATTTTGATGATTGATCCGCACTCTTGGCTTGGGATGTCTGGTTATGGGTATGATATTATTGAGGCGGGATCACCGACTATACATATACAGGTATGTATATGTATCGACTCAGATGATAGGCGGTTTCCTTACCTGTAGTCCAGCTTGTTAGCTTAGCTCTTTAGTTTAGTTTAGTTGTTAGATTAGATTCGATTCTTACCTATTTCAAAACTAACGAATTGTGGGTATTTTAAAAGACAGCCCAAGGGATCCTACGGATATTTCAAAAGACGTATCTTTTCATAAAAACACCGTGGCCCCTATTTTCAAAACCCCATGATTCGTGTTATTTCAAAAGGCACCATTTGTAGGACTTATATTAGATTAATGCAGATTAGTTATAGTTGCGTCTAGTATTCAGCTCCCGCTCATTATTGTGGTTCGCTTCGCATCGCATGCTTATATTATGTTTCATACTCCATTATTGATATCATGCTGTTAGGACACCAGCACCATTACCGATGATGCGTATGTACCACGTACACTTACTTGCCGGCTCACACACATCTTCATCGGTAATTGCCATGTCACGTACACCTTAGAAAATATTATTGCTTGACATAGCATGTTAGCTAATAGTTTAGATATGATATTAGCGTACTTGCCTTATATGTTAGTTTAGACATTATAGTTATTACCTGCTACTTCATGCATACTGTTATTCATTGTTATGCCGCATTCATGGATTCTCATGCATATATTCACTATTTTACGTGTTATTGAGGTTTCGGATTCGGATTTCCATGAGATTTTCTGGATTTGGAGGAAAACCGCAAAAACATAAATAAACCTTTTCTTTCTTTTAAAATAAAAAGTGCGGTTTTCCCATGATGTATGAGTCGTCCACCATGAGTTTGCTGATGGATTTCGAGACCCGATTCGAGGAGACGGATGAACCGTTTCGGGTACATGGTGGACCCGGTAAGGTACTGATTGTTAGGATACGAGCGTGTCAAGTTTAGTTCTAAATACCGCAATCAAGACGGTTTCGCACGTAGCTAGCCGGTTGAGTACGGGTCGTCCGCAGGGAGATGGGAATCTTTTTCTATGTGTTTTTCGACGAGTTAAGTCCGGTTGTTCAGATTTTGTTTGTAGTTATCTAAGTGTTGAGTTGATATTTAAAGAGAGCTTGTTAGGGTTAGGATTAGGTTAGTTTGAGTTAGGAGTCTCCACATCTTTCGTTGCCCCACTTAATATCGGTGTTACGGTAATCGGCAACAACGGGGATTAGCACGACTAGGAAGGAACTTGCGAGTATAAGCTAGGCTTTCCAACGCATAGTCTTTCCTTTTGGTGCTTGTCCGTCCGTTCTTGGCTCTTATCCATAACCTCCGGTTAATTCAACCACAACCGGTCTCACTACGGAATCACCGCTATCATGTAGGATAGGGTGCCGTAAGGAGCGGATTGTGGTTGGGTTAACGGGAGTTGATTTAAGTTGTTGGGCAAGGAAAGAGTGAGAGAGATTTCCTTCTCTCAAACTTCCCTTATCCTACCCTAACAAGTATAGAACTACTCACACTTCATAATACGGAAAAATAAAACAACACAAAAGAGGAAGATAGAAAGAAGGAGATTAGAAGAATACGACTAACTGTTTGCGACCTCACCTTGGCGAGGATCAAGCGTAAGTATCATTGTCGTATGTAAGGATAAAGAAAAAGAGAGAAGAAACAAACAACAAGGAAATAACAACAACTACTTAACAATTAAAATTACAACAATTATAACAAGTAAAGAAAGAGACAAGCATGATAATAAAAATGGTCTTCTTTATTCATCACTCTTCACTCAAAAGCTCACTTACAAGTTTAATGGAGAAAAGGTGAGAAGAGGAAGAAGAACAATACTAAAACTAGGCAAAATGAAAAATACAAAGTTGGACCCCTTCCTTCACAAACTTCTGGGCTATTTATAGGCCAAAACATGAAACCCTAGGGCAACCAACAGAACATACATGAAAAGACCAACCTACCCCCCAAAACCCTGCACACTTGGCGCCAGAACGGCCGTGCAAGCGCGGCCAATACCCCTCTTTGGCCGCGCTTCCGCGGCCGTATAGATGACTTGGGCTTGGGTATTTTTGGTGGGACCCTGGTTTGATGTGAGCTTCCTTCTGGTATATGTATTTTCCCATAATTGCTTCACGAATTTTCCAGAATTTCTGTTGAGGGAAAGGTGGACTTTTTGTCAAGATTTTGTCATGATTGCCTCGAGCTCCGCATAGATCTCTTGGATCTTGTGCTACCATTGAGCCTTGTGCCTGAAAACGACATTGATTTGACATTTTGTCTCCCTAAACTGGTATCTGGCAGCACACGGATGAAGAGCGGAGACCGTGTTTTATCTGTGGTTGGCAGGAACCGGATTTTTGTCGTGTTTTCCGTGAATTTCTCCGTTTGAGCACCGGGAACCTGTATCCTGCAATTGACTAGCAAACACGGCTCAAGAGTATCTACCGACATGCAATGTGATAAAAATTGGGCGGTATGAAAATGCAAAAATCTGATATGAACAAATACCCCCAAACTTATCAATTGCTCGTCCCGAGCAAAGCCCATTTATTCACAAAAAAAATTCCTAACCTCACTTTCGCAGGGAACGCGATTGCACTGAGCATGTGCAACAAGCCGTTAAACCTCTAGGTGTCCCTAGTAGGAGGAGTGTTGTCTCCTGAGGGTTTTCAGCGGATACTACCCACAAAATCCGGTCAAGTTGGTTTGTAAAAATGACTAAGTTTCAAACCCTAAAGTTTTGTTTTTAGAAAATAACAATTCTATAATCCTAAGTCTAGACTATCGAACCTTTATTTTTCACACCTCACATCTTATTTAACTACAGATTTTATATGTCTTTACGTGCAGTGCGGATAGTGTCGTAAAGTTCCAGAAGGATCGATTAGAGTCATCATGTCGCACAATAAAGCCCGGATAACAATTTTAAAAGGATCACATAAGTTTTATAACGAGTTAAGCATTTTTCAAGTTTCGTTTTCCAGTAAGGTTTCAACTTCAGAATTTCTATCTTCCTTAACAGGAAACTAAGTCGTATTTTTCACTCCACCTTTTCTTGTTTTCATTTCATACACACCACTGTGAACGTGCAATAGTCTTTATCAAAGAGTAAAACCTTCATATCTCCGTTAAAAATTTTTTAAAAGCCTGTCTTTTATCAAGATTATTCTCACACAAAGAACCGTTAGGAATTTTAACTCGGAGAGAACACTTGCTTGACTTTGTTTTAAACTGGACTTTCTAGGCTTCTTAGCGAGCTTTGGGCCAATGCACCCAAACCAGTTGGTTTTAGGGCATTAGGTGTAGAAACACCCCAACGGACTTAATTACTCAAGTTACCTAGGTCCAAAAACAAAAGACAGTTTGGTGTGAAAATCAGATGATTTAATACGAACGGAGATATAACCGGCAGTTCAAATATTTTTTTGGATAAAAGACGTGTCTAGTGGGTTTGGTGTGTAATCATTCCAATCAAGTTTTAGATGGGTTATTTTTCAGACTTAGCTCCTATTACGGCATCAATAACATTCCTTCATATTCGCTTTACTTTATAAACTATTCTTGACATTACTTATTTCAGAACAAACCTATTTGATTCTCAGAAAATCATTTATCTGTTTAAAAGTTTGAACATGAAAGACTTGTCATCTAATTCCCAAAACTCACGACACGTGTAGTGTGATGTAAAGACGTATATCAGCTATAGTTAACTTCAAAGGAGAGTTATCTTTCAGGTTTTCAAAATCCAAACATAAGATCTAGTTATTCCTATTTTATCAAACAAAAACCGTCGAATGTTGAATCAGAGTTCTTCCACAAGCTAACTTGACAAAAAAGTTTTTATATTTTTGGAAAATTTTCAAATTTTTATGGATTTTATGGATTTTAATATGCAGATGCAAAATATACATATGAATGCGAAGGTAAGAAATGCGTACCGAGCGTACCCCCAAACTTAAACTGGACAGTGTCCTCACTGTCGTTGCATGAAGAGAGTAGTTTGAAGGTTCAAAATTGTTGGTTAGCGATACACAATTTTTATTTGTTTTTGTTTTGAAAGAAAAGAAAAAGAATATACACAAATATAAACAAAATGGTTTGTACATACCCCCAAACTTATTTGGAACAGTGTCCACTGTTCTTGGCTGGATAACCGAAGTTTGGAGGTAGGCAGAGGAAGATCAAGCAAGGTAAACCGGCTCCTGTAAGAACAGGAGCTCCTCTGTTGGTTCGTCGCTAAGGTACGGTTTGCATCGGTGTCCGTTCACTTTGAAGAGTGAACCGTCCTTTGGATTTTCCAAATCCACAGCGCCCTGCGGATACACAGTCCGCACAAAATACGGCCCTTTCCAGCGAGATCGGAGCTTTCCAGGATGGAAGTAAGTCGGGTGTCGTAAAGAAGTACCTGCTGACCAGGTATGAAGGTTTTGCGCACAAGGTGTTTATCATGAAACACCTTCGTTCGATTCTTAACGACAACCGCGTTGTCGTAAGCCTCATCCCTAAGCTCGCTCAGTTCGTTCAGCTGCAGCTTCCGATGGCTGCCCGCGTCCTCCAGAGACAGATTCAGCTCCTTTATCGCCCAAAACGCGCGATGCTCGATTTCGACAGGAAGGTGGCAAGCTTTTCCGTACACAAGCCGATAGGGAGACATGCCAAGGTCGGTCTTATAAGCGGTTCTAAATGCCCAAAGGGCATCAGTGAGTTTCAAAGACCAATCCTTACGGTTCTTGGAAACCGTTTTCTCCAGTATCTGCTTGATTTGCCGATTTGAAACTTCGGCCTGCCCGCAGGTTTGGGGGTGGTAGGGCGTAGAAAGCTTATGATTAATGAAGTATTTCCGCATCAAGGCCTCGAAAGTCCTGTTGCAGAAATGACTTCCATTGTCGCTAATGATCGCTCGGGGGTGGCCAAACCGTGAGAAAATGTTTTCTTTAAGGAACTTAACGACAACCTTGTTGTCGTTAGTTCGGCTGGGCACAGCCTCGACCCATTTAGAGACGTAATCAACAGCTAGAAGGATGTACAAGTTCCCAAAAGAGCTGGGAAACGGCCCCATGAAGTCTATCCCCCCAAACATCGAAAATCTCCACAACCAAGATCGGTTGGAGCGGCAACTCATTCCTCCGGGATATCCGGCCCATGTGTTGGCACCGGGAGCAAGTCTTGCAATAATCGTGAGCGTCTTTGAAAAGTTGTGGCCAGTAGAAACCACATTGCAAGATCTTCTCAGCTGTCTTCCTGGGCCCAAAATGCCCGCCACATGCTTGATCGTGGCAAAATGACAGCACACTCTTGAATTCCTCATCAGGGACACACCGACAAATAATCTGGTCGGGACAGTACTTGAACAAGTAGGGTTCGTCCCAGTAAAAGTGTTTTACTTGGGATAAGAAGCGAAGTCTGTCCTGACGTGACCATTCGGTCGGTAGCAATCCTGTGGCCAAATAGTTCACAATATCTGCGAACCAGGGTTCGCAAGATACTGTCAAGAGTTGTTCATCCGGAAACACGTCGTTAATCGGAATTGGAAGCGAGGGCGAAGAAGGAAGTCGTGAGAGATGGTCGGCGACTACGTTTTCACATCCTCTTTTGTCCTTAATGACAAGGTCAAACTCTTGAAGCAAGAGGATCCAACGTATTAACCGAGATTTGGCATCTTTCTTCGCAAAAAGATGGCGCAGAGCTGAATGGTCCGTGTAGACAATGACTGGAGAGCCGATGAGGTAGGGCCTGAACTTTTCTAAAGCAAATACAACAGCTAAGAATTCCTTCTCAGTTGTTGTATAGTTAAGTTGGGCGTCGTTCAGGGTTCGGCTCGCGTAATAGATTACGTGCGGCATCTTATTGATGTGCTGTCCAAGGACAGCACCGATGGCAAAGTCGGATGCATCGCACATAATCTCGAATGGGTGCGTCCAGTCAGGAGAAGAAAGAACGGGAGCAGAAGTGAGTGAGTGTTTCAATGATTCAAAAGCAGCCGCACAGCTCGAGCTGAAGTCGAAAGGCGTGTCCTTGGCCAGCAAAAGCGTCAAGGGCCTAGCAATCTTGCTAAAGTCCTTGATAAACCGTCTATAGAAACCGGCATGGCCAAGGAAGGCTCGGATATCTCTGACGCAACGGGGAGGAGGTAGATTGGAAATGACCTCAATCTTTGCTTTGTCAACCTCTATGCCATTTTGCGAGATGATATGTCCTAAGACAATACCTTCACGCACCATGAAGTGGCATTTCTCCCAGTTCAAAGTGAGATTCTTGTCCTTACATCGGGTAAGGACAGCGTCAAGATGCAGCAAACACTCGTCAAAGGAGTCGCCGAAAATGGAGAAGTCATCCATGAAAATCTCCAGAAATTTCTCCACCATGTCTAAGAAAATTCCCATCATACACCGCTGGAAGTTAGCGGGCGCATTGCATAACCCAAAGGGCATGCGTCGATATGCAAACGTGCCGAAAGGACAAGTGAAAGTGGTCTTGTCCTGGTCTTTTTCGGCGATGGGAATTTGATTATAGCCAGAGTAGCCATCAAGAAAGCAATAGTACTCATGTCCGGCCAATCGTTCCAGCATCTGGTCAATGAAGGGTAGCGGAAAGTGGTCTTTCCGCGTTGCAGCGTTGAGTTTTCTGTAATCAATGCAAACTCGCCACCCGGTTTGGGTGCGAGTAGGGATTAACTCATTCGCCTCGTTGGTTATGACCGTGATGCCCGACTTCTTGGGGACAACGTGAATGGGGCTAACCCACTGGCTATCAGAGATAGGGTAAATGATACCACTATCTAGACATTTGACGATCTCCTTCTTCACAGCCTCCTTCATGACTGGATTAAGACGTCTTTGTGGATCCCGGGCTGGTTTGGCATCATCCATCAGATGAATGTGATGCTCAACGATGAGGGGACTAATCCCCTTGATGTCCGCCATGGACCAGCCAAAAGCTTGCCTGTTGCCGTGCAAGACCGCGAGAAGGGCTTTCTCTTGCTCGGGAGCTAGAGAAGCCGAGATGATGACAGGGAGGGTCTCGTTCTCACCTAAGTAAGCATACTTAAGGTGAGGCGGCAACGGCTTGAGTTCGAGCGTTGGAGGTGAAATGATGGAAGGCAAGACCGGTGCAAAGGTCTCGAACTCAAAGGACTCCAGCAAAGGTTCAAAACGAGTGTAGGCAACCGAGTCGGATGGTTCAGGTAACTCATCCGAAAAGTCGAAAGATTCAAACTCGGGTTGTGCGCGGCTAAGATCGTTCGTGAACGTGAAACACTCGTAGTCGTTATCGGGCGCAGAAACAGCAGCAGGTTCGAAGAGACACGCACTAGTGGCTTCAAGATCATCGTGTTCAAACAGAAACTCCTCGAATTCACACTCTTCTGGTGTGATCTCCTGGATCGAGCAGACATCCGGTATATGAGCATTAGGTTCGGCGGGCTGATTCCCCAACCTAAAAATGTTGAGTTCAATTGTCATATTTCCGAAAGAGAGGTTCATTGAACCATTGCGACAATTGATCACAGCATTTGAGGTTGCGAGAAATGGGCGACCGAGTATCACCGGAATTTGATTCCGGGGGTTAGCTACAGGCTGTGTATCTAAGACAATGAAGTCGACGGGGAATATGAAGTCCCCGACTTTGATTAACACATCCTCTAGCTCACCCCTAGGATGGGTGATCGATCGGTCGGCCATCTGGAGAGTGCAGTGTGTGGGTTTCAGCTCTCCGACGCCTAATTGCTCGTATACTGAATACGGAAGCAAGTTAACACTGGCACCAAGATCTAATAGTGCGCGGTTGATGTTCTTATCCTCAATAGTAATTGAAATCGTAGGACAGCCAGGGTCCTTCCGTTTTTGTGGTAAAGATTGGGTAAGGGCATCACTCACAGCACTAGCCAAGAAAACTTTCTTGGGTATCTGAGACTTCCTCTTTTTCGTGCACAAGTCCTTTAAGATTTTCGCGTAAGACGGGACTTGTTGGACCGCATCTAAAAGAGGAATGTTAATGTTAACTTGCTTGAATAACTCCAAAATCTTCTCCATTTGTGGATTTTGTTTGGTAGACTTCAACCGGTTTGGAAATGGAACATTTTGAAAATTGGTTGAGTCTAAAGCTGGAGGAGGAGATTTTGGAGTTGGAACGGATCCCAGAATAGGTGTTTTCGTGGAGTGAGAAGTGGGTCCGTTCAGAGCAGAAGAAGAAGAAGGAGAGCCTTGTGAAGAACGGAGAATAGGCTCGGAAGACGAAGAAGAAGAAGGAGAAGAAGAAGAAGAAGAAGAAGCAGCGGCCGGGGCATCATCGTTGATTCGCTTGCCAATATCGTTTTGCAGCACCCTCCCCGATCTCAGTGTGGTCACGGCACTCACATTATGGTTTTGTTGTTCAAGAGCAACATGTGCATTATGTGGGTGACCGGGATTTGGAAGTGGCTGGGACGGGAGCTTCCCCTTCTCTCGCTCGCTCAAGGCCGCGTTCAGCTGTGCAATCTGGGCCTCGATGGTCTTGATGCTTTTCCCGTGTGCGGCAGTGTGTTGCACTAAAGATTGAATCGAAGACTGGATGTTGGCGGTGGATTGAGTCGATTGTTTAACAAACGCATCCAGACTTCGCTCGAGCGAGGAAACCTTATCGTTGTTCGACGGAACAAAGTTGTTTGGTGGAAAGGAATTGTTCGGTGCAAAGTTGTTCGTCTGGTTTTGGTAAGGTTGGGGTTGGAAGGGCTGCTGATACTGAGTTTGTTGTTGCGCTTGTTGTTGCGGTGGAGGGGCCCTTTGGAAATTGTTGCCCTGGAATTGATTCTGATTCTGATTCCAGGCGAAATTGGGGTGGTTCCTCCAACCGGGATTGTAGGTGGAAGAGTATGGATCATTCCTTGGTCTTTGCTGGAATGCATTAACCTGATCCTGTCCTTGCGAGGGTGGATTGTAAGGACACTCTTCGGTCAAGTGAGAAGGATCGGAACAACAAGCGCAGATGGTACGAAGGGGGAGAACAGGGGCAGGAGTAGGAGAAGAAAATTTGCTCTCTATTGCTTCAAGCTTTTTTGTTATTGCAGCCATTTCAGCTCTCATTGCAATAGAGACATCAAGTTGGTGAATTCCTACCCTAGACTGACCGGTAGAAGTGGAGGTAGAAGAAGAAGAAGGAGTCGGTCTGGTGCTCTCCCACTGTAGCGTTTGCTCCGCAAGATCGTCAAAGAACTGCCACGCTTCCTCGTCAGATTTGGATAGGAAGTGGCCCTGACAGATGGTTTCCAACAACTGCTTCGTTGCTGGGTTCAGTCCCTCGTATAAGGTTTGGCAGAGTTGCCATTTCTCTATACCGTGGTGAGGACACTGAACAAGAAGGTCTTTGTATCGGTCAAAGCACTTCCAGAAGGGTTCAGAAGGAAGCTGGGAGAATTGGTTGATCTCATTTCGAATTCTTGCGGTCTTATGATTTGGGTAGAATTTTTTCAGAAACGCTTTAACAAACTCGTCCCAGCTGGTGATTGAGTGGGAAGCGGTGCGATACAGCCATTTTTCTGCGAGATCGCATAAAGTGAACGGAATGACCCGTAGACGTATAGCATCGTCCGACAGCTGGGTTGTTTTCATCATGGCACAGACGTTTTGAAATTTGTTAATGAAGATATAGGCATCTTCAGATTCAAGCCCATGAAAACGTGGAAGCATGTTGATGAAATGGGGATTAATTTCAAAGTTGTCCCCATTGGCCGGAGGAAGAGAAAGGCAGGTTGGAAGTGCAGAACGGGTAGGGTAGAAACGATCCTGGAGCGCAATTCGCTGCGGCGCTACAACAGGCGGAGGTGGTGGGAGATTGGTCTCCATAGGAGGTGGAGCCAATCCAGGGGTGGTCAACGAGATGTTCGGATTAAATCCCGACATCGCGGAAGAAGAGGTTGGTGAAGGTGAAGGTGAAGGTGAAGATGTATGAACAGAATTCTGGTCAACGTCGGAGTTGGCCGGCAAAGGAAGGGGTGAAAGAGGAGTGGACGGAGTATCGACTTCGGAGTCGATCGCGTAGTCGGTCGCGACTAACGTAACGCGGACTAGACGGGCGCTAGTGTCCCGAGTCCAAGCGGACATACACTAAACGAGTTTAGTATAGTCAAAGCGAAGAAGGTGAGGGTAAGAAAACGTCAATGAAGAAAGGCGATGGGTGTTGGGTGAAAATGGATTTGGCGACAAAAGGGCAAGTTTTTATAAAAGTTTTTGATTTTTTCTTTTTTTATTTTGTTTTTAGAAAGAGATTTACAGAAGTATGTACGGAAATACGGCTTAAGCAATCACAAACAAGATATGCACAATCACACCTAGATCTAGGGTAACCTAGGTCTACTAGACCTGCTCCTGAACTTGATTGTCGAAGTTAAACAGTGTCGAGAAACAAGCTTAAAAATACACTGATCACGAGGCCAGGTAAGTGCAGAGATAAGGGGAGGTTGTCCAACGCTTTCGCGAAGTTCCTTAATTAAATAACCCTTTCTCTTTCGGCGGTTGCGCCTTTAACACTTTCCTAGACACCCCGTAAACAATATACGGTTAAGCGAGCTTCTAAACAAGGTTTATCTTCTCCTAATGAGCGCGAAGTCCTTAGGGCTGAAGTCTAGTATTTTTTAATTACAATGGACAATGCATATGCTTTAGTGATTTCCGGGGTCCTGGGAAGGGTGATGAAATCCCCACCCAATCTGGATTGGTTTCAAGCCCCTTAAGTCCGTATTAAAGAATGCAAAACAGTAACAATATCAACAGCAAACAATTTTTATTTGCGGCGCAAAGAATCCTGCACAAGAACAGTTTATTGGAAAGGGGAGAAGAATTTGCGCAAAGAAGCCTGCAGAAAACACAATTCAGTGGAGCTTAGAGGAGTGGAGAGAGGCAGAGAGAGTTACCCAGAAAAAATGGCAGCCCAAGGGCACCAAGTGGCCGCTCTTCCCCGGCCAAACACGTGCTAATGCCGCGGAAGCGCGGCAGTAACAGAGGATTGGGACTTCAGGTTTGGTTCAGGTGCTTCTCTGGGTCTCCTCCTCTTGTCTGGATGTACTGAATCTTGAATTGCTCACTGTATTTGCTCCAGATTTGTACAGTAGACCGTATGCTTTGTTTTTGTCCGTCGCGGTGTAGCCGCGAAATGTGGGTCTATCTTCCCACGTCTTTGGCACTGTACTTGAACTCCGTATTTCCAACGTCTTAGGCGTCGATCTAGAGCTTCGTATTTCCTGCACACTTGCACAAAAACTAATCAAGAATAACAAGATGATTTTTACAAAGTATATTTTTTTTGGTTTTTTGGTTGTTTTTATATTCACAAATTAACTCGAAATTTCACTTAGAAATAGACTACCGTCTCCCCGGCAACGGCGCCATTTGATTGTTAGGATACGAGCGTGTAAAGTTTAGTTCTAAATACCGCAATCAAGACGGTTTCGCACGTAGCTAGCCGGTTGAGTACGGGTCGTCCGCAGGGAGATGGGAATCTTTTTCTATGTGTTTTTCGACGAGTTAAGTCCGGTTGTTCAGATTTTGTTTGTAGTTATCTAAGTGTTGAGTTGATATTTAAAGAGAGCTTGTTAGGGTTAGGATTAGGTTAGTTTGAGTTAGGAGTCTCCACATCTTTCGTTGCCCCACTTAATATCGGTGTTACGGTAATCGGCAACAACGGGGATTAGCACGACTAGGAAGGAACTTGCGAGTATAAGCTAGGCTTTCCAACGCATAGTCCTTCCTTTTGGTGCTTGTCCGTCCGTTCTTGGCTCTTATCCATAACCTCCGGTTAATTCAACCACAACCGGTCTCACTACGGAATCACCGCTATCATGTAGGATAGGGTGCCGTAAGGAGCGGATTGTGGTTGGGTTAACGGGAGTTGATTTAAGTTGTTGGGCAAGGAAAGAGTGAGAGAGATTTCCTTCTCTCAAACTTCCCTTATCCTACCCTAACAAGTATAGAACTACTCACACTTCATAATACGGAAAAATAAAACAACACAAAAGAGGAAGATAGAAAGAAGGAGATTAGAAGAATACGACTAACTGTTTGCGACCTCACCTTGGCGAGGATCAAGCGTAAGTATCATTGTCGTATGTAAGGATAAAGAAAAAGAGAGAAGAAACAAACAACAAGGAAATAACAACAACTACTTAACAATTAAAATTACAACAATTATAACAAGTAAAGAAAGAGACAAGCATGATAATAAAAATGGTCTTCTTTATTCATCACTCTTCACTCAAAAGCTCACTTACAAGTTTAATGGAGAAGAGGTGAGAAGAGGAAGAAGAACAATACTAAAACTAGGCAAAATGAAAAATACAAAGTTGGACCCCTTCCTTCACAAACTTCTGGGCTATTTATAGGCCAAAACATGAAACCCTAGGGCAACCAACAGAACATACATGAAAAGACCAACCTACCCCCCAAAACCCTGCACACTTGGCGCCAGAACGGCCGCGCAAGCGCGGCCAATACCCCTCTTTGGCCGCGCTTCCGCGGCCGTATAGATGACTTGGGCTTGGGTATTTTTGGTGGGACCCTGGTTTGATGTGAGCTTCCTTCTGGTATATGTATTTTCCCATAATTGCTTCACGAATTTTCCAGAATTTCTGTTGAGGGAAAGGTGGACTTTTTGTCAAGATTTTGTCATGATTGCCTCGAGCTCCGCGTAGATCTCTTGGATCTTGTGCTACCATTGAGCCTTGTGCCTGAAAACGACATTGATTTGACATTTTGTCTCCCTAAACTGGTATCTGGCAGCACACGGATGAAGAGCGGAGACCGTGTTTTATCTGTGGTTGGCAGGAACCGGATTTTTGTCGTGTTTTCCGTGAATTTCTCCGTTTGAGCACCGGGAACCTGTATCCTGCAATTGACTAGCAAACACGGCTCAAGAGTATCTACCGACATGCAATGTGATAAAAATTGGGCGGTATGAAAATGCAAAAATCTGATATGAACAGGTACCCCGGGGCAAGAAGCGCGTGATGATGACGATGTGAGCCTGGCAGGGGAGCACTACCTACCGGTGATATTACCCGACGCGTCGGATATCCGGAGGATACCGTCGTGGTCTTGAGATGGATGGTAGGGGCCGGTCTGGACTGACGGCGCCCTAGATATTGTGATTAGGACATTGAGATTGAGACTTGAGGTACACAGATTGTGACACAGAGATATCGAGGTATTTGGACACTTGTTTTGTGTCGATGCTGGGCACTGTTTTATGCTGATTTCATATATGGTACCTCATTTCTTTTAAAATACAGAAATCTCACTGATTTATGAAACCAGTTTTATTCAGTACATGCATTCTGTTTCATGCATTCATACATCATCCATATGATATATTGCTACCTGAGGCACTGACACGGGCACATGAGATCACACTCGGTTAGATATTACCCTAGCCATTGTTATAGGCTGCATGTTTTACATATATTTGAGGATATATTATGATCATTGACCCAGGTTGCGTTATTTATGCGATTTCTTTCCGTAGATGTTTTTCTATTCACGAGTTGGCAACTCACCCCCGTTGTGCCCCAGTTTCTTGTAGGTTTGCCCTACAGGTTTCTTCACGGCTTTGTGGGCATAGTTTCTTTCGAGTGATTTGCTAGTAGGTGGGTTTACTTGTATCGTACCCCCATTATATATCTTGTATATCATTATTCTGTTGTATCTAGAAGTTCCATCAACCAAACATGTATTTGTTTTGAGATAGAGACCAGTGATGTTTTTCCTTCGACCTTAGAGTCGTGCGTTATATCTCTGTGGTTTTCTTGTGGTTTGAGTTTCCTTTTGAGTTTTGATCCTTGCCGTTGGTGTTGTATATTATATTGCTTGTGTCGTTGTGACCGTCGTTTGACGAAGAGCTAGCTCCCGCTTAGGGATGCCTTTTTATTGATTTCGTATACTATTCATGTTGTATCCCGTTTGGGGGTCAGTATTTACAAAGCAGACTCTGTCGAAATTTTCAGGAAATTTTTGATGTTTTTAGAAACTCGCATAATTCGGCTTATTCTATTGAAACTACTTGTTTTAAATTGGTTTTCCTTCACTCTACTACTTCTCTTGGTTTGGATTTCTGGGTTCGGCTTACTTAGCTTACGTACGCCTTGAGACGTTCGTAGTCTAAGTGCCGGTCATGCTCCGTACTTTCGGGTCGTGACAAAGTTGGCATCAGAGCGTTAGGTTTTACCTTCGGAGCGTAGGATGACCCTTGGTTGATGGAATAGGTGACTAAAGTAGAGTGACGTACCGTTGGTATGTTCCGCGGCATATTTACGACACGCCACTCCATTTAAAAAGCCTTAGGATGTACATTTCTTTGTTCAGTATCATATTCCTTCCTGATCTAGCTTCATCGGTATCAGTTATGGTTTTGCTGCCACGATTACGGGCAGGGAGAGCTAAGGATAGAGTTGCGGTCAGCATAAGCTCGTTACGGACGAGAACTGACCAGGGCGTGAGCCTGGTGACACATGATTGCAGAGATGTGTCTTGATTGGGTTTTGCACCGCGAGCGTTGGATGGATCGCTGTATGAGATTACTCGGACGTGCAGATCAGCACCAGAGGATTGAGCCTCTGACAGAGGCCAGCCAGATTTTGATGACCGTTGGTGTATTGCTTACTCATGATGATTGAGGCACGGTTCAGCGTGCAAACGAGTGAGTCAGTTGTTGCTGCGAGTGACGAGATATCGTCCCACATGTTGGAGCTATTGCGGGACGAGTTGTACTAATAGATGATATAAGGTCGCTAGTCACCCGAGGATGAATGACTAGGACATGTGGTTCGTTCGCTACCCCGATGCGAGGTCATCAGATAGATTGATTCCAGCTAGAGACGACTTCACGCGGAGACGTTGGGAGTCGACAGAGACGATTGAATGTCAGAAACCTACTATTCCAAGTTTAAAGTATTCGGAAAGATATGCAGGCAATTCTATGGTCCCTCTAGAAGAATGAAACCCTAACTCGACTTAATGACCGTATGAAAGCCTTTGAACCTTAGGGTTTGCGGCAGTTCTGCGGCGCCATTAGTGAGGCTTGGGTTTGCCCTTCTACGGCTGGACCACCGATGCTGTGGTATGTACTCGATACTATTAAACTGTGCCCAAGATGTTGAGCCCTTAGGGGATTATGAGGTTTTGACAATCGATTGGATGGTTCGACTTAATTCGGATGTTAGGTGGTGAGATGCATTTCTTGGGAGACTCCCGATATGAGGATAGCCGTTGGAGCTCAGTCCATGCAGCCACGATGAGACGAGTCCGAAGCAGTCGACATTAGAGAAAATGGAGTAAGAGGTTCGTACAAGATCTGGATATGATGACGTTTCCCTCCGCCGACATCAGAGATACGATGCGCATGCCATTGCAGAGTACTGGATATACCTTCCAGAAGGAGTCGCGATAGGTGTGCAGACGTTCCAGAGCAAGATGCAGATATAGGAAAGGACGATGACTTCCGGACAGTTGGCAGAGACGAGACATGGAAGAGACCATGAGCAGGATTCCTTACAGGACACTGCTGCAATGATACTGGCACCCAGGATCAGATGGGTCACGTACATTCAGAGAGCCAGAGGCCGACGCCAGTGATATGCTGTCTTACGAGTGGTCGCGATGATTGACCGAGAGATGACCAGAGAAGTGCCAGAACGGGATCATCCCCGTTAGCACACCTAACAGGGCCGATGAGCCGATGGACCGAGAGATTGGTAATTCAGAGTGAAGACCTTGACCCAGGAGTGGTCATTGTTACGCACACTAGCAGGCCAGAGTTCATGATCATCGAAGAGACGTCCCTCTAGTGACCGCAACAGTTGGCCCGAGATTCTTAGAGGATGCACTTGAGCGGTACTATTCCGCCATTATTGATTTCGATGGTTTTGGGTGGTTTATTCGCATGATTTGATTTTGATGATTGAGAATTTACGATCTTTGCACAGTGTTGCACTTGATATCGTTTTCGTGCTTTGGTTTCACGTGGTTGTGATTTTACGGTTTTAGACATTTGAGTTGATTTTGTGCGTATGCACGCACACGATTTGGTTCCTGCA
Source organism: Agapanthus africanus (assembly GCA_030015575.1). Classification (NCBI taxonomy): domain Eukaryota; kingdom Viridiplantae; phylum Streptophyta; class Magnoliopsida; order Asparagales; family Amaryllidaceae; genus Agapanthus; species Agapanthus africanus. The sequence continues at coordinate 379,709,038 of CM057337.1, read as the reverse complement.
CTTTGTATAGTTTATATATGCTTGCAGTGCAGTGATACGCCTTTGGTGCACTTAGATGCACTGGACTTCGATTTCGATTGTGATACTCGATATTTGTTTTGTGCACCTTGTGCACCTGATTTGATTTTGCGCATGTTCGGCGCTTGATATTGGATTTCATGATTTCGTGCATGATGGATGCCCCTGGTTTTGGGTTTTCGCGCATGTTGAGCGCATGTCTTGAGATGCGATTTTGGTGCACACCAGATGCACTAAATCGAGATTTTTTCGTGCATGTCAGATGCACCTGATTTTGCTGTCAGGCACACACGTTGCCTACGACAGATGCTTTGTGCACACCCGATGCACTTAGATCTTGTTTCTGTGCACTTGTATGGCACGTATATGGATTTTGATTGTCGTGCGCACCAGACGCACGTAGTATTCATACGCGTATTTTGGGATTGATTTCTTATAGAGCAGTACGTTTTTTTTTTATAATTAAAATGTGTTTTCGTACAAAGCAGGACTAGTCAGAGGACAGTACCTGAATGTATTTTGCATGCATTGATAACTATTGAAGGGAATTCCAAAAAGCGAGCTATAGTCTCAGTATTTACCTACGTGTCTGATATGACGCGAAACGTTTAAAACAAGGAAAACCCTTCTAAATTGTTTCCCAAAACGGCGGAACGTACATTTCAAATAAAGGTATATATGTATATAGTTATTTTCTTATGATAGACGTCCGCCACTGTGCAGTGTTATGGGCATTGCACAGTAACTTAAAGGATTTGGCATGCATTTCCTCCTGATATTTACGTGTATAGTTTCGAGTTATATCATATTGGTTTTGGTATTGGAATTGACATTGTGTCATTACCATGACTCCGATAATTGCGGGATGCTTGACGGAGTTTTGATTTGAGTTTTATGCTCATTTTTCATGCGCATGCGTTGCGCTACGATTTGTTTTATGTATTTATGATTTCGGAGCCCCGGCGATTTGATGGTTTTGGCGGAAATATTTTAGTATTTGGGGAAAGTTTTAATTTAAATTCGGGGACCGAATTTCTTTAAGGGGGGAAGATTGTAACGTTTTGAAAATCGTTTCGGTAAAATTTCGAAAAAACGGTAAAATAAGGGGGTTTTCGGTAAAAAGTCAAAATACAAATATCTTTATTATAAAATTTTTTATACATTCCAGCTATATAATTGCTAGTATTTGGTGTTTATTAACCCACTGGTGAACTTTCAAATTTTCTGAAAATTTTTCCGAAATTAATTATTTTAATATTATTTTAAGCCGTCACTAATATATTTAATTAGGGAAAATTACAAAATGGAATGAGTTGAAACAAATTTTGTGCACCATAAAACATTAAATAAAATTTTATCACGTGGTTTTTGAAACGAAATCGTTTGCCAAAACGGTTTAGAAATTATTGAAGAAAAAAGGCTTTTTCTTAGTGTAAATGGATGTTTGGGGTATTGTATTTATCATTTTTCATCACCCCACACCCATACCAACACTCACACACCCTCATTTATTCCCTCCCTTGGCTGAATTCAGCAGCCCCATTACTTGTCCCCACTTCTTTTGATAAAAGAAAAGAAAATCAAGAGAAAAGAATAAAGGAAATATTAAATAAAGAGGTATGGTGTTAGATAATGTTGACTTGGACTTTTCCTTGACTTTACAAACACCCCCACACCCTCTCTTCTCCCCCTCCTCAAATCTGGCCGAGCCTATCCCTCAAGCAGCCCCCCCTTTTCTTGACCTCATTTTCCTATCTCTTTTGCTTCAAACATTCATCATATACCCATAAAAAAAATCCAACAATCTAAATCAATCTCTTACCCATTTTAGTGTAGCCTTCGATGCATGGATTGTGGTGAAAGGAGAGCTTTTTGGATGGCTAGATTTCAAGCTAGATCTCAAAAATTGGGAGGTATAAACTTTGACCCTATATAGAATTTGTTGTTTATATTGCTTAATCTAAATTAATTAAGTGTTTAATTAAGTGTTAAAAAAAAAGGCTTTTGAATTGAAGTTTGAAATTTCAAGTGTATGGTTTTGAATGAAAATTAGGGTTTGAGCATTGGATTAGGGTTGTGATGGGTAGATTAACATATAATTGCTTGCTAAAATCAAATCTAGTTGCTAGTTGCATTTTTGTTAATTTAAATTTGTGATAATTATATATATTGCAAACTAGTTTTTGTAAATATTATGTTAAATTCAGAATTAAAATATGGTAAGGCTTTCATCATGTCTTTGGCATGTTAATGAGTATTTTAACACCTTAGGTTGTGTGAAACCTAGTCTAGTTGTTGAATTATGTATTGTTGCTTTAAAAGTGTTAAAATCGGGTAAAATTGTAAACTAGAATTTCGGGTTAATGAAAGTTAGTGAGATTAAAAATCTAATTAGGGTTTTTATGACTTATTTAAGATATTTAGTGAATATTGCGGCCGCTAGATTCGTTCATACATCGAGTTTTGTAATAAAACGGTGATTTGTGCTTGCTAGATTTTCGGAAAAATAACTTTTTAAGTGAAATTGGGGTTTTTGTGAGTTTTAACCTATTTTATATTAAAATTAGTGTTCGTGAATGTGAAAATGAGTGTATTTGGGTTTTTCTCGATGGTCTGGCGTTTGTACGCCGATGTCGAGGGTTTTTGGGTTGATTTGGGAAAGCAAACCATAGGTTTTGACCTATGTGGGATTCGTGTCTCGTTTTGGTCATGAGTCGGATTTTAATGCGATACGGTGCGTTATGATATGTAGGTACCCCATGTGGACTTCGAGACGACAAGCAAGCGCGTGGCGACGTCGGCACCGGCAAGCGAGGACCAGGTGAGTAGATTTATATCTACGGGGAGAAGTTGGGTGGATGGCGTATAGCACCCCCGCAGTTCGTGGTGATGTATACGAATACGTATACACACATATATATATTGTTTATATATTGTTTCAGTATATTGATGATAATATGGATATTTGGTGTTCTTGGATGATTTAGTGTCCCGAAACCCTAGAGTAGTGGTCGCACTACACATGCACACACCAACCCATACTTGCATACTTTCTTTTTTCATTTGTGCTTATACGGGAATATATAGTTATGTGTTCACATGGGTATGGGACTATGTGTTCACATACGGATTTGAGGCTTGGGTTTGAGATGAGTCGATGAGATTTGTATTGAGGTTGTGACTTCGGTGATATGGCAGGATTCGTATTTGAGATACGACATGACGTTATAGCGGGTCCTTGACGTAGTGTTTCACACACGTCCATGCATACTTAGGCGGTATCAGTATTGTACTAGACGTAGATCAGTACCCCGATCATGATATTTGATAAAGAGGATACCAGGTGAATAGTATGATGAATGTGATATTGACCCGTACCCAGATTTGGGGATGCCGTACGACGGATTTACGTACGAGCTATATTTTGATGATTGATCCGCACTCTTGACTTGGGATGTCAGGTTATGGATATGATATTATTGAGGCGGGATCACCGACTATACATATACAGGTATGTATATGTATCGACTCAGATGATAGGCGGTTTCCTTACCTGTAGTCCAGCTTGTTAGCTTAGCCCTTTAGTTTAGTTTAGTTGTTAGATTAGATTCGATTCTTACCTATTTCAAAACTAACGAATCGTGGGTATTTTAAAAGACAGCCAAAGGGATCCTACGGATATTTCAAAAGACGTATCTTTTCATAAAAACACCATGGCCCCTATTTTCAAAACCCCATGATTCGTGTTATTTCAAAATGCACCATTTGTAGGACTTATATTAGATTAATGCAGATTAGTTATAGTTGCGTCTAGTATTCAGCTCCCGCTCATTATTGTGGTTCGCTTCGCATCGCATGCTTATATTATGTTTCATACTCCATTATTGATATCATGCTGTTAGGACACCAGCACCATTACCGATGATGCGTATGTACCACGTACACTTACTTGCCGGCTCACACACATCTTCATCGGTAATTGCCATGTCACGTACAACTTAGAAAATATTATTGCTTGACATAGCATGTTAGCTAATAGTTTAGATATGATATTAGCGTACTTGCCTTATATGTTAGTTTAGACATTGTAGTTATTACCTGCTACTTCATGCATACTGTTATTCATTGTTATGCCGCATTCATGGATTCTCATGCATATATTCACTATTTTACGTGTTATTGAGGTTTCGGATTCGGATTTCCATGAGATTTTCTGGATTTGGAGGAAAACCGCAAAAACATAAATAAACCTTTTCTTTCTTTTAAAATAAAAAGTGCGGTTTTCCCATGATGTATGAGTCGTCCACCATGAGTTTGCTGATGGATTTCGAAACCCGATTCGAGGAGACGGATGAACCGTTTCGGGTACATGGTGGACCCGGTAAGGTACCCCGGGGCAAGAAGCGCGTGATGATGACGATGTGAGCCTCGCAGGGGAGCACTACCTACCGGTGATATTACCCGACACGTCGGATATCCGGAGGATACCGTCGTGGTCTTGAGATGGATGGTAGGGGCCGGTCTGGACTGACGATGCCCTAGATATTGTGATTGAGACATTGAGATTGAGACTTGAGGTACATAGATTGTGACACAGAGATATCGAGGTATTTGGACACTTGTTTTGTGTCGATGCTGGGCACTGTTTTATGCTGATTTCATATATGGTACCTCATTTCTTTTAAAATACAGAAATCTCACTGATTTATGAAAACAGTTTTATTCAGTACATGCATTCTGTTTCATGCACTCATACATCATCCATATGATATATTGCTACCTGAGGCACTGACACGGGCACATGAGATCACACTCAGTTAGATGTTTCCCTAGCCATTGTTATAGGCTGCATGTTTTACATATATTTGAGGATATATTATGATCATTGACCCAGGTTGCGTTATTTATGCGATTTCTTTCCTTAGATGTTTTTCTATTCACGAGTTGGCAACTCACCCCCGTTGTTCCCCAGTTTCTTGCAGGTTTGCCGTACAGGTTTCTTTACGGCTTTGCGGGCATAGTTTCCTTCGGGTGATTTGCTAGTAGGTGGGTTTACTTGTATCGTACCCCCATTATATATCTTGTATATCATTATTCTGTTGTATCTAGAAGTTCCATCAACCAAACATGTATTTATTTTGAGATAGAGACCAGTGATGTTTTTCCTTCGACCTTAGAGTCGCGCGTTATATCTCTGTGGTTTTCTTGTGGTTTGAGTTTCTTTTGAGTTTTGATCCTCGCCGTTGGTGTTGTACATTATATTGCTTGTGTGGTTGTGACCGTCGTTTGACGAAGAGCTAGCTCCCGCTTGGGGATGCCTTTTTATTGATTTCGTATACTATTCATGTTGTATCCCGTTTGGGGGTCAGTATTTACAAAGGAGACTCTGCCGAAATTTTCAGAAAATTTTTGATGTTTTTAGAAACTCGCATAATTCGGCTTATTCTATTGAAACTACTTGTTTTAAATTGGTTTTCCTTCACTCTACTACTTCTCTTGGTTTGGATTTCTGGGTTCGGCTTACTTAGCTTACGTACGCCTTGAGACGTTCGTAGTCTAAGTGCCGGTCATGCTCCGTACTTTCGGGTCGTGACAGTTGGTCAACGTAGTTTGTACGTGTTTTGGGTCTACTGCTAATATATACAGTTATATTGTGTTATGTTTTAGGTTCGCAGGCAGGGACTTCGGAGGCTGCGAAGAAGGGAAAATAGGTGGTAGGCTTCACTTAGCCAGGAGCGTTGGTGAGTAGATTTAACATCTACAGGGGAATCTCCCGCATAGCGATATGCGTCTGGGCTAGAGATGACATGATATTGTCGCATATTCTATTGCATATATAGAGTTGCGCATACACCTTATTGCTTAGTTACTTGTTGTGCTTAGACTAGTACCCTTAGGACACTGCACTATTATTAACGACTCATGTTGCACGAGCACTGATGTATGCCACACACACCGTCAATAATTGCCATGACACGCATAACACACAAACTTATATAATATTGTTTGGTTAGGGACATTGCGACATTGATTCATATTCCTTTATGCATATGACCTATAGCATACCTGTATACCTACATGCTTAAACATATACCTTGACATGCTAGTTACCTGTATACCTATATGGTATTGTACCATTAGTGATAGGTATACTTCACACATAATGACATAGCTATATGTATACCTTGCATACATACTTCACTTATACCTGGAGGGTATATTACATCATTACTGATAGATAGATACATATACCTTGCTATACCTTTATGTTAACACATATATCTGGCTATAGGTACATGTTCACCTTTATTTGATGTTATATATACATTGGAGAAATTAAGAACCGCATGATATTTATATTAACTTGTTTCAGTTAATTAGCGGATTTTTCCTTTATATGCTCACATTAAAGTTTTATGTTGCATATATTATATTCATGGATTTTCGCATTGAGTTATGGATTTTTCATGATGTTTTCTGGATTTGAGGACCGTAGTAGTTTCATGAAATTATGCATTATTTGAAAAACCAGGTTTCTCTTGATATGATATTTCAGCAGCCACCGTGAGTTTTATCGGTTCTGATATATATACCCCTTGCGAGGAGCGTCGTGAGCCTTGTGAGGGTACCTGGTGGGGCCTGGAGGTACCCAGGGGCAAGAAAGGGCTGTCGATGTAACAAGCCGATGAGGCCTGACAGGGGATCCATACCTACCGGTGACAGTACCTATGACTCGGCGGTTATCATGGGGATACCGACGGGAGTCATGTACGTATGGATACGTCGAAAGACGATGGTCGAAGCTGGGCACTAGGATTTTCGGATAGCGTATCATACGTATCTATCAGGGAGCCAGTCGTGGTGACAGCACCTGATAGATCATCCTTTACGTGTCGATACTTGACATAGGTTTTCATGATATTTTTACTCCTAAGTATATAAAACAGTGGAATGGGACACTGTTATATATGTATATATATATATATATATATATATTAGTGGAATGGGACGCTAATATATATGTATACATATCAATTTATATACATCATCATAATTATTCATGCAAATATTCTTAGGATATATGAGATTCAGTTGATATTGGATTCAGGATATATGATATTACTGGATATTGGACACTAGATATATGAGTTTTACTTGATATTGTACATTCAGAATATATGTGATTTACTTGATATTGTACATTCAGGATATATGAGACATACATGATATGAGAACCAATTTGGTGGCGGATATGAGGAAATTGGGATTTGGATTGTCTCGATGGACTTTGGTCCTACCATGAGGTCAGAATTCCGTGGGAATGACATGTTTTATCCCATACTCTGCATTTATTGTATATGCATTGCTTCATGTATTAGTAGTACCTGATAGATTACCTTCCATGACTGTTGCATTTACATACTTTTATGTTATATGCATTTCTTCATGTATTGGTTGTTCCTGCTAGTGTACCTTTCATGACTGTTGCATATATACATTATCATATCATTGGTTCATGTACAAGTAGTACCTGATAGAGTACCTTACATGATTGTTTCATGCAGATTGTCATATTATTGCTTCATGTATTAGTTTACCTGCTTGTGTACCTTTCATGACTGTTGCATTCAAATGACCTTTTATTGCTATTAGCTTGCATATATTAGATTCACGCTGTACGTGCAAACTTACGATTACCTGCATATGTTATTTACTATTCACGAGTTGGCAACTCACCCCCGGTGTGCCATAGTGTTTTGCCGGTTATTCCCCAGATTAATCGAGGCAGGCTATTCATCTATCTTATCATCTTTTGCGGCGGATACCGCTTTGGCTCACAGTGTGCAGTTTTGCTTTAGGTGGGTTTTGTGGTTATCCGTTCATATTCATTGTATATTCGTTGTATCCTATACTATCCATCTACCATTATCATGTATGACTTAGAGACTTGATGTGAGCATGATATTGTATATTATTTTGGTGACTTGGATGTCTTTTATGCTGTTTTATTTCTATCGTCCTTTATTTCTTCGCTACAGCGTCGTATATCTGTTGCGGTGGTTGTTTTCCACCTTTGGTTGTGTATTTGCTCCCGTTTGGGGTTGCTTTACTTATATTTTTGTTGTACCCATTTTTGGGGTTAGTTTTTACAAAGGAGATGCTGCCAAAATTTTAAAGAAAATTAAGTTGGACTTTTAAAGAATTTGGGTTAAGATTTCAAAGGTTTAAAATTTTTTCTTATTTCTTACTACTTTTGATGGTTTAGATTGCTGGGTTTTCGGCTTACATAAATTGTGTTACGCCTGTAGACGTTGCGTAGTTTAACGGCCGTCACGTACCAAATTCGGGTCGTGACAAATTTGGTATCAAAGCGGTAGGTTTTACCTTTCGGAGTGTAGGATGACCTTGGTATGATGGAGTAGGTCGCTTAAGCAGAGTAACGTAGTGTTTATATGTCCGCGGCATACTCACGACGCGGTACTCCGCCTAAACTAACCTAAGTACTAATTGCGTGAAATTCCTTCCTTGATGATACATATCCTTGTAATTCTATTTCCGTGTTCTTATTGAATGTTATTTCCATTTATAGCCTTTTTCTGCCGATGACTATGGGGACTCAGAGTGATGCAGCGAGGGCCGAGGTCAGAGTTGACTTGGGTAGGATGAGGACTGACCAGGATGACACGCTCGTTGGACAGGAGCAGATGGATCTGCCTTCGACAGATCGTATCGCTAGGCTTGTAGTAGAGATGCAGGATTTGCGCCAGAAGATGAGGTCTTTTATTGAGGCCAGTAAAGCGCAGTGACAGGAGGTTGTCACCCCTGTTACCCAGTTATTCCTTACGACCAGCACTCGGCATAGTGTTACGTATACAGCACCGGTGGATGCAGCCTCAGCTGACGAGGCATGCCTTCCAGAGACTTTGGGAGTTCCGGAACAGTGGAGGACTCGTACCGGTGTATCAACCCAGACACAGAGGCATAGTCATCAAGACAGATTTTGGGCACGTCGTGGGAGTAGCGGAGGCTTGGGACGAGGTCAGTCTTTTAGCTCGTATCCCTAGGAGGGTCGGCAGCCATGGAGAGGATGCTATCGGTGCGGGGACCTTCATCACCACATCTGGAGTTGTTCCCTAACACCGCATCAGGGTCGTATTCAGAGAGGTCGTGGACGCAGAGGGTTCGCTCAGAGTGGACAAGTTGGCAGAGGAGGAGTCAGCCAGTTACGGGTAGGGGGCAGAGACGAGGGTTTGCTTCTAATCATCGGGACGCGCGAGCGCCCAATGCAGAGTTTTCAGGTATTCTTAATTCGTATGTTCTTTTGATGCACTTATTTGTTTTACACACTTTGTGCCGTGGTTGGGGCGAGAGTCGTGTTAGCTAGATCAGCCGTTGTTGTGTTAATTTCTGTCAGCGATTCTTTTGTTGCGCGATACGTATTTCAGTCGTGTGCCAATCGGTTAGGAGATTCATCCGTCACTTTTATCCTTCTAGAGATGTTGGATTTGACGTTCTCCTGGGCATGGACTGGTTAACTACGTGCTAGGCGTCTGTTGACTATCATGAGAATTGAGTCAGGTTTTGTTTTCCCGGCGAGTCAGTTCTTGTTGTGCAGGGGGACAGTGGTGCCGCCTTTCACAGCTTGAATTCAGCCTTTTTCGCTAGTCAGCTTTTGAGGAGAAGATGTCGAGGATTCTTGGCTTTCATTCGTGATACCGGAGGCACAGTGGATTTGTTGGACCGGGTTCCTATCGTGAGAGAGTTTTCCGACGTTGTTCCAGATGAGCCGGCAGAGCTTAGGGAGCTTAAGGATCAGCTGCAGAGTTGCTAGATAGGGGGGTTTGTGTGTCTGAGTGTTTCTCTTGGGGAGCTCCTATTCTGTTCGTTAGGAGAAGGACGACAGTTGAGGTTGTGTATTGATTGATCGTCAATTGAACCGGCTTATGGTACGGATAGATATCCTTTACCTCGCATTGACGATTTATTGATCAGCTCCAGTGTGCAAGACATCTTCTAAGTTTGTTTGGGATCAGGTAATCATTGTTACGGGTTCGGAGTGATGATATTGTGAAGACTGCCTTCGTGCGTGCTACGGGCAGTATGTGTTTTGGTGGTGTCGTTGGACTCACCAATGCCCTAGCAGCATTTGTGGATATGATGAACCAGATTTTTTCAGGCCATTCCTCGACCAATTTATTGTTGTGTCATTGATGACATTCTGGTCTATTCTAAGAGTCGTGAGAAACATGAGCAGCACTTGAGGATTTGCTTTGCAGACATTATGAGAGCCCCAAAGGTTTTCTAAATTCTCAGAATGTTTCTTCAGGCTTGTTTGTGTTGACTCCTAGGTCTGGTAGTTACGGGAAAAGGTTTTTGAATGGTCCCGAGGAAGATCGAGGACGTACAGCTTTTGCCTATACTTATATCCGGGACAGGGGTCCGCAGCTTTTTGTGCTTAGCAGGTTTTTACAGCCGTTTCGTGTAGGATTGCTGGTGTATCGCTGCACCGTTGACCGAACTGACCGGAAATGAGGTTCCTTTTCTTTGGACTGAGGCATGCATGCGGAGTTTTCGGCAGTTGAAGACTCGGTTGACAACTGCACCAGTTCTTTCTTTGCTTTCTGGTTCGGGCGACTTTGTTGTTTAACTGTGATGTTTCGCGAGTGGGGCTCTATTGTGTACTGATATGATACTATAGAGTTATCGCTTTTGCGTCCTGACAGTTGGAGGAAGTACGAGCAGCATATCCCACTCATGACCTGGAGATGGCCGCGGTGGTCGTATGTTGGAGATTAGAGACACTGCTTTTGTGGAGAGTCGTGTCAGATTTTCACGGACCACCAGAGCTTAATGTACATCTTCCTGCAGCGGGTTTGATTGTTGAGACATCGCCGTTGGATGGAGCTTGTGAAGGATTGTGTTTGTGAGATCCTCGTTACCGTGGCAAGGCAATTGTGGTAGCTGATGCTGGAGTTGTAGGCCCGGGGGTAGCTTGTTCAAGTTGTGCGCAGTTCTGAGACAGTCTTCTGCAGATTTACAGTTCTTGTCCAATCGTTGAGTACAGCTTAAGTTCACCTCTACTGAGGGGACAGCTTGCTCATGTCAGCGCCCGACCACTTTTCCTTAATCGCTTTCGCGAGGGAAAACCCACCGATACTCGTTTTTCAGAGATTCTTGAGCATACTCGGCTGGGTAAAGATTCGGAGTCCTTGATTTGTGACCAGGGTATGCTACTTTTAGGGACGCATTTGTGTGTACCTGATACCGTTGGATAGAGACACGAAATCCTAGACCAGGAACATCAGTCAGCTTTCTGTGTTCATTAGTTCCCTAATATGTAGCGTGACTTGTGAGATAGTTACGGGTGGGCAGGGATGAAGAGTGAAGTTTCGAATTTCGTTTCGACATGTCTGTCTTGTTATGGGCTAAGGTTGAGCATCTGAGACTGGCTAGAGAGTTGCAACCTTTAACCGTTCCGGAGTAGGAATGGGAGCGGATCTCCATGAATTTCGTTGTGGTGTCTACCCAGGTCTAGATAGGGTATGTCTCCATTTAGGTGTTTGTCGTCCGCTTATGCTATGTTTGCTCAGTTGTTCCTCGTTAAGTTTGTGTGTTTGCACGGAGTTCCTTCATGCGTTGTATCCAATAGAGGCACCCTGTTCGCTTACCATCTTTGGCAGAAGTTTCAGGAAGCCTTGGGTACTGGTTGAACTTTGGCTCCGCTTTTTCCATCCGCAGGACAACGGGTTGTAAGAGCAGGCTATACAGACTCTGGAGGATATGCTTGTGCGTACGTACTAATTGTTGTCGGCGGTTAGGATCGTCACTTGCCATTGTTAGGGTTCTCCTTCGATAACTGTTATCAGGAGACATTCCAATTGGCAACCTTTAGGTTTTGTTTGGTAGGTGGTGTCGATCGCCATTCTGTTTTTCTGACTCCGCGAGAGTAGGATTTTTGGACCCCAACTAGTCTAGGGACTTCGGAGATGATCCAATTGATTCAGGTCAGGATGAGAACAGCCCAGTGCAGACATAGGTCTTATGCCGACCGTGGTGGTCGCAGACTTGAGTTCGCAGTGGGAGATCATGTATTCCTATGGATTTTCCGATGAATGACGTATTGAGTTTTGGGAAGCTTATCCCAGGATTGTAGGTCCTTTTGAGATCCTTAAAGTGAGTTAGTTCCGTTGCCTATAATTTGGCACTTCCGCCCAGATTATTGAGTATTCACCCCGTATTCCTTGTGTCGATACTTTACAAATACCTTCATGACCTTTCTCACATGATTCAGCACCAAACCTTTTAGCTTGAACGTGATCTTTTCATTCACCGACAGTCAATTGTGTTATTGGTTCGGCAGGTGGAGAAACATCGGTCAAGGGTCTTGCCATCTGTGGAGGGTTTTCTTGGACGTAGTCGTATTGTGAGGTGATCACTTGGAAGGCTGCGAGTGAGATTTAGGAGTTTTGCGCTCTTCTCTTTGAAGGCACGCTTAGTGAAAAATTTAAATTCGGGAACGGATTTTTATAAGGGGAGATTGTAACGCCTTAAATTTCGGTTAGTGTTAGATTAGACGGTAATGCGGGTTGTTTGGTAAAAAGTATACCAATTTGGGTTCCTCATATTTTATAACAATTAATTAATAATTTATTATTATTTGTTATGGCATGCAAGAACGTGTGAATGTTTATGTGAGGGTTTGTTTTGTGCTAATCTAGATTTGTGACCATGACAACATAACCTAATCTAATCTTTGCTTTAATCCAATCCTTTCCTTTATCCTAATCCTTGTTTTAATCTTATCCTTAACCTTTTCCCTAGATATTTGTTGAGAGAAAGGATATTTTCTTTTGGATGTGAAGAGGTGGCATGGTGTAGTGTGAATGCATTGATGGTGCATTAATGCAAGCGTGCACTCACCTGTTACTCGCACCTCTCTCTTTCCCTTTATCTTTTCCTTCTCTCGTTCTCTCACACTCATTTCCTTCTCATTTTCTTCATCTCTCTTCACCTCAAACTGAACACTTGCATTTCCTACACAAAACTTCATCAAATATTCATAAAAACTCACAAAAATCACATCTTTTGCCTAGTTTTGGCTCTTGAATGCCTTGGAAATTGGGAAGCTAGGATCTTTGAGTTCTTTTGGATCGGTAATGATCTCTTTCTGTTAGTTAAGTGTTTATTGTGTTGCGTAGCTTATTCGTTTCAGTTTAGATCGTGTTTAGTTTCGTTTTGGATAAATATCTTATTTTTTAGTGTTGTTTTGGGTCTCGGATGATCTGCTATCAAACCAGTTATTTATTGCAAAAGTTCCCATAACAGTGACCTTGTGTAGTGACCTAGAACCTACCCTCAAAATACGAGCCCATTCCCTCTTGTTACGGCCGCAAATTTAATGGTTCTGGCCGCAATTTGCGGCCACAGTGGGGACTGAGGTGGTGAGTTTTGGTGTAGGGGTCTCTCGGGTTGTATGTGGTCTAATGGTACTTGCAACTTTTGCAGATTGCTGGTATAGCAAAATCTGGGACCACTTTGCGTATTTCTTGTGTTTCGTTTCACGCATTACGTTATCCGATACGGTTCGTGTTCTGTGTTGCTGTTGCTTTGAGTTGGTTTCATAGTGTCGCTATGCACGTTAGCTACAATACAAACACTTGAGAGTATGTTTTTTTTTGTCGCGTTGGTCAACGTAGTTTGTACGTGTTTGGATCTATTGCTAATATAAACCGTTATATTGTGTTATGTTTTAGGTTCGCAGGCGGGGACTTTGGACGCTACGAAGAAGAGAAAACAGGTGGTAGGCTTCACATAGCCCGGAGCGTTGGTGAGTAGATTTAACATCTACAGGGGAATCGCACGCATAGCGTTATGTGTCTGGGCTAGAGATGACATGATATTGTCGCATATTCTATTGCATATATAGAATTGCGCATACACCTTATTGCTTAGTTACTTGTTGTGCTTGGACTAGTACCCTTAGGACACTGCACTATTATTGACGACTCATGTTGCATGAGCACAGATTGTATGCCACACACACCGTCAATAATTGCCATGACACGCACAACACACAAACTTATATGATATTGTTTGGTTAGGGACATTGCGACATTGATTCATATTCCTTTATGCATATGACCCATAGCAACCTGTATACATACATGCTTACACATATGCCTTGTCATGCTTACATGCTAGTTAGCTGTATACCTATATGGTATTGTACCATTAGTGATAGGTATACTTCACACATAATGACATAGCTACATGTATACCTTGCATACATACTTCACTTATACCTGGAGGGTATATTACATCATTACTGATAGGTAGATACATATACATTGCTATACCTTTATGTTTACACATATATCTGGCTATAGCTACATGTTCACCTTTATTTGATGTTATATAGACATTGGAGAAATTAAGAACCGCATGATATTTATATTAACTTGTTGCAGTTAATTAGTAGCTTTTTCCTATATATGCTCACATTAAAGTTTTAAGTTGCATATATTATATTCATAGATTTTCGCATTGAGATATGGATTTTTCATGATATTTTCTGGATTTGAGGACCGTGGTGGTTTCATGAAATCATGCATTATTTGAAAAACCCGGTTTCTCTTGATATGATATTTCAGCAGCCACCGTGAGTTTTATCGGTTTTGATATATACACCCCAAGCGAGGAGCGTCGTGGGCCGTGTGAGGGTACATGGTGGGGCCTGGAGGTACCGCGGGGCAAGAAAGGGTTGTCGATGTAACATGCCGATGAGGCCTGACAGGGGATCCATACCTGCCGGTGACAGTACCTATGACTCGACGGTTAACATGGGGATACTGACGGGAGTCATGTACGTATGGATACGTCGAAAGACGATGGTCGAAGCTGGGCACTCGGGTTTTCGGATAGCGTATGATACATACCTATTAGGGAGCCAGTCGTGGTGACAACACCTGATAGATCAGCCTTTATGTGTCGATGCTTGACATAGGTTTTCATGATATTTTTACTCATAAGTATATATAACAGTGGAATGGGACGCTGTTATATATATATATAAATATATATATATTAGTGGAATGGGACGCTAATATATATGTATACATATCAATTTTATACATCATCATAATTATTCATGCAAATATACTTAGGATATATGAGATTTACTTGATATTGGATTCAGGATATATGAGATTCACTAGATATTGGATTCAGGATATATGAGATTACTGGATATTGGTCACTGGATATTTGAGTTTTACTTCATATTGTACATTCAGGATATATGAGATTTATTTGTTATTGTACATTCAGGATATATGAGATTTACTTAATATTGTACATTCAGGATATATAAGACTTACATGATATGAGAGCCAATTTGGTGCTGATTTGAGGAAATTGGGATTTGGATTGTCTTGATGGACTTTGGTCATACCACGAGGTCAGGATTCCGTGGGAATGACATGTTTTATCCCATACTCCGCATATATTGTATATGCATTGCTTCATATATTAGTAGTACCTGATAAAGTACCTTCCATGACTGTTGCATTTACATACTTTTATGTTATATGCATTGCTTCATGTATTAGTTGTACCTGCTAGTGTACCTTTCATGACTGTTGCATATATACATTGTCATATCATTGCTTCATGTACTAGTAGTACTTGATAGAGTACCTTACATGATTGTTGCGTACAGATTGTCATATTATTGCTTCATGTATTAGGTATACCTGCTAGTGTACATTTCATGACTGTTGCATTCATATGACCTTTTTATTGCGATTAGCTTGCATATGTTAGATTCGCGCTGTACGTGCATACTTGCGATTACCTATATATGTTATTTACTATTCACCAGTTGGCAACTCACCCCCGTTGTGACACGGTGTTTTGCAGGTTGTTTCCACGAGTAGTTGAGGCAGGCTATTCATCTATCTTATTATCTTTTGCTGCGGATACCACTTCGGCTCACAGTGTGCAGTTTTGCTTTAGGTGTGTTTTGTGGTTATCGGTTCATGTTCATTGTATATTCGTTGTATCTTGTATTATCCATCTACCATTATCATATGTGACTTAGATACTTGATGTGAGGACGATATTCTATATTATTTTGGTGACTTGGATGTCTTTTATGCAGTTTTATTTCTATCGTCCTTTATTTCTTCGCTACGGTGTCGTATATCTATTGTGGTGGTTGTTTGCCGCCATTGGGCGTGTATTTGCTCCCGTTTGGGGATGCTTTACTTATATTTTTGTTGTACCATTTTTGGGGTTAGTTTTTACAAAGGTGATGCTGCCAAAATTTTAAAGGAAATTACGTTGGACTTTTATGGAATTTGCGTTGAGATTTCGAAGGTTTAAATTTTTTTCTTATTTCTTACTACTTTTGATGGTTTAGATTGCTGGGTTTTTGGCTTACTTAAATTGCGTTACGCCTATAGACGTCGCGTAGTTTAAGGACCATCACGTGCCAAATTCGGGTCGTGACATTTGGCGAGGAATGAATCGCGAGGAGATTACTTGGGAGACCGAGGATGCGATGCGAAGGAAATTTCCACATCTTTTTAAAGGTATGTCTAGTTAAGTTTTAAATTCGGGGACCGAATTTTCTTAAGGGGAATATTGTACATTTCGAAAATTTAGAAAATAAATAAAATTAATTAATTAAATAATAAAATGCAAATTAAAAAAGTTATTAAAACAAAATAGGACATTTTCATAAGTAGGGTGTGAAACTAATTAAAATTAAATTTTAGCTTGTAACATAAATAAATTATAAGGGTTTTAGCGTTAAATTTAGTTTCATTTCAATAAAATGTTGTTTATATAATAACATAGGTAGTAAAGGGTGTTTGTGAAAGATTTAGGAAATTATGCAAACTTGGAATTTTTAAAGGTGTAAGTGAAAAAGGGGTTAGATAATGTTTAGCTCAGAAATTATATAAAGATAAAACAAATTGGAGTGATAATGCATAGCCACCACCTACTTGCATGCACATTTCATGCACAACACCTCCTCCTTGCATGAGAATGGCACACCTTGGTTGGTGACACCTCCTCCTATACCTCACTCTTTCCTTTGACCATATATTATGTGTTCAGATCATTATAATCAAATTAAAATTCTGAAATTTCAAAATAAAGAGAAAGAAAACACTTAGAACTCACAAAAGAGAAATAAAAGAAAAGAGAAGTGAAGAAGAAGAACTAGGCTAAGGATTTCCACATTCAAGTTAGGAGCTAAGGACTTGGATTTCTTGGAGGAAGCCTTTCAAACATCTCTGTAGGTATAATCTCTAAAAATAGTAGGATCAAGTTCTGTAAACTTTAAATTTTTGAAAATCGAATATCGTATTTTAGGCAAAACTTAGCTCTGTGTTAATCTGCTATGACTCAAGTAATAAATAACTTAACCAAACAAAGCCTAAATATTGTATGTTGGACCTAGAACAAACCCCAGGAGTACGAACCCATGAGCTCGGATTTTGGCCGACGAGTCATCGGCCAAATCCGGCGTCGCCGGATTTTTTTTTGAATTGGGAGTTGGGATTTTTTGGGTAGGTCTCTGTGTAAATTTTAGGAGTTTTGGTATTGTTTAAATAAGTTAATTTAGCTGTATATAAAATCTGGGAACTAATATCTGAAAAGGGGTTAAAACGTATAAAATACGACACGGTAATTCGTAACTCGATTCTGTTTTCTGTTACGAGTAGCGAGGGGTTAAAACTCAGTTAGTATAGGTGTTAGATAGTTTAAATTAGTCATACGTAGTATAGTTAGTACGTGAAACTCATATTTCCATATTTCGCCGTATCGAAATTAGCCGTTTCCTTATACAAGTTAATTTCGATGTTAGATTCAAATATGGAAACTTCGGAGGCCGCAAGGAAAGGAAAAAGATTGGCGATTTCTAAGTAGTACGACGTATTCCTGTGAGTAGACTAAACATCTACCTGGGGATTTTGTGTGAATGGCGTAATACGCCCATAATTTAAGTTAAATGAATTATGCTTTTACATATAACTTGAACATATGCATTCATAGATATATATCCATTGTTATGTTAATAATTGTTAGAACACCGCACAATTATCGACGAGTCATGCTGCACATGCACGTACCTACATGTTACACTACATCTCGTCGATATTACATGTCACTTTCACACTTAGTATTATTCCTGTTAATTATGATTCCTATCATACCTTAAACATAAAAATTATTAATACTTTGCACAAATGACATCATGTTTCATATTCAAGTGTTAGAAGTTGATATAAGTGGCATTTGTATTTTCGAGGATTTGTGGTTTTAAGTTTTCATATACTATTGCGTAAAATCAGTGATTTTCATGATTATGTATCACGTCCTCCATGAGATGTCATTTTTATGATTTGGTTTTATTTCGAACCGAGTTGGGGGTCATACGGTTGCGGATTTACAATTTTATCCAGACTGAGTCGGAGGGCATACAGTTGGATACATGGTGGACTCGGTCGAGACCGAGGGGCAAGATAGCCGCACTTTTGGCGGGGAACCTAACGAGAATACTCGATACCGGGGACAGTTGTTAACACGGCGGATATCTAGATGATACCGACTGGTGTTATTGAGAAACAGGATCGTTCGGGGAACGATGGCTGATAAAATATCGAAGATTTATGTTGATGTTAGACACGGAAAAATGTACCTGATTTGGAAAATAATTAATGAGATTTTAGTTTTGATTTATACATTTAGTAGTATATATTCATTCTTCCACTTGTTATCATGCATCACATTGATTACTATTGATAGTAATTCTAGTTCGTCATACTTACATTATCAGCCGATATATGTTAGTCTTATTCACTGAGTTGGCAACTCACCCCCGTTGTGCCACAATTCCTTACAGGAGTCGAGTGGAAGGTTAGCAGCAGTGCAGATCCACTTATCAAATTTTATCGCATCTTTTTGCTAGGTAGGTTACATATATAGTAACCTTCTCTTTTGATATTATATATTGAATCTAGAATATCTCCATCAGACCCTGTATTATGACTTAGAACGAGAAGTGGTTGTACTTATATTATTTGACAGATGAGATCGTTTAGTTATATTAAATGATGTTTCTTTTACTTATGTCTGAGATTCTTATTGATGTCATATAAAGTTATATATTTATTTCTGCTGTTGACATTGTTGATCCCATCTAGGGAAGCAACCAAATTAAACACTTTATAACTGTTTTTATTATGAATTCAATAGGGAGTTACTGTTAAGATTTTAATTACTTAAAACTGTGATTTTTAATTAAAAACTAAATTTTCCTAAAATATCTGCAAAAAGGGTTTTGATCTTTGTTTTTGGCTTACTCGGATTGTGTAGATATCTTTAGATATTATAGAATCTAAGTGCCGGTCACATCCAAATTTAGGGTCATGACAGTAAAGAAGGATATAATTTTGTAGTACAGTATAATATTATGAACATCTTCCTGAATCAAAAGTTGATTGGATCTGGCTCGTTAAATAATGGCATATACCTTCTAAATCAAACCTCAGTTCTTGATGTACAAAACAGACACAAGAGGAAGAGTTCAAAAATGAACGAATCCTTCTTATGGCATTGCCGACTAGGTCATATCAATGCGACATGACTAGCTAAGTTACATAAGGATGGATATTTGAATCCGTTCGAATTTTCATCTTATGACACTTGCCAGTCATGTCTCAAAGGTAAGATGACCAAAACTCCGTTTACTGGACACGGAGAAAGAGTTACACAACTCTTGGGACTGATACATAGTGATGTATGCGGTCCCATGTCTACACATGCCAGGAATGGTTCCTCGTACTTCATTACATTCACGGACGATCTCTCAAGATACGGACATGTGTTCCTGTTGAAACACAAGTCTGAAGCTTTTGAGAAATTCAAAGAATACAAGCACGAAATCGAGAACCAAATGGGTAAAAGTATTAAAATCCTTCGATCTGATCGAGAAGGGGAATACTTGAGCAATGAATTCTGAGACTATCTAAAAGAGAATGGGATTCGCTCTCAGCTTACTCCTCCGTATACACCACAGCACAACGGTGTATCTGAATGGAGGAATCGCTCTCTATTAAATATGGTGCGCTCTGTGATGAGCACCGCTGAGTTACCTATTTCCTTTTGGGGTTATGCGCTGGTAACAGCCGCATACGTATTGAATAGAGTTCGAACTAAATCAGTGCCTACCACTCCATATGAGATATGGAATAGGAAGAGACCATCTCTTAAACGAGTTAAGATATGGGGCTGTCCGGCCTATGTTAAAAAGCAAAATCCGGACAAGCTCGAGGCATGATCAGTTCTTTGCAAATTTATGGGATATCCAAACAATTCGTATGGATATCTTTTCCACCTCAGTGAGGAACAAGGGTGTTTGTTGCTCAACATGCCACCTTTTTAGAAAAGGAATTTCTTGTAAAAGAGATTAGTGGAAAGGAGGTAGAACTGGAAGAAGTTCCAATCGCACAAACTACAGAAGAAGATTTGGTAGAACAAAAGGATTCAGTAGTTCCTGACGAACCTCAGCCGCTCCGCCGATCTAGTAGGGTTCCTTATCCACCAGAGAGATACTACAGTTTTCTCATTGATGGTAAGAGCGAGGATTGCATCATGCAAGATGACGACCCAACTAGCTTCGAGCAGCCCATCACGAGTGGGGACTCTATGAAATGGCTGGATGCAATGCGATCTGAGATAAAATCCATGTAGACCAGTAAAGTATGGACTTTGGAAGTTGCTCCTGAATGGTAAAACCCATTGGGAGCAAATGGATCTTCAAGAAGAAACTTGGTGTAGATGGAAAAGTTGAGACTTTCAAAACTAGACTTGTTGCAAAAGGTTTTTCGTCAACGACCTGGTGGGGATTATAATGAAACTTTTTCTCCAGTGGCTATGCTTAAGTCCATCCGGATCCTACTTTCCATTGCTGCATACCAAGACTATGAAATCTGGCAAATAGATGTTAAGACCGCCTTTATAAATGGTGATTTAGAAGAGAGCATGTACATGACTCAGCCAGAGGGCTTCGTAGACAGTGGGAGCAGCGGAAAGGTGTGCAAGCTACTTAAATCAATCTTTGGGTTAAAGAAGGCATCGCGGAGTTAGAACATTTTTTTTGATGTGGTAGTCAAAGAGTTTGACTTCATCATGAACGTAGATGAACCTTGTATATACAAGAAGTTGGCAGAGAGTAAGGTTGTCTTCCTCGTATTGTACATGGATGACATACTCTTGATAGGAAATGATGTTCCTATGCTGCACTCGGTTAAGCTCTTCTTATCACAAAGATTCTCAATTAAAGATCTAGGTGATGCCTCCTACATCTTGGAGATTAAGATCTATAGAGATAGATCTAAACGGATACTGGGATTGTCCCAATCCAGGTACATTGACACCATACTAAAGAGTTTTAGTACGGAAGAATCCAAGCGTGGGAATTTACCCACGATCTCTGGACTCACTCTCTCCAAAGAGATGTCTCCCAAGACTGATTTCGAGAAAGCTCGCATGTAAGGGATACCTTATGCTTCGGCAGTAAGTTATATCATGTACACGATGCTATGTACCAGACCCGATGTAGCATATTCACTAAGTGTAGTGAGTAGGTATCAAGTAGATCCCGGAGAGAGTCACTGGATAGTTGTGAAGAACATTCTCAAGTGCTTGAGAAGGACTAAAGAGATGATCTTTGTGTATGGTAACGGAGAACTCCAAGTGGAGTCCTCAATGGAGGGGCAGTATGCTGGAAGAGTTCTAAACAGGAGACCGTGGCAGACTCGACGATGGAGGCTGAATACATCGCTGCCAACGATGCTTCCAAAAAGGCTTTCTTGATGAAGAAGTTCATAAACGAACTTGGAGTGGTTCCATCCATCTAGCATCAAATACCTTTGTATTGTGATAACAATGGAGCAGTGGATTTAGCTAAGGAACCTCGGTCCTATCAAAGATCCAGACATATTCTGAGGCGGTATCACCAGATCTGGGAGATAGTTGATCGCCGGGAGATCGAGGACAGGAGAGTTAACACAGCGGATCCACTCATGAAGGCCATACCCCAGATACAATTTGAGAGACTCTTCGGGATGTTGGGTATGAGATACTACAACAACTGGCCTTAGTGCAAGTGGGAGATTGTTAGTTATGTATATGCCCTAGAGTCCATTATTGTACATAAGATGTATATTATTATGGATGCGTGGATATATATATAGAGGACTTTCCTGCTCGACATGATAGTATGCAATCTGGTTGCTCTTTGTCTTAACATGTTGACTTGTATTTTGATACTGTCTTGCTCTCACATGTTGATAAAACTCTTAAGATGTGTAGTTGACTACTAGGACTATGATGAATATCATACTAATGGGGTAAGGATAGTCCACAAGTGTTAGTTATATGTATGCCCTAGATGCTATTACTGTACATGCGATGTATATTGTAGTGGATGCTTGGACATATATTGGAAGGACTTTCTTGCTCGACATTATAGTATGCAATCTGGTTGCACTTTATCTTAACATGATAACAAATACTGTTTTGTAATCACATTTTCATAAAGCCCTTAGGATGATTACTTTACTATCAGGATTATGATGTAGATCATACTAGTGGAGACAGGGTCGTCGATAAGTATATCCTTCAAATGTTCCTAGTCGTGGAAGTATCGAGACAGAGCATCGGTACTCCAGAGTAGACTAGCGTATGCGCTTCTTGACCCATATGATGGGCGATGGATGATCCCAAATCCATTGGTGTTTGACATCAGAGAAGGCATATGAGTGCTCAGTGGAGACTGGGTACACTGGACAGACTCGCCGAGAACTCCTAGATGGTATTATACATATCGTCGGATAGCAGTTCTCTGGTAAAACTGGTATAGGTTAGTTTGTAGACCCGAGATCCTCATAGAGCCTTGTATGTAACGTTTTAAAAATCGTTTTGCGAAATTTTCCGTTTTAGGGTAAAATAGTCGGTGTTTTCCGTTTTAACCCGATTGTGATCAAACTTCTGTATAAACTTGTCGGCACTTAGTTTAGCTAGAATGAAGTTAGTGCGCGGGCTTTGGGGGTCAATTGGAAGTTCTGGTTCACATAAAAATTTTCCCTAATTAAAACATTATTTTAATGCTTTATTTGTGCACTTTATTAGTGGTAATTACTTTTTGGTTTGGGTTAATTACTACTAATATGGTTTCATGCTGAATTAATCACTAGATTATGTTTTTAATCTTCTCACCAAAAATATCTAGATATTTGTTATTTTTCTGAATTTTAAAGAAAATAAAAGAAAAGAAAAGGTGGCATTTGCATTTATTAGCATTAATTAGTGTTTTTAGCTCGAAAATTCCACACACTTCACCAAAATTCCCCCCATTCTTCCCTTGGTCGGCCACTTGATCCCCTTGCTGCCCCATCTCCTTCTTCACCTCATTTCTCATTTTAAAGCTTGAAGAATTCATGAAAAATCAAAATTTATTCATCCAAACTAAAATATAATCAAAACCCATCATTCTTCTTCTTCAAATAAGCTTGGATCTTCATCAAATTAGGGTTTTTGGAGGCTAACTTTTCAACTCTAGTTGGTTGATTTTGATTTTTTGTGATGTATAAAACACTAACCCTAATTCTTAATTGTTATGTTTAACTCTTAAGCTAGTTATTTAATTGTTTAATTATATCTTTAAATTCATGTTTAATTCATTCATGATAATTGTAATGAATTTCAAGTTAGGATTTAACTTGATGAAATGGTTAATTGTTATTTGAAGATTATGAAAACTTAACCAAGTTGCTAATTTGTTAATTGATATTTTCCTAATCCGATAATTAAGATAATTAGCAAACTGAAATTTTACTAATCCTATTTGAGTGAAATCTAAAATTCTAGTAAGAGTTTGTATGGTTAAATCATGTTATATTGTGATAGTTGTAATTTCTAGTTCTGGTAAAAACTTGTAGTTTTGAGCTAAAATGAGTTATATTGCTTACTAGGTTTTTATAAAACATAACTGGGCGAGTTTAAAATTATGGAAGTGGTTTGGATAACTTAGTTAAGCTGTTTTAACTTGTCTGATATCGCTAGAATTGTATTAGCTTTAGACTTGTGTTGTGAATGCGCAATCGGTACGATCAGGGTCTAGGGTTGGTAGTTGTGTCGCTTTGCGTTCCTAGCTAGAGTCGTGCCGATGTCGTTCGTGTCTTTTTGTAGCTTTTGTAAGTCCATGCTACCTCTCCCGGTACTTTCGGGCATGCGGAATTTGGTGAAAAACAATTTTCTAGAGGTGGTAACATGGACTCAAAACCGGATCTTTATTAAACATCTAACTAACAACCTAACTAGGAGTTGTTAACTACTCGGTTAGGGGGTTATACCTTTCTTTCTTGAACTCCTTCGTCTTCAAGCCTCGATGGTTGTCCGGATCGGCTTCACCCCGTCGTCTCCTTACGCCGAAGATCGATCCACCTGAAAGCTTCTACCTTTGGCTCCTTCTTCGAACTTTGAAGAAACTAGTTCACTTGGTTTGCTAAACCTTGTAAAGTAGAGCGAGTAGAGAAGAGTTTTGTTGGGATTTTATCTATGGTTCTTGGTTCTCAACACATGAGACAAGTGAACCATAGACTCAAGAGAGGGAGAGCAAGAGGAGGAAGATGAGAGCTCAAGAACAAGAGAGAGAATGAGAATGATAGAATGAGAGAAGACTTTTCTCTCTTGGCTCTCATAATCCATAACCATCATAACACATCATAGCAATCAAGTATTATGTGATGGTTTAAGCAACAATAGCCATATCATTTCATGCACTCATTTTGCACAAGAGAGCAAGCAAGCAAAAGTCTTTGCCATGAAATGATAGCCATTGTTATCATGATGGTCAACTAGTCAAGCCTAGTCAACCGGTCAACAAAGTCAACAAGTCAACAAAGTCAACAAGTCAACAAAGTCAACCCCTCAACAACCATGTCACCATAATACTTAATTAATATAATTGTTAATTACATATCATATTCTCATTAGGGTTGAGCAAAAAGTCAATAGTCAACGGTCAACGGTCAACAACCCTAATGAGAATCCTCTGCCTCTGTCTCTCCATCAACTGTGCATACACACCCGCATCCGTGTTCCGAGGAACACGGATGCAAACTGGATAAAACCAATCCCAAAAGGTACACTAGGATCTGGCTTAAACCAAAGCCCGCTAGTGTTAACTGTCCGGACACTGTACGTGCATAAGTGCACGGATGTGACCGAACGCTGTCGCAAAACCATGCGACCTGTCGCAAAACCATGCGACCTCTACTCTTTTGCCTAAAGGCGAATAGCTTTCTGTGTGGGACTCTAAAGACTCGACACCACGCTGGCAGTGGGTTTAACCACAGACCGCAAGCTGCACTAGCTGTGCGTAACGGTCCCCAGGTAGATGCCGACAAGAAGACTGACGAGGCGAAACCCATCTGAACTCCTACTGAGCCTGAATGTGACAATCTCCGTACAGTCCGGTATGTTCGTCAGATACATCGCATGGCGGGCCTAGGGGGGCGGTAAACGTCAGTCCCCTAATAGCGGTACAAGTCGTGTCGGAGTGAAGCCCAAAACACCCTGAGATAGCACTGGAAGCCTACCAGTATATCTCGCTTGCCCTGGCCAGGGACTACTCGTGTAATGGCTTTCCTAGACACAGCGTGATGTCAACCCCCAATACCGGGAGAGACGAATCCTGTCTAACCGTCACTGCCTCCAAGTGCTTCGGGACTGCACCCAACTACTACCTGTTTGCACGACTCCTTTGAGCCGTGGTAGGGTAGTAATCAAAGTACAGTGGGAACACACTCGAGGCGAAGTGACAGTGTCAAGTCAGCGGACTAAGCTGTACTCATGTCACCTAGGAACTGATAACCGACGATAGGTATAATACCAACCGGTCAGTTCCCGACGAGTCCTGTCCAGTGTACTCGTAACCCAACGAGCACCCGCATACTATCTCCAGTACGACGTACTGACGGCTGTGGGACAGACCGTCTCCCACACTGGGATGAGAAGCGCATGCGCTAGTCTACTCCGGAGTATCGATGCCCTGTCTCGATAGTCCTACGACTAGGGACCTGCATAAGGATGTGCTTATAGATTACCCAGCAACATTAGTGTGACTGCCATCACAACGCCGGTAATCAAGCAAAGATCCTAAGGGCTCCACTAATGCGTATAGGTGATATAATAAAATAAACACATGTACACATTGAAGTAGAAACAAACCAAGTAGCATACTACTATTTTGAGCAAGATTGTATATACAAGGTGAATATCCCAAGCTTCCATTAAGTAATATACAAACTAGTATGATACAGTAATGGCCTCTAGGGCATATACACTAACAGCTTTTGCTCTTGAGTTAGTTTCGTAGTTTTGCTACGCGCTAGCCACTTGAATACTTGAGAGTATGTTTGGAGTTGGTGCGTCGGTCAAACGTACTTGGTACGTGTTATTGATCGACTGCTAATATACACTTGTTATATTGTTATATACATTCAGGATCGCAGACGGGGACGTCGGGCGCTGCAAACAGGGGAAAGCGAGTAGTTGGTTTTACTTAGCCAGGATGGTTGATGAGTAGATTTAACATCTACAGGGGGATCGCCCACATGACGTTTTGCGTCTGGGCTAGATCAAATGACATGACTATTAGTTAGAAGTATACGGATATTTATTGTGCATGTATACCATTGTTGCTTATCTCATTTCCTTGTTTATGGACTTAGTATTAATGAGCATTATTGACGGTTTATGTTTCACGAGCACTAATTGTATGCTACACACACACCGTCAATAATTGCCATGATACGAACAACACTTATATATATATGATATTGTATTGTTTAGGGACATTGAGACATGATCCCTATTCCCTTTTGTTCATATGACATATAGCATACTTGTATACCTATATGCTTACACATATGCCTTGCTATGCACACATACTTACATGTACACCGTGCATACATACTTACATATATGCTCACTTACCTAGATAGGGCTACACATTCCTATGTGGTGATGTTTTGTCATTGACGTGGGGTCATAGATTCTTATGCATTGGCGCATATGATAGTAGTATACCTTTCCATGACTACATGCTAGTTACCTATATACTTATATGGTATCGTACCATTAGTGACAGGTGCATACACATATGAGACATAGTTACATGTACTGCTTGCATACCCACTTATACATATACCTGGAGGGTATTACATCATTATTAATAGGTAGATACACATATCTTGTAATATCGACAGGGTTACGCACACCTGGCTATAGCTACATGTTCACCTTTAATTGAAGTTGTATGGATTTGGAGGAATTAAGAACCGCATGATATATATATTAACTTGTTGCAGTTAAATAGCGTTTTTTCATTTATATTCTTATATTACTGTTTCATGTTGCATATATTACATTCATAGATTTCATATGATGTTCTCTGATATTTTTACTCCTAAATATATATAACAGTGGAATGAGACGCTGTTATATATGCATATATATATATATATATATATATATATATATATATATTAGTGGAATGGG
Source organism: Agapanthus africanus (assembly GCA_030015575.1). Classification (NCBI taxonomy): domain Eukaryota; kingdom Viridiplantae; phylum Streptophyta; class Magnoliopsida; order Asparagales; family Amaryllidaceae; genus Agapanthus; species Agapanthus africanus. Next base: position 379,681,378 of record CM057337.1, on the reverse strand, counting down.
ATGCTAATATATATGTATTGATTCATGCATTTATACTTATTCATTACTTGATGTTTTCTTGATTTGAGGACCGTGGTTGTTTCATGAAATTTTGTATTATTTAAAAAACCTGGTTTCTCTTCATATGATATTTCAGCGTCCACCATTAGATTTCTCGGTTCTGAGATTTATGATATTTACCCGATGCGAGGAGTGAGTGGGCCGTGTGCGGGTGCATGGTGGAGCCCGGTATGGTTTCCCTCGGCAAGATGTTCGGAAATGCTAGGCGATGAGCCAGGAAGGTGGGCAACTACCTACCGGTGACAGTACCTTTGACTCGAAGGATACCGTGGGGATACAGGTCGAGGTCATGTATGTATGGTTACGTACCTATCAGGAGGCCAATCATGGTGACAACACCTGATAGATCAGTATTTATGTGTCGATGCTAGACACTTGTTTCATGATGTTTTTGGGTGTCGATGTTGGACAATCACTTTATATGAAACTTACTCAATACTGGATATTGGATAAATGAGATATACTTGATATTGTACATTCAGGATATATGATATTTACATGACACTGTACATTCAGGATATATGAGGTTTACCTGATATTGTACATTCAGGATATATGAGATATACTCGATATTGTACATTCAGGATATATGGGACTTACAAAATACGAGAGCCAATTTGGGGGCTGATTTGAGGAAATTTGAGATTTAGATTGTCTTGATGGACGTTGGTCCTGTCACGAGGTCAGGATTTCGTGAGAATGACTTGTTTTATTCCATACTCCTCATTTATGTTATATGCATTGCTTCTTGTATTAGTAGTACCTCATAGAGTACCTTTCATGACTGTTACATATACATATTGTCATATTATTGCTTCATGTATTAGTTGTACCTACTAGAGTACCTTTCATGACTGTTGCATACATATGACCATTTATTGCTATCCGCTTGCATGTATTAGATTCGCATTGTACGTGCATACTTGCGATTACCTGCATATGTTATTTACTATTCACGAGTTGGCAACCCACTCCCGTTGTGCCATAGTGTTTTGCAGGTAGTCCCTCAGGGCAGTCACGACAGACTTTTCATCTTTCGTATCATCTTTTACTGCGGATACCGCTACGGCTGACTGTGTACAGTTTTCCTATAGGTGGGTTTTACGGTTATCCGATGTTGCTTATTGTATATTTGTTGTATCCTATACTCTCCATCTACCACTTTCATTTGTATGACTTAGAGATTTGATGTGAGGACGATATTGTATGTTTTGGTGACTTGGATGTGTTTTATACAGTTTTACTTATATCGTCTTTTATTTCTTCGTTACGGCGTCGTATATCTGTTGTGGTGGTTGTTTTCCGCCGTTGGGCGTAGATTTGCTCCCGTTGGGGATGCTTTACTTTATATTTTTGTTGTACCCTTTTTTGGGGTTAGGTTTTACAAAGGAGGTGCTGCCAAAATTTTTAAGAAAGTAAAGTTGGACTTTAAAGAATTAGGTTTGAGATTTCAAAAGTTTTGAAAATGCTATTATTACTTACTACTTTTAATGTTTTAGATTGCTGGGTTTTCGGTTTACTTAAATTGTATTACGCCTGTAGACGTTGCGTAATTTAAGGGACGTCACGTGCCAATTTCGGGTCGTGACAAAGTTGGTATCAGAGCGCTAGGTTTTACCTTTCGGAGTGTAGGATGACCTTGGTATGATGGAGTAGGTAGCTTAAGCAGTGTAACGTAGTGTGTGTAAGTTCGCGGCATACTTACGATCACGGTACTCCGCCTAAAGTGACCTAAGTACAAATTGCTTAAAATTCCATCCTTGAAGATACACATCCTAATGATTCGATTTCCGTGTTGATATCGAATCGTATTTCCATTTATAGCCGATGACCATGAGGACTCAGAGTGATGCAGCGAGAGCCGAGGCCAGAGTTGACTCGTGTGGGACAAGGACTGATCAGGATGGCCCGCTCGTTGCACAGGAGCAGATGGATCCGCCTTCGATAGATCGTATCGCTGGGCTTAAGACTGAGATGCAGGACTTGCGCTAGACGGTTAGGTCTTTGGTTGAGGCCAGTAGAGCGCAACGACAGGAGGGTGCCACCCCTGTTACCCAGTTGTTCCTCGCGGTCAGTACACAACATTTCGTCGCTTATACAGCACCAGTAGATGCAGCCCTAGTTGACGAGGCACGTCTTCCAGAGACTTTAGGAGTTCGAGGACCGAGGAGGGATAGTACAGGTGTGTCAGCCCCGACACAGAGGTTCAGTCGCCGAGAAAGATTTCATGACCGTCGCGGGAGTAGCAGAGGCTTAGGAAGAGGACAGTCGTTCAGCTCTCATCCCCAGGAGGGTCAGCAGTCATCACATGGATGTTTCTGGTGTGGGAGCCTTCATCACCTCATCAGTGATTGTTCCTTAGTACCGCGTCATACCCATGTTCAGAGAGGTCGGGGATGCGGAGGGTTTGTTTCGAGAGGACGGGTTGGCAGAGGAAGAGTTTTGACAGTTACGGGTAGATGGCAGAAACGAGAGTTTGCTTATACTCATCGGGACTTGAGGGCGTCCAATGCTGAGTTTTCAGGTATTCAAAATTTGTATGTTCTTTTGATTCGTAGGTTTGTTTAGTTTGGGATCTATGCACTTGTTTTTACACACTTTGTGCCTTGGTTAGGCCTGGAGTTTTGTATGCTAGATCAGCCGTTTGTTGTGTTAATTTCTGTCAGCGATTCTTTTGTTGCGCGACACTTATTTCAGTCGTGTGCCAATCAGATAGGAGATAGAGATTCGTCCGTCATTTTGATCCTTCTGGAGATATTGGATTTGACGTTCTCCTGGGCACGGACTGGTTAGCTACGTGCTAGGCGTCTGTGGACTGCCGTGAGGAAACAGACAGGTTTTGTTTTCCCGGCGAGTCAGTTCTTATTGTGCAGGGGGATAGTGGTGCCGCCCATCACAGCTTGAATTCAGCCTTTTTCGCTAGTCAGCCTTTGAGGGGAGGATGTCGAGGATTCTTAGCTTTCATTCGTGATACCGGAGCCACAGTGGGTGTGTTGGGCCGGGTTCTTATTGTGCGGGAGTTCTGACCTTGTTCCAGATGAGCCGGTAGAGCTTAGGGAGCTTAAGGATCTGCTGCAGAGTTGCTAGATAGGTGGGACTTGTACGTCTAAGTGTTTCGCTTGGGGAGCTCTTATCTGTTTGTCAGGGAGAAAAATGGCAGTTTGAGGTTTTGTGCTGATTGATCGTCAATTGAACTGAGTTACGGTGCAGATAGGTACCCTTTACCTCACATTGACGATTTGTTCGACTTACTCCAGAGTGCGAGACATTTTCTAAGTTTTTTTGGGATCAGGTCATCATTGGTTGCAGGTACGGAGTGATGAAATTCCGAAAACTGCTTTTGTGCGTGCTACGGGCAGTATGTATTTTGGTGGTGTCGTTGGACTCACCAATGTCCTAGCAGAATTCATGGATGTGATGAACCAGATTTCTTCAGTCCGTTTCTCGACCAGTTGATTGTTGTGTTATTGATGACATTCTGGTCTATTCCAATGTGTCGTGAGGAATTTCAACAGTACTTGAGGATTTTCTTTGCAGACATTGGGAGAGCCGCAGCGGTTTGCTAAATTCTCGGAGTGTTCCCTCAGGCTTCATTATGTCGTCTTCCTAGGTCATGGGGTTATGGGAGACGGTTTTCGTACGGACCCGAGGGAGATCGAGGCCGTAATGCTTTGGCCCATACTTATATCCGGGACGGAGGTCCGCAGATTATTGAGCTTAGCAGGATTTTACCGCCGTTTCGTGCAGGATTGCTTGTGTATCACAGCACTGTTGACTGTACTGACCGGGAAGGTGGTTACTTTTCTTGGACTGAGGTATGTGTGCGGAGTTTTCTGCAGTTGAATACTCGGTTGACAACCGCACCAGTTCTTCTTTGCTTTCTAGTTCGGGCGACTTTGTTGTTTAACTGTGATGTTTTGCGAGTGGGGCTCGATTGTGTACTGATGTGGCACTATAGAGTTATCGCTTATGCTTCCCGACAGTTGGAGGAAATACGAGCAGGATATCCTACTCCTAATTTGGAGATGGCCGCGGTGGTCGTGCATTGATGATATGGGACACTACTTGTGTGAAGAGTCGTTTCAGATTTTCACGGACCACCAGAGCTTATTGTACATCTTCCAGCAGCGGGTTTTGATCATTGAGACAACGCCGTTGGATGGAGCTTGTGAAGGATTATGATTGTGAGATCCTTTGTTTCCCGTGGCAAGGCGATTGTGGTAGCTGATGCTTTGAGTCGTAGGCCCGGGGGTAGCTTGTTCTAGTTGTGCGCAGTTCAGAGACAGTCTTCTGCAGAGTTACAGTTCTTGTGTGATTATGGAGTATAGCTAGGTATGCCTCTTTTAAAGGGGGAAATAGCTTGCTCGTGTCCGCGCCCGTCCACTTTTACTTAATCGTTTTCGTGAGGCACGGCCCACCGATGCTCATTGTCTGTGATACATAAGCATGTTCGGTAGGGTAAAGATTCGGAATCCATGATTTATGACTAGGGTGTGGTACGTTTAGGGACGCGTTGTGTGTACCTGATACTGATAGGTAGAGACGCGAGATCCTAGAAAAGGCACACCAGTCAGTCTTCTGTGTTCGTCCAAGTTCCACCACGACATGAAGTGACTTGTGAGATAGTTACGGGTGGGCCGAGATGAAGAGTGATGTTTCGGATTTTGTTTCGAGGTGTCTGTCTTGTTGTGAGCTAAGGTTGAGCATCTGAGACCGATGGGAGAGTTGCACTCTTTAACCGTTACAACGTGCGAATGGGGGCAGATCTCCATGAATTTCGTTGTGATGTCTGCCCGGGGTTTGACAGGGTGTAACTCCATTTGGCTGTTTGTTGTCCGGTTATGCTGTTTGCTCAATTATTCTTTGTTAAGTTTGTGCATTTGCATGGAGTTCCTTCATGCGTTGTATCCAGTAGAGACACCCCATTCGCTAGCCATCTTTGGCAGAAGCTTCAGGAAGCTTTGGGTACTGGTTGAGCTTTAGCTCCGCTTTTCCATCTGTGGGACGATGGTCAGTATAGTGGACTATACAGACTCTGGAGGATATGCTTGTGCGTACGTACTAAGTGTTTGTGGGCAATTGGGATCGTCACTTGCCATTGTTAGGGTTCTCCTTCGATAGCTGTTGTCAGGAGAAGTTCCAATTGGCAACCTTTAGGTTTTGTTTGGTAGGTTGTGTCAATCGCCTGTCTATTTTTACTGACTCTGGGAGAGTAGGATTTTGGACCCAGCTAGTCGTGAGGCTTCAGAGAAGATCCAGGTTATTCAGGTCAGGATGAGAGTAGCCCGGTGCAGACAGAAGTCTTATGCCGACCGCGGTAGTCGCAGACTTGAGTTCGCAGTGGGAGATCATGTATTCCTATGGATTTTTCCGATGAAATGGCGTGTTGAGTTTTGGGAAGCTTCGTCCCAGAATTGTTGGTCCTTTGAGATCCTCAAGCGAGTTAGTTCCGTTGCCTATAATATGGCACTTCCGCCCAGATTATTGAGTATTCATCCATTTTCCTTGTGTCGATACTTCGCAAATAACTTCATGACCTTTCTCACATGATTCAGCACCAGACCATTCTTTTGGATGCGATCTTTTCGTTCACCAGCAGCCGATAGTGTTAGTGGATCGGCAGGTGGAGAAACTTCGGTCAAGGGTCTTGCCATTTGTGGAGGGTTTTCTTGGCGTAGCCGTATTGTCTGGTGATCACTTGGGAGGCTGCGAGCGAGATTTGGAAGTTTTTGTACTCAACTCTTTGAAGGTACGCTTAGTGAGAATTTTTAAATACGGGAACCGAATTTGTTTAAGAGGGGAAGATTGTAACATTTTAGAAATCGTTTGGCGAAATTTTCCGTTTTAGGGTAAAATAGTCGGTGTTTTCTGTTTTAACCCGATTGTGATCAAACTTCTGTATAGACTTATCGGCACCTAGTTTAGCTAGAATGAAGCTAGTGCGCGGGCTTTAGGGGTCAATTGGAAGTTCTGGTTCACATCAAATTTTCCCTAATTAAAATATTATTTTAATGCTTTATTTGTGCAATTTATTAGTGGTAATTACTATTTTGTTTGGGTTAATTACTACTAATGTGGTTTTATGCTAAGTTAATCACTAGATAATGTTTTTAACCTTCTCACCAAAAATATCTTGATATTTCTGGTTTTATTGAATTTTAAAGTAAAGGAAAGAAAAGAAAATGTGGCATTTGCATTTATTAGCATCAATTAGTGTTTTTAGCTATAAAATTCCACACACTTCACCAAAATTCCCCCCATTCTTCCCTCGACCGGCCACTTGATCCCCTTGCTGCCCCATCTCCTTCTTTACCTCATTTCTTCATTTTAATGCTTGAAAAATCCAAATTTATTCATCCAAACTCAAATATAATCAAAACCCATCATTCTTCTTCTTAAAACAAGCTTGGATCTTCATTAAATGAGGATTTTTGGAGGCTAACTTTGGATTTCTAGTTGCTTGATTTTGATCTTTTGTGAGGTATAAAACCCTAACCCTAATCCTTAATTGTTATGTTTAAATCTTAAGCTAACTATTGAATTGTTTAATTATAGCTTTAAATTCATGTTTAATTCATTCATGATAATTTTAATGAAGTTCAAGTTAGGATTTAATTTGATGAAATGGTTAATTGTTATTTGAAGATTATGAAAACTTAACCAAGTTACTAATTTGTTAATTGATATTTTCCTAATCGGATAATTAAGCTAATTAGCAAACTGAACTTTTACTAATCCTATTTGAGTGAAATCTAAAATTCTAGTAAGGGATTGTATGGTTAAATCATGCTATATTGTGATGGTTGTAATTTCTAGTTTTAGTAAAAACTTGTAGTTTTGAGCTAAAATGAGATATATTGCTTACTAGGTTTTTCTAAAACATAATTGGGCGAGTTTAAAATTATGGAAGTTGTTTGGATAACTTAGTTAAGTTGTTTTAAGATGTTTGATATCGCTAGAATTGTGTTAGCTTCAGACTTGTGTTGTGAATGCGCAATGTGTACGATCAGGATCAAGGCTTGGTAGTTGTGTCGCTTTGCGTTCCTAGTTAGGGTCGTGCCGATGTCGTTCGTGTCTTTGTGTAGCTTTTTCTCTTGAGTTAGTTTCGTAGTGTCGCTACACGCGTTAGCCACTTAACGAACACTTGAGAGTTTGTTTGGAGTTGGTGTGTCGGTCAAACGTAGTTGGTACGTGTTATTGATCGATTGCTAATATACACTTGTTATATTGTTATATGCTTTCAGTATCGTAGACGGGGACTTCGGGCGCTGCGAACAGGGGAAAGCGAGTGGTTGGCTTTACTTAGCCAGGATGGTTGGTGAGTAGATTTAACATCTACATTGGGATCGCCCGCATGGCGTTATGCGTCTGGGTTAGATCAAATGACATGACTATTAGTTAGAAGTATATGGATATTGATTATGCATGTATACCATTGTTGCTTATCTCATTTCCTTGTGTATGAACTTAGTATTAATCATACACAACACCATTATTGACGGTTCATGTTTCACGAGTACTAATTGTATGCTACACACACCGTCAATAATTGACATGACACGCACAACAATTATACATATGTGATATTGTATTGTTTAGGGACAATGAGACATGATCCCTATTCCTTTTTGTGCATATAACATATAGCATACCTGTATACCTACATGCTTACACATATTCCTTGCTATGCACACATACTTACATGTACACCGTGCATACATACTTTTATGTATACTCACTTACCTAGATAGGGCTACACATACCTATGTCGTGCTGTTTTGTCATTAACGTGGGGTCATTGATTCTTATGCGTTGGCGCATATGATAGTAGTATACCTTGCCATGCCTACATGCTAGTTACCTATATACCTATATGGTATCGTACCATTAGTGACAGGTACATACACATATGAGATATAGCAACATGTACAGCTTGCATACCTACTTATACATATACCTGGAGGATATTACATCATTAATGATAGGTAGATACACATATTTTGCTATATCGACATGGTTACGCACACCAGGCTATAGCTACATGTTCACCTTTAATTGATGTTGTAAGGATTTGGAGGAATTAAGAACTGCATGATATATATATTAACTTGTTGCAGTTAAATTGCGGTTTTTCCTTTATATGCTCATATAACGGTTTCATGTTGCATATATTACATTCATAGATTTCATATGATGTTCTCTGATATTTTTACTCCTAAGTATATATAACAGTGGAATGGGACGCTGTTATATATGCCTATATATATTTATATATATATATATATATTAGTGGATTGGCACGCTAATATATATCTATTGATTCATGCATTTATACTTATTCATTACTTGATGTTTTCTGGATTTGAGGACCATGATTGTTTCCTGAAATTATACATTATTTGAAAAACCTGGTTTCTCTTGATATGATATTTCAGCATCCACCATGAGATTTTTCGGTTCTGAGATTTTTGATATTTACCCGATGCGAAGAGTGAGTGGGCCATGTGCGGGTATATGGTGGAGCCCGGTTTGGTTCCCCTCGGCAAGATATTCGCAGATGCTAGGCGATGAGCCTGGAAGGCGGGCAAGTACCTACCGGTGACAGTACCTTTTACTCAACGGGTATGGTGGGGATACAGGTCGGGGTCATGTACGTATGGATACGTATCTATCAGGAGGCCAGTCGTGGTGGCAGCACCTGATAAATCAATATTTATGTGTCGATGCTAGACACTCGTTTCATGATGTATTTGGGTGTCGATGTTTGCCACTCACTTTATATGAAACTTACTCGATACTGGATATTGGATATATGAGATATACTTGATATTGTACATTCAGGATATATGAGGTTTACTTGACACTGTACATTCAGGATATATCAGGTCTACTTGATATTGTACGTTCAGGATATATAAGATATACTCGATATTGTACATTCAGGATATATGAGACTTACAATATATGAGAGCCAATTTTGGGGCTGATTAGAGGAAATTTGGGATTTATATTGTCTTGATGGACGTTAGTCCTGTCACGAGGTTTGGATTCCGTGAGAATGACATGTTTTATTCCATACTCCTCATTTATGTTATATGCATTGCTTCATGTATTAGTAGTACCTGATAGAGTATCTTTCATGACTGTTGCATATACATATTGTCATATTATTGCTTCATGTATTAGTTGTACCTGCTAGAATACCTTTCATGACTGTTGCATACATATGAGCATTTATTGCTATCCGCTTGCATGTATTAGATTCGCGCTGTACGTGCATACTTGCGATTACCTGCATATGTTATTTACTATTCAAAAGTTGGCAACCCAGCCAGGTTGTGCCATAGTGTTTTGTAGGTAGTCCCTCAGGGTAGTCGCGACAAGCTTTTCATCTTTCGTATCATCTTTTGCTATGGATACCGCTATGGCTGACTGCGTACAGCTTTGCTATAGGTGGATTTTACGGTTACCCGATGTTGCTTATTGTACATTTGTTGTATCCGGTACTCTCCATCTACCATTATCATGTGTATGACTTAGAGACTTCATGTGAGGACGATATTGTATATTTTGGTGATTTGGATGTCTTTTATACAGTTGTACTTATATAGTCTTTTATTTCTTCACTACGGCGTCATATATCTGTTGTGGAGGTTGTTTTCCACCGTTACGCGTGGATTCGCTCCCGTTGGTGATACTTTACTTTATATTTATGTTGTACCCATTTTTGGGGTTAGTTTTTACAAAGAAAGTGATGCCAAAATTTTTAAGAAAGTAAAGTTGGACTTTAAAGAATTTGGTTTGAGATTTCAAAAGTTTTGAAAATGCTATTATCAGTTACGAGTTTTAATGGTTTAGATTGCTAGGTTTTCGGCTTACTTAAATTGCGTTACGCCTGTATACGCTGCGTAGTTTAATGGTCATCACGTGCCAATTTTGGGTCGTGACATTGTGTGATTCCCACTGTGGTTTGATTTCCACCATACCACGGTCAAGAGATCGTGCAAAAGGATGGCTTTTGGGTACTGTCCCGAGTCACATGGAGGCAATGAGCGATTTGAGGGGTTTCTTCTCCCCCGCTATTGGGAGTTCATATTGAGCTATGCTCAATTGGCCATAATAGGAAATCTCTGGCCAGGGTTGTTGAGATTTACTGGTATGCGTTATCAGTAGTTTCTCGAACCGTTATGGACCATGCATCGGCATGACTTATCATGCTATTGGGGTCTGACATTATACCACTCCCAGGCTTTGATATGCGACATATCAGATGAAGAGACCGGACTGTACGGTAATGTTACTGATTGGATTCGTAGGAGTATGAGCAGGCTTGCTTGTTGATCTTCTGATCGCTCAATACTCGAGTGGCCGTTACGTTTAGCAGACCGCTTGCGGCTTGTGGGTGTTTGATATGATCATCACCTACTGCCGGCGTATTGACGAGTCTTTAGAGTCCTATACTGAGGTTTCCTTGTTCATGCGAAACGGGTACATATAAGAAATCCACGGGACGGATATTAATGGGAGTATGTGATACCGTATTCTATTCTCGTGATTTGTGATATCGTTCGGTTATATGTGATATAACCGGGTTATCGGATCAAGTGTTCATTCAATAGATATTAGTCGGTTATATGTATTATAGCCGGATAATTAAATCAAGAGTTGATTTAATAATTTAATGTATAATTATATATTTGATATATTAAATTACATTGACTAATATTAGCTCACTTAAGATTTCTTTTATCACTTTATGATACATTGATATATATGCGATATATGTTAAATGTATTGTTTTCTATTTGCACAAAATATATATGCGATATATATTGTTGTGTCATGCTAGGTTACACATGCAACATGTATGTATGAGAATTACACCATTCTAGGGTTAAGTTAGGGTTTTATTTGTTTTAAGTAATTCAAACACTGGGATAATGAGTCATGGTGGAAGCTTGGAGAAGCTTATGGAAAACATTGACTTAGTCCACTTGTTTGTCTAGCTTAAGATATTTTTCAACCCAACCCTTAACTCATAGTTATGGTTAAGTCTCTACAATGGTTAGTGGATGACATACACAAACCATGGTTGCATTTCTAACCTCATGGATTCATTCATCTCTTCATCACTTCTTCTTCTTCCTCACTTGAAAAAGCTTGCTAGTTTTTCCTAAGTGATGATAACTTGTGAGAAAAATATATCTAAAGTTAGCCCACTTCTTACTTCATCATTCTCTACTATTATCCATTTAGTCTAGGGCGTTTGCTTCACTAATCTACATAATTAGTGAAGAGATGGCATGAGCTAGTGTCTCCTCGACGTAGATCATCTTTGGCCTCGAAGACTTCGCAGCATGCTTGTTTGTTTCTTCATGGGAGCCTCTTTAGAGTCCGAAAGTTCGTGATCGCAACGAAGGGACTACTACACGGAGCTATTTAAGTGAAGGAAAGGTCTAAAAAGGTTGTATTCCTTGTTCACTTAGATGTAAAGAGTTTACATTCTATGTTTAACCCAAATTCTCTAGTTAAGATCTTGGTTAGGGTTTGTTTAGCACCCCAAAATTCTAAATTAGCATGATTGATGGTTGCTAAAACCTTCACAAGGTGCTAATCTAACCATACAACAAGTACATCCTATAATTGTTCCTAGTCAAGAGTGTATCGAGATAGGGCATCGATATTCCAGAGTAGAATAGCGTATACGCTTCTTGACCCATATGATGGGCGATGGATGATCCCGTATCCTTTGGTGTTTGACATCAAAGATAGTATACGGGTGCTCAGTGGAGACTGGGGACACTGAACGAACTCACCGAGAACTCCTAGTTGGTATTATACCTATCGTCAGATAGCTGTTCTCTGGTGACACCAGTACAGGTTAGTCTGTAGACCCGAGGTCGTCATAGAGTCTTGTGTGATTCCCGCTGTGCTTTGATTTCCACCTTACCATGTTCAAGAGAACATGCAAAATAGTGTCTTTTGGGTACAGTCTCGAATCACATGGTGGCAATGAGCGATAGGAGGGGTTTCGTCTCTCCCGGTATTAGGGGTTGATGTTGCGCTGTGCTCGATTGGCTATAACAGGAAGTCCCTGGCCAGGGCTGATATGGAGATCTACTGGTAAGTGTTATCAGTAGTTTCTCGACCCGTTATAAGCCTTACATTGGCACGACTTATCGGTTACCGGGGTCTGACGATGAGCACCCCTAGACTGGATATGCAACATATCAGACGAACAGACCGGACTGTACGGTAATGTTACTAATTGGATTCATAGGAGTGTGAGAAGGCTTGCTTGTTGATCTTCTGATTACTCAATACCCGGGTGGCCGTTACGTTTAGCTGACCGCTGACGGCTTGTGGGTGACTGATATGATCACCACCTACTGCTGAAGTATTGATGAGTCTTTAGAGTCTTACACAGAGGTTTCTTGTCTCAGGCGAAATGGAGTAGGAGCACATATGTGATATGTGCGGGACCGAGATTAATACTTATATGTGATACCGTATTCTATTCTCACGATATATGATATCGGCCGGTTATATGTGATATAGCCGGGTCATCGAATCAAGTGTTGATTCGATGAAATGATACATATTATATTAGTCGGTTAAATGTGATATAGCCGGATATTAAATCAAGTATTGTTTTAGTAATTTAATATATAATTGTATATTTTATATATTAAATTATATTAACTAATATGTGCTCACTTAAGTATTTCTTATTTTCACTTTTGATATATTTAACATATATGTGATATATGTTTATTGTATTGTTTTCTTTTGTTCACAAATTTTATATATGTGATATATATTATTGTGACATGCTTGGTTATACATGCAACTTGGGTGTATGAGATGAACACCATACTTGTGATAATGGTAGGTTTTTTTATTTATTTTAGTTAATTCAAAATTGCTTGGAATTAGTCATGGATGAGCTTTGAAGAAGCTTGTAGATTCATTGACTAAATCCACCAATTTTGTTTTCACCTAAGATATTTATTGAGCTAACCCTAATCACTTAGCCATGGTTTATTCTCCACATGGGTAAAATATGACATAACTCACCATGGTTGCATTTCTAACCTCATCTCAATTATTCATTGATCTTTTTCATCTTCATCTCTCTCAAGCTCTCTCTTTAGTTTTGAGGAGATAAAGAAAATAGTGAGAAATTAAATTCTAAAGTGAGCAAAATTCCTACTTCATCATCCTCTTCTATACTAGCCATATAGTTTAGTGTGTTAGTGTCATGACCCGAAATTGGCACGTAACGGCCCTTAAATTACGCAACGTCTACAAGCGTAACGCAATTTAAGTAAGTCGAAAACCCAGCAATCTGAACCATCAAAAGTAGTAAGTGATAATAGCACTTTTAAAAGCTTTGAAATCTCAACCCAAATTCTTTAAAAGTCCAACTTTATTTCCTTTAAAATTTTGGCAGCACCTCCTTTGTAAAAACCAATCCAAAAAATGGGTACAACATAAATATAAGTAATGTATCCCCAAACAGGAGAAAAAACATGCCCAAAGGCGGAACACAACCACCATAACAGATATACGACGCCGTAGCAAAGAATAAAAGACGATAAAAATAAAACTGCATAAAAGACATCCAAGTCACCAAAATAATATACAATATCATCCTCGTATCAAGTCTCTAAGTCATACACATGAAAGTGGTAGATGGAGAGTACAGGATACAACGAATATACAATGAACAATATCGGATAACCGCAAACCCACCTAAGCAAAACTGCACACTATGAGCCGAAGCGGTATCCGCTACAATAGATGATACGATAGATGAGAATAGCCCTGCCTCTGACTAATCTGAGGAACAACCTGCAAAACACTGTGGCACAACGCGGGTGAGTTGCCAACTCGTGAATGTTAAATAACATATGCAGGTAATCACAAGTATGCACGTACTGCGCGAATCTAACATAGTTAAGCTAAAAGAAATAAAAGGTCATATGAATGCAACAGTCATGAAAGGTACACTAGCAGGTACAACTAATACATGAAGAAATAATATGACAATCTGTATGCAACAATCATATAAGGTACTCTATCAGGTACTACTAATACACGAAGCAATGATATGACAATGTATATATGCAACGGTCATGAAAGGTACGCTAGCTGGTACAACTACTACATGAAGCAATGTATATATAATTTAAGTATGTAAATGCAACAGTCATGAAAGGTACTCTATTAGGTACAACTAATTCATGAGCAGTGTATAAACAATAAATGCAGAGTATGTGATAAAACATGCCTTTCCTACGGAATCCTGACCTCGTGGTGGGACCAAAGTCCATCAAGACAATCCAAATCCCAATTTCCTCAAATCAACCCCCAAATTGGCTCTCATATCATATAAGTCTCATATATCCTGAATGTACTGTAGGGTTACTAGGCACTCTAATAAGGATCTAAAAGGCATCAACCATGCCGGATTAAAATTTTAGCCGTGCTGAATAACTCTAAACAAGATCTTTGCTAGAAAATTAGGTTAACACATGCAAGTTAAACTCTTTAACACTAAGTGAATACAAAATACAACCTTTGTAGATCGGTCATTCACTTCTTAAGCTCCTTGTAGTAGTCCCTTTGCTGCGATCATCGAACTCCCGGACTCTCGGACGGCTCCATGAGAAGAGGCAACGGAATTGCTTGAAGTATTCATGGGCGAAGATGATCTACGTCGAGAGAATACGAACTCAAGCTTCTACTTCACTAACCAAAGAATTAGTGAAGCAAACACCCTAAACTAAAGTGCTAGTCTAGTAGAGGATGGTGAGATAGGAAATGGGTACAATTTAGAATTTCTTTTCTCACTTTGATTCTCTCTCTATTTCAAACCCTAGAAAGAAATTTTTGAGGAGGAAGAAGATGAGCTCAAAATGAATATGAAAAATAATCAAGAGAGAGAATAAGCTAACCATGGTGAGTGAGTATCATATACTAACTCATATAGAGACATTACCATGGGTAATCATAGTGGTTAGGTTAACTAATATCTTAAGTAAAACAAAACTAGTGGACTAAGTCAAATGCATACATAAGCTTGATGCATTTGTCCTCATTATCCATTTATTTTAGAATTACTTTAAATATAAAAACCTAACAAATATAATTAGTATGGTATAAGTCTTCTACACCCATGATAGTTGTATCAACAACCATGATACAAAAATGCACACAAATAAATATATATCACATATATATTAAGTTGTGCACAAGTGAGAAAAATAAATGCTTAAGTGAACCAATGTTAGTTAATGTAAATTAGTATATCACATATACAATTATACACTAAATTATTAAATCAACATTTGACTTAATAATCTGGTTATATCACATATAATCGACTAACATCCAATGTATCGACTTATCGAATCAACCCTTGATTCGATAACTTGGTTATATCGCATATAACCGATCGACACAAACATTGCGAGAATAGAATACGGTATCACATACTCGCATTATTCACGGTCCTGCACATATCACATATGCGCTTCTATTTCGTTTTGCCTGAGCCAGTACAACCTCTATGTAGGACTCCAAAGACTCATCAATACGCCGGCAGTAGGTGATGATCATATCAAGCACCCACAAGCTGTCAGCGGTACTAGCTGGACGTAACGGCTACCTGGGTATTGAGCGATCAGAAGATCAGCAAGCAAGCCCGCTCCAACTCCTGCAAAAAGCCTGACAATGACACTACCGTACAGTCCGGTCTCCTCGTCTCATATGTCACATATCAAGTCTAGGGATGGTAAACGTCAGACCCTAATAACCGATAAGTCATGCCGATATGAGGCTCATAACGGGCTGAGAAACTACTGGTAACACTTACCAGTAAATCTCTAAACCGGCACTGGCCAGGGACTTCCCTGTTATGGCCAATCGAGCATAACGCAACATCAACCCCTAATACCGGGAGAGACGAAACCCCTCCTATCGCTCATTGCCTCCATGTGACTCAGGAATGTACCCAAAAACCACCGTTTTGCATGCCCTCTTGGACGTGGTAAGGTGGAAATCAAAGCACAGTGGGAATCAGACAAGACTCTATGACGATCTCGGGTCTACAGACTAACCTGTACCAGTGTCACCAGAGAACTGCCATCTGACGTAAGGTATAATACCATCTGGGAGTTCTCGGCGAGTCCGTCCAGTGTACCCAGTCTCTACTGAGCACCCGTATATCATCTCTAATGTTAAACACCAATGGATATGGGATCATCCATCGCCCATCTATATGGGTCGAGAAGGTATACGCTAGTCTACTCTGGTATATCAATGCCCCATCTCGATACACCCACGACTAGGGACCTTGAAGGATGTACTTATGGACTACCATGTCCCCACTAGTATGATCCGCATCATAGTCCAGGTAGTCATGTACACATCCTAAGTGCTTTATCAACATGTAACAGAGAGACTGATCAGTATACACGTTAAGGTAATGAGCAACCAGATAGCATACTATCATGTCGAGAAAAAAAGTCATCCCTATATATGTCCAAGCATCCACTACAATATACATCTCATGTATAGTAATGGCCTCTGGGGCATACATATAACTAACAATCTCCCACTTGCACTAGGGCTATCTGATAACAGTGGTTGTAGTATCTCAAACTCAACCATCGCATAATAGTCTCTCTCTGGGAAAAAGCCTTTGTGAGTGGATCCGCCGTGTTGTCCTCTGAGTCTACACTCCTAACCTCGATCCCCTGGAGATCAACCATCTCCATGATCAGGTGACACTGCCTTAGAATATGTCTGGATCATTGATGGGACGGGCATTCCTAGGCATAAGCCACAACTCCATTGTCACTAAATAGTAGGAACGAAGTTCATCTCATGAACTAATATACACCCAGACTTCCTCTTTGGTAGTATCTTTGGTAGCGATGTATCAAGCCTGTATCGTCTAGTCTGCCACGGTATCTAACTTGGAACTCTTCCAACATACCGTCCCTTTACTGAGGGTAAAGACAATGCCTGTGACTGACTTTCAGTCGTCCTTATCACCCTGAAACCTTTCTAGTAATTCTCCCCAGGATCGATTGATACCATCTCACTACATCTAGTGAGTATCCTAACATCCAATTAGATCTATCACATAGATCCAAAACCGAGGATTTAGTAGGTATCTTTTTGATCCTATATGGAGAATCATTGTGATAAGCGGAGATTGATCGAGCATAGCATTGGAAACTCCTTCCCCATCATGAGTATGTCATCCACGTACTCTACGAGGATCGCCACCATACTCCCTACTACCTTTTTGTTTATATAAGGTTCATCTACCATTTTGATGATGTCAAACTCTTTGACTAATACATCAAAACAGACATTCCAACTCCGCGATGCCTACTTTATCACATAAAACATATTGCTCATGATTCCGCTGCTCCCACTGTCTACGAGGCCCTCTGACTGTGTACTTATAGATTCTCTCTTCTAAAATATCATTTAGAAAAGTAGTCATGACACCCAACCACCAGATATCGTAGTCACAGTATGTAGCCGTGGCAAGTAAGATCTGGATAGACTTAAGCATAGCTTTGAAAGTCTCAACTTTTCCATGTACACCAAGTAATCTTCTCAAGATATACTTGCTCCTGATGGGGATTTAACCCTTCAGATAAAGCAACCAAAGTCCATACTTTGTTGGTGTATAAGGATTCCATCTCAGATCGTTAAGCATCCAACCATTCTTACAGAGTCCCACTCCTGATGGCCAGCTCGAATCTAGTTGGGTCATCATCTCATGATGCAATCCTCGCTCCCACTGTCATAGAGAAACCAAAGTATCTCTCAGGTGGGTGAGGAACCCTGCTAGATCGGCGGAGAGGCTGTGGTTCGTTGGAAACTATAGAATCCTCCGGTTCTACCAAATCGTCAGCTGTAGTTTGTATAGCTGGAACTCCTTCCAATTCTACCTCATGTCCATTAATTTCTTCTTAAGAAATTCCCTTTCACAAAGGTGGCATGTTGAGAAACAAAACATCTTTTGTTCTTCGGTTAGGTAGAAGATATTCCCTTGCGATTGCTTGGGATATCCAACAAACTTCTAAAGAACTGATTTTGCCTCGAGCTTGTCCGGATTATGCTTTTAGACATAGGCTGGACAACCCCAAATCTTAACTGAATTAAGAGATGGGCTCTTCCCTTACCATATCACATATGGAGTGGTAAGCACCTGATTTGGTTGGAACGCCATTCAAAAGGTACGCAGCTTCACAAGTGCATAACTCCCCAAAGGAAACAGGAAACTCAGTAGTACTCATCATAGAGCACAACTTATCATATAGGGTGTGATTGCTCCGCACCGATACACCGACGTGTTGTGGTGTATACGGAGGAGTAATGCTGAGAGAGAATCTCATTCTCCTTTAGAATAATCCAGGAATTCCGTGCTCAAGTATTCTCCTCCCTGATCACATCAAAGGACATAATACTGATACCCGTTTTGGTTCTCTACTTCTAACTTATATTCTGTGAATATCTCAAAAGGTTTGGACTTGTGTTTGAACAGAAACATATGTCTGAATCTTGAGAGATTATCAGAGAATGTAATGAAGTACAAAGAACCGGTCTTGGCATGTGTAGACAGGGGACCTTCATACATCAACATGTATCATCCCAAGAGTTTACTAACTCTTTCTCCGTTTCCAATAAACAGAGCTTTGGTCATCTTATCTCTGTGACATGACCAGCAAGTTTCACAAGATGTAAATTCAAACTAATTTAAATATGCATCTTTATATAACTTCAGCTAGTCGGGTCGTATTGATATGACCTAGTCTACAATACCACAAGAAGGATTCGTTCATTTCTGAACTCTTCCTCTTGTGTGTATTCTGTATACTAAGAATTGTAGTTTGATTTAGAACGTCAATACTTTTAGATAACGTGCCTGAACCGATCAACTCTTGATATAGAAAATGTTCAAAACATTATCCAACAATACAAAATTATATCCTTCTTTACGAATAAAATGACTGATATGATTTTGTATATCAGGTTCGGTATCTAATGACATTTGTTCAGAATCAATGTATTCTTGTAATACAGGGTGATAGTGACCAACAGACATGGCTGCAACACTTGCATCGTTTTCTATCTCATGAAACTTATCACCCGTTCTCAGTTCTCTACCTATCTGTAGCCCATGTAACAGATTATATATGCGGGATCCTGATCCGGTATCTCATGCCCAGGACGTAAAGGATACTAAGAAACAGTTCTCTGTAATGAACACACCCAAAGATGATGCATCATTATGCACTTTCTTCGTTTGAGCGGCACAGGAATTCTGGTAATCCCGTATTTCCTGCTCTGTCTTATAACAATTATAAGTTGGAGCGGGACCAACGTTCCCTAGCGCAGTATAACAAGCGGGTTCAGTCAATACATCCGTTTTATTATGTTGATTAAGGCGTGATATGGTCGCTACCTGGAGAGAGAGAGAAGAAAACACTCTGCGTGCGCTCTTGCAAGATCAGATAGGTTATTATTTTATCTAATCAGGATGGCTCCCTCTATTTTTATCAAATCTTCCTTCAAACCCTAAAAGGAAAGACTAGCCGGGATTAATTACACCCTACAACTTCGCCAATCTTTCAGCCAGGCCAGTGTCGGTACTTTGAGGGAGGTTCCCCGTGCTTTCGCACGGACCTAATTAAAGTAAACCTTATTTTCCCAGATGCGTAACCCCGTTGACACCTTTCTAGACACCTACTTGATCGGCTAATTGTAATGTGTAAAACTCTCCCAGGAGTAACAATTACTCACAGTGGGTATCGGGATCCAACTATCTCATAGAAGGTATGCAATCTCATTGCAAATTTCAACACTTGAAATTCCCGATAATATTTTGCCCCTAACGTGCTATGACCTTGACGAAAGCCAACAAAGCATAGCCCGCTAGTCAAGTTCAACCCGTACATTTCTTGACTGAATTAAACCCACCCGCACGACCCTTGACGAAAGCCAAGAAAGCCATACGACTACCCTAATCCAATCTGATCGTATGCAGCAGATAAGCAGCATATAGCTACCGCACACTACACCTTGACGAAAGCCAACAAATGTAGCACGAATACTATATACAACTTATCTGAAATGACGGAGGGTTACGACAGGTTTTTTTGAAAAGCTATTGCGTAATGAACTTGATATCGTTGTAGAATCAAATGATTTTAAAATGGAGTGTTTTTAAGGCTTTTACTAGTTTCGCTAAAGTGGTCACTCCCGGTGAAGGGATCTCGGCTCTTTCCTCGTCGAATGAGGTGCAGGACATATCATATATATCACTGTGCAAAGCAAGAACTAGAAAAGCAATCAAAAGACAAAACCGAGGGGTGTAGCAGCATGCCAGTCATTGCTAAAGGGGTCACTCCCGGTGAAGGGATCTCGGCCCTTTCCTTATCGAATAAGGTGCCGGATGTTCTACAAGGAACACCGCGATGCAAAGCAAGAACTGTAGCTATCTTGTTTTGAAAATTCGATTCCACAATATCATTTAGGTTTCTTTTTCTTTCATTATTCACATTAATGAAGTCCCATCAATTAAGTCACCTAAACATCACAGATAAATACGATGTACACTTATGCCATCCGCATTCGCCTCGATGTCCCCTCGTGCACCGTTAGGTTAGGTAACTAACGGCAGAGCAGGGCAGGGCTAGCGCGGGTGTAAAACATATGTAACGTCTATATAATATATAATATATACTATATACAGTATTTATCACAAAACATCAAATGATCACATCATAGATATCGCAGCAGAAGAAACATATGAAACATTGGATATACTAGGACGTCCGTGTTTTATTTTGAGCCTCTATGAAACACGGATTCCACGGTCGCGATGAATAGCCAAACCCACACCCCTAGACCCCTACGAGAGCGGCAAGCAACCCTTCCAATTCTAGAGTTAGGAGACCCGGACTCGACTCCTCGAGTTGGTCTCCCACTGGACTCCAGAACCCGGTTACATGTGCTCTCCTCCTTGGGTCTATCCTAGTGCGGAAAAGTAAATAATATACAAATGGTGATATCAACCGCATCCTGGAAGTGCCCCAATAAAAGAATATTACATACATTAAATTTACAAGAATGAAAATAAAAACTCTCATCTCACATAAAACCCCCGGCTATTCAAAACGCGACGATCCAATATAACATATCCAGCAACACATAACATCACATGTCATCAACATAAGTAAATATGCGCATCCCAATTGTCGTTGGCATATAGCAACGAAACCGGCGATAACACATATTACACTTACGGTCGCAGAAAAGAAAGTGTAAAACTACAACAGTTGGAATCCGCAACCTTCTTAGACATCGCATGCCTAACAATTATAAACCCCGCATTTTAGTCTCTATATCGAAAACACTTTTCAATATCTAGTGGGGCAATTCAACAAGCTTCCCGATATTCTGATCGAATGCTCCTCGCAAACTTTAGTAGACGGCCGCACCCCGGGATGCCGTCGACGAAGTGCACTAAGGCGGAACACCGCTGCCGCAAGCACCCGAACGGATGCTTTCGGCGACGGGGTTCTCCTACAGTCACTTGGTCGGGGCTATGGGGCATGGCTGTCTATTAAGTTTACCCGGCGAGTATCCGCGTACGCTACGTGATTGCGACGGACTTTTGATCGCATCAAAATTCCATGGCAACCGATCAATTGAGACTAAACTGCTATGTTTATAACATTCAAATTTGTTATCTCATAACTACTTGTGGATTCCAAATATTGTATCACATTCCAGATAAATAGACAGTGTTAAACTTTCCGATCGAATGATTAAACACCCAAGTTTTCCATCTAGTTCTCAACACTTGAGGGGAGTTTAAAAACATCCATCTCATGCCACAGTACCAATGGTCCAGCCGTAGAAGGGTCAAGCCAACGCCTCAGATGTGGCACGCCATACTGCCCCAAACCCTAAGGTTCAAAAGGCAGTTCAAGACGGTCACATAATCGAGTTAAGGTTTGTTGTCTTCTAGAGGGTCCATTGCGTAACTTGCACGATTTAGACGTTCTTGAACAAATGGAAAAAATCCAACACTTGGAAATTTTCCGGGTCGGGAAAAAGTGAGTTATTGATATCCGTTCAAACTTTTTAATACTTTCTAAATATCCGGAAAACAAAACGAAATTAAATATTCCGATCGAATCAACGATTACAAAATAAACCCCAGAAATCTCAACACTTGAGTCAGGTTAAAAATACTCAGAAACATCATGAAATTAAATACGAACATTACAGTGCAAAATGATAAGTGTGACGTCACTATATGGCCTCGGAACCGCCGCGGGAACCTGCTCTTGCCGCTGTTCCATGGCGCTTTGGGCGCCAAACATTGTCGTTTTGCACAGCTTCCCTTATAATTGCCTGCTGATTTTTTTAAGCATTTTTAATTCAGAATAATCCCAGTTTTGAAAAAATTTACAGAGAGGGGTATAATTTGACGTTTTCGGGTTCGATCGGGGTTTTAACTTCGTTAACACATCGCCTAATATTCTAGCTAGTCTCTGATACCACTGTAGGGTTACTAGGCACTCTAATAAGGATCTACAAGGCATCAACCATGCCGGATTAAAATTTTAGCCGTGCCGAATAACTCTAAACAAGAACTTTGCTAGAAAATTAGGTTAACACATTCAAGTTAAACTCTTTAACACTAAGTGAATACGAAATCCAACCTTTGTAGATCGGTCCTTCACTTCTTAAGCTCCTTGTAGTAGTCCCTTCGCTGCGATCATCGAACTCCCGGACTCTCGGACGGCTCCATGAGAAGAGGCAACGGAATTGCTTGAAGTCTTCGAGGCCGAAGATGATCTACGTTGAGGGAATACGAACTCAAGCTTCTATTTCACTAACCATAGAATTAGTGAAGCAAACACCCTAAACTAAAGTGCTAGTCTAGTAGAGGATGGTGAGATAGGAAATGGGTACACTTTAGAATTTCTTTTCTCACTTTGATCCTCTCTCTATTTCAAACCCTAGAAAGAAATTTTTGAGGAAGAAGAATATGAGCTCAAAATGAATATGAAAAATAATCAAGAGAGAGAATAAGCTAACCATGGTGAGTGAGTATCATATACTAACTCATCTAGAGACATTACCATGGGTAATCATAGTGGTTAGGTTAACTAATATCTTAAGTAAAACAAAACTAGTGGACTAAGTCAAATGCATACATAAGCTTCATCAAGCTTCATGCATTTGTGCTCATTATCCATTTGTTTTAGAATTACTTTAAATATAAAAACCTAACAAATATAATTAGTATGGTATAAGTCTTCTATACCCATGATAGTTGTATCAACAACCATGATACAAAAATGCACACAAATAAATATATATCACATATATATTAAGTTGTGCACAAGTGAGAAAAATAAATGCTTAAGTGAACCAATGTTACTTAATGTTAATTAGTATATCACATATACAATTATACACTAAATTATTAAATCAACACTTGACTTAATAATCCGGTTATATCACATATAACCGACTAACATCCAATGTATCGACTTATCGAATCAACCCTTGATTCGATAACTTGGTTATATCGCATATAACCGATCGACACAAACATTACGAGAATAGAATACGGTATCACATACTCGTATTATTCTCGGTCCCGTACATATCACATATGCTCTCCTATTTCGTTTTGCCTGAGCCAGTACAGCCTCTATGTAGGACTCTAAAGACTCATCAATATGCCGGCAGTAGGTGATGATCAAATCAAGCACCCACAAGCCGTCAGTGATACTAGCTGGACGTAACGGCTACCCGGGTATTGAGCGATCAGAAGATCAGCAAGCAAGCCCGCTCCAACTCCTGCAAAAAGCCTGACAGTGACACTACCGTACAGTCCGGTCTCCTCGTCTGATATGTCGCATATCAAGTCTAGGGGTGGTAAACGTCAGACCCCAATAACCGATAAGTCATGCCGATATGAAGCTCATAAGGGGTCGAGAAACTACTTATACACTTACCAGTAAATCTCTAAACCAGCCCTGGCCAGGGACTTCCCTGTTATGGCCAATCAAGCATAGCGCAACATCAACCCCCAATACCGGGAGAGACGAAACCCCTCTTATCGTTCATTGCCTCCATGTGACTCGGGACTGTACCCAAAAACCACCGTTTTGCATGCCCTCTTGGACGTGGTAAGGTAGAAATCAAAGCACAGTGGGAATCACACAAGACTCTATGATGATCTCGGGTCTACAGACTAACCTGTACCAGTGTCACCAGAGAACTGTCATCTGACGTAAGGTATAATACCATCTGGGAGTTCTCGGCGAGTCCGTCCGGTGTACCCAGTCTCCACTGAGCACCCATATATCATCTCTTGTTAGTTGTATGTATGCCCTAGAGGCCAGTATTGTACAGATGATGTATATTATATTGGATGCTTGGACATATATAGAGATGACTTTCTTGCTCGATATGATAGTATGCTATCTGGTTGCTCTTTATCTTAACATGTACACTTGTCTCTTTAAACTATCTTATAGTTACATGTTGGTAAAGCCCTTAGGATGTGTACTTGACTACCTAGACTATGATGCAGATCATACTAGTGGAAACATGGTAGTCCATAGGTACATCCTTCAAGGTCCCTAGTCATGGGTGTATCGAGACGGGGCATCGATATACTAGTGTAGACTAGCGTATACGCTTCACGACCCATGAGATGGGCGATGGATGATCCCATATCCATTGGTGTTTGACATCAGAGATGGTGTACAGGTGCTCAGTAGAGACTGGGTACACTGGACGGACTCGCCGAGAACTCCCAGATGGTATTATACCTCACGTCAGATGGCAGTTCTCAGGTGACACTTGTGCAGGTTAGTCTGAAGACCCGAGATCGTCATAGAGTCTTGTGTGATTCCCACTGTGATTTGATCTCCACCTTACCACGTCCATGAGGGCGTGCAAAACGGTGGTCTTTGGGTACAGTCCTGAGTCACATGGAGGCAATGAGCGATAGGAGGGGTTTCGTCTCTCCCGGTATTAGGGGTTGATGTTGCGCTGTGCTCGATTGGCCGTAACAGGGAAGTCCCTGGCCAGGGCTGATCAGAGATTTGCTGGTAAGTGTTACCAGTAGTTTCTCGACCCGTTATGAGCCTCACATCGGCACGACTTATCGGTTACTGGGGTCTGACGTTTACCACCCCTAGACTTGATATGCAACGTATCAGACGAACAGACCGGACTGTACGGTAAGTGTTACTGGTTGGATTCACAGGAGTGTGAGCGGGCTAGCTCGTCGATCTTCTGATCGATCAATACCCGGATGGCCGTTACGTTTAGCAGACCGCTTGCGGCTTGTGGGTGCTTGATATGATCATCATCTGCTACCGGCGTATTGACGAGTCTTTAGAGTCCTACACAGAGGTTTCCTGGCTCAAGCGAAACGAAATAGGAGTGCATATGAGATATGTGCAGGACCGAGAATGATGCGTGTATGTGATACCGTATTCCATTCTCGCGATGGATGTATCGATTGGTTATATTCGATATAACCTAGATATCGAATCAAGGATTGGTTCGATAAGCCGATACATAGGATACTAGTCGGTTATATGTGATATGACCGGATCGTTAAATCAAGTGTTGATTTAATGATTTAATGTATAATTATATATTTGATATATTACTTTGCATTAACTTGTATTGGTTCATTTTAAAAGGATTTTCTCACTTGATGCACATTGTATATGTGATATATTATTGTGCACATATTTGTATAATGTTTGATGATACTTGATCATGTGGTTAAGTGTAAAGGATTAAACCATGGTTAAGAGATGATTAGGGTTTTTGCTTTTTCATTTATTTATTTGTTTATTTATTTGGAAAAGATTTAGATAAGAATGGTGGCTATGTTTGTTTCTAGTTGAAGCTTCATGAAGCTTTGACTTCTTAACCATTCTTGTCTTCATGCTTAACCCTAACCCATCCAAGTAACCATGGTCTATTCTCTGCACTCAACTATGGTTAGCTTATGATAAGTATTGAATTATTTTTCATTTTAATTCAACACTTATCATACTCTTTCATCTTCTTCATCTTCTTCTTCAAGAAAGAAAGCTTGATGCCATCAATGGCAACTTGAGTTCTAAAGTGAGAAATCCAATTCTAAAGTGAACCCACCTCCTATTTCTTCACCCTCTACCTCTTGCCAAGTTGTTTTGGGTGTTTTCTTCACAAGTTTCACAAATTTGTGAAGTCGGAGCTTGAACTTGTGATGCCTCGACGTAGATCATCTTCGGCACGAAGCCGACGACCTAGTCCGCCCATTTCTCCGATCAAGCCGACGATTGAGTCCGGGATTCGAGATGGACAGCGAGAGGACGCCTACGTGGAGCCAAGGAAGTGGATATCCGGATCTACAAAGGTTGTAGGTTCTTATCTTTAGTTAAGTTGTTAACTAGATTTGTATTTCGCCTAAACTTGTAGTCAACGATCCGTATTAGGGTTTCTCGGCACCCATAAAATTTGAAATTGGCATGGTTGATGCCTTGTGAGACTTCATTAGCGTACCTAGGAACCCTACAGTGGTATCAGAGCCTAGCTAGAGCCTTAGGCGAAGTCTAGACGACGTTTGAAACCCGAATACACATCGAAACCCTAACACATCTTGCTCTCTGGACTTTTTCTAAAAACTGGGATTTTTCTAGATTAAAAATGCTTAAAAAATTCAACTGGGAATTCTAAGAATTACGGTGCAAATTTTTTCCAATGAACAGTATATTGTGCTGCGGAACCGCGGTAGAAGCATGGCTTCTGCGGTGGTTCCGCGGCCTAATGATGACGTCATCCCTCCTCCTTTGCACAGTAATTCATCATTTCAGCTGCTGAGTTTTATGGGTATTTTTAATATTTATTCAAGAGTTGAATTTTCTGGGGTGTTTTAGAGCTTCGATGTTTCGATCGGATTATCAAATTTCGTCTTTGTGTATTTCCGGATGACTTTAGAATATGTTGAAAAGTTCGACCGGATATAAATATCCAACTTTTCCCCTGCCGGAAAATATCCAAGTGTTGGATTTTTGTGTGGTTTAAGGACGTTCTGAGTAGTGTAAGTAACGCGATGGTCCCTCTAGAAGATAACAAACCTTAACTCGATTATGTGACCGTCTTGAACTGCCCTTTGAACCTTCGGGTTTGGGGCAGTACGGCGTGCCACATGTGAGGCGTTGGCTTGACCCTTCTACGGCTGGACCGTTGGTACTGAGGCATGAAGTGAATGTCTTTGAACCTATTTCATGTGTTGGACGGTTTCGGGAAAACTTGGGTGTTCGAATGTTCGATCGGAAAGTTTAATATTTTCTATTTATCCGGAATGGGATACAATAATTGGAATTCACAAACAGTTATGAGATAACTGAATGAATGATATAAATCTAGCGGTTTAGTTTCATTTGATATTGAAAAGAGTTTTCGATAATGAGACTAAAATGCGGGGTTTATAACTGTTAGGCATGTGATGTCTAAGTATTTCATTTTGATTAGGCATGCGATGTCTAAAGAGGTTGCGGATTCCAATTGTTGTAGTTTTACACTTTCTTTTCTGTGACCGTAAGTGTAATATGTGATATCGCCGGTTTCGTTGCTATAAGTCAACGACAATTGGGATGCGCATATTTACTTACGTTGATGACATGTGATGTTATGTGTTGCTGGATATGTTATATTGGATCGTCGTGTTTGAATAGCCGGGGGTTTTTATGTGAGATGAGTGTTTTTCTTTTCTCATTCATGTAAAAACATGTATATAATATTCTTTTATTGGGGCACTTCCAGGTTGCGGAAGATGTCACCCTTTGTATATTATTTACTTTTCCGCACTAGGATAGACCCAAGGAGGGGAGCACAAGTAACCGGGTTCTAGGGTCCAGTGGGAGACCATCTCGAGGAGTCGAGTCCGGGTCTCCTAACCATAGAATTGGTAGGGTTACTTGCCGCTCTCGTAGGGGTCTAGGGGTATGGGATTGGCTATTCATCACGACCGTGGAATCCGTGTTTTATACTGGCTCGTATTGAAAACATGGACGTCCTAGTATATCCAATGTTTCATATGTTTCTTCTGCTGCGATATCTGTGATTTGATCATGTGATGTTCTGTGATAGATACTTTATATAGTATATATGATATATTATATAGACGTTACTTATGTTTTGCACCCGCACTAGCCCTGCCGTGCTCTGTCGTTTGTTACCTAACCTAACGGTGCACGAGGGGACATCGAGGCGAATGCGGATGGCATAAGTGTACGTCGTATTTATCTATGATGTTTAGGTATATAAATGATGGGACTTCATTAATGTGATTAATGAAAGAAAAGAAACCTAAGATGTTGTAGAATCAAATTTTTAACAAAACAGGTAGCTACAGTTCTTGCTTTGCATAGCGGTATATGTGATATATCCTGCACCTTATTCGATGAGGAAAGGACCGAGATCCCTTCACCGGGAGTGACTCCTTTAGCAATAACTGGCAGATGCTACACACTCGGTTTGTTTTTGACTGCTTCTATAGTTTCTGCTTTGCATAGTTATATATATGATATATCCTGCACCTCATTCGACGAGGAAAGGGCCGACGATCCCTTCACCGGGAGTGACCCCTTTAGCAAAACTAGAAAAGCCTCAAAATCACTCCATTTCAAAACTTCATTTGATTCTGCAACGATATCAAGTTCATTACGCTCATGGTTTTTTATGAAAGAACCCGCGCAGCCCTCCGTCATTTCAGATAGATATTATTTAGTATTCGTGCTATGTTTGTTGACTTAGTCAAGGCATAGTGTATGGTAGCTAAATTATGTTTATCTGTAACAACATGAGATGTGATTGGATTAGAGCATTCGCACGGCCTTGTTGACTCAGTCAAGGGTCGTACGGGTGGGTTTAATTCAATCGGGAAATGTACGGGTTGAACTTGACTTGCGATTTATGGTTTGTTGACTTAGTCAAGGTCATAGATCGCTAGGGGCAAAAGCATTATCGGGAATTTCAAGTGTTGAAATTTGCAATGAGATTGCATACCTTCTATGAGATAGTTAGATCCCGATACCCACTGTGAGTAAGAGTTACTCCTGGGAGAGTTTTGCACACTACAATTAGCCGATCAAGTAGGTGTCTAGAAAGGTGTCAACGGGGTTACGCCTCTGGGAAAACGAGGTTTACATTAATTAGGTTCGTGTGAAAGCACGGGGGACCTCCCTCAAAGTACCGACACTGGCCTGGCTGAAAGATCGACGAAGTTGTAGGGTGTAATTAATCCCGGCTAGTCTTTCCTTTTAGGGTTTGAAGGAAGATTTGATAAAAACCAGTGGGAGCCATCCTGATTAGATAAGATAATAACCAATCTGATCTTGCAAGAGCATACCCTAAAGTGTTTTCTTCTCTCTCTCTCCAGGTAGCGACCATTACATGCCTTAATCAAGATAATAATATGGATGTATTGACCGAACCCGCATGTTATACTGTGCAGGGGAACGTTGGACCCGTTCTATCTTATAAATGTTATAAGACTGAATAGGAAACAGGAGAATATCTAGATTCTCACGCCGCCCAAACGGAGAACGTGCATGATGATGCACCTTCTTCGGGTGTGTTTGTTATTGAGAACTGTTTCTCAGTGCACCCTACGTCCTGGGTATTAGATACCGGATCAGGATCCCATATATGTAAGAAGTTACATGGGCTACGAAAAGGTAGAGAACTGGGAAAAGGTGATCATTCCGTTCAAGTAGGGAATGGGGCAAATGTTGCAGCCAAAGCAGTTGGCATATATCACTTGGTATTACCAAATGGTGATACACTAGTCCTGAATGAGTGCTATTATATACCGAACATGATGTGCAACATTATATCAGTTTCTTTATTAAGTAAAGAAGGATATAATTTTGTAGTAAAGGATAATGTTATGAACATATTCCTAGATCAAAAGTTGATTGCATTAGGCTCGCTACATAATGGCATATTCATTCTCAATCAAAATACAGTCTTCAATATACAAAACACACACAAGAGGAAAAGCTCAGAAATGAACGAATCCTTCTTGTGGCACTGTAGACTTGGTCATATCAATGAGACACGACTAGCTAAGTTGCATAAGAATGGATATTTGAATTCATTCGAATTATCATCTTATGACACTTGCCATTCATGTCTCAAAGGAAAAATGACCAAAACTCCGTTTACGGGACACGGAGAAAGAGTTACAGAACTCTTGGGACTGGTGCATAGTGATGTATGCGGTCCTATGTCTACACACGCCAGAAATGGTTCTTCCTACTTCATTACATTCACTGACGATCTCTCTAGATACGGGCATGTGTTCCTGTTGAAACACAAGTCTGAAGCTTTTGAGAAATTCAAAGAATATAAGCACGAGGTAGAGAACCAAACGGGCAAAAGTATTAAGATTCTTCGATCTGATCGAGGAGGTGAATACTTAAGCAGTGAATTCCTGGATTATCTAAAAGAGAATGGGATTCTCTCTCAGCTTACTCCTCCTTATACACCACAGCACAACGGTGTATCGGAACGAAG
Organism: Agapanthus africanus; assembly: GCA_030015575.1. Classification (NCBI taxonomy): domain Eukaryota; kingdom Viridiplantae; phylum Streptophyta; class Magnoliopsida; order Asparagales; family Amaryllidaceae; genus Agapanthus; species Agapanthus africanus. The sequence continues at coordinate 379,650,664 of CM057337.1, read as the reverse complement.
GAATCGCACCCTATTAGATATGGTGCGTTCAATGATGAGCAATGCTGAGTTACCTATTTCCTTTTGGGGATATGCGCTTGAGACAGCCATATACCTATTGAATCTGGTTCCGTCTAAATCTGTACCTACCACACCATATGAGATATGGAGTGGGAAGAGACCATATTTTAAACGAATTAAGATATGGGGTTGTCCGGCCTATGTCAAAAAGAAAAATCCGGACAAACTCGAGGCACGATCAGTCCTTTGCAAGTTTGTGGGATATCCTAAGAATTCTCAAGGATATTTTTTCTTCCAAGCTGAGGAACAAAGAGTGTTTGTTGCTCAACATGCCACCTTTTTGGAAAGGGAATTTCTTGCAAAAGAAATTAATGGCAAAGAGGTAGAGCTGGAAGAGGTTCCAGCACCACAAACTGCAACTAATGATTTAGTAGAACCAGAGGATTCAGTGGTGCCCGACGTACCCCAGCCTCTCCGCCGATCTAGTAGGATTTCTCGACCACCTGAGAGATACTATGGTTTTCTCATTGATGGTGGAAGTGAGGATTGCATCATGGAGGATGATGACCCAACTAGCTTCGAGCAGGCCATCACGAGTGGGGACTCAGTGAAATGGCTGGATGCTATGCGGTCCGAGATGGAATCCATGTACACCAACAAAGTATGGACTTTGGAAGTTGCTCCTGAAGGGGTAAAACCCATTGGGAGCAAGTGGATCTTCAAGAAAAAACTTGGTGTAGATGGGAAAGTGGAGACTTTCAAAGCTAGACTTGTAGCAAAAGGTTTTCGTCAAAGACCAGGTGTGGACTATGACGAAACCTTTTCTCCAGTAGCTATGCTTAAATCCATCCGAATCATGCTTGCCATCGCTGCATATCATGACTACGAAATCTGGCAAATGGATGTTAAGACCGCCTTTCTAAATGGTGATTTAGAAGAGTGCGTGTACATGACTCAGCCAGAGGGCTTCGTAGACAGTGGGAGCAGTGGGAAGGTGTGCAAGCTGCTTAAATCCATTTATGGATTAAAGCAAGCATCGCGGAGTTGGAACATCTGCTTTGACGTCGTTATCAAAGAGTTTGATTTCGACAAAAACCCAGATGAACCTTGTATTTACAAGAAGGTGGCAGAGAGTAAGGTTGTCTTCCTCGTATTGTACGTGGACGACATACTCTTGATAGGAAATGATATTCCTATGCTGCAATCGGTCAAGCTCTTCTTATCACAAAGATTCTCAATGAAAGATCTTGGTGATGCCTCCTGCATATTGGGAATTAGGATCTATAGAGATAGATCCAAACGGATATTGGGATTGTCCCAATCCAGGTACATTGACACCATACTAAGAGGTTTAGTATGGAAGAATCCAAGCGTTGGAACTTGCCCACGATCTCTGGAGTCACTCTCTCCAAAGAGATGTCTCCCAAGACTGATTTGGAGAGAGCTCGCATGCAAGGGATACCCTATGCTTCAGCTGTAGGCTCTATCATGTATGCGATGCTATGTACCAGACCCGATGTTGCATACTCACTAAGTATAGTGAGCAGGTATCAAGCTGATACTGGAGAGAGCCACTGGACAGCTGTGAAGAGCATTCTCAAGTACTTGCGAAGGACTAAAGAGATGCTCTTAGTGTATGGGAATGGAGAACTCCAAGTGGAGTCCTTTCCGATTCGAGCTTCCAGAGTGATAAGGACGACTCTAAGTCGCAGTCGGGATTTGTCTTTACCCTTTACGGAGGGGCGGTTAGCTGGAAGAGTTCCAAGCAGGAAACCGTGGCGGACTCGACGATGGAGGCTGAATACATCGCTGCCAACGATGCTGCTAAAGAGGCTGTCTGGATCAAGAAGTTCATTACTGAACTTGGAGTGGTTCCATCCATTGAGCATCCAATACCTTTGTATTGCGATAACAATGGAGCGGTGGCTTTGGCCAAGGAACCCAGGTCCCATCAGCGATCCAGGCATATTCTGAGGCGGTATCACCTGATCCGGGAGATAGTTGATCGCCGGGAGATCGAGGTCAGGAGGGTTGACACGAAGGACAACACGGGGATCCACTCACGAAGTCCATTCCCCAGATACAGTTTGAGAGACTCTTCGGGATGCTCGGTATGCGATACTACAGCAGCTGGCCCTAGTGCAAGTGGGAGATTGTTAGTTGTATGTATGCCCTAGAGGCCAGTATTGTACAGATGATGTATATTATATTGGATGCTTGGACATATATAGAGATGACTTTCTTGCTTGATATGATAGTATGCTATCTGGTTTCTCTTTATCTTAACATGTACACTTGTCTCTTTAAACTGTCTTATAGTTACATGTTGGTAAAGCCCTTAGGATGTGTACTTGACTACCTAGACTATGATGCAGATCATACTAGTGGGGACATGGTAGTCCATAGGTACATCCTTCAAGGTCCCTAGTCGTGGGTGTATCGAGACGGGGCATCGATATACCAGTGTAGACTAGCGTATACGCTTCTCGACCCATGAGATGGGCGATGGATGATCCCATATCCATTGGTGTTTGACATCAGAGATGGTGTACGGGTGCTCAGTAGAGACTGGGTACACTGGACGGACTCGCCGAGAACTCCCAGATGGTATTATACCTCACGTCAGATGGCAGTTCTCAGGTGACACTTGTGCAGGTTAGTCTGAAGACCCGAGATCGTCATAGAGTCTTGTGTGATTCCCACTGTGCTTTGATCTCCACCTTACCACGTCCATGAGGGCGTGCAAAACGGTGGTCTTTGGGTACAGTCCCGAGTCACATGGAGGTAATGAGCGATAGGAGGGGTTTCGTCTCTCCCGGTATTGGGGGTTGATGTTGCGCTGTGCTCGATTGGCCGTAACAGGGAAGTCCCTGGCCAGGGCTGATCAGAGATTTGCTGGTAAGTGTTACCAGTAGTTTCTCGACCCGTTATGAGCCTCACATCGGCACGACTTATCGGTTACTGGGGTCTAACGTTTACCACCCCTAGACTTGATATGCGACGTATCAGACGAACAGACCGGACTGTACGGTAAGTGTTACTGGTTGGATTCACAGGAGTGTGAGCGGGCTAGCTCGTCGATCTTCTGATCAATCAATACCCGGATAGCCGTTACGTTTAGCAGACCGCTTGCGGCTTGTGGGTGCTTGATATGATCATCATCTGCTACCGGCGTATTGACGAGTCTTTAGAGTCCTACACAGAGGTTTCCTGGCTCAAGCGAAACGAAATAGGAGTGCATGTGAGATATGTGCAGGACCGAGAATGATGCGTGTATGTGATGCCGTATTCCATTCTCGCGATGGATGTATCGATTGGTTATATTCAATATAACCTAGATATCGAATCAAGGATTGGCTCGATAAGCCGATACATAGGATACTAGTCGGTTATATGCGATATGACCGGATCGTTAAATCAAGTGTTGATTTAATGATTTAATGTATAATTATATATTTGATATATTACTTTGCATTAACTAGTATTGGTTCATTTTAAAAGGATTTTCTCACTTGATGCACATTGTATATGTGATATATTATTGTGCACATATTTGTATCCTGTTTGATGATACTTGATCATGTGGTTAAGTGTAAAGGATTAAACCATGGTTAAGAGATGATTAGGGTTTTTGATTTTTCATTTATTTATTTGTTTATTTATTTGGAAAAGATTTAGATAAGAATGGTGGCTATGTTTGTTTCTAGTTGAAGCTTCATGAAGCTTTGACTTCTTAACCATTCTTGTCTTCATGCTTAACCCTAACCCATCCAAGTAACCATGGTCTATTCTCTGCACTCAACTATGGTTAGCTTATGATAAGTATTGAATTATTTTTCATTTTAATTCAACACTTATCATATTCTTTCATCTTCTTCATCTTCTTCTTCAAGAAAGAAAGCTTGATGCCATCAATGGCAACTTGAGTTCTAAAGTGAGAAATCCAATTCTAAAGTGAACCCACCTCCTATTTCTTCACCCTCTGCCTCTTGCCAAGTTGTTTTGGGTATTTTCTTCACAAGTTTCACAAATTTGTGAAGTCGGAGCTTGAACTTGTGATGCCTCGACGTAGATCATCTTCAGCACAAAGCCGACGATCTAGTCCGCCCATTTCTCCGATCAAGCCGACGATTGAGTCCGGGATTCGAGATGGACAGCGAGACGACGCCTATGTGGAGCCTAGGAAGTGGATATCCGGATCTACAAAGGTTGTAGCTTCTTATCTTTAGTTAAGTTCTTAACTAGATTTGTATTTCGCCTAAACTTCTAGTCAACGATCCGTATTAGGGTTTCTCGGCACCCATAAAATTTGAAATTGGCATGGTTGATGCCTTGTGAGACTTCATTAGCGTGCCTAGGAACCCTACATCTCTGATGTCAAACATCAATGGATATGGGATCATCCATCGCCCATATATATGGGTCGAGAAGTTATACGCTAGTCTACTCTGGTATATCGATGCCCCGTCTCGATACACCCACGACTAGGGACCTTGAAGGATGTACTTATGGACTACCATGTCCCCACTAGTATGATCCGCATCATAGTCCAGGTAGTCAAGTACACATCCTAAGGGCTTTACCAACATGTAACAGAGAGACTGATCAGTATACACGTTAAGGTAAAGAGTAAGCAGATAGCATACTATTATGTCGAGCAAGAAAGTCCTCCCTATATATGTCCAAGCATCCACTACAATATACATCTCATGTATAGTAATGGCCTCTAGGGCATACATATAACTAACATGTACTATATCAAGTAAATCTCATATATCATGAGTGTACAATATAAAGTAAATCTCATATATCCTGAATCCAATATGAAGTGAAACTCATATATCCTGAATCCAATATCAAGTGAATCTCATATATCCTAAGTATATTTTCTTGAATAATTATGATGATGTAAATGAATTGATATGTATACACATATATTAGCGTCCCATTCCACAAATATATATATATATATATATATATTTATATGCATATATAACAGCGTCCCATTCCACTGTTATATATTCTTAGGAGTAAAAATATCATGAAAACCTGTGTCAAGTATCGGCACATAAATACTGATCTATCAGGTGCTGTCACCATGACTGGCCTCCTGATAGGTACGTATCATACGCTATCCCAAAAACCCGAGTACCCAGCTTTGACCCTCGTCTTTCGACGTATCCATACGTACATGACTCTTGTCGGTATCCCCACGATAACCACCGGGTCATAGGTACTGTCACCGGTAGGTATGTTTCCCCTGTTAGGCTCATCGGCGTGGTACATCGACAGTCCTTTCTCGTCCCGGGGTACCTCCAGGCCCCACCATGTACCCTGACATGGCCCCCGACTCCTCCTCGCATGGGATATATATATCAGAACCGATAAATCTCATGGTGGCTGCTGAAATATCATATCAAGAGAAACCGGGTTATTCAAATAATGCGTAATTTCATGAAACTGCCATGGTCCTCAAATCCAGAAAACATCATGAAAAATCCATATCTCAATGCGAAAATCCGTGAATATAATATATGCAACATAAAACTGTAATGTGAGAATATAAAAGAAAAGCCGCTAATTAACTGCAACAAGTTAATATATATCATGCGGTTCCTAATTTCTCCAAGTATAATATAACATCAAATAAAGGTGAACAAGTAGCTATAACCAAATATATGTGTAAGCATGTAGGTATAGCAAGGTATATATGTATCTACCTATCAGTAATGATGTAATATACCCTCCAGGGATAAGTGTAAGTATGTATGCAAGTTGTACATGTAGCTATGTCTCATATGAGTATATACCTATCATTAATGGTACAATACCATATAGGTATACAGGTAACTAGCATGTAAGCATGTCAAGAAATATGTGTAAGCATGTAGGTATACAGGTCTGCTATATGCCATATGCACAATGGAATATGAATCAATATCTCAATGTCCCTATCCAACAATATCATATATGTATGTGTGTTATGTATGTCATGGCAATTATTGACGGTGTGTGCAGCATACAATCAGTGCTTATGCAACACGAGCCGTCAATAATAGTGCAGTGTCCTAAAGGTACTAGTCCAAGCACAACAAGTAACTAAGCAATAAGGTGTATGGGCCACTCTATATATGCGATAGAATATGTGACAATATCATAACATCTCTAGCCCAGACGCATAACGCAATGCGGGCGATTCCCCTGTAGATGTTAAATCTACTCACCAACGCTCTTGGCTAAGTAAAGCCTGCCTCCTGTTTCTCCTTCTTCGCAGCGTCCGAAGTTCCCACCTGTGAACCTAATGTAAGTCTACGATAGCGCGCCGGCCATCTTTCCGAGGCCAAAATGCGGAAACGATAACTTTTTCACACTAGAAAAACGGCGCTATCGTATGCTTAAAACCCGGATCGAACCATTAACCTACTACTAGCTAATTAGAGAGGGGGTTGGAAAGCTATATCGAGCGATCCGTGTCCTTCGGTCTTCGGCCACCATCCCAAGCTCCTCGCGGCATCACCGGTCTCGATCTCCTCGTCAGAAGGGCACCACATCGAGAAGTCTTTTTACGGGCTCCCACCTCTGAACCGAGGCAACTCGGACATGAAGTTTGCAAGCCGACGTGTCCAAGATTGCTATAGAATATACGTAGAAAACTTTATCTCAAGGATTAATAGAAGTTGCCATTTGTAGTGAAGAAGGAGGAATGAGCTTTGGAGATGAACTAAAGAATTTTAGTGCAAATGAGAAATGAATCATTCTCTACACCAAGAGAGAGGGTGCTGTCCAAAATGGTGCTCGACCATCTCAAGGAGAGGAGGGAGGTGAGTGCAAGCTCAAGTGAGAGGTGACCATAAGCAAAGTGTGGTGATAATGGGGAAAAATAGTCACACTAAAATCCTTATCAAATCCCATCACATAAATGCAAGCAAAGAGAGTCAAAGATGCAAGAAACATCAAGAGAGTCCAAGGAAATTCTGAAGCCCAGGCCACCACAAAAAAAAACCCCATTTAGTAAAACTTCACTTTTGCAAATAAGCTCCTCAATGCAAGAATTTCAGCCAAGAAGAGATGAAAGAAAAATGGCCGAAACGGAATGCAAACTGGCAGCTTCAAAAAATGATCCCGTAATAAATTACAGGATAACCCCGCAGCTGTATATACATATACGCATTTGTATTCCAACCGAATGCGAATGCAATGAGACAAAATCTACACTGTATAATACTAGGATCCGGCTTAAACCAAAGCCCACTAGTATTATCCGTCTGAACCATAACACGTGCACAAGTGCATGCGTATGTTCGAACCCTGCTATAAATCCATACAGCCTATACAATGTTTCGCCCGAAACTTGAGAAACTATCTGTGGGGGACTCTAAAGACTTGTCAATACTTTGGCTGTGGATTTAACCACAACACGTCAGAGCTATTAGCCGTACGTAACGGGTTACCACGTATTGACCAAAAGGGAGGTCGATGAGCGAACGCATCCTGACACCCTACTGAGCCAGTCAGTGACAATATCCGTACAGTCCTGTTCGTTCGTCTATGAGCATCGCATGGCAGGCCTGAGGTGTTGGTAAAAGTCAGACCCCCAAAAGCGGTACAAGTCGTGTCCGAGTGTAGCCCAGAACACCCTGAGATACTACTGGAATACCTACCAGTAAATATCCTACCTTGGCCAAGGACTTCGTGTAATGGCTCTCCTAGACACAGCGCGACCTCACCCCCAATACCGGGAGAGACGAACCCCTGCCGATCCGCTCATTGCCTCCATGTGGCTCGAGACTGTACCCAACTAAAACCTGTTTGCACGACTCCTTTGAGCCGTGGTAGGGTAGTAATCAAAGTACAGTGGGAACTCACACGAGACAAATGACGATCTCAGGTCGATGAACTAACCTGTATACATATCACCAGGGAACTGCTATCTGATGCTAGGTATAATACCAACTAGCATGTTCCCGGCGAGTCCTGTCCGGTGTACTCATAACCCAATGAGCACCTGTATACAGCTTAGGTGATCCAACCGACACCAATGGCTTGTGAGACCGTCCACCGCCCCTCGTCGGGGTCTCGACTGTATACACTAGTCTACTAATGGAGTATCGATGCCCAGTCTCGAAACTCCTACGACGAGGGACCTTTTAAGGATGTGCTTATAGATCCCAGCTCCCACGTATATGATCGCCATCATACTACTGGTAGTCAAGCAAGAATCGTAAGGGCTCTATCAATGTGTAATAGCGACCTATAAGGCCACCTAAAGTAGTACATAATGATAAAGATAAACCAGATAGCATACTATCATCTTGAGTAAGACTGTCCTACCGGTATAGGTCCTCCCTCAATCATTGCAATCACGTGCCTGTGATCCAATAATTGACTCTGAGGGCACTATATCCAACAATCTCCCACTTGCACTCAAGGCTAATTATTGCGATGTCGTATACTCACAGCCCGTGTGATACCGAACACCCAACTCCTCTACTAATCAGTCTCATAAAGCCCGTTTGCGAAACTATTGTGTTCGAGGAATAGCCTCAGTGAGTGGATCCGCCCTGATGTTTCTTTCTATATCTCTCTTTATCTTAAGTTCGCGGAAAAAGCCATCTCCCGAAATGAGCAATACCTATCTTAGAATATGTCTGGATATCTGATGGGACCTAGCTCATAAATGAACTCCAAATCCAAACTTCTTAGGCTGTATCGTCAACTGAACTTAATCAGTATCCTTCGTCATGCCACCCTCAGTATCGCTTGGACCACCTGTCCAAAATACTGCCCCTCGTCAGAGGGAAAACTATAACTCTGACAGCCACTCTGTCATCCTGGTCACCTTGGAAGCCTGGAATGATAACCGTCCCCGGAAAGAGGCTTTCGTTATCATATCCCTAGAACATCCACTTATGTTCTAAAACTGCTTCCGAATGTCTCTCCAGGATTGGATTAATATCAACTTATTGGATCTCGTGCAAAACAATATCATGTGTGGTACTTGACATCTTATGATTGACTCAATTGCCTAAGCAAGTAATCTGCCAATCATGCACATCCCTCTCCCCTTTAGTCTGTAAGACACCTTTAGAGAGGGTGACTCCATCACCTGCAGGTACACTACCGTGCCAGGAGTCATCCATTCTAAAATACCTTTAGAATGCTGTCTAAGTACCCAGATTGGGAAACTACCCAAATCTAGATCTTAAACCATAGATCTAGTAACCAGAATGCCTGATATAATATCCATGTCCTATGTGGAGAAACTACCGTATGACAACCAAAGTATAACCGATCGTAGTATAGGAATTTCGCTTCCTACTCTGTGAATGTCATCGAAATACCAGGACATCACACCCTACTACCTACATAACAGATCCATCCCCTATTCTGATGAAGTCAAACCTATGGCTGTCACATCAGAAATAGATGATCTATCTCCGCTATAACCGCTTTAGTCCATAAATAGACATAAGCTACTTGTCCACTATGCTTCCGCTGCTTCCACTGACTACGACAACCCTCTGGCAGAGTCATATACACGTGCATTTCTAAAGCTAGTTTAGAATGACGCTATACTCATCCTCCTGCCGGGCCTCATAGCCTGGAACAACAGTAGTGTCAAATCTGGGTAAACAAGAACCTCTCTGTCACCGTCCTTGAGGCTACCGGAGTACCTCTCGGGTGCCTGAGGTTACCCACCATATCTGCGGAGTGGCCAATGGAATGTCAAACCAGATTGAATCTTTAGGTTCTTATCAAATTCTCAGTAATCGTTTGCGGTTCTGGAATCACTTCCAGTTCTACCATACTCACACTACTGTTTTCTGAAAAAATCCATTTGTATCAAAACTGTGGCGAGTCAAGAACAATATCACTATTGATCTTCCAGATGGTAGAAAGTCAACCCTCGTCATAGCCTGGGTCAACCCACAAACAGCCATTACTGAAACGTGCCTTGAGTTATCCAGAGTCTGGTTTTAAGCATAAGCCGGACAACTCCCCGTATCTTAACATTGTTAAGATATGAACTATTCTATATCCAATATAGAAACATAGGCACTGATTTAATCGGAACCAGATTCAAATCATGCGGCTGTCTCCAGTGTATGTCAACTAAACGGAGAGAGGCCGATCAGCAATACTGAACTTAGTGTTGGAGATATTGCCCTCAGAGTCAATTATTGGATCACAGGCACGTGATTGCAATGATTGAGGGAGGACCTATACCGGTAGGACAGTCTTACTCAAGATGATAGTATGCTATCTGGTTTAACTTTATCATCGTGTACTGCTTTAGGTGACCTGACAGGTCGCTGTTACACGTTGATAGAGCCCCCAGGATTCTTACTTGACTGCCAGCAGTATGAGGGCGATCATATACGTGGGAGTTGGTAGTCTATAAGCACATCCTTAAAAGGTCCCTAGTCATGGGAGTTTCGAGACAGGGCATCGATACTCCAGAGTAGACTAGTGTATACAGTCGAGACCCCGATGAGGTGCGGTGGCCGGTCTCACAAGCCACTGGTGTCAGTTGGTTCACCTAAGATGTATACAGGTGCTCATTGGGTTATGAGTACACCGGACAGGACTCGCCGGGAATATGCTAGTTGGTCATATACCAGACGTCAGATAGCAGTTCCCTGGTGACATGTGTACAGGTTAGTTCATCGACCTGAGGATCGTCATTTTTCTTGTGTGAGTTCCCACTGTACTTTGATTACTACCCTACCACGCTCAAAGGAGACATGCAAACAGGTTTTAGTTGGGTACAGTCCCGAGCCACATGGAGGCAGTGAGCGGATCTTCATGGGTTCGTTTCTCCCGGTATTGGGGGTGAGGTCGGGCTGTGTCTAGGAGAGCCATTACACAAAGCCCTCGGCCGAGGCAGGAGATTTACTGGTAGGTATTCCAGTAGTATCTCAGGGTGTTCTGGGCTACACTCCGACTCGACTTGTACCGCTTTTAGGTGTCTGACTTTTACCAACCCCCTAGGCCCGCCATGCGATGCTCATAGACGAATGGACCGGACTGTACGGATATTGTCACTGACAGGCTCAGTAAGGTGTCAGAATGAGTTCGCTCATCAACGTCCCTTTTGGTCAATACGTGGTAGCCCGTTACGTATGGCTAATACCTCTGACGTGCTAGTGGTTAAATCCACAACCGAGGTGTTGACGAGTCTTTAGAGTCCCCAACAGGACAGTTGCTCAAGTTTCGGGTGAAACGCTGTAGAGGCCGTATGGAGATATGGCAGGGTTTGATCAGATACGTGCGGTATTGCACGAATCATGATCGGACGGATAATACTATCAGGCTTTGGTTTAAGCCGGATCCTAGTGTTGTACAGTGTAGATTTTGTCTCATTGTATTTCTATTCAGTCGGAATACAAATGCGGGTATGTATATACAGTAGCGGGGTTTTCCTGTAATTTATTACGGGATCAGTTTTTGGAGTTGCCAGTTTGTTTTCCGTTTCAGCCATATTTCTTTGTATCTTTCATTGGCTGAAGATTGGTGGAGGAGGGCTTATTTGCATTTGTGCAAATAAGCATTTTGGAGGGTAGTCTTTGCATATTATTGCTTCATGATGGTTGCACCCTCATTCGACTTTCCTTGGATAATCATTGCTTGACTTTCTTATTCATCATGGTTTACTTTTGGAGTCATCATGCTTGATGATGATGGTTGGTTATGATGAGGGAGTGTGGTTTGCTTTTTGACTTGATGATCTATCATTCCTTTTTCCTTGAATGATTGAAACACCCCCCTTGAGATCATTCCTCATTCATTCACAAACAAGGGGCCGGCCACAACAGGGGGGGGGGGCTGTCCCAATTTATTTATGAGGGAAAATATGCTCATTTGGCTTAGTAAAAATCTCATTGCTCCATCTCCAAAAGCTTAGTTCATTTCCTCCACTAATGGAAACTTCTACAACTCCATGAGACATATAGATCCACACTATTCTACAGCAATTCTTGAGCACGTCGACTCGCCAACTTCGTGCCCGAGTTGCCTCGGTCAAGAGGAGGCAGCCCATAAAAGAAGCCGGCGATGTGGTGCCATTCCGGCGGGGAGGTGAAGACCGGAGATTCCGCGGGTGATCGGGACGACGACGAGAAGACCGGAGGACACGGATCGCTCGGTATATCTCTCTACCCGTTCTTTAGTTAGCTAGAATTAGATTAATGGCCCGATCCGGAAATTTTGTGTGCGGTGGTGCCAGTTCAAAAGTTAAATTAAAATTATCGTTTCCGTATTTTGGCCTCGGATTGACTGCCGGGGCGCCGCCGTACACTTACACCGGTATCAGAGCCATGCCATTAACCTAGTCTAGCTTGCTCTAGTATGTTTAAAGCTTCGATCGAACAAATATTCCAAAACCGTATTTTTCAGTGCATCTGTTCTCTGTCGAAATTTTTTTGGCTCCAAAAATTTTTCAGTGTGTTGCAGAAGTATGTGCAAGGAATTATGAGCATACTTTAAAAATTCGATACATTGATTCCTTAGAAGGACCGCGGAACCGCGGCCAAACTCCTGTTTAGGCCGCGGTTCCACGGCAAGAAGATGGAATCATTGTACCAAATTTCAACAGTGGCTTTCTGAGTTGACAATAGGGTTTCTGGAATGTTATTTTTGGGCCCAGAATTTCTTTAAGTGCTACAGTAATGCTTGGGGCCCACTTTGGTATATTTGATCGATCGAAAATTTTAAACAAATTAGTTCACAGTATTTACATTATATCTGCGACCGTGAATGTCACTTGATCGGTAAATCCTGTCTAACTGCTATAGCCCGGTTAGACGGATTTGCGAACGTGACATTCACGTTGATGTTCTGTGTTGTGCTGTGATGTTGCGGATTAGTCGTGGGGATAGCCTGGATGCAATGGTAGTACAGTTTGGTTTATTATGTACATTTGATATTGCGGGGCGAGCGTCCGACATGTGGACTGCAGTCACTGCCTGTTTGTATATTATTCTTTTTGGGCACGACCGGGGTGAGGTCGATGTACCCGTTGTATATATATTTTACTTTCTGTACTAGGATTACCCCAAGGTGGGGTGCACGGATAGCCGGATTCTAGAGGGCAACGGGCCCGCATCTCATGGCGTTGAGACGGGGGGGCTTCACTTTAGAATTGGCGGGCTATTCGCCGCACTCGTAGGGGGTACAGGTTGACCCAGGAGGGGTGCCCAAGTTACCGGATTCCGTGAAGTGCTGGGTAGTCCATTCACGTTGCTGAAGGGGGCTGCCTCGCTTCAGGTTTTAGCGGGAAACTTTCCGCGTCCATAGGGGTCTAGGATTTCATTGCACAGGCTATCCACACGACCAGGGGAACGTCGGGTTTCTGTAGTGGCTCTGTGAAACCCGGGGATCCCAGATATCTGTATTGTTCTGTGATGCTGTACATTTCTGTGATGTTGCATTTTATCACGCCTTGAGCGAAAATTATATATTATATATATATATACTAGTAGATGTTGTATATGTTTTGCATCTGCGCTAGTCCAGTCCCCGCTCTGTCGTTAGTTAACTAACCTAACGGGTAATGACGGGACCCAGTGGCGAATGCAGATGACATATACGTACATCATTATTTTCGTTCTTTGTGGTGTGATCAATTGATGGGACTGCATTGATTCGGATCAATGCAAACTAAACAAACCTATTTGATGTTGTTGGAACAATTTTTCAAAAAGCTGTTATTGCAAGGGCGTTCTCTTTTGTTTTGCACAGTGGTATTCGGTTATGAATATCCAGCACCTTAGTCGACGAGGCAAGGGCCGAGATCCCTTCACCGGGAGTGACCCCTTGGACAGAAGTTTGCGTCAGGGCGATAACTGCACTATAGTCGATTGCTTTTGCTTTGCATCGTGGTATTCAGTTGGAATATCCTACACCCCATTCTACGGGAAAGAGCCGAGAACCCTTCACCGGGAGTGACCTCTTTAGCAAAGGTTTTCGTCACTATATTTTTATAAAGCTATCCGGTTCCTTCAACGATATCAAGTTCATTACGTTAAAGGTTTTTCGCTAGAAACCATTCGTAGCCCTCCGTCGTTTCAGACGGGTAGCACGTAGTATTCATGCTATGTTTGTTGACCTTCGTCAAGGCATAGTGTATAGTAGCTGCTTGTTACCTTTCTGCTGGATAGATAGATGCCTTGGTTTGGGACAGTCGTATAGCCTTGTTGACCTTCGTCAAGGGCTTGTACGGGTGGGTTCAAATTAACCTGGACAATGACGGGTAGAACTTGACATGTGACTTATGATTTGTTGACCTTCATCAAGGTCATAAGAGCATGGGGCAAAAATCACATCGGGAGTTTCTAAAGAAACTGAAACTTGCCAGATATGCGCATACCTTCTGGAGTGTGATAACATGAGCGGATTCTGTCACGATTATCATGCGATGATAGTTGGATCCCGATTTCCACTGATGTGTTGGTTTACTCCTCGGGTAATCCCGACTAATTCTCCTTTCAGGTTTGGAGGAGAATTTGACGGTACAGTGGGAGGTTTCCAGATTAGAAAAATTGGTAACCATTCTGATCTTGATTAGAGTGCACGCTGAGTGTTTCTTTTCTCTCTCTCTTTGGCAGCGACCATGACCCGGCCCTAGACTATGACTCAGTGACCAAGATTGACCGAACCTTCTTAAACATTGGCTTTTAGATTGTCAGAGTTGCAAACCTCATTGCCACTCCTACTTTTACCCTTTTCTCCAGGACACCCTGTATTGCTACGAACGTCCACTTTCATTGGATAAAACCATCGTATGGTTTTATACGAACTCGAAGGAATTTATTCGAGGATGGTTTCTGGTTCTGAAGAAAACGAATAGGACTATTCAGTTGTCTTTTCCTTTTACCTTCTCTCAGGTTACGAGTGCCCCTTAAATCAGGGGATAGTACACCTATTACACAAATTGGATAGTCTTCTTCCAAACCATAGGCAGGTGCCGACCGGTAGGGAATGAAGAAAACCAATTAGCCTAACGATGGTGTACAGAAGGTATTATGTAAAGACAAAGAAAGGGATTAGAAGGAGGGCAAAGTAAATTACGACTGATATTCACGACCAAACCAAGTATTTCATTACCACTCCCACTTCACCTTTGTATTTCTCCAGGACACTCCATATCACTACGAAGATCCACAGTTATTTGGATACTCCATCGTATGGTTATATACGAACTCGAAAGAAACTTGTTCCAGTTCGGGGATGGATTCTGGTTCAGGAGAAATAGGAATAAGGTTTATTCGGTTGACTTTTATCTTCACCTTCTCTCGCATTGCGAGTGTTCCTAGGATTAGGACAGTACACCAATTATGCTTATTGGATAGTCTTCTTCCAAACCATAGGCTGGTGCCGAACGGTAGGGAAGGAAGAAAACCATTTGGCCTAAAGGGGTGTGCAGAAGGTAATGACTAAAGACATATGAAGGGATGTGGAGAGATGGCATAGAAATATACGGTTACAGTTGTGAATCTGGATAATGGAAGTGGCGTTACTAGGAATACCAGGATACCCGTACGAAACATTTCAATGTTTCAGTTTCACTGTGTACTGTTAAAGGAAAACTGATTTCCCAATTAGTCCTTACTCTAGGGTATGTATTTACCAGGTATGATTCTCACATCTGTATGGTTTTACAGATGATGAGTGGGAGTAAGTTGTTGGGAATTAGGTGATCATCCTCATTATATCGGAATTCGTTGTAAATGGTGATATTTGAGGAAATCGCCTGGGTTGTTTGCCGGACGTCAAATATTTGGTTTTGAATATCCGCTGTTATGCACCAATTTCAAATTGATATATCTGTACGTCTATTTTCTTAGAGTGAGATATACCTTTTTGAAATTATGTCTATGACATTTACCTATATCAGTGGATGGTTAGGTAAGGAGCCTTAAACAGCGGTGTAATTCTTCTTAACCAAAGATACAGTTTTCAACCTACGACACACAGGGATTGAGTTATTAGACTCAAAGGACTTATACAGAGTATTGTATGTTGTCCAGTGTCCATTAGGACAGAGGGATTGGTCCTCGTACTATATTCGGTTTACTTATGAATTCTTTAGTTTTTAGACCGGTGTTTCGTAGAAACGCAAGGTCCGAATGTTGAGAAGTTATAGGTATATGAATAAAGTAGAGAACCAGGTGTTGCATGTATCGGGATTATTCAAGGTGATCGAAGAAGTAGATACTTGTGGTATTCAGTTAATAGTAATGATTAAGAGAACTTGATTCTCTTTCAAGTTACTCATAATTGGAAGCACTCCTAAGTTGAGTAACGCTGATCGGCCTCTTTCCATTTACTTGATATGCACTGGAAACAGCTGCATAATTTGAATCTGGTTCAATTAAATCAGTGCCTCTGTTTCTATATTGGATATAGAACAGTTCATATCTTAACGATGTTAAGGTACGGGGAGTTGTCCGGCTTATGCTTAAAACCAGACTCTGGATAACTCAAGGCACGTTTCTATAATGGCTGTTTGTGGGGTGACCCAGGCTATGACGAGGGTTGACTTTCTACCATCTGGAAAATCAATAGTGATATTGTTCTTAACTCGCCACAGTTTTAACAAAAAAAATTGATTTTTTCAGAAAACAGTCGTGGGAGTATGGTAGAACTGGAAGTGATTCCCGAACAGCAGACGATTACTGAAAATTTGATAAGAACCTAAAAATTCAATTTGGTTTGACATTCTATTGGCCACTCCGCAGATAAGGTGGGTAACCTCAGGCACCCGAGAGGTACTCCGGTAGCCTCAAGGACGGTGACAGGGAGGTTCTTGTTTACCCAGACTTGCCATTGTTGTTGTTCCAGACTGTGAGACCCGGCAGGAGGATGAGTATAGCATCGTTCTAAACTAGCTTTAGCCAGAGGGTTGTCGTAGTCAGTGGGAGCAGCGGAAGCATGGTGGATAAGTGGCTTATATCTATTTATAGACTAAAGCAGAATAGCGTAGATAGATCATCTATTTTTGATGTGACAGTCATAGGTTTGACTTCATCAGAATTGGGGATGGATCTGTTAAGAATGTAGTAGGGTGTGATGTCCTGGTATTTGGATGACATACACAGAGTAGGAAAAGAAACTCCTATACTACGATCGGTTATACTTTGGTTATCACACAGTAGTTTCTCCAACAAAGGGACTTAGATATAATATCAAGACATTCTGGTTACTAGATCTAAAGATCTAGATTTGGGTGGTTTCCCAATCAGGGTACTTAGACAGCATTCTAAAGATGCTTTAGAATGGACGACTCCTGGCATCGTAGTGTACCTGCAGATAATGGGGTCACCCTCTCTAAAGGTGTCTTACAGACTAAAGGGGAGAGGGATGCGCATGATTGGCAGATCACTTGCTTAGGCAATTGAGTCAATCATGAGATGTCAAGTACCACACCAGAGGTTGTTTTTTGCACGAGATGCAATAAGTTGATATTGATCCAATCCTGGAGAAACATTCGGAAGCAGTTTTAGAACATAAGTGGATGTTCTAAGGATATGATAACGACAGCCTCATTTGGGAGACAGTTATCATTCCAGGCTTCCAAGGTGACCTTGATGACAGAGTGACTGTCAGAGTTATAGTTTTCCCTCTGATGAGGGGCAGTATTTGGACAGGTGGTCGAGGTGGATACTGAGGGAGGCATGGCGCAGGATACTGATTAAGTTCAGTTGACGATACAGTCTGAGAAGTTTGGATTTGGAGTTCATTTATGAGCTAGGTCACATCAGATATCCAGACACATTCTAAGACAGGTATTGCTCATTTCGGGAGATGGCTTTCTCCGCGAACTTGAGATATAGAGAGACATAGAAAGAAACATCAAAGCGGATCCCCTCACTAAGGCTATTCTTCGAACGCAATAGTTTTGCAAACGGGTTTTGTGAGACTGACTAGTAGAGGAGTTGGGTATTCGGTATCACACGGGCTGTGAGTATGTGACATCGCAATAATTAGCCCTTGAGTGCAAGTGGGAGATTGTTGGAGATAGTGCCCTCAGAGTCAATTATTGGATCACAGGCACGTGATTGCAATGATTGAGGGAGGACCTATACCGGTAGGACAGTCTTACTCAAGATGATAGCATGCAATCTGGTTTAACTTTATCATCGTGTACTGCTTTAGGTGACCTGACAGGTCGCTATTACACGTTGAAAGAGCCCTTAGGATTCTTGCTTGACGGCCAGCAGTATGAGGGCGATCATATACGTGGGAGCTGGTACTCTATAAGCACCTCCTTAAAAGGTCCCTAGTCATGGGAGTTTCGAGACAGGGCATCGATACTCCAGAGTAGACTAGTGTATACAGTCGAGACCCCGACGAAGGGCGGTGGCCGGTCTCACAAGCCACTGGTGTCAGTTGGTTCACCTAAGATATATACAAGTGCTCATTGGGTTATGAGTACACCGGAAAGGACTCGCCGGGAACATGCTCGTTGGTCTTATACCAGACGTCAGTTCCCTGGTGACATGTGTACAGGTTAGTTCATCGACCTGAGGATCGTCATTTGTCTCGTGTGAGTTCCCACTGTACTTTGATTACTACCCTACCACGCTCAAAGGAGACGTGCAAACAGGTTTTAGTTGGGTACAGTCCCGAGCCACATGGAGGCAGTGAGCAGATCTTCAGGGGTTCGTCTCTCTCGGTATTGGGGGTGAGGCCGCGCTGTGTCTAGGAGAGCCATTACACAAAGCCCTCGGCCGATGCAGGAGATTTTCCGGTAGGTATTCCAGTAGTATCTCAGGGTGTTCTGGGCTACACTCCGACACGACTTGTACCGCATTTGGGGGTCTGACTTTTACTAACCCCCTAGGCCCGCCATGCGATGCTCGTAGACGAACGGACCGGACTGTACGGATATTGTCACTGACAGGCTCAGTAAGGTGTAAGGATGAGTTCGCTCATCGACGTCCCTTTTGGTCAATACCTGGTAGCCCGTTACGTATGGCTAATACCTTTGACGTGCTAGTGGTTAAATTCACAACCGAGGTGTTGACGAGTCTTTAGAGTCCCCCACAGGACAGTTGCTGATGTTTCCGGCGAAACGCTGTAGAGGCCGTATGGAGATAAGGCAGGGTTCGATCAGATTCGTGCGGTATTGCATGAATCATGATCGGACGGATAATACTAGCAGGCTTTGGTTTTTGCCGGATCCTAGGGTTGTACAGTGTAGATTTTGTCTCATTGTATTTGTATTCGGTCGGAATACAAATGCGGGTATGTATATACAGTAGCGGGGTTTTCCTGTAATTTATTACGGGATCAGTTTTTGGAGTTGCCAATTTGTTTTCCGTTTCGGCCATATTTCTTTGTATCTTTCATTTGGTGAAGATTGGTGGAGGAGGGCTTATTTGCATTTGTGCAAATAAGCATTTTGGAGGGTGGTCTTTGCATATTATTGCTTCATGATGGTTGCACCCTCATTTGACTTTCCTTGGATAATCATTGCTTGACTTTCTTATTCATCATGGTTTACTTTTGGAGTCATCATGCTTGATGATGATGGTTGGTTATGATGAGGGAGTGTGGTTTGCTTTTTGACTTGATGACTTATCATTCCTTTTTCCTTGTATGATTGAAACACCCCCCTTGAGATCATTCGTCATTCGTGTTAGTGTATATGCCCTAGAGGCCATTACTGTATCATACTAGTTTGTATATTACTTAATGGAAGCTTGGGATATTCACAGTTGTATATACAATCTTGCTCGAAATGGTAGTATGCTACTTGGTTTATCTCTGCTTTAATATGTGCATGTGTTTCTTTTAGCATATTGCTGGTATACATATTAGTAGAGCCTTAGGATCTTTGCTTGATTACCAGCGTTGTGATGGCGCTCGCACTCGTGGGAGCTGGGTAATCTATAAGCACATCCTTATACAGGTCCCTGGTCGTTGGACTATCGAGACAGGGCATCGATACTCCGGAGTAGACTAGCGTATGCGCTTCTCATCCCAGTGTGGGAGACGGTCTGTCCCACAGCCGTTAGTACGTCGTACTTGGGATAGTATGCGGGTGCTCGTTAGGTTACGAGTACACTGGACAGGACTCGTCGGGAACTGTTGGTTGGTAATATACCTATCGTCAGTTATCAGTTCCCAGGTGACATGAGTACAGCTTAGTCCGCTGACTTGACACTGTCACTTCGCCTCGAGTGTGTTCCCACTGCACTTTGATTACTACCCTACCACGGCTCAAAGGAGCTGTGCAAACAGGTAGTTTTTGGGTGCAATCCCGAAGCACTTGGAGGCAGTGACGGTTAGACAGGATTCGTCTCTCCCGGTATTGGGGGTTGACATCGCGCTGTGTCCAGGAGAGCCATTACACGAGTAGTCCCTGGCGAGATATACTGGTAGGTTTCCAGTGTTATCTCAGGGTGTTCTGGGCTACACTCCGACACGACTTGTACCGCTATTAGGGGACTGACGTTCACCGCCCCCTAGGCCCGCCATGCGATGTATCAGACGAACAGACCGGACTGTACGGAGACTGTCACATACAGGCTCAGTAGGAGTGCCGATGGGGTTCACCTCGTCAGTCTTCTTATCGACATCTACCTGGGGACCGTTACGTACAGCTAGTGCCGCTTGCGGTCTGTGGTTAAACCCACTGCCAGCGTAGTGTCGAGTCTTTAGAGTCCCACACAGAGAGCTATTCGCCTTTAGGCAAAATGAGTAGAGGTCGCATGGTTTTGCGACAGGGTTCGTTCACATTCGCGCACTTGTGCACGTTTGCTGTCCGGACAGTTTATACTAGCGGGCTTTGGTTTAAGCCGGATCCTAGTATATGATTTGAGATTGGTTTTTCTCATTGTGTTCGTGTTCCTCGGATCACGAATGCGGGTGCGTATGCACAGTTGCTTGAGATTGAGGGAGAGGACCTTGATTAGGGTTAATGGCTATTGTCATTTTATTAACCCTAATATTTATGTGTGTGTTATTGTTAATTAGTAATTAGTTTAATAATTATCCATGGTTGTGGTTGTTGACCATTTGACTTCTTTGACTTGTTGACCTAGGTTGACACTTTGACCATCATAATTTCTTTTGGAAGATGCTTTTTGATCTTTGCAATTTGAAATGATAATGGTCATGTCATGATTTACCATGATAATTATCTAGCTAATTATTCAATTAAATTAATTCACACATATTAGTGAGAAGAGCTCTATTATTTTCTCATTCTCTCATATAATTTCTCTCTCTTGTTCATCCTCTCCCTCAAGCTCTCTCCCTCTCATGTGTTGAGAAACAAAAAGCTTGAGAAAAACCTTCACTTGATCCTCTCTACTCTCTTCTAGGGTTCAAGTCTTAGCATTTCTTGCACTCTAGTTACTCCTAGCTTGGAGTTGAAGCTAAAGGTGGTGGCTTTCAAGTGGATCTTTCTTTGACGGAAGAAGACAAGCAAGGTGAGGCCTTTCTACCATTCCGACGAGCAAGGAGAGAAGGAGTTCGAGCTCAAGGTATAACCTTTCTACAACTTAGTTAGTTGTTAGTTTACTTTAGCTAGTTTTCGTTTAGCAAAGATCCTCACAAGCAAGGTCCATGTTGCCTAAGTCATTAAAAATCCGTTTTTTATTATGTTTTCCGCCTCCCCGTAAGCACCGGGGTGGGCAACACGGACTTACAGTGGTATCAGAGCCTAACTAAACCTAAACTAGCTAAGTAGTTAAGTGTAACGAAGTTTCGAAACCGGAAAATCGAAAAACCAAACTTGCAAAACCCTAGTTTCTGTTAAATTTTTTTCTGCTCAAAATGAAAATATTTATACTTGTAAAATCGTCTCAGGGTTTTCTGAATACACCCAAGAAAAACGATACCCTAATTCCATCAAACCGCCGCCCTTCCGCCGCACGAGGTAGGCATGTGCGGCGGAAGCGCCGCGGTTTGTCGTTATCGGCGCATCGTTTTTCGTGCAGAGTGTGTTGTTGTTGGTTTTGGGATTTTTAGGATATATTATATGTGCCCAGATTTTCCAGAACTAAAATTTACTTTTGGGGGCCTATAAATCCGTATTTTTCGGAACTTCACTACACTTTAACTACATCGGTTATATCTGTAATGCTTGCATGTATTGAACGTCGGCTAATCGCTATAAGACGATTAGTCGGGGTTATACATGATCTGTGATTGTTATTGGTTTGTGGATATGAATGGATTGGATTGTCGCGGGTGAATGGCCGGGGTGGATGTGAGATGAGCGTTGTTTTTCTTTCATTCATTTGTAACATGTAAATTGATGTAATAATATTCTTTGTATGGCCGCACAACCGGGTCGGGGTTGTAGCCGTCATTGTATAATTCTTTTTACTGTTTTTGCTCCTAGGATAGACCCATGGAGGGGGTGCACAAACTACCGGGTATCTCGAAGTGCCGAGTGGCCTACTCACGGTGGTGAGGGAGGTTGCTTCGCTTCGGGTGCTTGGCGGGTAGTTTGCCGCACCCGTAGGGGTCTTGGGTGGGGTATTGGCTATTCACCGCGACCGTGTAATCCGCTTTGCGTTGCAGGCTCGAACGCATTGCGGATTCCTAGTATATCCAATGTATTCATCTGTGATCTGTAATGTCTATCATTGCTATATATTTATATATAATAACTATTTAGGCATTGCTTATGTTTTACAGCCGCGCTAGCCCAGCCCCCGCTCTGTCGTTAGTTAAGTAACCTAACGGGTGATGACGGGGCCCCGTGGCGAATGCGAATAGCATAAGCGTACGTCATATTTTGGTTGTTTTCTGCAATGGTAGGATTAAATGATGGGACGCATTAAAAGAACTAATACAAGAAATAAACCAAGTAAAAGTCGATTGGAACACTTTGAAAACCACTCGGTTCTTTTCAAAACTAAACTTTTAAACGCGGAGCTTGAACCACTCCTTTTAAAAGCTATCTCGTTCCATCGATTATATCAAGTTCACTACGTTCACGGTTTCGCCAAAACCATTCGTAGCCCTCCGTCATTCCACATGAATGGTCAAAAGTATTCAAGCTATGTATTTTGGCCAAAGTCAAGGCATAGTGATTGGTAGCGTTTGGGTATTCATGTGCAGCATAGATAGATGCGTTGATTTGGGACAGTCGTGCTGCCATTTTGGCCAAAGTCAAGGGTAGGTACGGGTGGGTCCAAATTAACCAGGAGAATGACGGGTAGAACTTGACATGTGACTTATGATATTTTGGCCAAAGTCAAGGTCATAAGAGCATGGGGCAAAAATCCACATCGGGAGTTTCATAAGTACTGAAACTTGCTAGTGTTGCATACCAATTGGAGTGTGATGATTCTGGTAGGATTCCTTCGGCTTTATCACGCGATGATATTTGGATCCCGATCCTACTGTGAGTATATGCTACTCCTCGGGAAAACTCTCACTTAACGATCAATGCTATAAACCTAGTAGGTGCCTAGAAAGGTGTTAGCGGGGCTACGCCCACAGGGAAAAGAGGTTACTTAATTAAGGAACTTCGCGAAAGCGTTGGAAAACCTCCCTCGAAGTACCGACACTGGCCTGGCTGAACGGTTAAGCAAGTATTGTACGGTGAGAATGATTCCGGCTAATCCTTTTCTTTACGGTTTGAGAAGGGATTCGAGAGACAGTGGGAGCCATCCAGTTTAGACAAACTAAAAACCACTCTAAACTTGCAAGAGCATCATGCTAAAGTGTTTCTTTTCTCTCTCCTAATTGCAGCGACCATTCAAGATGACCGGACTTAAGTTACTATTAGATAAAAACATATTGACAGGGCCAAACTACAAAGATTGGCTTAGGAATGTCAAGATGGCTATCACTTATGACAAGCTGGGGTATATACTTACCACCAAAGCTCCCCCTGTCCCAGGTCCCACCTCCAGCGTCGCGGATGTTGAAATCCGTAAGACATGGGAGATAGATTGCGCGAGGGCCAGATGCCTCGTACTAGCCTCGATGGACAACGACCATCAGAGGAGGCACGAGAATATGGACCTAGAGTCCATATTTCTCCATACAAAAGAACTGTATGGAGAGCAGTCTCGTATCGCAAGATACGAAGTGTCGAAGAAGCTCTTTTCGGCAAGGTTGGCCGTCGGATCATCGGTAGCGGACCACATGCTTAAGATGATCGGCTACATAGAGGAGCTCGCGGACCTTGGGACCACGTTGGAGAATGAACTCTATACCGATTTGATTCTCCAGTCCCTTCCTTCCACTTACGCCCAGTTCATTCTTAACTTCAACATGCAAGGAAAGGAGGTTGAACTTGCCGAGCTTCTGAACATGTTGAGGACTGCTGAGGGCACCCTACAGAAGGGTAGGGAGACATCCACTTTGTTTGTAGGAGGATCTTCCTCTTCTAGGTCCAGGGCGAAAGCCAAGGGCAAGAAGAAGAAAGCCCCCGCCAAACCAAGAGGCGGTGTCGGTAAAGTGGATACGAAGGGAAAGGGTAAAGCAACAAAGGTAGCGGGGAAGCTGGTGGGGAAGGAAGAATGCTTCTATTGTCACAAAAGTGGTCACTGGAAACAAGATTGCAAGGCTTGGAAAGCCAGAACACAGGATTTGAAGCGAGTTGCAGCTTCAGCTTCAGGTGTGTATGTTATTGAAAATTGTCTATCAATAAACTCTACTTCCTGGGTATTGGATACCGGATCAGGATCTCATATCTGTAATTCTTTGCAGGCGTTGAGAAAGCGTAGAGTTTTGAAGGCAGGTGACATGACCCTCAGAGTTGCGAACGGTGCTAGCATGGATGCTGAGGCCGTGGGGGACTATCACCTGGGATTATCAGATGGACACTTTTTGGTTTTGCGTAGTTGTTATTATGTACCAAATGCAACCTGTAATATCATTTCTGTATCTTTATTATCTAAAGAAGGTTATGAATTTGCATTTGTAAGTAATGTAGTGAACATTCACCTTAATCAAGTGTTGATTGGGTCAGGTACATTGAACAACGGTATATACGTTTTAAACCAACCACAGATTTTCAATATCCAGAATACACACAAAAGAAAGTCTCCAGAAATTAATAAAACTTTCTTATGGCATTGTAGACTGGGTCACATCAACGAGAGAAGATTGACAAAGTTACATACTGAAGGATATTTAGATTCGTTCGAATATCAATCGTATGCAACTTGTCAATCCTGTCTCAAAGGAAAGATGACAAAGGCTCCGTTTTCTGGACACGGAGAAAGAGCGAGCGAGCTCTTGGGACTCGTACACAGCGACGTGTGCGGTCCAATGTCTACACATGCGCGAAGCGGTTATTCTTACTTCATTACCTTTACGGATGATTTTTCAAGGTACGGTTATGTCTTCTTAATGAAACATAAATCCGAGGCTTTTGAAAAATTCCAGGAATATAAGAATGAAGTAGAAAAACAAACAGGCAAAAGTATCAAGATCCTAAGATCGGATCGAGGAGGAGAATACTTAAGTGCCGAATTCCTGAACTATTTAAAAAAGAATGGAATTCTCTCTCAGCTTACTCCTCCATACACTCCGCAACATAACGGTGTATCGGAGAGACGGAACCGAACCCTATTGGATATGGTACGGTCCATGATGAGTAACGCTGAGTTACCGCGATCGTTCTGGGGGTATGCGCTAGAAACAGCTGCATATCTTTTGAACCGTGTTCCCACTAAGACTGTGCCTACCACACCATATGAGTTATGGAGTGGGAAGAAACCCTATCTTAATCACATTAAGACATGGGGATGTCCAGCTTTTGTAAAAAAGCAGCATGCGGACAAGCTCGAGGCACGCTCAGTACAGTGCAAGTTTGTGGGATATCCAAAGAACTCCAAGGGATATTATTTCTATTGCGAAGAGGAACAAAAAGTCCTTATTTCTCGCCATGCCCACTTTCTAGAACATCAGTTCATAGAAAAAGAAATAAGTGGGAGCGCAATAGAACTGGAAGAAATTCCAGAACCACAAACTATTACTGAAAGTTTAGTGGAACCAGAAGGTTCAAAAGAACAGGACATTCCTATGCCGCTCCGCAGGAGTAGTAGGCAGTCTCATCCGCCCGAGAGATACTACGGTTTTCTCATTGACGGGGATAGAGAAGACTGCATCCTGGATTGTGATGAGCCTACTAGCTTCCAGCAAGCCATTCAGAGCGTCGACTCGGTAAAATGGCTGGATGCAATGCGGACCGAGATGGAGTCCATGTACACCAACAAAGTATGGACGTTGGACATTGCTCCAGACGGGGTAAAACCCATAGGATGCAAGTGGATCTTCAAAAGGAAGATTGGTGTAAATGGACAGGTTGAGACCTATAAAGCTAGACTGGTAGCAAAGGGTTTTCGTCAGCGACCTGGTTTGGACTATGACGAAACCTTTTCCCCAGTAGCTATGCTGAAATTCATTCGGATCCTTCTTGCCATCGCTGCTTTCCACGATTATGAGATTTGGCAGATGGACGTAAAGACAGCTTTTCTAAATGGTCATTTAGAGGAGTGTGTCTATATGGACCAGCCAGAGGGTTTCATTCAGGGTGGGAGCAGCGGAAAGGTGTGCAAGTTGCTCAAGTCCATTTATGGACTCAAGCAGGCATCGCGGAGTTGGAACATCTGTTTTGATGAGACGGTCAAAGAATTTGGCTTTATCAAAAATCCAGATGAACCATGCATCTATTGTAGATTTGTAGCGAGAACTGTAGTATTCCTCGTTTTATACGTGGATGACATTCTCTTAATAGGAAATGACATTCCTATGCTACAATCTGTCAAGGGGTTCTTGTCACACAGGTTCTCCATGAAAGACCTGGGTGATGCCTCCTACATTCTGGGTATCCGGATCTACCGTGACAGATCCAAGAGGATATTAGGACTCTCGCAGTCCAGGTACATCGACACCATACTGAAGAGATTCAGTATGGAAGATTCCAAGCGCGGTAATCTACCGGCTTGTCACGGGATCACCCTCTCCAAAGAGATGACTCCCAAGACTGATTTGGAGAGGGATCGCATGTCTATTATACCCTACGCTTCTGCGGTAGGCTCTATAATGTATGCGATGTTGTGTACCAGACCGGATGTGGCTTATGCACTGAGTGTGGTAAGCAGGTATCAGTCAAACCCTGGGGAGAAACATTGGATAGCAGTAAAGAACATTCTCAAGTACCTGAGAAGGACTAAGGAGATGTTCTTGGTGTATGGCGGAAAAGACCTGCAGGTTGAGGCCTTTGCTGACTCCAGCTTCCAGAGTGACAAGGATGATTCCAAGTCCATGTCGGGTTTTGTCTTTACCCTCAATGGAGGGGCGGTGTGTTGGAAGAGCTCCAAACAGGAAACCGTTGCTGACTCGACTATGGAAGCGGAATACATCGCTGCATCTGATGCCGCAAAAGAAGCTGTCTGGATGAGGAAGTTCTTGAAAGAACTTCAGGTGGTTCCGTCCATTGTTGACCCAATACCTCTGTATTGCGACAACAACGGGGCTATAGCTTTAGCGAAGGAACCCAGGTCCCATCAGAAATCCAGACACATCTTAAGGCGGTATCACCTGATCAGGGAGATCGTAGATCGCCAGGAGATCGAGGTCCGGAGAGTTGCATCAGAGGATAACACAGCAGATCCATTCACGAAGGCCCTACCCCAGACTCAGTTCGAACGGCTGATCGAGATGATAGGTCTTCGATACGCCAGTACATGGCCTTAGTGCAAGTGGGAGATTGTTAGTGTATATGCCCTAGAGGCCATTACTGTATCATACTAGTTTGTATATTACTTAATGGAAGCTTGGGATATTCACAGTTGTATATACAATCTTGCTCGAAATGGTAGTATGCTACTTGGTTTATCTCTGCTTTAATATGTGCATGTGTTTCTTTTAGCATATTGCTGGTATACATATTAGTAGAGCCCTTAGGATCTTTGCTTGATTACCAGCGTTGTGATGGCGCTCGCACTCGTGGGAGCTGGGTAATCTATAAGCACATCCTTATACAGGTCCCTGGTCGTTGGACTATCGAGACAGGGCATCGATACTCCGGAGTAGACTAGCGTATGCGCTTCTCATCCCAGTGTGGGAGACGGTCTGTCCCACAGCCGTTAGTACGTCGTACTTGGGATAGTATGCGGGTGCTCGTTAGGTTACGAGTACACTGGACAGGACTCGTCGGGAACTGTTGGTTGGTAATATACCTATCGTCAGTTATCAGTTCCCAGGTGACATGAGTACAGCTTAGTCCGCTGACTTGACACTGTCACTTCGCCTCGAGTGTGTTCCCACTGCACTTTGATTACTACCCTACCACGGCTCAAAGGAGCTGTGCAAACAGGTAGTTTTTGGGTGCAGTCCCGAAGCACTTGGAGGCAGTGACGGTTAGACAGGATTCGTCTCTCCCGGTATTGGGGGTTGACATCGCGCTGTGTCCAGGAGAGCCATTACACGAGTAGTCCCTGGCCAGGGCAAGCGAGATATACTGGTAGGTTTCCAGTGTTATCTCAGGGTGTTCTGGGCTACACTCCGACACGACTTGTACCGCTATTAGGGGACTGACGTTCACCGCCCCCCTAGGCCCGCCATGCGATGTATCAGACGAACAGACCGGACTGTACGGAGACTGTCACATACAGGCTCAGTAGGAGTGCCGATAGGGTTCACCTCGTCAGTCTTCTTATCGACATCTACCTGGGGACCGTTACGTACAGCTAGTGCCGCTTGCGGTCTGTGGTTAAACCCACTGCCAGCGTAGTGTTGAGTCTTTAGAGTCCCACACAGAGAGCTATTCGCCTTTAGGCAAAATGAGTAGAGGTCGCATGGTTTTGCGACAGGGTTCGTTCACATTCGCGCACTTGTGCACGTTTGCTGTCCGGACAGTTTATACTAGCGGGCTTTGGTTTAAGCCGGATCCTAGTATATGATTTGAGATTGGTTTTTCTCATTGTGTTCGTGTTCCTCGGATCACGAATGCGGGTGCGTATGCACAGTTGCTTGAGATTGAGGGAGAGGACCTTGATTAGGGTTAATGGCTATTGTCATTTTATTAACCCTAATATTTATGTGTGTGTTATTGTTAATTAGTAATTAGTTTAATAATTATCCATGGTTGTGGTTGTTGACCATTTGACTTCTTTGACTTGTTGACCTAGGTTGACACTTTGACCATCATAATTTCTTTTGGAAGATGCTTTTTGTTCTTTGCAATTTGAAATGATAATGGTCATGTCATGATTTACCATGATAATTATATAGCTAATTATTCAATTAAATTAATTCACACATATTAGTGAGAAGAGCTCTATTATTTTCTCATTCTCTCATATAATTTCTCTCTCTTGTTCATCCTCTCCCTCAAGCTCTCTCCCTCTCATGTGTTGAGAAACAAAAAGCTTGAGAAAAACCTTCACTTGATCCTCTCTACTCTCTTCTAGGGTTCAAGTCTTAGCATTTCTTGCACTCTAGTTACTCCTAGCTTGGAGTTGAAGCTAAAGGTGGTGGCTTTCAAGTGGATCTTTCTTTGACGGAAGAAGACAAGCAAGGTGAGGCCTTTCTACCATTCCGACGAGCAAGGAGAGAAGGAGTTCGAGCTCAAGGTATAACCTTTCTACAACTTAGTTAGTTGTTAGTTTACTTTAGCTAGTTTTCGTTTAGCAAAGATCCTCACAAGCAAGGTCCATGTTTCCTAAGTCATTAAAAATCCGTTTTTTATTATGTTTTCCGCCTCCCCGTAAGCACCGGGGTGGGCAACACGGACTTACAATTCGTTCACAAACAAGGGGCCGGCCACAACAAGGGGGGGCTGTCCCAATTTATTTATGGGGGAAAATATGCTCATTTGGCTTAGTAAAAATCCCATTGCTCCATCTCCAAAAGCTTAGTTCATTTCTTCCACTAATGGCAACTTCTACAGCCCCATGAGACATATAGATCTACACTATTCTACAGCAATTCTTGGGCATGTCGACTCGCCAACTTCGTGCCCGAGTTGCCTCGGTCAAGAGGCGGGAGCCCGTAAAAGAAGCCGGCTATGTGGTGCCCTTCCGGCGAGGAGGTGAAGACCGGAGATTCCGCGGGAGATCGGGACGACGACGAGAAGACCGGAGGACACGGATCGCTCGGTATATCTCTCTACCCGTTCTTTATTTACCTAGAATTAGATTAATGGCCCGATCCGGAAATTTTGTGCGCTGTGGTGCCGGTTCAAAAGTTAAAGTAAAATTATCGTTTCCGTATTTTGGCCTCGGATTGACGGCCGGGGCGCCGCTGTGCACTTACACTTAGGAATGCTTCTAGTTATGAGTAACCTGAAAGAGAAGCAAGTTCTCTAAATCATTACTATTAACTGAATACCATACACAAGTATGTACATCTTCGATCACCTTGAAGAATCCTTATACTTGCAATACATGGTTCTCTAGTTTATTCATATAACTATAACTTCTCAAAATTTAGACCTTGCATTTCTACGAAACACATGTCTAAAAACTAGAGAAGTCATAAGTAAACAGAATATAGTACGAGTACCAACCCCTCTGTCCTCATGGACACTGGACAACATACAATACTTTGTATATGTCCCCAGATTCTAATAACTCTTTCCTTGTATGTCGTAGGTTGAAAACTGTACTTATGGTTAAGAAGAATTACACCGATGTTTAATGCTCCTTACCAAACCATCCACTGATATAGGTAAATGTCATAGACATAATTTCAAAAAGTTATATCTCACTTTATAAAAATAAACGTACAGATATATCAATTTGAAATTAGTGCATAATAACGGATATTCAAAACCAAATATTTACCGTCCGGCAAACAATCCAGGCGATTTCCTCAAATATCACAATTTACAACGAATCCCGATATAATGAGGATAATCACCCATTCCCAATAACTTACTCCCACTCATCATCTGTAAAACCATACAGATGTGAGAATCAAACCGGGTAAATACATACCCTGGAGCAAGGACTAATTGGGAAATCGGTTTTCTTTTAGCAATACATAGTGAAACTGAAACATATAAATGTTTCGAAGGGGTATCCGGGTATTCTTAGTAATGCCTCTTCCATTATCAGATTCACAACTATAACCGTATATTTCTTTACCATCTTTCCAAATCCCTTTATATGTCTTTAGTCATTACCTTCTGCACACCCCTTTAGGCCAAATGGTTTTCTTCCTTCCCTACCGTTCGACACCAGCCTATGGTTTGGAAGAAGACTATCCAATAAGCATAATGGGTGTACTCTCCTAATCCTAGGAATACTCGTAACCTGAGAGAAGGTAAAGATAAAAGACAACTGAATAAACGTTATTCCTATTTCTCCTGAACCAGAATCCATTCCCGAACTGGAACAAGTTCTTTCGAGTTCGTATATAACCATACGATGGAGTATCCAATAAACTGTGGATTGTCGTAGTTATACGGAGTGTTCTGGAGAAATACTAAGGCGAAGTAGGAGTGGCGATGAAATACTTGGTTTTGTCGTGAATAGAAGTCGCAGTTTACTTTGCCCTCTTACTAATCCCTTTATTTGTCTTTACTTAATACCTTCTGTACACCATCGTTATCCTAATTGGTTTTCTTCATTCCCTACCGTTCGGCACCTGCCTATGGTTTGGAAGAAGACTATATAATTAGCGTAATTGGTGTACTGTCCTAATCCAAGGAGCACTCGCATCCTGAGAGAAGGTAAAATGAAAAAGACAACTGAATAGTCATATTCTTTTTCTCCAGAACCGGAACCATCCTCGAATCTGGTACAAGTTCCTTCGAGTTCGTATATAACCATACGATGGTTTTATCCAATGGAAGTGGATGTTCATAGTAATACGGGGTGTCCTGGAGAAAAGGGTAAAAGTAGGAGTGGAAATGAGGTATGCAACTCTGACAATCCAAAAGCCAGTGTTTAGTAAGGTTCGGTTAACTTGGTCACCGAGTCATAGTCAAGGGTCGGGTCACGTTCGCTGCCAAAGAGAGAGATAAAAGAAACACTCAGCGTGCACTCTAAGCTATATCAGAATAGTTATCACTATATCTAATCAGGAAACCTCCCACTGTAACCTCAAATTCTCCTCCAAACTTGAAAGAAGAATTAGTCGGGATCACCTGAGGAGTAAACCAACTCTTCAGTGGGTATCGGGATCCAACTATCTGTAGGACTACGGTAGCGCCCCGGCCGTCTTTCCGAGGCCAAAATGCGGAAACGAAAATTTTTCTTGACTTTAAACCGGCACTACCGCATCCTAAAAACCCGGATCGTAACCATTAACCTAATGCTAGCAAACTAGAGATGGGATAGAATGCTATACCGAGCGATCCGTGTCCTTAGGTCTTCGGCCTCCGTCCCGATCACCTCGCGGAATCTCCGGTCTTCACCTCCTCGTCGGAAAGGGCACCACATCGTCGGGTTCTTTTACGGGCTCCCACCTCTGGACCGAGGAAACTCGGGCGCGAATTTGGCTAGCCGACGCGTCCAAGGTTGAAGTAGAGTAGTGTAGAAAGATTTGTCTCATTGGGCTAGTTGAAGTTGCCTTTAGAGGGAGGAGATGAAATGAGCAATGAATTAGAGCTAGTCTTTTTGCATGAATGGAA
The DNA here is from genome assembly GCA_030015575.1 of Agapanthus africanus. Lineage (NCBI taxonomy): Eukaryota > Viridiplantae > Streptophyta > Magnoliopsida > Asparagales > Amaryllidaceae > Agapanthus > Agapanthus africanus. The sequence continues at coordinate 379,618,098 of CM057337.1, read as the reverse complement.
AAATGAGATACAAAATTTCTCCCACAAAAATGAATTGCTCTCTCATCCAAGAAGTGGCCGGCCCATCCTTATCATGGGAGGAAAAAATGTGAAGCCAAAAAGTAAAAGAAGAAAATGGATGATAACAAGAAAAAGATGTCACCTCATATCTAATCCAAAGTCTTTTACAAATCCCTTCACATTAAATGCAAACCATGTGAAGAAAAGAATGGAATCAAAAGATGCTAGATTATCGTAATCCATCATTTACAAGAAACCACCTCCACATATCCAATTTGCACACTGGCAAATAACCCCCTCCATCGGAAAAATCTGGCCGTGAAGGAACAAAGGAAAACTGTCCGAAACGTAATGCAAACTGGCAGCTTCAGAAAACTGATCCCGTAATAAATTACAGGACAACCCCGCGACTGTATATACATACCCGCATTTGTATTCCGACTGAATACAAATGCAAAGAGACAAAATCTACACTGTACAATACTAGGATCCGTCTTAAACCAAAGCCCGCTAGTATTATCCGTCCGATCATGATCCGTGCAATACCGGACGTACATGATCGAACCCTGCCATATCTCCAACCGGCCTCTACAGCGTTTCGCCCGAAACTTGAGAAAATGGTCAGTGGGGGACTCCAAAGACTCATCAATACTTTGGTTCTGGATTTAACCACTAGCACGTCAGAGGTATTAGCCATACGTAACGGGCTACCAGGTATTGACCAAAAGGTACGTCGATGAGCGAACTCATCCTGACAGCCTACTGAGCCTGTCAGTGACAATATCCATACAGTCCGGTCCGTTCGTCTATGAGTATCGCATGGCGGGCCTACGGGGTTAGTAAAAGTCAGACCCCCAAAAGCGGTACAAGTCGTGTCGGAGTGTAGCCCAGAACACCCTGAGATGCTACTGGAATACCTACCAGTAAATCTCCTGCCACGGCTTAGGGCTTTATGTAATGGCTCTCCTAGACACAGCGCGAACTCACCCCCAATACCGGGAGAGACGAACCCCTGCAGATCCGCTCACTGCCTCCATGTGGCTCAGGAATATACCCAACTAAAACCTGTTTGCACGACTCCTTTGAACCGTGGTAGGGTAGTAATCAAAGTACAGTGGGAACTCAAACGAGACAAATGACGATCCCAGGTCGATGAACTAACCTGTACACATGTCCCGAGGGAACTGCTATCTGACGTCAGGTATAAGACCAACTAGCATGTTCCTGACGAGTCATGTCCGGTGTACTCATAACCCAATGAGCACCTGTATACATCTTAGATGAACCAACTGACACCAGTTGCTTATGAGACCGGCCACCGCCCCTCATCGGGGTCTCGACTGTATACACTAGTCTACTCTGGAGTATCGATACCCTATCTCGAAAATTACCACGACTAGGGACATTTTAAGGATGTGCTTATAGACCCCAGCTCCCACGTATATGATCGCCATCATACTGCTGGCCGTCAAGCAAGAATCCTAAAAGCTCTATCAATGCACAATTGTGACCTGTAAGGTCACCTAAAACAGTACACGATGATAAAGATAAACCAGATAGCATACTATCATCTTGAGTAAGACTGTTCTAACGGTATAGGGCCTCTCTCAATCATTGCAATCATGTGCATGTGATCCAATAATTGACTCTGAGTGCACTATCTCCAACAATCTCCCACTTGCACTCAAGGTTAATTATCGCGATGTCGCATACTCACAGCCCGTGTGATACCCAACACCCAACTCCTCTACTAATCAGTCTCACAAAACCCGTTTACGAAACCAATGCGTTCGAGGAATATCCTCAGTCAGAGGATCCGCTCAAATGTTTCTTTCTATGTCTCTCTTTATCTCAGGTTCACGGAGAAAGCCATCTACCGAAATGAGCAATACCTGTCTTAGAATATGTCTGGATATATGATGGGACCTAGTTCCTAAATGAACTCCAAATCCAAACTTCTCAGACTGTATCGTCAACTGAACTTAATCAGTATCCTGCGCCATGCCTCCCTCAGTATCCGCCTGGACCACCTGTCTAAAATACTGCCCCTCGTCAGAGGGAAAACTATAACTCTTATAGACACTCTGTCATCCAGGTCACCTTGGAAGCCTGGAGTGATAACTGTCTCCAGGACTGGATTAATATCCTATGTGGAGAAACCACTGTGTGACAACAACATATAACCGATTGTAGTATAGGAATTTCACTTCCTACTCTGTGTATGTCATCCAAATACCAGGACATCACACCCTACTACCTTCTTAACAGATCCATACCCTATTCTGATGAAGTCAAACCTATGACTGTGACATCAGAAATAGATGATCTATCTCCTCTATATCTGCTTTAGTCTATAAATAGACATAAGCCACTTGTCCACCAATGCTTCCGCTGCTCCCACTGACTACGACAACCTTCTAGCAGAGTTATATAGACGTACACTTCTAAAACTAGTTTAGAACGACGCTATACTCATCCTCCTGCCGGGTCTCACAGTCTGGAACAACAGCAATGGCAAGTCGGGGTAAACAAGGACCTCCCTGCCACCGTCTTTAAGGCATACCGAAGTACCTCTCGAGTTCCTGAGGTTACCCACCATATCTGCGGAGTGGCCAATTGAATGTCAAACCAGATTGAATCTTTAGGTTCTTATCAAATTTTCAGTAATCGTTTGCGGTTCTGGAATCGCTTCCAGTTCTACCATACTCCCACTACTGTTTTCTGAAAAAATCCATTTTTATTAAAACTGTGGTGAGTCAAGAACAATTTCACTATTGATCTTCCAGATGGTAGAATAGTTAACCCTCGTCATAGCCCGGGTCAACCCACAAACAGCCATTACAGAAACGTGCCTTGAGTTATCCAGAGTCTGGTTTTAAGCATAAGCCGGACAACTCCCCGTACCTTAACATTGTTAAGATACAAACTATTCTATATCCAATATAGAAACAGAGGCACTGATTTAATTAGAACCGGATTCAGATCATTCAGGTGTCTCCAGTGCATGTCAACTAAATGGAGAGAGGCTGATCAGCATTACTCAACTTAGGAATACATCCAGATATGAGTAACCTGAAAGAGAAGCAAGTTCTCTTAATCATTACTATTAACTGAATACCATACACAAGTATCTACATCTTCGATCACCTTGAAGAATCCTGATACTTGCAATACTTGGTTCTCTACTTTATTCATATACCTATAACTTCTCAAACTTGGACCTTGTATTTGTACGAAACACATGTCTAAGAACTAGAGAAGTCACAAGTAAACCAAATATAGTACGAGGACCAACCCCTCTGTCCTAATGGGCACTGGACAATATACAATACTCTGTATAAGTCCCTTGAGTATAATAACTCATTCCCTGTGTGCCGTAGGTTGAAAACTGTACTATGGTTATGAAGAATTACACCGCTGTTTAATGCTCCTTACCTAACCATCCACTAATATAGGTAAACGTCATAGACATAATTTCAAATAGGTATATCTCACTCTATGAAAATAGACGTACAGATGTATCAATTTAAATTGGTGCATAACAGCGGATATTCAAAACCAAATATTTGTCGTCCGGCAAACTACCCAGGCGATTTCCTCAAATATCACCAATTACAACGAATTCCGATATAATGAGGATGATCACCTAATTCCCAATAACTTACTCCCACTCATCATCTGTAAAACCATACAGATGTGAGAATCATACCTGGTTAATACATACCCTGGAGCAAGTGTCTAATTGGGAAATTAGTTTTCTATTAACAGTACACGGTGAAACTGAAACATTGAAATGTTTCGAAGGGGTATCCGGGTATTCCTAGTAATGCTTCTTCCATTATCAGATTCACAACTGTAACCATATATTTCTTTGCCACCTCTCCAAATCCCTTTATATGTCTTTAGTCATTACCTTCTGTACACCCTCTTAGGCTAAAATGTTTTCTTCCATCCATACCGTTCGGCACCAGCTTATGCTTTGGAAGAAGACTATCCAATAAGCATAATGGGTGTACTGTCCCAATCCTAGGAGCACTCGCAACCCGAGAGAAGGTAAAGATAAAAGACAACTGAATAAAACCTTATTCCTATTTCTCCTGAACCAGAATCCATCCCCAAACTGGAACAAGTTCTTTTTGAGTTCGTATATAACCATACGATTGAGTATCCAATATACTGTGGATCTTCGTAGTGATACGGAGTGTCCTGGAGAAATACAAAGGTGATTTATGATTGGCGAAGAAATACTTGGTTTGGTCGTGAATAGCAGTCGCAATTACTTTGCCCTCTTACTAATCCTTTTATTTGTCTTAACTTAATACCTTCTACACACCAACGTTAGGCTAATTGGTTTTCTTCATTCCCCACTGTTCGGCACCTGCCTATGGTTTAGAAGAAGACTATCCAATTTGCGTAATGGGTGTACTGTCCCCTAATCCAAGGAGCACTCGCAACCTGAAAGAAGGTAAAAGGAAAAGACAACTGAATAGTCCTATTCGTTTTCTCCAGAACCTGAAACCATCCTTGAATAAATCCCTTCGAGTTTGTATATAACCATACGATGGTTTTATCCAATGGAAGTGGACGTTCGTAGTAATACGGGGTGTCCTGGAGAAAAGGGTAAAAGTAGGAGTGGCAATGAGGTATGCAACTCTGACAATCCAAAAGCCAGTGTTTAAGAAGGTTCGGTTAATTTGGTCACTGAGTCATAGTCTTAGGGTCGGGTCATGGTCACTGCCAAAAAGAGAGAGAAAAGAAACACTCAGCGTGCACTCTAACCTAGATCAGAATGGTTGTCACTTTATCTAATCAGGAAACCTCCCACTGTAACGTCAAATTCTTCTCCAAACCTGAAAGAAGAATTAGTCGGGATCACCTGAGAAGTAAACAAACTCATCAGTGGGAATCGGGATCCAACTATCATCGCATGATAATGTGACGGAATCCACTCACGTTATCACACTCCAGAAGGTATGCGCATATCTGGCAAGTTTCAGTTTCTTTAGAAACTCCCGATGTGTGTTTTTACCCCAAGCGGCTTATGACCTTGACTAGGTCAACAAACCATAAACCGCCAGTCAAGTTCAACCCGTCATTATTCTGGATTGCATTAAACCCATCCGTACGTGCCCTTGACTAGGTGAATAAGGCCGCACGACTATCCTAACCAATCCCATTTATGCAACAAACAAGCACCATTTAGCTACCGAACACTACGTCTTGACTAGGTCAACAAACGCATCACGAATACTAAATAATACCCGTAAGAAATGACGGAGGGCTACGGCTGGTTTTTGGCGAAAATCCTTTAACGTAATGAACTTGATATCGTTGAAGGAACTGCATAACTTTTTATAAAAATATAGTGGCGAAAACCTTTGCTAAAGAGGTCACTCCCAGTGAAGGGATCTCGGCTCTTTCCCCGTAGAATGATGTGCAGGATATTCCAACTGAATACCACGATGCAAAGAAAAAGTAATCGACTATAGTGAAGTTATTGCCCTGACGCAAACTTGATCGCACACCTTTCGGCTTGTCGGATGTTCAAAGTTCTAAAGTTATAACCGCGATCAGGACGGTGTCGCTTCGCAGCTAGCCGGTTGAGCACGGATCGATCCACAGGGAGATGGTTGTATGTCCATTCTTGTCTTAGACGAGTCAATAAAGAATGTGTATATGTTTGTTCAAATCTAACCTATGTGTTTTATATGCAAGTATAAAGTTGTTAAGAAAAAGATACGAAAGTGTAAGCTAAAGAAATCCGCACTCAAAACCTTTGAGCCGAGTCTTGACCAATTGAAGCTAGAGCAATCGGCAACAACGTGGATTAGGGGATTTAAGAACGGTATTCGTGGAATCCGGCTTATTTACCCTTGTCCTTCCGTTCTTGTCTCTTGTTTTCGCCTTCGGCCAAACCGAACGCAACCGGTCACGGTTAGGAATCACCGTTACCTAGGTAGGGTAGAGTGCCTAACGGAGCGCTTGCGTAACGTTTGGGCGGAGTACAAAGGAAAATAACGGGAAAAGGAAATGAGGAATGAAACCTTAACTAACAATATTTTATTTATTCTTAATAACAACATATTACAACCATTCACAAAACGAACCAAAAAGAGCAAAAGAAAACATAAACAAAGAAAACAAAAGATTACAAGCAAATAATTAAAAGTGCATGGAATTTAAGTGCATGAAAGTAAAGCAAGTATTAAAGTGCAAGAAAGTAAATGAGCAAGAAATGAAACAAGGAACCATAGAACCCAAAACAAGACATGGGTTCGGTAACCAAATCTTAAACTTGCAAGCTCAATTAAGAGGTTGCAAGATCAAGAAAAGGCAAAGAACACATGGAGAATGAAGCACAAAAGAGAGAACATTATTGATTCCAAAATGATACAACCCCTTGGGATCAATGACCAAAGCTTAAACTTGCAAGCTCACTTAAGAGGTTGCAAGATCAAGTTAAGGTAGAGAGCTCAAGGGGGAAGCTAAGCAAAAGAATGATACAAAATAACCCTCATCTTCATTTCACATCCACTCAAATGCTCTCACAACAATTTCATGGAGGAAAGAATGAAGAAGAAGAAGTTAAACTAAAAACTAACAAAAAGTGGGCATAAGAATTGATCCCCTACAATGGCTCAGAACCGGGCTACTTATAGGAGGATAGTTGAAACCCTAGGGTAATATTCTGGCCCCAAAAGAAATGACAAAGCTACCCCCAAAATTTGGTCAGATGATGACACAAAACCGTGGCCGATCCGTCGCGGAAACCCACATTCGGCGGCGGTTCCGCCGCGCTTTTGTAGAATTGTGCTCTCGAATTTTCTGGGTTTCCTTGTGTTGCCATCTTATGTTGTTCTACATGTACCAAATTGCAAATTTCTTCCATAATTGTTTCAGATCTGCAACGGTCCAAAATGGCATAAAAAATAATAGTTTTGACCTTTTCTCCCTCGAGCTCCGTGCACCCATTGATTCTTGTGCTGCCCCCCTCGAGCTCTGTGCTTGTCCGAGACACGAATGACCACTGTCATATGTTTTGTCTCTGGAACCGGTACGCGGCACTGGACGGATACGGATGACCGGAACCCGGCTTTTATCTGCTGTCAACAGATGTTTTGTATTTTGGCGTAACAGAGGAGATTTTGTATCAATTGTGTTATTTTGGACTACGAACCTGTAGCCTGTAAATATGTAGTAAACACAGATTAAAAGCACCTACCTATAAATAAACGAGCGTAAGAATGGGCGATATTGTTAGTTATGTATATGCCCTAGAGGCCATTGTTGTACATATGATGTATATTATAATGGATGCTTGGTTATATATAGAGATGACTTTCTTGCTCGTCATGATAGTATGCTATTTGGTTTCACTTTATCTTAACATGTTGACTTGTATTGGTTTACTGTTTTACTCTCACATGTTGATAAAGCCCATAGGATCTGTACTCGACTACTGGGACTATGATGAGATCATACTAGTGGGGCCGCGGTAGTCGATGAGTACATCCTATAACTGTTCCTAGTCGAGGGTATATCGAGACAGGGCATCGATACACCAGAGTAGACTAGCGTATACGCATCTTAACCCATATGATGGGCGATGGATGATCCCATATCCATCGGTGTTAGACATCAGAGATGGTGTACGGGTGCTCAGTGGAGACTGGGTACACTGGACGGACTCGCCGAGAACTCCCAGATGGTGATATACCACACGTCAGATGGCAGTTCTCCGGTGACACTGGTACAGGGTAGTCTGAAGACCCGAGATCGTCATAGAGTCTTGTGTGATTCCTACTGTGCTTTGATTTCTACCTAAGCACGTCCAAGAGGGCGTGCAAAACGGTGGCTTTTGGGTACAGTCCCGAATCACATGGAGGCAATGAGCGATAGGAGGGGATTCGTCTCTCCCGGTATAGGGAGTTGATGTTGTGCTGTGTTCGATTGGCTATAACTGGAAGTCCCTGGACAGGGCTGATATAGAGATTTACTGGTAAGTGTTACTAGTAGTTTCTCGACCCGTTATGAGCCACACATCGATACGACTTATCGGTTACTGGGGTCTGACGTATACCACCCCTAGACTTGATATGCGACATATCAGACGAACAGACCGGACTGTACGGGAGTGTTACTGGTTGGATTCACAGGAGAATGCACAGGCTAGCTTGTTGATCTTCTGATCGCTCAATACCTGGGTGGCTGTTACGTTTAGCTGACCGCTTGCAGCTTGTGGGCGGTTGATATGATCATCACCTGCTACCGGCGTATTGACGATTCTTTAGAGTCCTACACAGAGGTTTCTTGGCTCAGGAGAAACGGAGTAGTGGCGCATATGTGATATGCGCAGGAGCGAGAATAGTGCGATATGGGATACCGTATTATATTCTCGCGATATTTAGAAATGAACCGGGTCATCGGATCAAGTGTTGATTCGATGAATCGGTACATGATATATTAGTCGGTAATATTCGATATAGCCGGATCATCGATTCAAGTGTTGATTCGATGATTTAATGTATAATAATATATATGATATATTGTATTACATTATCTAATATAGGCTCGCTTTATTATTTCATTTTCTCAGTGGATGATACATTGATATATATGCGATATATGTTAATTGTATTATTTTCTTTTGTTGCAAATATATAATATATATGTGATATATATTATTGTGACATGATATGATTAATTGTTAAACATGTTTAAGGATGATTAATTGGGATTAGGGTTTGATTTGGGTTAGATGTTTCATGCATCTTCTATAAGTTTTTCCTTTTGTCATTCTTAAGATATTTTGGATGACACTTTCTTTAACTCAACCAAACCCTAACTCTAGTTATTTCTCTACAGAATCCTAGCCACTCATCCTTGACCATGGTTAATAATCAATCATATAGGTTTTATTCTATTCATCACAAAAAAGAAAAAAGATATATGATTATCTTTTCATTATCATCTTCTTCCTTCTTCAAGAAAGCTTGCTAGTTTTTCTTTAAGTGATGAAATAAAATGAGAAAATGATTTAAAAAGAAAGAAAAATTACTACTCTCTCATCCTCATCTCATCTAGCCCATGGGATTAGTGTGTTCTTCTCTTTTGAGTGAGAAAGCTTGAGTCGTAGCAACTTCAAGGTAGATCATCGGATATTTGGAATACGACAAGCTAGAATGGATCGTTCGAGTCGTGGAGCCTCTCATGAGTCCGGGAGATCGTGGATCGCGGCAAAGGGACTTCTACTCGGAGCTTGTGAAGTGAAGGAGCGGACTACAAAGGTTGTAATCCCTCACACTTAGATAAAAGTTATCATCTTGCATATTAAACCCTAATAATCTAGCAAAGATCCCAGCTTTGGGTTGTTCGGCACGTCTAAAAATTTATCCGGGCATGTTTGATGCCTTTTGAACCTTCACAAGAGTGCCTAGGAACCCTACAGTGGTATCAGAGCCTAGCTAGAGCATTAGGCGATGTGTTTGCGAAGTTAAAACTCTGATCGAACCCGAAACGACGCAAAAAGACCCCTCTCTGGAAATTTTTTAAATTTTAGGATTTTTCTGAATTAAAAATATGTAAAAAAATCAGCAGGGAATTCTAAGATTTACCATGAAACACGTGCCCACAATTCCACCAACTGAGCGCGGAACCGCGGCAGGAACATGGTTCTCGCGGCGGTTCCGCGGCTGAATTGTAGGATTGGGACACGTTGCTTCATGGTATAGACCGTAGGTACTTGCTGACTATTCTGGGTATTTTTAATCTGTTTCAGGTGTTTAAAATTCTGGGGTTTGTTTTGTAATAGTAGACTCGATCGGAATATTTAAATTCGTATTTCTTTCCGGATATTTAGAAACTGTTAAACTATTTGAACGGATATCATTAACTTACTGTTTCCCGGTACGGCAAATTTTCAAGTGTTGAAATTTATTCGGGTTTAAATCTTTCGGAAAATTGTACAAGTTAAGCGATGGACCCTCTAGAAGACAACAAACCTTAACTCGATTATGTGACAGTCTTGAACTGCCTTTTGAACCTTCGGGTTTGGGGCAGTACGGCGTGCCACATGTGAGGCGTTGGCTTGACCCTTCTACGGCTGGATCACCGGTACTATGACATATTCTGGGATCATTTGAACCCCGCTCAAGTGTTGAGCAGTTTAGGAAATTTTGGGTGTTTGATTATCTGTTCGAAAAGTTTAATACTGTTTATTTATCTGGAATGTGATACATTATCTGGAATTCATAAAGTTAGGCATGAAATACGAAGTATGTGATATTTCGCATTTACGATGTCTAAAGAGATTGTGGATTCCAAATATTGTAGTTTTACACTTTCTTTTCTGTGACCGTAAGTGTAATATGTGATATCGCCGGTTTCGTTGCTATATGTCAACGACAATTGGGATGCGCATATTTACTTACGTTGATGATATGAGATATTATGTGTTGCTGTGATATGTTATATTGGATCGTCGCGTTCTGAATAGCCGGGGGTTTTATGTGAGATGAGGGTTTTTATTTTCATTCATGTAAAATTCATTTGTAATGTAATATTCTTTTATTTGGGACACTTCCAGGTTGCGGTTGCTGTCACCAGTGTATATTATTTACTTTTCCGCATTAGGTAGACCCAAGGAGGGGAGCACAAGTAACCGGGTTCTAGGGTCCAGTGGGAGGCCATCTCGAGGAGTCGAGACCGGGTCTCCTAACCCTAGAATTGGCAGTGTTACTTGCCGCTCTCGTAGGGGTCTTGGGATGTGGGTTTGGCTATTCGTCGCGACCGTGGAATCCGTGTTTTATACAGGCTCGTATTGAAAACACGGACGTCCTAGTATATCCAATATTTCATATATGTTCTTCTGCTGCAATGTTCTGTGATGAGATCATATTACTGCCTGAGACGAATGCCTATTATATATATATGCTGATATATAAATATTACTGCTTTCGTTTCTTCTGTGATGCTTAGGAAGCATAAGCTAATGGGATTTTTATTAATGAGATTAATAAAAGAAAAGAAACCTAAAGATGTTGTAGAATCAAAACTTTATAAAAAGGGTAGCTACAGTTTTGCTTTGCACAGTGATATATACGATATATCCTGCACCTTATTCGATGAGGAAAGGACCGAGATCCCTTCACCGGGAGTGACTCCTTTAGCAAAACTGGCAGATGCTACAAAACGCGGTTTGTCTTTTGATTGCTTTTAGTGTTTTGCTTTGCACAGCGGTATATATGATATATCCTGCACCTTATTCGATGAGGAAAGGGCCGACGATCCCTTCACCGGGAGTGACCCCTTTAGCGAAACTAAGAAAAGCCTCAAAAACACTCCTTTTCAAAACTTCACTCGATTCTACGACGATATCAAGTTCATTACGCTAAGAGTTTTCTGAAAAACCTGCGTAGCCCTCCGTCATTTTAGGAAAATAGAGTACTTAGTATTCGTGCTGTGTTTGTTGACCATAGTTAAGGCGCAGTGTACGGTAGCTAAGTGATGTTTTCCTATATAACATAAGATGTGATTAATTAGGACAGTCATATGACTTTGTTGACCATAGTTAAGGGTCATGTGGGTGGGTCTAAATTAATCAAGAAATGACGGGTAGAACTTGACTAGTGCTTATGATTTGTTGACCATAGTTAAGGTCATAAGACACTAGGGGTAAAAAACATTATCGGGAATTTCAAGTGTTGAAATTTGCAATGAGATTGCATACCTCCTATGAGATAGTTGGATCCCGATACCCACTGCGAGTAAGTGTTACTCCTGGGAGAGTTTTACACAGGACAATTAGCCGATCAAGTAGGTGTCTAGAAAATTGTTAACGAGGTTACGCCTCTGGGAAAACGAGGTTTACATTAATTAGGTCCGTGCGAGAGCACGGGGAACCTCCCTCAAAGTACCGACACTAATCTGGCTGAAAGATTGACGAAATTGTAAGGTGTAATTAATCCCGGCTAATCTTACCTTTTAGGATTTTAAGGTAGATTTGATAAAAACAGTGGGAGACATCCTGATTAGATAAGATAATAACCAATCTAATCTTGCAAGAGCATACGCTAAAGTGTTTTCTTCTCTCTCTCTCCAGGTAGCGACCATCTCATGCCATAATCAAGATAATAATATGGATGTATTGACTGAACCCAATTATTGTACTGAGCTAGGGAAAGTTGGACCCGTTCTTTCTTATAAGAGTTATAAGACTAAACAGGAAATAGAAGAATATCTGGATTCTCACGCCGCCCAAAAGAACAAACATGTTGATGCATCTTCTTCGGGTGTGTTAGTTATTGAGAACTGTTTCTCAGTTCACCCTACGTCCTGGGTATTAGATACCGGATCAGGATCCCACATATGTAAACAGTTACATGGGCTACGAAAAGGTAGAGAACTGGGAAAAGGTGATCATTCCGTTCAAGTAGGGAACGGTGCAAGTATTGTAGCCAAAGCAGTTGGCGAATATCACCTTGTATTGCCAAGTCGTAATACACTGATTCTAAATGAGTGCTATTATATACCGAACATGATGTGCAACATTATATCAGTTTCTTTATTGAGTAAAGAGGGATATAATTTTGTAGTACAGGATAATGTTATGAACATATTCCTAGATCAAAAGTTGATTGCATCAGGCTCGTTACATAATGGCATATTCATTCTAAATCAGAATACAGTCCTGAATATACAAAACACACACAAGAGGAAAAGTTCGGATATGAACGAATCCTACTTGTGGCATTGTAGACTTGGTCATATCAATGCGACACGAATGGCAAATTACATAAAGATGGTTATTTGAATCCGTTCGAATTATCATCTTATGATACTTGCCATTCATGTCTCAAAGGAAAAATGACCAAAGCTCCGTTTAGTGGACACGGAGAAAGAGTTACTGAACTCTTAGGACTAATACATAGTGATGTATGCGGTCCCATGTCTACGCATGCCAGGAACGGTTCTTCCTACTTCATTACATTCACTGACGATCTCTCTAGATTCGGACATGTGTTCCTGATGAAACACAAGTCTGAAGCTTTTGAGAAATTCAGAGAATATAAGCACGAAGTAGAGAATCAAACGGGCAAAAGTATTAAGATTCTTCGATCTGATCGAGGAGGTGAATACTTAAGTAATGAGTTTCAGGATTATCTAAAAGAGAATGGGATTCTCTCTCAGCTTACTCCTCCTTATACACCACAGCACAACGGTGTATCGGAGCGGAGGAATCGCACCCTATTAGATATGGTGCGCTCTATGATGAGCACTGCTGAGTTACTTATCTCCTTTTGGGGTTATGCGCTGGAAACAGCCACATATCTATTGAATAGAGTTCCAACTAAATCGGTGCCTACCACCCCATATGAGATATGGAATGGGAAGAGACCATCTCTTAAACGAGTTAAGATATGGGGTTGTCCGGCCTATGTTAACAAGCAAAATCCGGACAAACTCGAGGCAAGATCAGGTATATGTAAGTTTGTAGGATATCCAAAAGATTCTTATGGATATATATTCTATCACACTGAGGAACAAAAAGTGTTTGTTTCTCAATATGCCATCTTTTTAGAAAAGGAATTTCTTGCAAAAGAAATTAGTGGCTCTGAGGTAGAACTGGAAGAAGTTCCAGCAGAACAAACTACAACAGATGATTTAGTGGAACCAGAGGATTCAGTAGTACCCGACGAACCCCAGCCTCTCCGCCAATCTAGTAGGGTTTCTCGTCCACCTGAGAGATACTACGGTTTTCTCATTGATGGTGGAAGCGAAGATTGCATCATGGATGATGATGACCCCACTAGTTTCGAGCAGGCCATCACGAGTGGTGACTCTGTGAAATGGCTGGATGCAATGCGATCTGAGATGGAATCCATGTACACCAATAAAGTATGGATTTTGGAAAATGCTCCTGAAGGGGTAAAACCCATTGGGAGCAAGTGGATTTTTAAAAGGAAATTTGGTGTAGATGGAAAAGTTGAGACTTTCAAAGCTAGACTTGTAGCAAAGGGTTTTCGTCAACGACCAGGTGTGGATTATGACGAAACCTTTTCTCCAGTGGCTATGCTTAAGTCCATCCGGATCTTACTTGCCATTGCTGCATACCATGACTACGAAATCTGGCAAATGGATGTTAAGACCGCCTTTCTAAACGGTGATTTAGAAGAGAGCGTGTACATGACTCAGCCAGAGGGCTTCGTAGATAGTGGGAGCAACGGAAAGGTGTGCAAGCTGCTTAAATCCATTTATGGGTTAAAGCAAGCATCGCGGAGTTGGAACATCTGTTTTGATGTTGTAGTCAAAGAGTTTGACTTCATTAAAAATATAGATGAACCTTGTATCTATAAGAAGGTAGCAGAGGGTAAGGTTGTCTTCCTCGTATTGTACGTGGATAACATACTCTTGATAGGAAATGATATTCCTATGCTGCAATCAGTCAAGCTCTTCTTATCACAGAGATTCTCGATGAAAGATCTAGGTGATGCCTCCTGCATATTAGGAATCATGATCTATAGAGATAGATCTAAACGGATATTGGGATTGTCCCAATCCAGGTACATTGACACCATACTAAAGAGGTTTAGTATGGAAGAATCCAAGCGTGGGAACCAACCCACGATCTCTGGACTCACTCTCTCCAAAGAGATGTCTCCCAAGACTGATTTGGAGAGAGCTCGCATGCAAGGGATACCCTATGCTTCGGCAGTAGGCTCTATCATGTATGTGATGCTATGTACCAGACCCGATGTAACATACTCACTAAGTGTAGTGAGTCGGTATCAAGCAGATCCTGGAGAGAGTCACTGGACAGCTGTGAAGAACATTCTCAAGTACTTACGAAGGACTAAAGAGATGTTCTTGGTGTATGGTAATGGAGAACTCCAGGTGGAGTCCTTTACCGATTCCAGCTTCCAAAGTGATAAGGACGACTCTAAGTCGCATTCGGGTTTTGTCTTTACCCTCAATGGAGGGGCGGTATGTTGGAAGAGTTCCAGACAGGATACCGTTGCAGACTCAACGATGGAGGCTGAATACATCGCTGCCAACGATGCTGCCAAAGAGGCTGTCTGGATCAAGAAGTTCATTACTGAACTTGGAGTGGTTCCATCCATTGAGCATCCAATACCTCTGTATTGCGATAACAATGGAGCTGTGGCTTTGGCCAAGGAACCCAGATCCCATCAAAAGTCCAGACATATTCTAAGGCGGTATCACCTGATCAGGGAGATAGTTGATTGCCGGGAGATCGAGTTCAGGAGAGTAGATACGAAGGACAACACTGCGGATCCATTCACGAAGGCTATTCCCCAGATACAGTTTGAGAGATTATTCGGGATGCTAGGTATGAGATACTACAGCAGCTGGCCTTAGTGCAAGTGGGAGATTGTTAGTTATGTATATGCCCAAGAGGCCATTGTTGTACATATGATGTATATTATAATGGATGCTTGGTTATATATAGAGATGACTTTCTTGCTCATCATGATAGTATGCTATTTGGTTTCACTTTATCTTAACATGTTGACTTGTATTGGTTTACTGTTTTACTCTCACATGTTGATAAAGCCCATAGGATCTGTACTCGACTACTGGGACTATGATGAGATCATACTAGTGGGGCCGCGGTAGTCGATGAGTACATCCTATAACTGTTCCTAGTCGAGGGTATATCGAGACAGGGCATCGATACACCAGAGTAGACTAGCGTATACGCATCTTGACCCATATGATGGACGATGGATGATCCCATATCCATCGGTGTTAGACATCAGAGATGGTGTACGGGTGCTCAGTGGAGACTGGGTACACTGGACGGACTCGCCGAGAACTCCCAGATGGTGATATACCACACGTCAGATGGCAGTTCTCCGGTGACACTGGTACAGGGTAGTCTGAAGACCCGAGATCGTCATAGAGTCTTGTGTGATTCCCACTGTGCTTTGATTTCCACCTAACCACGTCCAAGAGGGCGTGCAAAACGGTGGCTTTTGGGTACAGTCCCGAATCACATGGAGGCAATGAGCGATAGGAGGGGATTCGTCTCTCCCGGTATAGGGAGTTGATGTTGTGCTGTGTTCGATTGGCTATAACTGGAAGTCCCTGGCCAGGGCTGATATAGAGATTTACTGGTAAGTGTTACTATTAGTTTCTCGACCCGTTATGAGCCACACATCGACACGACTTATCGGTTACTGGGGTCTGACGTATACCACCCCTAGACTTGATATGCGACATATCAGACGAACAGACCGGACTGTACGGGAGTGTTACTGGTTGGATTCACAGGAGAACGCACAGGCTAGATTGTTGATCTTCTGATCGCTCAATACCTGGGTGGCTGTTACGTTTAGCTGACCGCTTGCAGCTTGTGGGCGGTCGATATGATCATCACCTGCTACCGGCGTATTGACGATTCTTTAGAGTCCTACACAGAGGTTTCTTGGCTCAGGCGAAACGGAGTAGTGGCGCATATGTGATATGCGCAGGAGCGAGAATAATGCGATATGGGATACCGTATTATATTCTCGCGATATTTAGAAATGAACCGGGTCATCGGATCAAGTGTTGATTCGATGAATCGGTACATGATATATTAGTCGGTAATATTCGATATAGCCGGATCATCGATTCAAGTGTTGATTCGATGATTTAATGTATAATAATATATATGATATATTGTATTACATTATCTAATATAAGCTCGCTTTATTATTTCATTTTCTCAGTGGATGATAAATTGATATATATGCGATATATGTTAATTGTATTATTTTCTTTTGTTGCAAATATATAATATATATGTGATATATATTATTGTGACATGATATGATTAATTGTTAAACATGTTTAAGGATGATTAATTGAGATTAGGGTTTGATTTGGGTTAGATGTTTCATGTATCTTCTAGAAGTTTTTCCTTTTGTCATTCTTAAGATATTTTGGATGACACTTTCTTTAACTCAACCAAACCCTAACTCTAGTTATTTCTCTACAAAATCCTAGCCACTCATCCTTGACCATGGTTAATAATCAATCATATAGGTTTTATTCTATTCATCACAAAAAAAAGATATATGATTATCTTTTCATTATCATCTTCTTCCTTCTACAAGAAAGCTTGCTAGTTTTTCTTTAAGTGATGAAATAAAATGAGAAAATGATTTAAAAAGAAAGCAAAATTACTACTCTCTCATCCTCATCTCATCTAGCCCATGGGATTAGTGTGTTCTTCTCTTTTGAGTGAGAAAGCTTGAGTCGTAGCAACTTCAAGGTAGATCATCGGAGATTTGGAATACGACAAGCTAGAATGGATCGTTCAAGTCGTGGAGCCTCTCATGAGTCCGGGAGATCGTGGATCGCGGCAAAGGGACTTCTACTCGGAGCTTGTGAAGTGAAGGAGCGGACTACAAAGGTTGTAATCCCTCACACTTAGATAAAAGTTATCATCTTGCATATTAAACCCTAATAATCTAGCAAAGATCCCGGCTTTGGGTTGTTCGGCACGTCTAAAAATTTATCCGGGCATGTTTGATGCCTTTTGAACCTTCACAAGAGTGCCTAGGAACCCTACAGATATTAAATGCAATATTCTGGTATGAACAAATACCCCCAAACTTAACTTTTGCTCGTTCCAAGAAAAACCATTTATTCACAAACAAGTCCTAACCGCACTTTTGCAGGGAACACGATTGCACTGAGCACGTGCAACAAGCCGTTAAAGCTCTAGGTGTCCCTAGTAGGAGGAGTGTTGTCTCCTGAGGGTTTTCAGCGGATAACACCCACAAAATCCTGTCAAGCTAGTGTCATAAGTTAACATCGATTCTACTCCTACAGTTTAGTATTTACGTTAGAAACTCTATCATCCTAAGTTAGAAATATCCAACCCTTATTTTTCACACCTCCTATCTATTTAACCTTGGATCCTATACGTTCCAAAAAAGTTTAGAAAGATGTTGGTTTTCCTGAGTTTTCCTTCTAACAGTGTGGTCTTAAATCAGGGATTTTTATCAACTTTACACAAAACATAAGTCTTATCCTTTATTTCTATCTCTTATCCAAACATCGATTGTATACCCCTACGTGTGTGTATATTTGCACCCCTACACTCAAGAATTCAATTCAAGCTATAATACCCTTGCCCTAATACCTAATACTACTTCTTTTCATTAAGGATGGACGGATTTGCTCACACACCTTTCATGCGACTATTAATGCTTCTTGAGGCACTAACAGCCGATTACTGAATGTGTGAACTTAAAGCGTAAATAGCAGTTTCGAGGTCTTGACTTTACTCTATTTTTCTTTTTCTTTTTTTCTTTTTCTTTTTCAAGACCAGATATATTTTCCAATAATGCTCTTTTGGTGTTTATCTTTAAATACCGTTTTTTCTTTCATACTAGGTTTTTAGGCAAGAGTATTTCTAGGTATCCTCTACTATCCCAAGTTTTAAGTTGCGTGTAAGTGCAGTTTGTAGGGTATATACTTTCTAAATTTGAACTCAAGAAAAGAAACTATTTTTCAGACTTATCCTTCAGTAAATCTTCAATACTTTCCCTTCATCTTGACTTAACTCAAGAACTGAACTCAAGATTACCTATTTCTCAAAAAAAACTGTAAGGACATATAATCACCAAGTTTAAACAGAATGAGAGTTATTTTTAGGATTTTCAATTCCTAAGCCTAGAATTTAGTTATTTCTAACATATCAACTAAACTTTCAGAATAAAAATCTAAGTTACACTATTAGCTAACTTGACGACAAAGTTTTTATATTTTTTTGGAAAACTTTTCGATTTTTATGGGGTTTTAATAAGGTATGCAAATGCAAAATATACAAATGAATGCAAAGGAAGAAAGCTTACCGAGCACACCCCCAAACTTAAACTTGACAGTGCCCTCACTGTCAGGCTACACCAAGAGGGTCAAAATTGTCGGCACTCCCTAAAAACAAATTATATACAAAACAAAAAGAAAAACAACAAATATATACAAAAAAGGACCCCCCAAAGTAAAACAGTGTTTCCACTGTTAAGCATTGAAGTTCAGGATCAGGGGGGAAAGAGAATAGTATCAATCTATACAAGGCCTTACACAGACCAAAAGTTAACACCAACCAATCAAAGATTTTATCGTTATAAAGCGACGGTTGGTGAAAGAATGGAGTGTAGAGAAAAGAAATAAGTAGCAAGCGAGACCGTGTGGGGATAGAAGTGGCGTCTGGTCTCGGTGGAAGAGAAGAATGGAGGATAGGAGAAAGAAGTGGAATACGAACTTGATGGTGGAAATGAAGCGAATAAATTAGCACAATTTGTGATGACAGATGTGTAAAAAGCGATTGTGCTAATCTATCAACCCGTCGAGAAATGGGGTCAAATCCCTCAAGATACGTAAGAAGCCATGGGTAAGCCGAACTTGGTAAACCAGACATAAGAAATGAAAATGATACGGTTTCTTGCATGGTCAGAACGATGGAAAGGATGGAGGTAGGTGATTGAGGAAGGTTATTGGTTAAAGGTTCAGGAGGGTGTACACAGTCAATGAAAGGAACAAGATGAATTGGAAAATCCGACTCATCAATTAAAACTGGTTCATCCTCAGTACTATCCTCAATAGTCTCCTCAAAATTCAGCTTATCCATGCAAATTTCATCAAAATCAAGACGTATATGGAGTTCGGGAAAAACAGTTAATGACTCGGGATGATGAATTGGGGAGAGAAACTCAGCCAGATCTATGTGTTCATCATCCAAAATATTCCCGGCGTCAATATCCTCAATCAAGTGAAAATCTATATTCTCAGACACCTCATCAAGAGCATGGATTTCAATCAATTTAGGTTCCAAGATGGAGGTGTAAAGGTCAAAAGGTTTAGGATTGGTTTTACTTGGAAGGGACCGTTCACAATCAGGTAAATCAAACACTACAAAGTCGCACAACTCATTAATCATTCTATCTTCAATCGGTGAATCGTTGGGAATACTAGATAGACATTCAAAACTGGAGTTGTGGGATTGAAATTGGAACGGGTAGGTCTGATTTGGAAGGGTGTACAACTTACTCTCTCCGCTCAAATTCTCAACCTGTCCTACCGTCTCTTCATACATTGGAAAATTTGTAGCTAGTTGGAAACTGGTTACCGGGTCACTAGGTTGTATGAGGGCGGCCATGGACGCATTCAAATCCATCATCTGTTGGTACGACGCTACCCTAAAGTCTTCCAATGACTGTTCCAGACTAGAAATGGGTTGTGAAGGGGTCTCAGTAAAAGATTCAAAGTTGTTTGGATACTGAAAACTCCTAAATGGCGGTTCAGAAGCAATGTCTAGGGAAGGTGCAAATGTCTGGTAGGACTGGTAGGAATTGAATGGCTGGACAGGAGCAGGATCAACATTTGGAGATAAAGGTGAATGGAATTGTTGATCCCAAGAATTTGTAGTGGTGAAAAGAGTGAAAGATCGGCTATGAGATTGTTCAATATGTTCCGCGATGGACAAAGGACGACTTGCAAAATGGGTATCAACATAAGCGGGTGCGGGAGGTTAAAAAGCTTGATACAAAGTGGAATGCGGAGTGCAAGTGTTTGTCCTAGATGCTTCTATGCGATCTTTCAGTGAAATTTTGGGCATGGAGGGGTCGTTCGAAATCCAACCAAAGCAAGAACCGTAGGAAGTTATGTCTGGTTGTGGGTACCAAAGTTCGGCAAGAGTTTTGCGAGGTGGGGTAGCCATGATATGAAGAGAGAAAGAAAGAAAGGCAGAGAAAAGGAGGGGAAAAAAGAAAGTGATTTTTTTTATAAATTTTTTTAGTTAGCTATTAACAAAAGATTGAAATATACAAACAAAAAGAATCTGGACAAAAAAAATGTAAGTCTACGGTAGCGCCCCGGCCGTCTACAGACGCCAAATGCGGAACAAAAACTTTTTAACTGGCGCTATCGTGTACTATAACCCGGATCTGCCATTATTGCTAAACTAACAAACTGTAAAGAGTTTAGAAAGGTTATACCGAACGATCCGAGTCCTTCGTTCTTTAACCATCATCCCACGCTCCGTTGCGGCTGCTCCGATCTCGTCGATCTCCGATCTGCTCGTCCAGGTGGCACCACGTCAACGATTCTTTAAACGGGCTCCCGCCTCTGACTCGAGGCAACTCGGTCGTCATGTTTGCTAAAAGAGACGACCAAGATTGATGTAGAGAAAGAGTAGAAGACTTTGTCTCGTTCCGTCCAAAGCTATGGACGAACGGTTAATGAAGTTGCCGTAGGAATCGGGTGATGGAATGAAATGAGCTCTGAAATTCCATACACCGAAAACTATCATAATCTTTTTCTACAATGAAACTCAAGTCAGAGAGAGAGAGGAGAGGGGAGGGGGCCGGCCATATATAGGAGGAGGAGGGTGAGTGTAGGAGAGTGGGGGTGACCTTATGAAAATATCATGTGTGAACACAAAACAAATATCTCATGTGTGAACACAAAGTGTGAACACACCAAAAGCAACCAATGAAAATCCAACACCATTTAACCTAGTCACCCTCTCTAGAACCTTCTAGAAGCACGACTCACCCTCATCCAAGAAAATATAAATCCGTCTTTAACCGAATGTTAAAAGACGGCTGATAGAAAACTGGAAACTGGCAACTTCCAAAAGTGATCCCGAAACGAATTTCAGGATAACCCCGTAATTGTATAAATATACCCGCATTTGTATTACGACCGAATACAAATGCAACTGAGACAAAGATATTATATCTACTCAATATAGTACTCGGATCCGTCTTAAACCAAAGCCGACCAGTAACGTCTGTCCGAAAACCGACACGTGCGTAAACGCACGTGCATTTTCCGAACCCTGCCATAAAACCATACGGCCTCTACAACGTTTCGCCCGAACTTGGGAAACTGTGTGTGGGGAACTCTAATGACTCGTCAGTACCCTGGCAGTGGGTTTAACCACAAACCGTCAGCGGCACTAGCAATGCGTAACGGCTGCCCATGGACTGACCTCAAGGGAGGCCGATGAGCGAACTCATCCGGAAACCCTACTGAGCCTAACAGTGACAATGTATATACAGTCCGGTCCGTTCGTCTATGAGTATCGCATATCTGCCTAGGGGGCTAGTAACGTCAGACCCCCAATAGCAGTATAAGTCGTGTCGGAGTGTAGCCCAATAACACCCTGAGATACTACTGGAGTACCTACCAGTAAATCTCCTGCCACGGCCGTGGGCTTTGTGTAATGGCTCTCCTAGACACAGCACGATCTCGCCCCCAATACCGGGAGAGACGAATCCCCTGCCGATCCGCTCACGTGCCTCCATATGGCTCGGGACTGTACCCAAAAACTACCTGTTTGCACGACTCCTTTGAGCCGTGGTAGGGTAGAAATCAAAGCACAGTGGGAACTCACACGAGACAAATGACGACCTCAGGTCGATGAACTAACCTGTACACATGTCACCAGGGAACTGCTATCTGACGATATGTATAATACCAACTAGCAGATTCCCGGCGAGTCCTGTCCAGTGTACTCATAACCCAATGAGCACCTGTATACATCTTAGGTGATCCAACTGACACCAGTGGCTTGTAAGACCGGCCACCGCCCCTCGTCGGGGTCTCGACTGTATACACTAGTCTACTCCGGAGTATCGATGCCCTGTCTCGAAACTCCCACGACTAGGGACCGCAATTAAGGATATGCGTATAAACTACCCAACTCTCACGTATATGATCGCCATCATAAAGTTGGTAGTAAAGCAAGATCCTAAGGGCTCTATCAAAGTGTAACATGTAATCAGTCACCTGAACATGTACACGACTGATAAAGGCAAACCAGATAGCATACTATCATCTCGAGTAAGACTGTCCTACCGGTATAGGTCCTCCGCCATCTCTGCAATCACGTACCTGCGATCCAATAATTGACTATGAGGGCACTATCTCCAACAATCTCCCACTTGCACTCAAGGCTAACTATTGCGATGTCGACTACTCACAGCCCGTGTGAAACCGAACATCCAACTCCTCTACTAATCAGTTTGACAAAGCCCGTTTGTAAAACTATTGTGTTCGAGAAATAGCCTCAGTGAGTGGATCCGCCTAGATGTTTCTTTCTATATCTCTCTAAATCTCAAGTTCGCGGAGAAAGCCATCTCCCGAATCGAGTAATACCTGTCTTAGAATATGTCTGGATATCTGATGGGACTTAGTTCATAAATGAACTCCAAATCCAAACTTCTTAGACTGTATCGATCACTGAACCTAATCAGTATCCGGCACCATGCCACCCACAGTATCCTCTTTGACCACCTGTCCATAATACTGTCCCTCGTCAGAGGGAAAACTAAAACTCTGACAATCACTCTGTCATCCACGTCACCTTTGAAGCCTGGAATGATAATCGTCTCCCGAAGGAGGCTGCCGTCATCAAATCCGTAGAACATCGACTTATGTTCTAAAACTGCTTCCTTATGCCTCTCCAGGATTGGATTAATACAAACTTATCGCATCTAGTGCAAAAACAATATCTGGTGTGGTACTTGACACCTCACGATTGACTTAATTGCCTAAGCAAGTGATCTGCCAATCATGCACAACCATCTCCCCTTTAGTCTATACGACACCTTTACAGAGGGTGACTCCATCACCTGCAGGTACACCACCATGCTAGGAGTCAACTATTCTAAAAACTATTAGAATATCTGTCAAAGTACCCACATTGGGAAACTACCCAAATCTAGATCTAAAACCATAGATCCAGAAATCAGAATGTCAAATATTATATCCATATCCTATCTGGAGAAACAACTGTGTGACGACCATAGTACAACCGATCGTAGTATAGGAATTTTTACTTCCTACTCTGTGTATGTCATCCAGATACCATGACATTACACCCTACTACCTTCTTAACAGATCCATCCTCTATTCTGATGAAGTCAAACCCATGACTGTCACATCAAAATTAGATGATCTATCTCCGCTATAACTGCTCTAGTCTAAAAATAGACATAAGCAACTTGCCCACTACGCTTCCGCTGCTCCCACTGACTACGACAACCCTCTGGCAGAATAATATACACGTGCACTTCTAAAACTAGTTTAGAACGACGCTATACTTATCCTCCTGCCCGGTCTCATAGTCTGGAACAACAGTAGTGTCAAGTCTGGATAGATAAGAACCTCCCTGTCACCGTCCTTGAGGCTACCGAAGTACCTCTCGGGTGTCTGAGGTTACCCACCATATCTGCGGAGTGGCTAATGGAATGTCAAACCTGATTGAATATATAGGTCGTATTAAATTTTCCGTAATCGTTTGCGGTTCTGGAATCGCTTCCAGTTCTACCATACTCCCACTTCTGTTTTCTGAAAAAGTCCATTTTACTAAAACTGTGGCGAGTCAAGAACAATATCACTATTGATATTCCAAATGATAGAATATCAACCCTCGTCATAGCCAGGGTCAACCCACAAACAGCCATTACAGAAACGTACCCTGAGTTGTCCAGAGTCTGGTTTTAAGCATAAGCTGGACAACTCCCCGTACCTTAACATCTTTTAAGGTACGAACTATTCTATATCCAATATAGAAACTTTGGCACTTTATTTAATTGGAACCAGATTCAAATCATGCAGCTGTCTCCAGTGCATATCAACTTAATGGAGAGAGGCTGATCAGCATTACTCAACTTAGGAATCCTTCCAATTATGAGTAACCTGAAAGAGAAATAAGTTTCTCAAAATCATTACTATCATCTGAATACCAATCACAAGAATCTACATCTTCGATCTCTTTGAAGAATCCCGATACTTGTGACATCTAGTTCTCTACTTTATTCTTATACCCACAACTTCTCAAAACTTAGACCTTGTATTTCTACGAAACACTTGTCTAAAAACTAGAGAAGTTATAAGTAAACAGAACAAAGTATGAGGACCTACCCCTTTGTCCTGATGGACACTGAACAACATACAATACTCTGTATAAGTCCACTGAGTTGAATAACTCAAAACCTGTGCGTCGTAGGTGGAAAACTGTACCCTGGCGATTTCCTCAAATATCACCAATTACAACGAATTCCGATATAATGAGGATAATCACCTAATTCCCAATAACTTACTCCCACTCATCATCTGTAAAACCATACGGATATGAGAATGAAACCTGGTAAATACATACCCTTGGAGTAAGTATCTAATCGGAAAAACAGTTTTCTTTTAACAATGCACTGAAACATGAAAATGTTTCGTAGGGGTATCCTGGTATTCCTAGTAATACCTCTTCCATAATCCAATTCTTGACTTTAACCGTATATTTCTTTGCCTTCTCTCCAAATCCCTTTATTTGTCTTTAGTCGTTACCTTCTGTACACCTTCGTTAGGCTAAATGGTTTTCTTCCTTCCCTACCGTTCGGCACCAGCCTATGCTTTGGAAGAAGACTATCCAGTAAGCATAATAGCTGTACCCTCCTAAACCAAGGAGTACTCACATCTTGAGAGAAGGTGATGATAAAAGACAACTGAATAATACCTTATTCTTTTAAAGGTGAAATAGGAGTGGCGATGAAGTACGCGGTTTTGGTCGTGAATGATAACAGTCGCAATTTACTTTGCCCTCTTTCTAATCCCTTTATTTTGTCTTTAGTTATTTCCTTCTGCACACCCTACTTAGGCTAATTGGTTTTCTTCATTCCCTACCTTTCGGCACTTGCCTATGGTTTGGAATAAGACTATCCAATAAGCGTAATAGGTGTACTCTCCTAAACCAAGGAGCTCTCGCAATCTGAGAGAAGGTGATAATAAAAGACAACTGAATAAACCAATTCTATTTCTCCTGAACCTGGATTCATCCTCGAAGAAGTCCCTTCGAGTTCGTATATAACCATATGATGGATCTATCCAATGGAAGTTGATGTCCGTAGTAATACGGGTGTTCTGAGAAATTCAAAGGGTAGAAGAAGGAGTGGCAATGACTTATGCAATTCAGACAATCCAAAAGCCAGTATTTTAAGAAGGTTCGGTCAACCTGGTCACTGAGTCATAGTCTAGGGTCGGTCAAAGGTCGCTGCCAAAGAGAGAGAGAAAAGAAACACTCTGCGTGCACTCTAACCTAGATCAGAATGGTTATCACTTTATCTAATCCGGAAACCTCCCACTGTCCTGTCAAATTCTCCTCCAAACCTGAAAGAAGAATCAATCAGGATCACCCGAAGAGTAAACCAACTCATCAGTGGGAATCGGGATCCAACTCTCATCGCATGATAACGTGATGGAATGCATCCACATTAGTCATACTCCAGAAGGTATGCGCATACTTGGCAAGTTTCAGTTTCTTTAGAAACTCCCGATAAGATTTTTTGCCCCATGCTCTTATGACCTTGGCATTGGTCAAAATATCATAAGTCACATGCCAAGTTCTACCCGTCACTATCTTGTCAATTTGAACCCACCCGCACATGCCCTTGACGTTGGCCAAAATGGCAGAACGACTGTCCCAAACCAACTCATCTATCTATGCAACAATTGAATACCCAGCAGCTACCAAACACTATGCTTTGGCGTTGGTCAAAATACATAGCTTGAATACTACTGAATACCCAAAAGAAGTGACGGAGGGCTACGGCTCGTTTTTGGCGAAAAACCTTTAACGTAATGAACTTGATATCGCTGAAGGAACCTGATAGCTTTTTTTTAAAATATAGTGGCGAAAACCTTTTGCTAAAGAGGTCACTCCCGGTGAAGGGATCTCGGCTCTTTTCTCGTAGAATGAGGTGCAGGATATTCCACTGAATACCGCGGTGCAAAGCAACATGTAATCGACTATAGTGAATTTATTACCCTGACGCAAACTTAGGCAAGGCTTAAAGTCTAGTTTCTTTTAAAATTTGCGCGGGTAAACGTTATGCTCAAGTTCATGATTTGTGGGCCACGAAAAAGGTGATGAAATCCTTTACCGTATGTTGTGGGGTTCGCTTGCCCTTAAGTCCGTATTAATGTAGGCAATACGCAATTCAATAAAAATTCTATAAAAAATCAAACAATCGTTTTTTTTAGTTTAAGCACGGCACTGCAACAAATACGGGTTAGTCAATTTTTAGCATTTGCTAGCGAACTTGCAAAGAATCCTGCAAAGAATAGTATATTGGATGCGTCGGATTTGAGAAGAAGATGTTTAAGAAATACGTACCGTTAAGTTTTCGGGTTTAGAAAACCCCCGTTGAATCAAATCCGGTAAGCTTGAAAAGTTCGCTTGCGCGGGTCAAACTACCCGGATCTTTGGCACTGTACTTTGCAATCACCTTAGCCTTCAACATACACTTTGCTCCCCACAATCGCAGTTCGCAAATCCGCAAAAATCTGCAGATAATACAGTATGGTGGAATTCACAGAGAAGATAAAAGAAAAGAAAAAGGGTTGGAGAAAAAATTAGGCACAGAGGCCTCAAAGGGACCGCGGAACTGCCGCTCAAGGCACCTTTTGACCGCAGTTCCGCGGTCAAAAATGTTGCCTTGAGGATTTGTCTTTTGTCAACGAACTTCACTTCTTCTCTTCTCCAAAATAAAAACCTCTGTTTTTTTTTGGATTACTGTACTTGCTCCAGATTAGCCTACACACTTGCACACAAAAATTATCAAAAATAATAAAAAGATTTTATTTTTTATTATTTATAAATATATACAAAAAGAATATTAACCCGAATAACAAGAAAGAAAATACGCTACCGTCTCCCGGCAACGGCGCCATTTGATCGCACACCTTTCGGCGTGTCGGATGTTCAAAGTTCTAAAGTTATAACCGCGATCAAGACGGTGTCGCTTCGCAGCTAGCCGGTTGAGCACGGGTCGATCCACAGGGAGATGGTTGTATGTCCGTTCTTGTCTTAGACGAGTCAATAAAGAATGTATATATGTTTGTTCAAATCTAACCTATGTGTTTTATATGCAAGTATAAAATTGTTAAGAAAAAGATACGAAAGTGTAAGCTAAAGAAATCCGTACTCAAAACCTTTGAGCCGAGTCTTGACCAATTGAAGCTAGAGCAATCGGCAACAACGTGGATTAGGGGATTAAGCATGGTATTCGTGGAATCCGGCTTATTTACCCTTGTCCTTCCGTTCTTGTCTCTTGCTTTCGCCTCCGGCCAAACCGAACGCAACCGGTCGCGGTTAGGAATCACCGTTACCTTGGTAGGGTAGGGTGCCTAACGGAGCGCTTGCGTAACATTTGGGCGGAGTTCAAAGGAAAATAACGGGAAAAGGAAATGAGGAATGAAACCTTAACTAACAATATTGTATTTATTCTTAACAACAACATATTACAACCATTCACAAAACGAACCAAAAAGAGCAAAAGAAAAGATAAACAAAGAAAACAAAAGATTACAAGCAAGTAATTAATAGTGCGTGGAATTTAAGTGCATGAAAGTAAAGCAAGTATTAAAGTGCGAGAAAGTAAATGAGAAAGAAATGAAACGAGGAACCATAGAACCCAAAACAAGACATGGGTTCAATAACCAAATCTTAAACTTGAAATCTCAATTAAGAGATTGCAAGATCAAGAAAAAGGAAAGAACTCATGGAGAATGAAGTACAAAAGAAAGAACATTATTGATTCCAAAATGATACAACCCCTTGAGATCAATGACCAAAGCTTAAAGTTGCAAGCTCACTTAAGAGGCTGCAAGATCAAGTTAAGGTAGAGAGCTCAAGGGGGAAGCTAAGCAAAAGAATGATACAAAATAACCCTCATCTTCATTTCACATCCACTCAAAAGCTCTCACAACAATTTCATGGAGGAAAGAATGAAGAAGAAGAAGTTAAACAAAAAACTAACAAAAAGTGGGCATAAGAATTGATCCGCTACAATGGCTCAGAACCGGGGTTCTTATAGGAGGATAGTGGAAACCGTAGGGCAATATTCTGGCCCCAAATGAAATGACAAAGCTACCCCCAAAATTTGGTCAGATGATGACACAAAACCGCGGCGGATCCGCTGCGGAAACCCACATTAGGCGGCGGTTCCGCCGAGCTTTTGTGGAATTTTGGTCTCAAATTTTCTGGATTTCCATGTGTTTCCATCTTATGTTGTTCTACATGTACCAAATTGCAAATTTCTTCCACAATTGTTTCAGATCTACAACGGTCCAAAATTGCATCAAAAATAATACTTTTGACCTTTTCTCCCTCGAGCTCCGTGCACCCATTGATTCTTGTGCTGCCCCCCTTGTGCTTTGTGCTTGTCCGAGACACGAATGACCACTGTCACATGTTTTGTCTCTGGAACAGGTACGCGGCATTGGACTGATACGGATGGCCGGAACCAGGCTTTTATCTACTGTCAACAGATGTTTTGTATTTTGGCGTAACAGTGGAGATTTTGTATCAATTGCGTTATTTTGGACTAGGAACCTGTAGTCTGTAAATATGTAGCAAACACGGATTAAAAGCACCTACCTATAAACAAACGAGCATAAGAATGGGCGATATTAAATGCAATATTCTGGTATGTACAAAACTTCTGTCCAAGGGGTCACTCCCGGTGAAGGGATCTCGGCCCTTGCCTCGTCGACTGAGGTGCTGGATATTCATAACCGAATACCACTGTGCAAAACAAAAGAGAATGTCCTTGTAATAACAGCTTTTTGAAAAATTGTTCAAACAACATCAGAATAGGTTTGTTTAGCTTGCATTGATCCGAATCAACGCAGTCCCATCAATTGATCACACCACAAAAGAACGAAAATAATGATGTACGTATATACCATCCGCATTCACCACTAGATCCCGTCATCACCCGTTAGGTTACTTAACTAACGACAGAGCGGGGACTGGACTAGCGCGGATGCAAAACATATACAATATCTACCAGTATATATATTAATATATAATAATCACTTAAGGCGTGATAAAATGCAACATCACAGCAATGTAATAAGCATCACAGAACAATACAGATATCTGGGATCCCCGGGTTTCATAGAGCCGCTACTAAAACCCGATGTTCCCCTGGTCATGTGGACAGCCTGTGCAATGAAATCCAAAACCCCTACGGGCGCATCAAGTTACCCGCCAAAAACTGAAGCGAGGCAGCCCCCTTCAACAACGTGAATGGACCACCCAGCACTTCACGCAATCCGGTAACTCGGGCACCCCTCCTGGGTCAACCTGTACCCCCTACGAGTGCGGCGAATAGCCCGCAAATTCTAGAGTGAAGCCCCCTCCGTCTCAACGCCATGAAATACGAGCCTGTTGCCCTCTAGAACCCGGCTATCCGTGCACCCCTCCGCGGGGCAATCCTAGTACAGAAAGTAAAATATACATACAATGGGTACATCGACCTCATCCCGGTCGTGCCCCAAAAGAATAATATACAAACATGCAGTAACAACAGTCCACATATCGGATGCTCGCCCCGCAATATCAAATGTACATAATAATACCAAAACTGTACTACCATTGCATCCAGGCTATCCACCATGACAATCCGCAATATCACAGCACAACAAAGAACATCAACGTGAATGTCACGTTCGCAAATCCGTCTAAAAGGGATATAGCAGTTAGACAGGATTTACCGATCAAATGACATTCACGGTCGCAGATATAATGTAAATACTGTGAACTAACATGTTTAAAATTTCGATCGACTAAATTTACCGAAGTGGGCCCCAAGCACAACTGTAGCACTCAAAGAAAATCTGGGCCCAAACAGTATATACCAAAAACCCTATTTCCAAGTCAGAAACCCACTGTGAAAATTTGGTGCTGTGAAGAGTTAAAGTGGCGGTGGAACCGCAGCCAATGCGTAGGTTTGGCCGCGATTCCGCAGTGGAAAAGTGACGTCACGTGACCAAATTTTCACAGAATGCTTAAAAAACCCTGCTCGTATTTTTACAATGTACCAAATAATTTTTAGAGCACTGGAAAAATTCGACAGAAACAGTACTTTAGAAATCGGGTTTTCGGAAAATCCGTTCGATCGAACTTGTAAACACGTTAGAGCAAGCTAGACTAGGTTAATGGCATGGCTCTGATACCATGAAGGACTACGGTAGAGCCCCGGCCGTCTTTCCGAGGCCAAAATGCAGAAACGAAAATTTTTCTTGACTTTAAACCGGCACTAACGCATCCTAAAAACCCGGATCGTAACCATTAACCTAATGCTAGCAAACTAGAGATGGGATAGAATACTATACCGGGGGATCCGTGTCCTTCGGTCTTCGGCCTCCGTCCCGATCTCCTCGTGGAATCTCCGGTCTTCACCTCCTCGTCGGAAAGGGCACCACATCGCCTGGTTCTTTTACGGGCTCCCACCTCTGGACCGAGGCAACTTGGGTGCGAAGTTGGCTAGCCGACACGTCCAAGGTTGAAGTAGAGTAGTGTAGAAAGCTTTGTCTCATTGGGGTAGTTGAAGTTGCCTTTGGAGGGAGGAGATGAAATGAGCAATGAAATGGAGCTTGTCTTTTTGCATGAATGGAAAAATGAGATACAAAATTTCTCCCACAAAAATGAATTGCTCTCTCATCCAAGAAGTGGCCGGCCCATCCTTATCATGGGAGGAAAAAATGTGAAGCCAAAAAGCAAGAGAAAAAATGGTTGATAACAAGAAAAAGATGTCACCTCATATCTAATCCAAAGTCTTTTACAAATCCCTTCACATTAAATGCAAACCATGTGAAGAAAATAATAGAATCAAAAGATGCTAGATTTTCGTAATCCCTCATTTACAAGAAACACCCTCCACATATCCAATTTGCACACTTGCAAATAACCCCCTCCATCGGAAAAATCCGGCCGTGAAGGAACAAAGGAAAACTGGCCGAAACGGAATGCAAACTGGCAACTTCAGAAAACTGATCCCGTAATAAATTACAGGAAAATCCCGCGACTGTATATACATACCCGCATTTGTATTCCAACTGAATACAAATGCAAAGAGACAAAATCTACACTATACAATACTAGGATCCGGCTTAAACCAAAGCCCGCTAGTATTATCCGTCCGATCATGATCCGTGCAATACCGCACGTACATGATCGAACCCTGCCATATCTCCATAAGGCCTCTACAGCGTTTCGCCTGAAACTTGAGAAAACGGTCTGTGGGGGACTCTAAAGACTCGTCAATACTTTGGTTCTGGATTTAACCACTAGCACGTCAGAGCTATTAGCCATACGTAACGGGCTACCAGGTATTGACCAAAAGGGACATCGATGAGCGAACTCATCCTGACACCCTACTGAGCCTGTCAGTGACAATATCCGTACAGTCCGGTCCGTTCATCTATGAGTATCGCATGGCGGGCCTAGGGGGTTGGTAAACGTCAGACCCCCAAAAGCGGTACAAGTCGTGTCGGAGTGTAGCCCAGAACACCCTGAGATACTACTGGAATATCTACCAGTAAATCTCCTGCCTTGGCCAAAGGCTTTCTGTAATGGCTCTCCTAGACACAGTGCGAACTCACCCCCAATACCGGGAGAGACGAACCCCTGCAGATCC